>OX336391.1:203351403-204601403 GCA_946902985.2 Meconema thalassinum | reverse complement strand
TTTATTGGAAAACTGTGTGAAACTTGGATATCCGGATTTTGGGAAACAATTTATCATTCAAGCAGATGCTTCGTTAATTGGGATTGGTGCTATGCTGTACCAAGAGGACGCTGAAGAACCCAAGAAGAAATCCTATTTGGCATTTACGAGTCGTAAATTACGGAAACATGAGAGGAACTACACAGTTACGGAACTTGAGCTACTAGCAATTCTATATTCTCTCCAACAGTGGCGCAAGATGACCTACGGTTATTTCATCATTGTTAGAACCGACCACCATGCACTGACATTTTTATTTAAGACAACAATAGCAAGCGAGAGAGTTACGCGCTGGTCCATCTACATACAGCAGTTTGACATCACAATAGAGCATTGTCCTGGGAAATTGAACGTCATACCAGATGCCTTGAGTAGAAACCCTGAGGACGGAAACGAAGTAACAGCGGAAGTTCACAATATTACCTTGACACCTAAGGCTCGTGAGTTTTTGGCAAGATTGAAGGATATTCGGAAGGAGCAAGAAGCTGACCCATGGATGATGATAAAATTCTATAGGAAGGAGTTAAAACCAAATTCACCGGAGTACCGGGAAGCCAGTGCTAAACAAGCGAGATTTCACTACTTGAATAACTTGTTACATAAGTACGTGGATGAGCATCATACTAAACTGCGGATCTTAGTTCCAGCATCACTACAGAGGGGATTAACTTGGCATGTTCACGAGAGCCTAGCACATATCGGCACGGATAAGACTGAAGCTACGATAGGGGAGACCTTTACTTGGCCCAAGATGAGATTCACCATTGTTGAAGTAATTAGAACGTGTGACGCTTGTCAGCGCACAAAGCCGAACAACTTTATTCTGAAACAACCTCCAAGACCACTATTACCGCAGAAACCATGCGAGATGCTCGCGATTGATTGCTTTGGTCCTTTAGTAAAAGGAAAGCGTGGATGCCGACACCTCTTGGTATGTGTCGATGTATTTTCGAAGATGGTCGTGCTATGTCCTATTCAGAAGACGACATCAAGACAAGTCCTTAGTCGAATTAAGAACAAAGTCATTCCGATGCTTGGGAAGCCGGAATCCATTCTATCAGATCACGGTACCTATTTCACAAGCAATGTTTTTAGGCAAGGTTTGGAGAGCCTAGGAATCAAACACATATTTTCAAGTATTCGTCATCCTTGTGGAAATCCGAGCGAAAGAACAATTCGCTGTGTCGCTAAATACTACAGAGTAATGATTCCTAACGAACACAATAAATGGGTAGACAAAGTAGGGGAAATTGAGATGTGCATGAACACTACTAAGCACGAGTCGACGGGTCAAGTCCCACTGATTGTACACCACAACATATTGCCGGAAAGAACTTGGGACAAGATCATTCCTTGCCCAAGGGATCCATTATTAGCGCATGATTTGCGAATCCAGCGAACGAGGGAGCACATGAGGAACCAAGCGGACCGAAGGCTGAGACGGTACCGAGGAAAGAAGTTTCACCGAGAGTTACAAGAACAAGAATTAGTGCTGGTTCGTAGACCACCGATCTCCGACCCTAAGAACAAAGTCTTCGCCAAGTTCTGTCCGAAATTCAATGTCCCGTTCCGGGTAATTAAGAATCTGGGTAACAATGCCTGCAGATTAGAAGAAGTGAGCACTGGTGCAAAATCTGTTTTTAATAGCGCCAATTTGAAACCGTACTACAGAAGGGAACCATTTGATGATTAGGAAAGATGATATGTGCAGAATCTGTATTGCCAGAAATTTTTTTTTTTGAAAGCAAACACTCAAATCCACGGGGAGCGCGTGAGTACGCACTTTGTTTGTAAACAACGAGCAGCTGAGACGACGGGAGTGGCGACTACGCGAGGAGAAGGGGGAGACCTAATGAAAATATGAATGACATTCCAGCGAGAAGGGAGCACACTAAGTGAGTCAGAGGGGCATACACTCGAGCAGCTGAGTGAGATTTAAAGAGATGTGTTGTTACTACAGTGGATTTTGTTTTTGAAATCCAAACCAATAAATTGTTTCGAATTTCAAAACCTTGCTGAGGATAAATGAACCCTTATTGATCTTCGATAAATAAGTATTCATATTTATTATTATTATTACTACGGCCCAGGCAGCACATAAGGAAGTCGACTTGGATATTAGGGAGGCCAGCATTTCGTAATGGTTGCAACAGAAGCAGAGTTGGTAGCTATTCCTGGGGACGGCCAGAATTAGTCGAGTTCAAGGCCAAATTGTGCAACTACTGTACCAAAATTGGAGACATAAAGGGAGAATCACGAGGTCCTCTCAACGAACATACGATTGAATCAGCCAATCGCAAGAGACCAAGCCGTGACCACGAGGTGGACGGCGTCAGTAGTAAAAGCGCGCGGAAGTGTGTATCTAAGGAACCGCCGAACGGATTAATCTCCGCTCGAGTAATTTGAGACGTTGGATTCATTTGGAGAAGAATGACACTAGCCCCATCTTAGTGAGACAAAAACTCTGGAAGTTTTTATCCGACTCCGCCCCACTCCACCGCCCTTGTCAGTTTCTCATAAATAGTCTGGCTTGACGCCAATCTAAGTCTTATCCTGTGGAGCCTTCAGAGGCATACTCCACGCCAGTTTGAGGTGTGATTTTGACGCTCGAATTTATCTAAGTCTTATTGTGTGGAGCCTTCAGAGGTATACTCCACGCCAGTTTAAAATGTGATTTTTACGCTCTAAAATCAGTGAAGCTAATTTATTTTATGAGCTCTGGGAAGCTAAAGTCGCAGCGTTTGCAGTATCGAATTTTAAAAGCTATAATACATTTTGTTCTAAAATCAACTAAGTTGTGTGATCTAAATATTTCACGCCAGCGCGTGATAAACTGTAACATTCTTTTAAAGGCGACGAGTTCAACTTTAAGGGGGAAGTATCGTATCACCCTCATTAGCGCTTACCAGAACCGAAGTCCATAAGACGGGACGGAAATACCGGACGAGATAGCGACTGCGAGTGCAGCCAGGATTTTGAACTTGTTAACGAGCCAGTGGCGCGGACTCGAGATGTATATTTTATGTATAAATTGTGTGTATTGTATGTGTTTTTATAGTGCGTATGTGCGATATAATTAGGGCCAGTCTTCGCTATTAATCGCAGTAGGACAATTGTGGGTGAACTGAGTAGCCTGCAAGCGATTATAGATAGGCAAATATTTAACATTGAACTTTTCTGCCAAGGAGTCGAGACCAAGATGATCAGCACGTGGTTTGAAGTTGGGATGAGCTTCAAGAAATCAACGCAGACGACTACTATGGAGTGCTAAATTGTCCATAGGGCAATGGGTTGAGGAGGATGTCCTTAGTCCTACATGCAGAAGCGGTGATGTACTAAAATTGGATTATTTCAATTATGTAGTTAGATTTGGCCGGGGAACTTTGTAAATAGTCATGTTTTTCTTTCTTGTTTTTAGCTGTTTTTCTTGTACCGACACTATATGTTTAAATGTCCGTTGGCGCGTGGCCAAAGTGTTTGTTGATATTTTTTTTCTTGAGTCATGTGTAATGTACGCGGCGTGCGTGCGTGATTTTATCCTTGCAATTGCGGAACCCGTTACATTCGATAAATGGTGCTTTATTAACGTTAATATTTGAAATAGGAATGGGAGGAAATGATTGTAAAACTTTTTGCTGAACAGGTTATTATTCATGTTAGGGTAGCCGAGTGCACCAACTTAAAAGTAACTGTAGAACACCTTCGTTCTAATTTTGATAGATTTTTCTTGAGTCCTTTTCAGGTGACTAGTCACGGCATAGAACGATGGCGCCAGCATGTGGATATTATTTGTGTCTTTTATTTCAGGGTCTGTCACAACCCATACGTGTGATTCAGTGTGTGTTGATGTGTCTTGTGTGTGTTGATTCTACGTGAGGAGGGGGTAGTTGTCCTACCGCCCTTATATATTTTTGCTGCTGTTGTATTTTTAGATGGAAAGACAGAGTGCTCTTGGGAGACTGCTGATTCTTGTCCATATGTTTTTCTGACACACACGTATTACTGTGCTTTGGGGCACATTTCTTCGAGGTTCGACCCCATGCTCTGGGAGGTCGAGGTTATTGACACGTGGGTTGACAGACATGCAGAGTTCCACAACCGCCCGTTTTGCCTGTGACTTATTTTGATAGGCAGTCCTTTTGTCCGACTGAACCCTGTAAGCTTTCATGTAGCAAACCTGTTCATTGTGATGGCTAATTTTTAAGCCATAATTAATTGGGGAGTTCGCCATGTGTGTAACGGATTGTTGTACCTTGTATGGATAAGAATATTGTGATTAACGTAAATGTTGGCTGTTTGCCTATTGCTTTGTTGGTGACTCGATTTCATGTAATTTTGTTTGTCACACCCATGTGGTGTAGTGGTAGAGTATTGGTAAATTTGACAGCGGTCATTTGAGTATTTTTTTCTATTGGTCACGTGTTAATGTACTTGTGTTGATTTGTGTGAGAAGTCCTAAGATTTTAGGCAGTAAATGTTGCTACGGCAATCTAAGTCCAATTTCACCCGGAAATTTTGTGTTTGTTTATAGTAGATTTAGGAAGTGTCGGTTTAACTTAAGTATTGTAGTTGTGTTCCCTTGTGTCGGTCTAGCTCTAGGAAATGCGGATTCGTTGTTTGAAGGGTCATTCTGGATGATAACGAATCACGCATTCAAAGTACACATCGTGGTGCATGTAGAACGGCGTACGCACTTATATGGTCATTTTTTTTGTATCTTTTAATTTAAGGACACTTGGTCCAGGTAATTAATCTCTCCAGAGATATCGCCTAAGTTTTTGGCATTTTTATTAAGCGGGAGTCAGTTGGGAGTTTTTGTTGTTAATTGTTTATGTAAATATGGTGATTTGTTATTAAATTCAGTTGTTTTAACCCTGGCTTCACTCTTTCCTGCATGTTATTTTGTTATATGTTACCCTGCAAGTTAATGAAGCGCCCTGACAGCAACTTACGAATATGACCTGTTACGCCCCGAATCTGAGTCTCATATGCTTCTTTGCAAGGGTTCAATATATATATGTATATATATATCTTCTTCTTCTTTCGAATAACCCATTTGGAGGGTACGATGAATCAACGTTGGCTATTGTCCATTGTATTCAATTTCCGTTGTTTCCAAATTTCTTTCATCCTTCTAGAGTGACGATCTTTCTCCTCCTGAGTCCACTTTCTGCCAGTTGTTTGTTCCTTCCTTTCTTGAAATTTTGCGTTTTGAATAGCTTCTCTGAAGAGTGATCTGTTTGCTATTGTGTCTGTCTGAATTTTGGCGTTTGTCAAATCTTTGTCAATTTCAATGAACCATGTGGGTTTGGATTTGTAACTAGTCAGTAAGTTGAAGATCTGTTTAGTTAGTCTACTATTTTCCATTCTATAGATATGCCCAAAAAACTGTAATCTTCTCTTTCTCATTACATCAGTTAATTTTTCACATTTCAAATATAACTCTCTATTTGGTCGTAACCTATATTCTGCGTTATTATTTCGTTTAGCTCCCAGTATTTTTCTCAGAATTCGTCTTTCAGTCTTCTCTAATTTGTCTAAATCACCAAATCTTGTTAATTTAAGTGTTTCTGCTGCATACAGAGTTTCAGGTCTGACTACTGTTTGATAATGCCTTAATTTAGTGTTCCAGGATAAGCTTTTTTTATTATATATATCTTTTGTCATATGAAAACACCTTTGTAATTTATGCATACGTGTTTCTATTGCTGTCTTTTCCTGTGAGTCATTCATTATCCACTCTCCTAGGTATTTAAAGGAATTTGTTTTACATACTGAACTGTCATGAATTGTGATACTTTTGGGGGCATCGGTGATGTTTGTCATGAACTTAGTTTTTTCAAATGATATTTGTAGTCCGACTTTGGCTGCCTGTTTTTGCAACTCTCTAATTTGTTCTTGGGCAGTATCCAGTGAGTCAGTAAGTAATGCAATGTCATCCGCAAAAGCTAAACAATCTACAGTGATTTTATTTGGATGTCTTCCTAGTTGAACGCCTTTAGTATTGATGGCTTTCCTCCACTCTCGAATTACCTTTTCCAATTCACAATTGAAAAGCAGAGGTGACAGACCATCTCCTTGTCTCACACCTGACTTTATTTTGAAAGATTTTGAAAGTTCCCCTCTAAATTTAACTTTGGAAGTTGTGTTCGTTAGTGTTGCTTGAATTATTTCAGTTGTCTTGTTATCAAGTCCAAATTCCTTCAGAATGTTAATAAGTGCCTTTCTGTCAATGGAGTCATAGGCTTTTTTAAAATCCACAAAAGTAACTACATATTTCAAGTTCCTGATTTTCCTCATGTCTAATAAGCTCTTTAAATTTAGTATTTGCTCCATACATGATCGTCCCTTCCTAAACCCTGCCTGATACTCTCCCAATTGTGGGTCAAGTATTTTTTCCGCTCTTTTTAAAAGTGCTTTGGATAAGATCTTATAGGTCACTAGCAGGAGGGAGATTCCTCTGTAATTGTTAGGATCAGTTTTCTTCCCTTTCTTATGTAGTGGATGTATCAAAGCAGATGTCCATTCTGATGGTAAACTGTGTGTTTTCCATATGTCATTTATGATTTCCGTTAAACATAGGATCATGTTGTCACTCGAGTATTTCCATAATTCAGCAACTATACTATCTTCTCCAGATGCTTTGTTATTTTTAAGTTCGTTTATAATCTCTTTAATTTCATTTGTTGTTGGTGGTTTCGAGTCTGGAGGAACGGGGAGTATATTATCAAAATTAAATGTCTCCTTTGGTGGATCGCAGTTGAGGAGTTCTTCAAAATATTCCGCAAGTATTCTGCAATTTTCAGCGTTATTATATGCAGTTTTCTGAGTCTTTGGATCTGTGAAAAGTAAGCTTGGTGGAGTATACTTCCTTAAACTACTTCTGATAGTTTTGTAGAAGTCCTTTATATTGTGCTGTCTGAAGTCCGATTCTATTAATGTTAATTGGTCTTTCATATGTTGCACTTTTACCCTTTTGAGTCCCTTAGATGCATGTTTTCGGGATTCTATAAAGCTGTTCCTGGTATTCTCATTTTTATTTGCATTCCAGATGTTCCAAGCTCGTTGTCTTTTAAAGATTAGTTCATCACACTCAGCAGTCCACCAGGCATGTTTTCGTTTTCTTTTAAGGAGAATGGTTTCTTCTGCTGTCTGTACTAAGTCTCTTTGAAGTTGTTCCCATGTTTTAGGTGCTCTGCTTTCCAAAAGTGTTTTGAAATTATTTTCTGTAGCTAATTTTTGAGTATCAAACTTTTTGGATTGATAATGATTTTTCTTTTTATATATTGGTCTAATTTTGAATTTAATGAGTGACAGATAGTGGTCTGAATCTAACCCTGCACTCTTAGCAACTTTCACATTGAGTATCTCCATTGTAGACTGTCTGCTAATAGCAACATGGTCAAGTTGTTTCTCACCACAAACTGGATTTGGGGAAACCCAAGTAGTTTGTTTCCTAGGAAGTTTTTTGAAGAATGTAGATTTCAGGACTATGTTATGCTCTCTGCATAAACTAATAAGTCTTTCTCCATTTGTGTTAGTTCTTTTATGTGCCGGGAAATTGCCTACTATGGACCGATGTTGACGTTCTTTGCCGATTTGAGCGTTAAAGTCTCCAAGTAGAAGTATTGTATTTTTTGATGGAATTTGATCCAGGGTGTTTGATAGTTCTTGCCAAAAATTTTCCGTTTGTTCTTTCTGAGTCCTATTTTTCTCATTAGTTGGTGCATGTGTATTGACAATGGTATAAACTTTGTTTACTGATTTAAAGGATAGCAGGGATAATCTTTCATTAATGGATTGAAACTCTATTATTGAATTTAATATGTTCTGATTTACAATGAACCCAGTTCCAAACTGAGGTACATTTTTCATAACTCTCTTTCCAGGTTTTCCCTTGAATATTCTATAACCTTCTGAATCAAATGGATGTTCATCAGTATATCTAGTTTCTTGAAGAGCTGTTATCATAATCCTTTTCTCTTTGATGAAATTTATTAGAGTTTTAAGTTTTCCTGTTTTTAAGAGTGAATTGACATTAAAGGTAGCCAAAAAGTTTATGTTCTTGTGCTTAATTTTACTAGTGATTTGCTTAATGCTATTTTCAAGATGCTCCGACTCATCCTTTTCATCCTTTGCACAATGATGTAGGCCCCCAGAATCCGAGTGCCTACTTTTCATTTCCTTGGAAAATGGAGATTGGTTACTCCCTGGGGTAAAATCTCTTACAATGTGCATATCCATTGTTGATTGTTTGCTAGGTTAAGGGAACAAGTCCCCTAAAAATTCTACTCGAGGTTGTTAGCTCCGAGGATGGGTTTTCAGCCGCACCTTTGGTGAACAGACGCTGACCATCTAGCCGCTTGCTGCAAGACAGACGCTAAATGGATTTATGTAAAGCTGACATCTAACTAAATCATAGGGTAGATGCCTTATGTATATATATATGTATATCAGTTTCTTGTGGACACGATAACTGCCGTAATTTTGCACCAATTACTTCGAATTTTTTACCGAAGATGTATACCTATAAAATCTCGGTCGAGTTCGTTACTGTGCTAAATCGGTCGAAGGGGGTGAAAATGGGGGGCTTTTTTCGAAAAAGTGAAATTTCGCTATAACTCTCTTAATACGTGCAATATCGAATCCATTCAAAGTTCATAATATGTGTCGGATAAGTGCCAAAAATTTATGTCAAATAAGATTTTTGATAGCACCAACCATTGACCAAAGGGGTGGAAAAAAGTGGGTTTTTCGGGAAACATTAATCATATCTCTCTTAATAGGCACAATATCAAAACCGTACAAAATGGACAATATTCCCCTAATAATTACCTAAAACTTTTGTCTGAAAGAATTTTTGATATGACCCACCATTACGCCAAGGGACGAGAAAAATGATTTCGGAATTATAAGAAAATGCCAAGAGCTATCAGTGGTTGCCATGGCAACACTACTAAAGTGATGAGGCATGGACCATCAGACGTTGCCATGACAACGCACTTGCACGAGATCAGATTCAGTATTTCCATCTGATTAAGTGGTTGGTTGGTTGGTTCTTAAGTTTAGGGGCTGCGACAACGCGGTCATGTAGCCCCGTGTACTTTGGGTGTGTGTAGAATCTGTCTGATAACCGGTGTTAATTGTGATGACTGTATTAGTGTGTGTTATCTGTTTGTTAATTTATTTAAGTACTGCAACTAACAATTTTTCAGATAGTTCCTACTTTTGCCGCCAAGCGCCACTGTCAACGACTACGAGGCCAAGTTCAGAACTGAGCTACTAGACGCCGCCGCAGTCGGCTCTTGGCAACGAACATAGAAACCTAAGAGCGTTGTATACATTCTTAACCTATCCAATTTAGCTTCACACAGGTGCAATTAGTGGAAGGATCTTTAACATGCCATAAATCTATGACATGGGACCGCCGGCTTTACTTCCCCTCCGAAGGAAGGCATACTGAGGGATATTTAACGCTCTTAAAAAATCCGACGGCTTCGGCCGGGTTTGAACCCGGTATCTTGGGCATAGAAGCTCAGCATGTTACCGACTACGCCACCAAAGCCGTCTGATAAAGTGAGAAGCGGCTTCGGTGACGTAACTGGTAGCATGCTGAATGTCTATGCCCAATGTCGCGGTTTCAAAGCCGGCCGAAGTCGTCGGATTTTCTAAGAGCACTAGAATCCCTCAGTATGCTTTCCTTTGGAGGGGAAGTTCCAACGTTCGTTGCGAGTTGATGGTTGGGGTGGCATCTAGTAGCCAAGTTCACAGCTAGGTGTCGTTGACGGTTGTACCTGGTAGCAACATTAGGAACTACTGCTTGAAATTGACCGTCTGCAGTACTTACATGAATTAAGACTAATACAGCCATTACAATTCACACCGTGTATCAGACAGATTCTACACTCACCCAAAGTACACGGGGTTAGATGACCGCGTTGTCGCAGCCCCTAAACTGAGGAACCAACCAGAGGTAGATTTCGTTAGAAAGCTAACTATTGCAATGGGTACCATGTTTCGACTTCCGGAAAATTTCGACATATCTTCGCGTTTCACATCCCCAGGCCCCAAAACCACCGTCAGTTCAAAAGTTATATATAATTTATGTATGTATATGTATATCAGTTTATTGTGGACACGATAACTGCCGTAATTTTGTACCAATCACTTTGAATTTTTTACCGAATACGTATACCTATAAAATCACGGTCGAGTTCGTTACTGGGCTAAATCGGTCGTTGGGGGGTGAAAATGGGGGGCTTTTTTTTCGAAAAAGTGAAATATTGCTATAACTCTCTTAATATGTGAAATATCGAATCCGTTCAACATTCATACTATGTGTCGGATAAAGCCCAAAAATGTATGTTTGAAGAGTTTTTTTTATAGCACCAACCATTGACCAAAGGGGTGGGAAAAAGTGGGTTTTTCGGGAAACATTAATCATATCTCTCTTAATAGGCACAATATCAAAACCGTACAAAATGGACAATATTCCCATAATAATTACCTAAAACTTTTGTCTGAAAGAATTTTTGATATAACCCACCATTATGCCAAGGGATGAGAAAAATAATTTCGGAATTATAAGAAAATGCCAAGACCTATCAGTGGTTGCCATGGCAACACTACTAAATTGATGAGGGATGAGCCATCAGACGTTGCCAAGATAACGCACTTGCACGAGATCAGATTCAGATTTCCATCTAAGTGTGAAGCGGCTTCGGTGACGTAACTGGTAGCATGCTGAATGTTTATGCCCAAGGTCGCGAGTTCAAAGCCGGCCGAAGTCGTCGGATTTTCTAAGAGCGCCAAAAATCCCTCAGTATGCTTTCCTTTGGAGGGGAAGTTCCAACGTTCGTTGCGAGTTGCTGGTTGCGGTGGCATCTAGTAGCCAAGTTCACAGCTAGGTGTCGTTGACGGTAGTACCTGGTAGCAACATTAGTAACTACTGCTTGAAATTGACCGTCTGCAGTCCTTACCTGAATTACAGACTAATACAGCCATCCCAAAGTACACGGGGTTACATGACCGCGTTGTCGCAGCCCCTAAACTGAGGAACCAACCAAAATCTCTGCGGTAGATATAATTTTGCGTGAAGAAGTAACAGACCGTTACATAGTTGCACATCAGTGTCGAAACCTAGCATAAGGACAGTGTGACCACAAGTATAAAAATGGACCCCAAATGACAAGAAGGTTACCGTTCCCATAAGACAATAAAATGTTTAAAATAAGCATAAAATGACGAAAAACAAAGTTAATTAAGCTCCAATTATAAAATACCTTCTCGCATTAAATGAGGTCTGATCCTTCTACGAAAATCTGCATATTCTGCCTATTTTCGCCTATCCCCAAGTTTGTCCGGTGAAATCTACCTCCGCCTTCCGGCGTGCCGAGAGGACTTTTTTTTTTCTTTCTTCCGAATTTGGCCGCCTGTGGACCGCATGGAACCTAAGGCTTTCTGGTTAATCTCCTCTTCTCTTCCCAAAACCTCTTCATTCGTTCACTTCTGATCTTTCGCTCCTCCTCGGATATTACCAGTTTGGCCCTAATTTTAGGTTTTTCTCCTCGAACAACTTGATGTTGTCAATTCGGTTTTTAACTCATTTCTGTTGTGGATCACATCCACTGTGAGTCCACTTTCCTTGGCGTCTCTTTTAAACTCTTCTACCCACTTAGTTGTAGCCTTCAGCTCTGTAATATACTTGAATATCCTCTTAGTCAGTCGGTTCTCGTCCATTCTCACCAAATGTCCGTAGAATTTCAACCTTCGCTTCCGCATTGTGACAGTAATTTTTTCAGTGTCTTTATAGAGGTCATCATTCTTTCTGTTCTTCCATGTCCCGTCAGCAGTTTTCTGTGGTCCTAAAATTTTCTACAAAATTTTCCTCTCCTTTTTTTCCAGTTCCTGAAGATCCCCTTTTCTTATTCAGTGTCAAGCACTCTGAGGCGTACAGACCCTCTGGCTTTACTACTGTGCTATAGTGTCTGAGTTTTGCCTTGTAGGATATTGCTCGTTTGTTGTATCTGTTCTAGGTTAACCTATAAGACAACTCCAATTTTCTAGCTCTTGCCCTATTTGCCTCTTTATCCAGTTCATTGGGTTCCATCCATTCACCTAGATATTTAAACTTCTCAGTCCTTTTGACAGTCCCATGTTTCACTTCTTTATTTAATTATTCTAGCCGTGTAACCGAGCGTTATATGTTACGCTTCATTACTGCAATGAGGAGCTACGATTTGAAGATCTAGGGCTCGATCCCCGGTGCTGCCAGTCGGTGCAAATTTGTACAAGTATCCGGGATAGGGAGTCCACCATTCCTGGATTTTTTTCGTTGTCCCGTTTAATCCTTAACCCTTTGAACTTATTTGTTCAAAATGTGTTTTACACATTTTATTTTGTCATGCGTCATTATTTTTTTTAAATTTGATCATTATTACCCTATTTTCGATTTTGAAAAAAATAGGCTGATGAGATCACCTTTTGTCCGTGTGTGTGTGTGTGTGTGTGTGTGTCCCTAATAACTTCTAAACGGCTGGAGCGATTTCAATGAAACTCGGTAAGTTCATAGCACTATTCCGGACGACCCAGACCATGCTCTTCAAATTTTGTTACGTCTCAACAATCCAACATGGTGGCTGTGCGAAATATTTCATCAGCATTCAATATCACCGAAACTATTCCCGATATCACCCTGGATTTTTTTACGGTGACAAAGAGAACTACTAGACGTTCACCTATGTGACCTTTGAAATCCTGGTAACTACCAAACCAACATGGCGGCCAAGCGAATTTGCGACTTTAAATAAACTTTATACAAGCAAACGCAATAAAACTTGGTACAGTAAATGTTTATACACATTGTAATGCACCGAGATCTAACTTGGTTCAATTGTTTACATAACCACAAGATGGCGGATGTGCGAAATATTTCACCGGCATTCTATATCTCTTAAATTATTAGCGGTATCACCCTGAAATTTTGTACGAAGATAAAGGGCACTACTGGAAATTCATCTATAAGACTTTCAAAAACCGGTTAACTACAAAACGAACATGGCGGCCAAGCTAATTTGTAAATTTTAAATAGACCTTTCTCACTATTTAATGTTCCAGACGCAATGAAATCTGGTACAGGTATGTTTATACACATTGTAATGCGCTGGTATCCAATTTAGTCCAATTGTTTGCATATCCTCAAGATGGTGGCTTTGCGAATTTTAAAATTAAGTTTTTATTTCTTGTGTCGTAATCACGCGATCGAAGTGAAAGTTTGAAGAATGAACCTACGCAATAATTTTCCTTTAATGGTACATGACACTATGGCCTATACCTGTAACAATCCAACATGGCAACCATCCAAAATATTTAGATGGATCTCAATTTCTCCGGCTATATTAAAGCAATCAAACTGAATTGTTTTATGTTCATAGGGGCTATGAACTTAAGTTCACCTATATATCTTTCCGTAGCCTGGTGAGCACAAATCCAACATGGTGGCGACGCGAATTATTAATATTTAAATGGACATTTTTTGCGATTCAACCATCCAAGTGCAGTGAATCTTTGCACGATTAATGCTTATACAAATGTTATTCCACTGGCATCTAATTTATTTCAATTGTTTTCATAACCACAAGATGGCAGCTGTGCGAAATTTTAAATCTCGTTTTTGCTTCTTGTGTCCTAATCATGCGATAAGTCTGAATACCACACGTACACAATAATCTTCATGTTATAATACATATAAATCCAACCTGGTGATCATCTGAAATATTTAGACGGTTCTCAATATCTACGAATTCATCACAACAATCAAACTGAAATTTTGTATGTTGATAGAGGCAATTAACATGTGTAAGATATATGAAAATAGGCTGTATAGTTCTTCACGGAGCTACTTGTTTACTCTATGTTCACATTCGAATGTATTATATATAGTTTTACACTATATTTCTCAGTTGTTTTTAATTGTTTCATTTTAATTTTTGATCTTGATTTTTTTACATTGACCAATTAACGCAGTTCGAGAGGATACTGAAATAAATATTGCACTTAGAATTCAAACATATATACATTTCTCTAAGTAAATATATTTAAACTAATCTGATGGATACAACCGTCAACACCATTGATAATATAATGTCCTTATGATAGATATTTTGCATTGATTACTACCCCATAAAAGGTTAAACTTATGTTATACCTAAGGGCTACCATTAATGGGACGTGGTTTAGCAAATACGGGACCCCAGCTGAGACCGGCATTTCTTCCACTTACTTGTACGGGGCTCTTCTCTGAAATCCATTCTGGTGACCTTTCTTGGCCAACTCTTGTTTTCTACGGACCCCGACAATATCTGGTTATCCGATTCCTAGCGAGTCATTCAGTTTCCCGCCATCCTTTCTGATACCTTCATTCTTCGGGGCCTCAGACGTCTTCTTTTCCGCTTATGGTCTTCTACTGCCGACTACAGAAGGCTCTAATAGAGGTATGGTGCTGGTTGCCCCTTCACTTATGGTGCGCCCAGGATTGTACTAGACCTTCAAGGGCTCACGGCTGGAGAGCCGGAGATTGGGGACCCAGAGAGATTCCTGAGCTGAGTTTGTTTTTTCCTTCTACCGTTGGTTATGGATCCCCTTCTCATATCTGCCTTTCATGGCTATACTTATTCCCAAGTTCTCCGTCCTCATTCTCCAAGGGTTGAGGACATCAAATCTCGGTTTAGTATTTTGGTGTGTGTCGAATCTATCTAATAACGTGTGTCAATGTGATGGCTGTAGTAGTGAGTGCATATATAACCGAGTTCGGATTTGGAAGGTGACGTTTGTGGCCTTAATTTAGGAACCATACATGTTCCTGGAGTAGAAGTAGGAAAACACGGAAAACTATTTCCAGAATGGACGAGGTGAGAATCAAACCCAATTCTTTAAAATGTTGCTCACGAAGCTAGGTGTGGCCCGTTCCAGCCCTTATACCGGAATTACATACCTTGGCAGACCCGGGAATCGAACGCAGGCCTTGGATATGACAGCCAATACTGCTAACCATTGCTCCACAAGGTGGACTATTGGTCGTCTGTCCCTTATGAGAGACATTTATGACAAAAAAGACCACAAAAGGCTATGAAATGCAAGAATGAGCTCTATAATCATTAATAACCACCTTTGTGCCAATAATTGTGAGTCCATTGGATTATCCTTAACATCGATAGGTGATTAAAGACATGTTTCAATGGCTGATAATCCAAATCAAATTATGTGGATGATGGTTTTTACAAAATCTACATTTATGTATTTGCAGCATCACCCACGTAGTGAAGGCAAAGATTAATAGTCTAAGTTTAAATGATCCGATGATGATGGCTTGATGATCGAAACTGGTAATTCAATTAAAATTACTTATGGATCTCATGTAATTTATATTTCCAGGTTTAGAGATACACCCCTTACAATTTGGTAGAGTCGTGTTGACCGATTGAAAGGCAATAATTTCGATTAATATTTAAAACAAAACAATCCACCAACTGGCGTGCATTGTCACCTGAGATTTCAAAAGATATGCTGGGAGGTTTCGTGGTCATGGATCCCAGATGAGTCGAATACTAATGTTTGTCATGCTCCTCACGTATACCTTTCCTGTTAGCCATCCTCTATTACTGGGATGGCTTTAATTATGGTCGCATGGGGAGTATATTATGACCCGTCTATCTCTTGTGCCCAGTAACTTAACATTTCGAGGGATCGGAAACTCCTTCACCTTACAAAGCAATTACAACTACCAGACACTCGTTACGACAGCCTTATCAAAAGGTCGGGAACTGTCTTATGTTGTGCACTGAAGAATAAAAAGAGAAAACCACATGTTATATTAGAATTGTCTTTATTCAGACACTTGCGATTTTTAGAAGCTAGCATACTACTGAACTTGCTGTCGATATCTCATGGAGATGTTTAACGTTTAACCGATAACATGGGTCTTGATGACTCCACCGAGGACCAGGGGACTGGCGGCGACCAAAGCGGGACCAGCTACCACAGCGGGACCAACAATGGCAGGACGAGCAGCGACGATGGCGGGTCCGGCGACAACCGCTGGCCCTACAGCCACTGGAACACCCAGATGACCGGGGTAGGCGAGGGTGACCGCCACAAGGCTAAGGAAGACCAGCTAGAAGAAGAAAATACATATAAGAGAAAGTCCATCTCATTCCTTCCTGTGGAAACCTGTAGAAGTCGATCTTATTAAAAGCGATGTCTTGGGAATTAATGAGTTGATCTGCGTGTATGATTTTATCTATCACATAGGCTACAGTAAAATTGCAATATTGTTTTTTATTCCCATGCATTGCAAAACTGGTACTTTACACAGTACAATATTTGAAAGATATTTCCCCTATCAAACATTTAAACAAATTTGCCACTAATCCTGATGTCATTTCATGGAAATGTATATTTTGACCTTACTAGAATCCAAGCATGAAATCAAAGAATTTTCTAAATAAATAAATAAATAAATAAATAAATAAATAAAAAACTAAATAAATAAATAAACAAATAAATACTATCAAAAGTTTAAGAATGGGACATGGAACTTCGTTTAAGTATAAATCAAAATACTGCACTAGAAATGAATGATCTTGACACTAAAAGCAAGCATATTAAAATTAGTTGAGCGAAAAGTTGAGTCGTCAGAGTAACTTTGAATGATGAAAATGAAAATCCACAGCCTGCTTCCAGTCTCCGACTGGGTCAGGAATGGAATGAATGAAGCCCCCATCTAGCGGCGAGGATATGAACTGTGCCGGCTGCCGAGGCCTGACGCACTCCTCTGGGGCAATGATTAAATGAATGACAGATGAAATGAAATGATAGTGGAGAGTGTTGCTGGAATGAAATGTTGACAGGGAAAACCGGAGTACCCGGAGAAAAACCTGTCTGCCTCCGTTTTGTCCAGCACAGATCTCACATGGAGTGACCGGGATTTGAACCACGGACCCAGCGGTGAGAGGCCGGCGTGCTGCCGCCTAAGCCTCGGAGGCTTAACTATGAATGATAATATATTCAAATCGTTATAGAAATGAAATCAAATACATGTAGGCAAAATTATAGCTACACTCTACAATCCGTTTTTTAACACCGGGTGATCCCGATTTTACTCTTGACGGCGGTATTATTTTCAAGCCTTACGAAATAAATGAAATAAACTAACCTCAATTCAGAACTCCAGTGGTTCCAAGATTTTCTTATAATACCACTGTAGCCATCATTTGTGAACAGGCGTATTCAAAAACCAAAATAAGCATATCTCCTTTTGAATACTTGCAGTACTGGGACATAATGACACCCCCAGTGGGTTAAAAAAACTTAGCTTGATATTCCAATTTCTCCTGTCTGCACTGGGTACAATAATATTTCCTTGCTTCACATTTGTAATGGGTCTATAGACACGTTGGTCATCAGCCACATGTGCATGGTGTATATAACTTAAATTAATGAAAATGAAAATCCACAGTTTGCTTCCAGTCCCCGACCGGGTCAGGAATGGAATGAATGAAGCCCCCATCTAGCGGCGAGGATATGAACTGTGCCGGCTGCCGAGGCCTGACGCACTCCTCTGGGGCAATGATTAAATGAATGACAGATGAAATGAAATGATAGTGGAGAGTGTTGCTGGAATGAAATTTTGACAGGGAAAACCGGAGTACCCGGAGAAAAACCTGTCTGCCTCCGTTTTGTCCAGCACAGATCTCACATGGAGTGACCGGGATTTGAACCACGGACCCAGCGGTGAGAGGCCGGCGTGCTGCCGCCTTAGCCACGGAGGCTTTTTAACTTAAATTAATAATAAATTTAATTAATGTGTGTCTCTTCCTTATTATTTCCGTTTTCAATGCCGTTGGGTGGTCTTTACGGTAGCGTGCTCGTCTTGGTGCCATATTCACGAAAGGAAATAATGAGTGGTGAAATAGATAAGAATGGAAAGGAAGGGAAGGAAAGAAAAGGAAAATGAGACTGTTGCCTATTAGAGCGTAACGTCCCAGCATTTTCTGGAGTTGAAAATGAGAAATCACGAAAAACGATATCAAAGGCGGACGACGGTGGGGTTCGAACCCATGCTATTGGCCCAGCAGTTAGTAAGCATATTTACCGCTCACGGTTGTTATTTAATTAATAACCTTACACAACAAATCCCATTAGCCACTTGTTACACACAAATTGTTGTGTCCACTTCACTCATTTTGATCTAATTAGAAGTATGTTATAGTAACTGTTGAACTCACAAAATATTGGTACGATTTTGATAATAATGTATGGTTTTATTCAGGGAGAGTTTGAAGATATGCATCAACTCGGAACTTTTAAAGTCCGCAAGTGAAGTCGAGCAGCGAGGATAAGCGATTTAATTATTACAATGTTCATTAATTCACTAGATTTAAGTATTGGGGGATTAATTAACAAATGAGTGAATAACAAAGTGTGGTCACTTCTTTACAGCTATCATTTTTGAATTCTTATTCTGAACTGCTATGCCCAAGATCGTGGGTTCATACCCGGCCGAAGTCGTGGGATTTTTAAGAGCGTAAAAATTCTTCGGTATGTCTTCCTTCAGGTCGGAAGTAAAGCTGGCGGGCCTATTTCATAGATTTTTGGCATGTAAAAGAACCTACCACTACAATTGGTCGTGTGTGGCTAAATGTTTACGATATTTGGTTAGAAACACTCTATCAAGTTCCAACGTTCGCCACTAGGTGTCAGTGACAGCACCATGGTACTCCCACCATACATACCAAAGAGTACTCGCGAGCATAAGTTCCCCTGAGATCCGTTCTTCAAATTAAATTTAAATTATGATGCAAGAACCGGAATGATATGTTTTCGTTACAAGTTTTGACAATCAGAAAGTTTAACATTTTCTGAAATACTGTAGTATTTTTATGCTACAGAGTGGCATCTCTGGTGGCCAAAGTTGGATCTAGTTTAAATTAAACTTGATGGGGAGCCTACGGGCGTTCAGTTAAAATACCCCGCTATGGCCATTGGCTGCTATTTAAATATAATAATTTTTGAATTCTTGAATTCGCATGATCTTCCATATATTTCTATTTTAAACAGACTAAATCTCCCCTTGACTCTACAGTACGTGAGGGGTCTTGGGACTATCAAGCGACCATTTGCCAACCATATGGGCCGTTGATTTCGGGGTGACGTTTGATATGCCTGACATGTTACCTCAACGGATTATCTTTGGCTTTCTTGGCCAGGGTCGCTGACTCTCAAATCAGACAGCTAAACAATTGCCCTCACGATGCTGAATGAACAGTATTCCGACATTTACATCACTTTGAAAAGTCATTATGGAAGCCGGGAGATGAGCCAGGGACTTCATAAGATAGAGACAAACGCGTTCACAACAGGGCAGACGTATTATTTATATTTATCGTATGGCTTTTAGTACCGGGAGTGTCCGAGGACATGTTCGGCTCGCCAGATGCTATGGCTGCTTCAAACAGACACCCATAGGGTGAGCTACAAGTTCCGTTCAATTTCAAGTAGTTCCAACTTTCGCTACCAGATGTCAATGATACCTAGTGGTGAACGTTGGAACATTGATAGAGCGTTCCAACGAAATCTAACCTAGAAATTTTGCTTCACACAAGTTTAGTCAGTGGAAGGATTTTTTACATGCCATAAATCTATGACATGGGAACGCCGGCTTTACTTCCTCTCCGAAGGAAAGCATACTGAAGGATTTTGAACGCTCTTAAAAATCCGACGACTTTGGCTGGGTTTGAACCCGCTATCTTGGGCGCAGGAGTTCAGCGCTACCAACTACGCCAGAAGACATATACTTATGTGCATAAGTGTTTATAATTGGGCTCCTATTAGCGTGTTGAGCCATTTTGGAATATTCTGCTCTTTAGATTCATGAGGCTACACTGAAAGTTATGACATTGATATTTGTAATGTCTCTAGCGCTGAGCAGAAACAATTATTACTACGACATGTGGACAAAGGGAAACATCCCTTTTCAAATAATATACTGTAGGAACCCCGCATCCTAGCCAAGTGTGTTAAATCTTCCACCACGACCGGAGCAGGGAGCCGCAGCTAATCCGTAAATAGGAGGTTAGAATATCAGTGTCGTTGGTAGTGACTATTCTGACTGATTCTTCCCGGCTTTTGCCACACTTCCTCTAGGAAAATGCCGCCAAATTACCTTATTTCAGTTCTCGGGACACACACACTCATTCTAACGCTGATACTAATAACAACGTTTACAAACACTACTTCAGTCACCACAGAAACACAGGTTATCATACGAATTGAACACACACCCCATGATAACTAACTTACAGAAAATCTATCCCAAACCACTAATACGAATTACTAAGAATTAGAAAGAACCTAAAATATATTAAATGTCTTTCAAATCTTCAATATGTAAGCTCATCAGTTGGAGTTCAGTCAGTCGGAAAACAAATTAATATGGAAATGAGCCATGAGCCAAGTCCAACGTAAAATCTCAGAGAAGTCAAAGGAGTTTAGTTCATAAAATATGTATAAAATCACTCTATATTTGTAATAAATTGCACTAAGACAGTAAGATTTAATATTAACAAAACCATTGCTTGCTACGGTGGATGAGTGGTTATCGTGTCGGATTACTAACCCCAGGCTTGCAAATTCGCTCCTGGCCGTGGTAAGTGATTTTTGAAAGGCTGAAAAAATTACGACACGCATGTCATACGATGATGGCATGTTAAAGAACCCATTTGAATTCAGTAGGCCGTGTTCATAACGGCAAAATTTATCTCAGCATTTTCTGCCAACACAAAGTTGATGATGGCATGTTAAAGAACCCATTTGAATTCAGTAGGCCGTGTTCATAACGGCAAAATTTATCTCAGCATTTTCTGACAACACAAAGTTCCTAATTTCTCTACTATAAAGCGCTATAGTGCCAAGGAGCTTAGATATCTAACTTCCTTGACTTGCATAGTGCTTCAAGGAACAACAAAATTCGACATGCAAGCTGCCCTCTGGGTGTCAAATAACAAAGCTTGCACCTGGCACCCAAGGCCATACGATATTATTATTATTATTATTATTATTATTAACAAAAACATTGCCACTAGGATGTTATGTTTAAACCCCCTTTTCTGGTAATTACTCTTCAATAACACCCTATGATACTTACCAGCTTGAACATGGTTGCTCTGTGTTTATGTCTGACGGGAAGACGATATGCCTCTAGAAGTTCACTGCCGTGTTTATATACCACATGCAGCTCTGGGTGGGGCAGTAGTTTGAGGTCAACACCTAGTAGTATGTCCTAGAGTAGTTAAAAATCATCTAGCTTGTGAGACAGTAGCAAGGTTATTGTTGTCGCTAGGTAGGCAGATTAATGCACGACCCTCAATATCAGAGTATTTAATTGAATGTGATGTTTTATGTCATCACGCTCAAGAATGAAAGTAATTTAAAGTATCCGCAGTGAGAGGATCAGAAATTATCTCATACGCGCGTGATGTCCCAGCAACCATACTATTTGCGTCTCACCACGGAGGACTGAGTTAGAATCCCAGTAAATATGTGTGAGATCTTTAGCCTATTTTCATCTCATGAAATACCGACAGTAGTGGCTACGCTGGCTAAAGCGCGGCGTTAGGTCATGGGGCCAAGCTCTCTGCTGACTTGGTAGACGCGTGGGTTCGAGCCCCTCCGTCGGCTGTCCTTGAAATTGTTTTCCGTGGTTTACCATTTTCAACACCAGGCAAATGCTGGGACAGTACCTTCTGACAGGCCACGGCCGCTTCCTCCCACATCCTTGCCCACTTTCATCCATTCATCTCATCTCTCATCCCGACGCGCAGGTCGCCCACGGGCGTCGACTAGAAAGACCTGCACTCGGCGTCCCAGGAGGCTACACGACAAAAAAAAACTCATGAAACATATACAGGGTGTATTTGATATGATGGAAGTCCTTTGCACTAGTGATAGAAGAGACTATTGTAAGCTTCCTAGGTAAAGAATTTGTCACCTATCTTTAAATTGAAAATTTATCATTAAAAAGTCAATGTTTTTAGGAATTTCCGAAATTCTTCAAACAGAAGATGAGGCAGCAGACTGGGGTAAACGGGGCGGGGCTAGGTGGGGCGATGCGCGGAGGAGAAGTTATTACGTAATCGGAGCGTTGACCTTACTGGTTGAGGGGAGGTATCAGCTGTTACGAGGAGCGAGCGATAACCGTCTCGTAAGAAAGTTTGTATTGCTGTTGTTGTTGTTGTTGAAATTGCACGCAATGTCTTGGGACGTTATGACCGGTAGTATTGTGTAGTCTACTTTGTAAGTGTCATTGCCGTCCGACACTTTAATGAAATACAGTGTGACAAAATTCCGACATCCCGTATTCTGTTCAGAACTAGGCATTTAAGACGGAAGTAAAATACTTGATGATTTGTTTGAGAGGCTTGGCGATTTTGGTCATTTAGCCCCATGTAGCTGGGTGTGGGTAGAATTTGTGTGATAACCTGTGTTTTTGTGGTTTCTGTAGAAATGTGGGTATTTGTAATTCAGGTGAGGATTCGGAAGAAGGCGCCGGCCCTGCGGTGTTGGGGCAGTGCAACTGCCTCTCACCCGGAGGCTCTGGGTTCGATTCCCGGCTCCATCAGGGATATTAGAAACTGACGTGAGGGCTGGAACGCGGTGCACTAAGCCTCGTGAGGGCAATTGAGTCGCTATCTGACAGTGAGGCAGTGCCCCAGTCAGGAAAATCAAGATTAATGGCCTAGGGGACCCGATGCACTGACCACGCGTCATCCTAATATCTGCAGGCCAAATGGCTGGGCAGCGGTCGCTTGGTAGGCCTAGGCCCTTCATTGGCTTCACTGCCAGCGGTTATGGTTATTGAGAAGAAGGCGGCCGTGGCCTTAAGTTAGGAACAATCCCGGCATTTGCCTGGGGTAGAAGTGGGAACCCATGGAAAACTACTTCCAAGATTTAATACTAGTACGGTACCACATGTACATGTTGTGAATAGTCCCATCCCATCTCCAGCCCTGGGGTGGCCATAAACTGTTGATTTATTGGTCAATCAACAATGTACATACATATGAAAATGCTTGCTGAGCCCAAGGTTGCAGGTTCGAAACCTGGCGCAGTCAGCTGGCATTTGAGGGTGCGCAAATGCGAGGGAGCCGTGTCAGTACATTTACTGGCACGTTAAAGATCCCCTTCGGGGCAAAATTCCGACACCCCGGCGTCTCTAAAAGCCAGGGTAGTTAAAAGGGACGTAAAACCAATAACATTATTATTATTACATATGAAAATACACGAAAATGGAAATAAAATACAAATACATTGTTATAATACAGTGTTATAATAATAATAATAGTATAATAATAATAATAATAGGATAATAATAATAATAATAATAGTCTGATAATAATAATAATAAGAGTGCTAACCTTCCCGAGGGTGCGATCTATGTTCAGTCATGTAGTAAATGAATGGGATCTAATACGATCATGTCGATGGATTTCATGGCACATACAAGAAATCCTACGTACATTAAAGTCTGGCAACTCGTCATACCAAAAAGAAACATAAAAGAAGTTAGTGTGTCTAAAAGCCTATTATTACTATTATTAGTATTATTAATATTTTTATTACAGTTGTTGCACTATCTTCACACAAAGATAGACCAACAGTTCCTTAAATTAATTTACCAAATCTTTAGGATTTCTATTTTCTATGCATAGTCCATGAAGTTGGCAAAATCCTAGACAGATCCACCAGCACTAGTCATGTAGCCACTCCCCATGAAGGTGTGGAACAGCTGTTCATAGGCTCGGTTTGTGTATTTCAATGTCATTGGCAGACAAGACGAGGAGGTCACTCAACTTCAGGCTCTTATCAACATTCCTCAGCGTGGGAGGGGAGGGGACGGGGAGAAGTCAGCTGTGCTGCTGAGGGGAACGGAGTGAAAGCCCGTTTCCAAGACATTGACCGGCGATTTTTGTGATTTAATTCCACCTACACTAATTAAGATCCGACTTAAGTTCATGAAGATATTTGCTCAGAATACCATCTTCTATCACCAGTGTAAAGGACTTCCATCATATCAAATACACCCTGTATATATATATATATATGAGATCACCTACTATCCGTGAGTGTTTTCCTCTGTAATACATTTTAAACAGTAGGGGGATTGCAATACAACATGGTGCAAAATTATCAACTCCTTGTCTGATCTCAATTGTAATGTATTGTTATTGGTAACGGTATGCTAGTTGTAGTATACAGGGTGTATTTGATATGATGGAAGTCCTTTACACTGGTGATAGAAGATGGTATTCTAAGCAAATATCTTCATGAAATTAAGTCGGATCTTAATTAGTGTAGGTGGAATTAAAGCACAAAAATCGTCGGTCAATGTCTTGGAAACGGGCTTTCACTTCGTTCCCCTCAGCAGCAGAGCTGACTTCTCCCCGTCACCCTCCCCTCCTACGCTGAGGAATGTTGACCAGAGTCTGCAGTTGAGTGACCTCCTCGCCTTGTCTGCCAATTATATTGAAATACACAAACCGAGCCTATGAACAGCTGATTCACACCTTCATGGGGAGTGGCTACATGACTAGTGATGGTGGATCTGTCTAGGATTTTGCCAGCTTCCTGGACTATGCATAGAAAATAGAAATCCTAAAGATCTCGTAAATTAATTCAAGGAACTGTTGGTCTATCTTTGTGTGAAGATAGTGCAACAACTGTAATACACATATTAATAATACTAATAATAGTAATAATAGGCTTTTAGACACGCTAACTTCTTTTATGTTTCTTTTTGGTATGTCGAGTTGCCAGACTTTAATGTACGTAGGATTTCTTGTATGTGCCATGAAATCCATGGAGATGATCGTATTAGATCCCATTCATTTACTACATGACTGAACGTAGATCGCACCCTCGGGAAGGTTAGCACTCTACCACCAGAACTACACATGCTGACTCTTATTATTATTATTAGACTATTATTATTATTATTATTAGACTATTATTATTATTATTATTATTATTATTATTATTATTATTATTATTATTATAACACTGCCGCCTCCGTGGCTTAGGCGGCAGCACGCCCGCCTCTCACCGCTGGGTACGTGGTTCAAATCCCGGTCACTCCATGTGAGATCTGTGCTGGACAGAACGGAGGCAGACAGGTTTTTCTCCGGGTACTCCGGTTTTCCCTGTCAAAACTTTCATTCCAGCAACACTCTCCACTATCATTTCATTTCATCTGTCATTCATTTAATCATTGCCCCAGAGGAGTGCGTCAGGCCTCGGCAGCCGGCACAGTCCATATCCTCGCCGCTAGATGGGGGCTTCATTCATTCCATTCCTGACCCAGTCGGAGACTGGAAGCAGGCTGTGGATTTTCATTTTCATTATTATAACACTGTATTATAACAATGTATTTGTATTTTATTTTCATTTTCGTATATTTTCATATGTATTTACATTGTTGATGAACCAATAAATCAACCCTCCCCCCCCCCCCCTCCAGTTAATGGCCACCCGAGGGCTGGAGATGGGATGTGACAATTCACAATATGAACATGTGGTACCGTACTAGTATTAAATCTTGGAAGTAGCTTTCCATGGGTTCCCACTTCTACCCCAGGCAAATGTCGGGATTGTTCCTAACTTAAGGCCACGGCCGCCTTCTTCTTCTCAATAATCATAACCGCTGGCAGTGCAGCCCATGAAGGGCCTAGGCCTACCAAGCGACCGCTGTCCAGCCATTTGGCCTGCAGATATTAGGGTGACGCGTGGTCAGTGCATCGGGTCCCCTCGGCCATTAATCTTGATTTTCCTGACTCGGGCACTGCCTCACTGTCAGACAGCTACTCAGTTGCCCTCACGAGGCTTAGTGCACTGCGTTCCAGCCCTCACGTCAGTTTCTAATATCCCTGATGGAGCCAGGAATCGAACCCAGGGCCTCCAGGTGAGAGGCAGTTGCACTGCCCCAACACCACAGGCCCGTCGCCTTTTTCCGAATCCTCACCTGAATTACAACTACTACAGAAACCACAAAACACAGGTTATCACACAAATTCTACCCACACCCAGCTACATGGGGCTAAATGACCAAAATCGCCAAGCCTCTCAAACAAAACATCAAGTATTTTACTTCCGTCCTAAATGCCTAGTTCTGAACAGACTACGGGATGTCGGAATTTTGTCACACTGCTTTTCATTAAGTGAATATTTTTAGTATTTTCAGAAACTAGTCAACAGAAGGTCCGACACGGACGCCAATGATACATCAGGGCTGAGTATCGAAATTATTTTATACATGAACACCAATCAATGAATTCCACACTTACAAAGTAGGCTACACAATATTACCGGTCCTAACGTCCCAAGCCATTGCGTGCGTTGTCAACAACAACAACAAGAACAACGGCAATGCACATTTTCTTACGAGACGGTAGAGCTCATCCTCATTACAGCTGATAGCCTACCACCCCTCAAGTCAACCGGTAAGGTCAATGCTCCGATTACGTAACAACTTCCCCTTCGCGCGTCGTCTCTCCTAGCTCCGCCTCGTTTACCCCAGCCTGCCGCACCACTTTCTGCCTGATTAGTTTCTGAAATAACTAAAAACATTGACTTTTTAATGATTAATTATCAATTTCAAGATAGGTGACAATTTTTTTTTCCTAGGAATCTTAGAATAGTCTCTTCTATCACCAGTGTAACGGACTTCCATCATCTCAAATACACCCTGTATATGATGTTCGGTGGAAAGCTAAAATGGTGATAGAAATCCGGAATGGGTCTGTTTGAAGTGACTATCTGGTTGTAAAAGACAACTACACTCCAAACAGGCAAATTCCGGAATTCTATCACCATTTTAGCATTCCACCTAACATCATAAATACTACAACTAGCATACACTGGCAATTTGCATTACCAATACTGCAACTAAATGTATGTATGTATGTCTACCCCTAAATAATAAATTGAACTTATTGTAAATAATTGCACCTGTATTTTCAAACACAGATCTTACAGCCTATGGATCTGATGATGTTCGCTTGACGATCGAAACTGGTCATCCTAGTGTATTTATTAATCTCATATATTTTTTTCAGGATAAGGGCATAACCCAGCTCTTTTGGGTACATTCGTGTTGCCCGACTGAAAAACACCATACTCTTGTTTACTAAGGCAATACTGAAAAAATAGCTTCTAAGCCCACAATGAAAGTCATGCTCTAAATGCTATTTAATTCATCACATAGTAAAAACCATTTAATTTTCAGGAGCATTTTGAAATGAAAATAGTGTACATGGAATGCTGCAAACTTTCTGTAACTGTTCGAAGTGGAATGTCACGTGCTGTGGTTCTGATTACACGTAAGGAGGAGGTCCTGTAGTTCTGATCCCGAGATTAACAGTCACGTAGAGCTACACGCTGCCTTTTTAGATATTATCACACCCGCCTTCTATTTGTTCTCTTGATACGTATCCTAGGTTTGAATCCCGGTTTTCTCAAGAAATTTAATTTTGGTCTGAGTCTTGGAACAGTGTACACTGAGACAAATTTGGGAAGAATTAAATACGATTCCCAACTAAGGCATCCTAGAAATGGATTTCTGTGCTGATTTGTTGCTATAAAACGTGGCTGCTAGCACTATATCACACTTTGAAAATCTTTTGTAACATTCTAATTGTTGTTATGCAGGAGTGATGATGATTTGACAATACAGTATGCATTTATGGACATATGTTCATATGAACAATTTTGTTCTGCTCTCTTTCAAGAATGATTTCTTGAAGTTTGAACAGAGGGTTTATGTGCACCCTGTATAGCCTCGCCTTGGTTTAGTGCTCTCACGTCTCAAACATGACAATTTTTAGTTGCGCGATTTATCATGTATTTAATAAATTAAATTGGAAGAAGTGCTTACATCGTTTCCATTGAATAATCGTCCCTGTGAACACTACAGAAGCTCAGCTTGACAAGGGTACACAAAGATACAGATAAAATTGAAGTTATTGATTCAATGAGCGTCCAATAAACCAGTACGCATGAATGTAGGATATGGGATCAATTATAAAACAGGAATATAAGATGAATTTGATTTAGAAGCCGTTTCTTCATAGTTTGCTTTGGTACGTAATACTATATTTCAGACGGTCAACATAATGTGCAGAGTTAACTTGAGCAGGGAATAACAATTATTTTTAACATTAACTAACTTATAAAAAAATAACGTGATTAATTATACACCTCTCTTTTTAAACTTTCTTATACATTTCTATTATGGAGTTTAATTGAATGTGAACTATATTTTCAAATTTATTTATTTTTAGTTATTATAGTAAAGTCAATCGGGCAAATCATTGTTGTTTTGGTAAAACTTATTACAATTTTAATGTTTTGTGGATATGTTTCGACTAAACCTCGGAGTCTTCTTCAGGAATATGAAATGTAATTTTAATATTGCTGAATTTGTTCCAAATTTGTATGCCTGGCTACCACCTTCATAAACAGCTCTAATGATTAATGGAAATATATCCGAATTGATAAAAATTACTATTAATTAAGTTATTAATTAAATTATTATAAATTAAATTATTAATTACATCATTAACTACATTATTAATTATTTTAGTATAAAATACATTATTGATAAATTATAAATAATTAAATTATTTAATAAGTAAGCAATTAAATTATTGTTAATTTCGCTCAATACGAATATATTTTCATTAACCTTTATGGTTAATATTGGAGCTTTTTTCCAGTTGTTAATTTATAGCTCTTCATTTTGATATTATTATTATTGTTATTACAGTGGTAGCTACGCTCATAAAGGCGCAGAGTTAGTCCATGGGGCCAAGATACCTGGGAATTCAGTAGACATGGGTTTGAACCCCATCGTCGGCCGTCCTTTAAATGGCTTTCCGTGGTTTCCCATTTTTAACTCCAGGCAAATGCGGGGACGCTACCTTCTGATTTTCTACAGCCACATCCTTCAACATCCTTGCCAAGTTTCATTCGTCATTCATGTCATCTCTCAGTAACTCCTCTTATGAGATTGGCGTCAGGTAGGGAATCGGGTCATAAACAACACAATACTTCCATTACATCTCATCCCCAACCCTGTTGAAAAAGGGAATAATAAGCGGTAGACATATCTTATTGTTATTAATAATACAGTATTAATAATAATAATATTTATTACCTTAATTTATAGCTGTATTCACGTTTTATTATTATTGATTTGAAACACTCATATGATTACTGGAGACATCCCTCATTAGAAATATGTATACAACTCAAAAAATGTGTAATTATCCATGTTATTTATTTCAGGTTAGTATACAGACTACTTTTTATTCCTCACCAAATTTAATTCGGCACATTAATGTGTTGATCGCGGGCCCCGTGGTGTTGGGGTAGCGCGCCTGCCTCTCACCCAGAGGCCTCGGATTTGATTCCCGGCTCCGTCAGGGATTTTAGATAGTGACGTGAGGGCTGGAACGGGGAGCACTCAGCCTCGTGAGGACAATTGAATAGCTGTCTGACAGTGAGGCAGCGCCCCGATCACGAAAACCAAGATTAACGGCTGAGGGGACCCGATGCACTGATCATGCGTCACCCCAATATCTGCAGGCCAAATGGCTGCGCAGTTGTCGCTTGGTAGGCCTAGGCCCTTCATGGGCTGTAGTGCCAAGGGTTTTTATTTATTTTATATTTAATGTGTTATTCGAAAGATAAACCATTCTTTTATTGTAATTAAAGGCGCAGAGTTAACAAGTAGTTCCGTGAAGAACTATACAGCCTATTTTCATATATCCTGCTCATGTTAATTGCCTCTATCAGCATACAAAATTTCAGTTTAATTGCTGTAAAAGATTCTTAGATATTGAGAACCGTCTAAATATTTCAGATGGTCGCCAGGTTGGATTTTTATTTTTGTATTATTATATTAAGATTATTGTGTACGTGTGGTATTCAAACTTCAGTCGCATGATTAGAACACAAGAAGTAAAAACGAGATTCTAAAATTACGCACAGCAGCCATCTTGTGATCATGCAAACAATTGAAATAAATTAGATCCCAGTGGATCAACATTTGTGTAAGCATTTAACGTGCAACGTTTCACGGCACTCGGGTAGTTAATTCGCGAGAAACGTCCATTTAAATATTTATACTTCGCGTCGCCGCCATGTTGGATTCGTGCTCACCAGGTTACTGAAAGTCCTATAGGTGAACATATGTTCATAGTCTCTATGAACATAAAAATATCAGTTTGGTTGCTGTAAAAGATTCATAGATATTGAGAACCGTCTAAATATTTCGGAAGCTCGCCATTTAGGATTGTTATATGTATAGGCCATAGAGTTATGTACCATTCAAGGACACTTATTGCCTAGGTTCATTATTCAAACTTTCACTTCGATCGCATGATTACGACACAAGATATAAAAACTTAATTTTAAAATTTCGCACAGCCGCCATCTTGAGGTTATGTAAACAATTGAATTAAATTAGATGGCAGTACATTACAATCTGCAAAATCATTTACTGTACCACATTTCACTGCGCTCAGAGAGTTAACTGACGAGAAAACTCTATTAAAATATTTCAAATTCGCTTGCTCGCCATGTTCGTTTTGTACTCTACAGTTTTATGAATTATACATAGGTAAACTTGAATAAGTATCCTTTATCACCGTACAAAATTGCAGGGTGATATCTGTAATAGTTTCGGAGTTATAGAATGTCAGTGAAATATTTCGCACAGCCGCCATTTTGAGGTTATGTAAACAATTGAACTAAATTAGACTCCAGTGTATTGCAATGTGTATAAACATTTGCTGTACCAAGTTTCAATACGTTTGGATAGTTAAATCGCGAGAAAAGTCTATTTAAAAGTCTCAACTTCGCTTGGCCGCCATGTTGGTTTTGTAGTCACCAGGTTTTTGAATGTCTCATAGGTGAACTTCTAGTAGTGCCCTTTAATACCGTACACAATTTCAGGGCGATATCGGTAATAGTTTCGGAGATATTGAATGTTAGTGAAATATTTCGCACAGCCGCCATGTTGGATTGGTGAGACGTAACAAAATTTGAAGGGCACGGTCGAGGTCGCCGGGAATAGTGCTATGAACTTAACGAGTTTCACTGAAATCGCTCCAGCCGTTTAGATTTTATTAGGGGGGGGACACACACACACCTCTCACACACACACACACACACACACACACACGGACAAAAGGTGATCTCATAAGCCAATTTTTTTCAAAATTGAAAATAGGCTAAAAATCTAGTAATAAAGTTTCATGTCTTCCGTGACACAACGCATGCAGTCGTAATGCTGTTTATAAATATGCCACAGCGCTGTGAAAGGAAGATTATCGGAAAAGGTTCATCAGATTTGCTGAATAAGCCCTTACACAGTGTTGTTTACGTTATATAAATATTAATGGCAATGCCTGTTTATGGATTAGCCGAGCTAATGAACGCATGGGAGAGGTTTTAGTTTTCACTTTAATACAGGTAACGAACGTCGTTTGGAATTTGTATTTGTGCACTCAGGTAACAACAGAATGAGAGAAAGATTTAATTTGTAACAAGAAAAACATCCGTTCCTATCAGGGTTGGCCAGCATAATTTGGAAAAATATTACAAGCCGATGGTAGACTATAATTAACTTACTCTGCTTACACATTATTCTAAATCGTAGCTGAGTTGGTTGGTTGGTTCCTCAGTTTAGGGGCTGCGACAACGCGGCCATGTAGCCCCGTGCACTTTGTGTGTGTGTAGAATCTCTCTGATAATCGGTGTTAATTGTGATGGCTGTATTAGTGCGTGTATCTGTTTTTTAATTCAAATAAGGACTGCAACTTTGAATTTTTCAAATAGTGCCTATTTTTGCCGCCAAACGCTACCGTCAACGACTACTACGCCTAGTTCAGAACTTAGTTACTAGACGCCACCGCAGTTGGCTCTTGGCAACGAACGTAGAAACCTAAGAGCGTTGTTTACATTCCTAACCTATACAATTTAGCTTCACACAGGTGTAATTAGTGGAAGGTTCTTTTACATGCCATAAATCTATGACATGGGACCGCCGGCTTTACTTCCCCTCCGAAGGGAGGCATACTGAGGGATTTTTAACGCTCTTAAAAATCCGAAAGTTTTGGCCGGGTTTGAACCCGCTATCTTGGGCATAGAAGCTCAGCATGCTACCGACTATGCCACCGTAGTTGAGTTGGTTTAAACCCCTCCATCGACTGTCCTTGAAATGGTTCGGGTTCAATTCCCGGCTCTGCCAGGTAATTTCATTCTGGAACAGGGTTTGTTCAGCCTCGTGAGTCAAAACTGAGGATAAGAGGGTACAATTTCCCCCTAAGCCGTCCTGAAAGTGATTTTCCGTGGTTTACAACCTCTACTCAAGAGAAATATCGGATGTTTTCTAACTTCAGGGGCAACAATTAACAATACTACAGACACCTCTATAACACAGGTTATCGGACAAATTCTACAAACACCCAAGTACACGGGGTTTAATGACCACGGTGTCCAAAGCAAAAACAACACAATCTTCGTCTAGTATGTAAGTTAGTTGTATGTCATTAATTATTTTTCGTTGTAGTATTGATATCACTATCATTTTCACTATTTCACAAACCATTAGGGCAGATGACCTAGTTGTTTCTCACCTTAAACTAACTACAGTAGAACCCCGTTTATCCAAAATAAAGGGGACAGAGCCTCATGCGTTGACGAATGTTTTCGGATAACACATGGTAAATATTTTCGGAATTCGAATCAAAAATGCATAAACTCCGTTGAGCAAAGGTACATACTGTATATTGATATTAACATGTTTGCGTAATGACACCCATTGTATAAAATCGGTGTTTATCTACTAAATTTTCTAGGAGCAGCGCTGTCGGGGAGCCATGTCATGCCGCCGTTCAATCAACAATACATCAGCTGGTGAGGATTCATTGCTTTGTTCAACAAAGAGCAAAGCAATCTCAATTAATGAAACAATTCCCTTTGTTACTACTGAACTCAATATACAGTAATTTTATTAATTAAATCCTGTGATATTTTAATGAAATGAAAATCCACAGCCTGCTTCCATTCTCCGACCGGGTCAGGAATGGAATGAATGAAGCCCCTATCTAGCGGCGAGGATATGAACTGTGCCGGCTGCCAAGGCCTGACGCACTCCTCTGGGGCAATGATTAAATGAATGGCAGATGAAATGAAATGATAGTGGAGAGTGTTGCTGGAATGAAATTTTGACAGGGAAAACCGGAGTACCCGGAGAAAAACCTGTCTGCCTCCGTTTTGTCCAGCACAGATCTCAGATGGAGTGACCGGGATTTGAACCACGGACCCAGCGGTGAGAGGCCGGCGTGCTGCCGCCTAAGCCACGGAGGCTTCTGATATTTTAATAAAATTTCGAAATAAATCTAACCTCCAAATCCACCATCTGCTGTAACTTGGCTCTCAGAATTCCTATTGTCAAGATCGGAGTCGTCTGCTTCAACCCTTGGCTGTAAGACGGAATCCACAATTTCTTGGTCTGTTAGATCAAGTTGAGCATCATCTGATTATAACTACTCGTTCACCTTACAGTGGTAAACGTTCTCACATATTGAAATTAGTTTCACCATCTCTTGCAGATTGTCATAACTTTCCTCATTATCCCATCATACGGTTTGTTCCTGGAATTACAAAGAGTCTTTGATGCAATATGAATGGAGAAGGGTCGCTGGACTTTCACAATATTAGGTAGATTTCATTAGAAAGCTAACTATTGCAACGGTTACCATGTTTCGACTTCCGGAAAATTTCGACATATCTTCACGTTTCACATCCCCTAGACCCCAAAACCACCGCCGGTTAAAAAGTTTATATATAATTTATGTATATATGTATATATATATGTATATATATATATACATATATCACTTTCTTGTGGACACGATAACTACCGCAATTTTGCACCAATCAATTTGATTTTTTTACATAATATGTATCCTTATAAAATCTCGGTCGAGTTCGTTAATGGGCACAATCAGTCAACGGGGGTGAAAATGGAGGTCTATTTTCGAAAAAGTGAAATATCGCTCTAACTCACTTAATATTTGAAATATCGAATCCATTCAAAGTTCATACTATGTGTCACATAAGGCTCAAGAATTTATGTTTGAAGAGTTTTTTGATAGCACCAACCATTGACCAAAGGGGTGGGAAAAAGTGGGTTTTTCGGGAAACATTAATCATATCTATCTTAATAGGCACAATATAAAAACCGTACAAAATGGACAATATTCCCCTAATAATTACCTAAAACTTTTGTCTGAAAGATTTTTTGATATGACCCACCATTACGCCAAGGGATGAGAAAAATGATTTCGGAATTATAAGAAAATGCCAAGAGCTATCAGAGGTTGCCATGACAACACTACTAAATTGATGAGGGATGAGCCATCAGACGTTGCCATGACAACGCACTTGCACCCGATCACATTCAGTTTTTCATCTGACTAAGTGAGAAGCGACCTCGGTGACGTAACTGGTAGTATGCTGAACTTCTATTCCCATGTTCGCGGGTTCAAAGCCGGCCGAAGTCGTCGGATTTTCTAAGAGCGCTAAAAATCCTCAGTATGCTTTCCTGTGGAGGGGAAGATCCAACGTTTGTTGCGAGTTGCTGGTTGCGTTGGCATCTCGTAGCCAAGTTCAGAACTAGGTATCGATGACGGTAGTATCTGGTAGCAACATTAGGAACTACTGCTTGAGATTGACCGTCTGCAGTCCTTACCTGAATTACAGACTAATACAGCCATCACAATTCACACTGTTTATCAGACAGATTCTACACTCACCCAAAGTACACGGGGTTACATGACCGCGTTGTCGCAGTCCTTGAACTGAGGAACCAACCAAAATCTCTGCGGGAGTTATAATTTTGCGTGAAGAAGTAACAGACCGTTACATAGTTACACATCAGTGTCGAAACCTTGCATAAGGACAGTGTACCACAAGTATAAAAATGTACCCCAAATGACAAGAAGGTCCCCATAAGACAATAAAATGTTTAAAATATGCATAAAATGACGAAAAACAAAGTTAATTAAGCTCCAATTATAAAATACTTTCTCGCAATAAATTAGGTCTGATCCTTTTACGGAAACGTGCATATTCTGGCTATTTTCGCTTATCCCCAAGTTTGCCCGATGAAAGCTACCTCCGCCTTCCGGCGTACCGAGAGGACTTTTTTTTCCTTTTGCCAGAACATTTCGGTTAAGCCGGGTTTCTGTTAAGTGGGGTTTTACAGTAGCCTATTTCCAACTCCACTTGGATACATAGAACTTGGAGTATAAGTTCGAAGAATCACCACGATTACGGAGTGGAAATGATGTGGTGCTAAGATCGTCTCAGCATCTAACAGATCGCCCGGGCACGATATGTTGGGAGAGTAAGCTTCTCACGGCCTGCTAAGTCGTACGTGCTCAGAATACCACCCACACCTAGTAAGGTAATATCAGCGAGCAATCAGTGTATCCTCACAGCCTGCTGCATGCGAGCGGGACAAATGAAGACACGATAGCAATTACTGTTTCGTCTTAATTTTATCATCATAGGAACTACTACTTTATTGTGCCATCATAGGAACTACTGTTCATTCTTCATTGTCCCATCATAGGAACTACTGTTTCTTCTTCATTGAGCCATCGAAGGAACTACTGTTTCTTCTTTATTGTGTCATCGTAGGAACTACTGTTCATTCTTCATTGTGTCATCATAGGAACTACTGTTTCTTCTTCATTGTGTCATCGTAGGAACTACTGTTTCTTCTTTATTGTGCCATCATAGGATTTACTGCTCCTTCTTCACTGTGCCATGTGTTCTTCCTCATTTTAATTACCAATCCCCAACATTACAGGGGCTCACAGCCAGTCAAATGTGTGTTGGATTTCACCTGATTCCTGCTAAATACGACGTGCGAGTACCTACAACTTATTTTAGTCAGGATCTTTTCATACCTCCTGTCGACCTAACTTTGTCAACTGATATTTCCTTCCAACCCGGGTAGTATCTGAGTCCTAGGGAGGTACTGATTCTCCCGAATTCAATGACCCTTACCTATTTTGTTATGATAACCTAATTTTTCGTGCTGTCTTAAAAAAATCTACTGAAAACTCAAAGATACGATAGCCCATCCAATAAAGGTTCCCCACGATTTCGTGGGATTCCAAATTTGTGCCCTATCCCAATTCCTTTTCATATCTGTCGTTCATGGCTCTTCCTTTCTTCAAGTCCCCCAGTTCTCATTCTTCGAGGGCCAGTCTTTTATTTCCCTTATACTTTCCTTATTTATTTCTACTTTTCTTGTAGGTCCTATGTGGGTTATACGTAAAGCTGTAGTTAGAGGTAAATGCCAGTATGAAACTTAAATTAATGCCTCATCGCCTCTACCAAAATTCTAACCCCTGTTACAAACACAGACTAATACGGACACCATAAGGGCACAGGCTAACACACAGAATCCAAACACCTCCAAATTCCTGGGGCTATATGATCACGATATCATTAATCCCCCAAATCATTCAATAACAATACATGAGTAAATGGCACAACAGAATACTAGATCGAAGAAGACATGATTATTTTTTTCGAGACGAAACTAACTTTCACTATTTACTCAACCTTGTTAGATGCATTCAATGCCAATGTTATTCACACAAGTCTAGTTGGAAGAGATTAGCATACTAGATATTTTCAGTATCAACTTGCGGTTACTATTTCATCATCCATATCACACATATCGTAGTTTACACCCCCCCCCCCCCCCACACTCCAGTCGCCATGCGAAGTATTTAAGCTCAGAGTAGTCACTGTAAAAGTATCAGTACACAATCCAGTGTCAGAGAAACCCTCAACAATCATGTACAAACTGGTGAGTATCACGGCTGGCTGTTGAAGGCCGGTAATCGGGACTATTCTGGGTGGAAATTAGCTCTCATTAAAAATTCCACAGCTTTTAAGAATAGCAACTCAATGTCGGAAACATCCTTCAATGTCATAGACAAGACCTTACATGAACACCGTTCCTTAGAGCTGGCCACGCCAACGCGCGCCCCGGTGCCGCACAGAGCGGCACTGGTGTTTTCCCCCTCCCAATCCCCTCTTTCCACCACCTGTAGTGGCGGTAGAGGATGCCCCATCAAATCTCCAGGTTGAGCTGATGGAACTACAGTGCGATTCAATTTTGACAGACCTCTATTACCATTACCATGGTGTTATGATGTCATTTTATAGAGGAGTTGAGGAACAAGAATTCCGGAGGATTCATGACCTTGACCTGAATTTTTGTGCTATGTTCGGAACAACGTTGGTTTGTGAACAAATGTTTTCATTTATGAATATTAACAAAACTAAAACAAGGCCAAATTTGCCTGATGCTTCCTTGGAAGCTATACTTTAGATTGCAACTGCCAAAACGATTGTTCCAAATATCGGAAAATTAGTGGTTTCAAAGCTATACCAAAGATAAACAAAGGATGTTGAAAATTAGTGCAATATCAGTAGCGCAATAAAACTATTATTTCTGTCTGTACACAAAATTGACATTATTATTATTATTGTTATTCGTTTTCACACCGGTACGGCGCCTGACACGCGCTGATTTGCCCAGCCCCATTCTCCAAACAACACGACTTTCGCCTCGCTAATCGCTGCCACTACACGTTCCTCTCCTACCAATGCCACAACAGTGCTGTGCCTGCCTCCCTCACCTTCCCTCACCCCACCGGCGCTATATCAGAGCACCGGTGCTTTTACCGGTGACAGCCGGTGATCGCGATACACCTAAGTTGGAGTGGCCTGCATTAGAGGATATAGGCTTGGGAATGTACGTACATTGTACCTTCCGGATAGAATTAGTAATTTACGTTGTGTTTTCTTCGGAGGTTCCTCTTCATTCGTGACACTATCTGATCGTTGTCTGTCGATCATAATTACATTTCCGTTCGATTGCCGACTCGAACCCGGTTCATCACTGAATCATATTGTTGGTGCATTTCTAATTAATTTCGTTGTTTTCTCCACTTTTTCAAACGTAAAGATCATACTTAACGTTTCTTACGAGGTGCCGGCATGATGACACGCAGTAGACTGATGATTGTTCACGAGAAACTCACCATATCCGGTCAATTAGATCAGGAGTTTGCCTTTTCTACCACTACAAGCGCTTGGTGTGAGTCAATGAAACTCAACCATATCTGGTCGATTAGAATAACAGTTTGCTTATCCTACCATTACGAGTGCTAGTGTAAATCAATGCAGAGTTTCACTTAGGCCTACGGTGTGAACATTTTTGAAAAGTTCTAAAAACGACTCTGGGTATTGAACCAAGGAACACATTAAAGAAAGAATTAAATAAATAAGTTAATTTGGCTAGGATTTTTATCAAAAAGAAAACGAGTAGGTGGTTTAACTGGAACTGCATATTATTATTGTTGTTGTTTGAGTCTTCAGTCTTTTGACTGGTTTGATGCAGCTCTCCATGCCTCCCTGTCCTGAGCTATTATTATTATATTCGTTCAGACCCCTAAGGAGCACGTGGATCCATTAAATAGCACTGGAATTCATTTTTTGGAACTTCTTATTCGCCCAAAATTTCTTCATTCTTTCACTCTGGACCTGCCGTCTTTCTTGTGTCCATGAGTTTTGGAGTTTCAAGCTTTTCTCGGATGATTTTAGGGTGCAAATTTGTGGGTGTTGATCCTTTGTCTGTACGTAGTACTTGTTGTAGTCATAGATCAATGTCGACTTCAGTAAGGTCCATTAGTGTATCTACTAGCCAGCGAATTTTGGTTTGTCGGTTTCCATTGATAATAAGACATATTATTGATATTATTATTATTATTATTATTATTATTGTTACTATTATTATTCATATCGTATCTGCCATCTATTGACCGCGTCATTCCAACCGTCTCATTCTTCAGGTTTTCATGTTTGTCCAGTACGCCTGCATTCGTTTTCGGTGGGTTTCTTTCCTTTCATGGTTTCAAATCTTTCCTGATTCAGCTTCGGGTTTTCTTGGAAACTTTGGCATGCTTGAAATTTTCCTTGAGAGGGATGCGCCCCTGAATGTCAGTTGATGTAACCCCACTTCATTGAGATCACTATCCAGTTCAATGAACCAGGCCCATTTGGTTTTCCACTCCTTAAAGAAATTAATGATGTGATTGGTCTGTCTGGCTAGGCTCATTCGCTTCACATTTCTATAAGAGTTAATCCTTATTTTACGGATGGTGTCAGTCATTTTTTCTATGTAAGTATACAGCTCATGGTTATTCCCGTATTCTATAGTTTGCATTTTCCTTGAGGGGACCCAAGATTTTTCTCAAAATGTTCTTGTCTTTGGCCAGCAATTTTCCGATCAAGTCCTTTTCGTTCATCATGAGGGCATTTTAAAGCCTACAGGACCAGTTGACGGATAACACTGCAGTAGTGATTTAGCTTTGTGTTGAAGGATATTGACCTTTCTAATTGTTATTATTTTATTTTGTTTTCTTCTTTCTTCGATTCGGCCAACTAGAGACCACGTCAGTTCAACTGTCCCTTCTTCCGAGCTCTAACTACCACCCAGTGTTCCCGCATTCGTCTCCGGTGTTGCTCTTTTCTCTCTTGGGACCACGCCTTTCCTGTCTTCAGCTTCGGCTTTTCCTGGAAACTTTTGTGCGTACGTAGTTTCTCTTGAAATGGAACACTCCCCTGGATTTCTTTAGGGGAAATTTCCATTTCACGCAGATCTCGTTCTCAGAGAGCTGAGGTGATATTCGAACCTACTTGTTATCAGTTCTCCTCTCAAGGGTAGGTAGTTGCTATTCCAGACCTACATGAAAATTCTTTTTGCCAGCAGAGCTTGTAATCGAATTCAAATTCTATTGAAACAGGAATTTGAAGACGTATGCCTAGTGATGAGAAGGTAGGCAATAAATCACTTGTCAGGACTAAGGCTGCTTGAAGTATAGTCTTGACCAAACTACCTTCATCCTCCATACTGGAGGTCAAAAGAAGCTTTATCTACCGACCTCCACATCAATCATGAGGGCAAGACGGGGTACTTGACCTGTGCCTTACCATTCTCTTGCTGTTAGTAAGAGTACTAGGAAGTGAGGCAGAATATCCCAAGTAAATGTCTCAGAGCTGGTGATCTGAAAAATGTACTGTTATTTTGCCTAGGGCCATATTATCGCAAAAAAAAAACAAAAAAACACAGTATTCTTTTAGCCATGTTAGGGTTAGCTATGAAATATCAACATCTTACAGTTATCTTAAGGTTATCCAAGAATTACCAACATTGTATAGTCATTTTAAGATTATCCTTTATGTTAAGATTATCCATGAACTATCAGCATCATGTTAAGTTTATCCAAGAAATACATCTGAAATTCTAATAAATGTAGAGAGCAATGTTTTCAAATGTATACCACAACATGGCGATGTATGGAGATGGTATTCCGAATATCACTGTAGTAGATTTTATTTTTTGGATGTTACAGTTAAATTAATCCCTAAAAATGTAATTCCTTTACATCCGGTAAACACCTTTGTAAACAATTGTGTCGTCAAGTCACAAAACTCGTTTATTCCACTTTTGAATAAGAATCATTTTCATGAGAAACATTTCTCAGGACTTTGCCTCACGTATCTTTTGTGTTTGTTGATTTCTACTTTTTGCTTTGTCTTTTTGGTTTTTGGTTTTGTGTTTGCTTTGTGCTTTTGCTTTTGAATTCTACTTTTGCTTTTCTTTCTTGGTTTTGTGTTTGTTTTCTGCTTTTCAATTTTGAATTTTGCTTTATGTTCTTTGGTTTTTGTTTTCTGCTTTTGCTTTTGTTTTTGGATTTTGCTTTTTGCTTCGTCTTTATTTTTTTTGTTTTGTGCTTGTTTTCTGCTTTTGCTGTTGTTGAGTTTTGCATTTGTTTTGTGTTTCTTAAATTTTTGTTTTCTGCTTTTGCTTTTGTGTTGAATTTTGCTTTTTGCTTCGTGTTTTCTTGCTTTTGGTATTGGGTTTGTTTTCTGGAAAATCAAAATAATACAAAACAAAATAAACAAAACAAAATCAAAATAAAACAAAATAAAACAAAATCAAAAAATCAAAATAAAAACAAAAACAAAATAAAACAAAACAATTTAAAACAAAATAAAACGAAATAAAGTAAAACAAAACAAATTATAATAACAACAAATTAAAACAAAATAAAATAAAATAAAGTAAAATAAAATAATTAAAGAAATAATTTATGTTATGTTCGGCGATGTCGAAATGTAAATATTGTATGTCAGTAAACTGTATCACAAAGTTGGTCATTACAACACTATTTTTCATTATGAAACAGTTTCTCCCACCAATCAGAGCTCAAGAAAGCGTTGTTTGACCAATTAGATATGGATAGCATCGCACCTGCGCTGAGTTCCAAGGTCTTCTAATTTAAATTTCGCTGCGTGGCCTAGTGTTATCGTGGGATAATCGAGGAGGCCATGGTCAAATACAAGGTATTCTGTGCGTCTCATGCGCTCTGTTCAGTACATAAAACTGGCGAAATCTCGACAGATATTTATGAATATTTATGTTCGAACATAAAATAGTTATAATAATTATTGTCGAACATAAACAGTTGTATGCAACTCGCCTATAGACTAATGGCAATTAAGACACTCGTATGGAAATTATAAAACTCGCATACGCTCGTTTTATAAACATACCCGTGACTTAATTATTGCCATTATAGGCTCGTTGCATAATGTACTATTACGACATGATCCTTATTAACAAGTGGGTTAAACGAGTTTTGCAACTGGACGACTCAATTGTAATGAGTGTTCTTCTCTAGACCTGAATAAAATTCAATGGAAGTTAAAGGTATAGGGTATACCGTCCATTATAATAGGGTAGAATCAGAAATTAAGCCGACTTACCAAATATTTCTGACCTTGATGTCCAACAGCACTCTAACATTTTCTGATATGGTTAACTGTTGGTCGGCGGCTTCGATGGCGTATTTGGGTGCATGCTGAGATTCTATTCCCAAGATCGCGGATTCTAAACCGGCCGATGTCGTGGTATTTTTGAAGAGCTTTAGAAATCCTTCATTATGCCTTCCTTCGGAGGACAAGTAAATCCGGCGGTCCCATGTCATAAATGTATGGCATGTAAAAGAACCTTCCACTAACTACAATTGTGTGAAGCTAGATTTTTAGGTTGGATTTGATTAATACTCTATTAAGTTCCAACGTTCACCACAAGGTACCGGTTGCGGTGGCATCTAGTATCCAAGTTCGCAGCTAGGTGCAGTTGACGGCAGCATTTGTAACAAAAGTAGGAACTACTTGAAATTGATCGTTTGCAGTCCTTACCTGAATTACAGGTTACACACACTAATACAGCCATTACAATTAACACAGATTATCAGATAGATTCTACACGCATCCCAAGTACACGGGGCTACATGACTGCGTTGTCGCAGCCCCTAAACTGAGGAACCAACCAACCAACCTGTTGTTCCCCATCTCTCAAAGTGCCTAAGGATAGGAAACCCCTCTCACAGGGAGGAAGGACAACATTATCAGTCGGGATATTGGAAACGGTGGAGAACGTCGAAGATGAACAAGTCATAAGGGCTCCTCAGTGGGCTCAAAGCAATGATAATAATAATAATAATAATAATAATAATAATAATAATAATAATAATAATAATAATAATAATAATAATAATAATAATAATATTAATAATAAGTCGGAAATGTAACTCATAATTATTCTTGTAAATACATCGTAGTCGTTTCAGTGGTTTTAGAAATCAAATTTCAGCACGCTACATGTTTTAATTGATCCTAAAACCCTTCTTCACTTGTATTTTCAGCTGTTTAATTGAGCATTCTATTATTTTCCAGCTGGTACTCTTCGCCCTGGTGGCCGTGGCCTACGCCAACCCTGGTCTCATCGGCACCCCACTCGCCGCCCCTGCATTGGTTGCCGCCGGTCCCGCAGTGATCGCAGCGCACGCTCCTCTGGCCATTGCTGCCCCCGGCGTTATTATCGCTGGTCCTGCTGGAATCCACACCAAAACTATTATTGGTTAAATAGAGCAGACTCAATGGCTGTCTTATTATTATGTTGAAATAAATCGTTATTCAAAAAGTACATTGTAACGTTCTTTGCAAGAAAGGGACTGTTTTCTCTGAATACTGTGTGCTCTTGCGATTGCGCACAAACACATTGCGAAAGTCCGACATTAAATTTCGAAGAAGAAAAATTCACAGTTCCAGGAACTTAATGTTGAAAACATGACTCTGAAATTAAGACTTTAGAATTATGATTGCCGTGTCCAGTGTGTGGTTCCGCCTAGGACACCAAGCTGGCTCATCAGCAGGCTCTTGGCGTCCCCGCCCAGACCCCCACAGGAGTAGTGAACTGCGTGCTACCTCCCTGAGTTGCAGAGTTTTAATTCACTGGCCGTGAAAGCCAATATACCAGAAATAATAATCTTTACTCTTTATTTTTGGAGAAAAATTGGAAGTAGGAGTGAAGATTCAAGAAGAAATAATTGTAACTCTGAGATTTGCCGATGACATAGTCATCTTGGCCGACACGCCTGACGATTTGAATGAGTTTTCAAATGGTATGGACTCCATCTTGGGGAAAGAATTCATGATGAAAATTAATAAATATAAAACAAAAATATTGAAATGCAGCCGAAATAAATCAGAAACCTCTATGGACAACAAATTGGCAGGTGAAAAACTAAAGGAGGTTCTGTTACTTAGAAAGCAAAATAACCAGTGATGGACGAAGCAAAGAAGATATAAAAATTAGGTTAGCTCAGGCAAGGAAAGCATTTCTACAGAAAAGGAATCTGTTGACATCGAATATAGATTTAGGTATTAGGTAGTCTTTTTTGAAGGCATTTGTCTGGAGCGTGGCACTCTATGGCAGTGAAACTTGGGCCATTGGTGAAGCAGAAAAGTGGAGAATTGAAGCGTTTGAAATGTGGTGTACAGGAGAATGATGAAGATCAGATGGGTCGATAGGGTTACAAACGAAGAGGTATTGAGACTGGTGGGAGAGGAGAGATGTTTCTGGCGACTGCTAATGAAGAGAAGAGATAGGTTAGTAGGACACACACTAAGACACCCAGAAATAGCAAGCTTAGTTATGGAAGGAAGGGTCCTGGACAAGAACTGTAGGGGTAGACCAAGGTTAGAATATGTTAAACAGATTGCCTCGGATGTAGGGCGCGGTATCTATGTAGAGATGAAACGATTAGCTCAGGACAAGGAGGCTGGAGAGCTGCATCCAACCAGTCAAATGACTGAAGACTCAGACAACAACATCAATTTAGTAAACTACATACGACAAAGGAAGTGGTCTAACGCTTGGTGTCCATGTATTCTTTGAACGAATCCATATGAGTATCGGCGATCTACATCTTCTGTTGGCGAGGTTTGCGTTTTTTGAAGTAATTTAATTTGTAGTCTTTGATTGTTCTATGATTACATCAACATCTTGTTGCCGACTCGTTACAGGTTCGTCGCTGAATCTTACTACTTTCTGCTTTTTAATATAATTATTCCACTTTTGAATATTTTGTGAATTAACCAGACGCGCCTTTCGTGTTGGCGGCATATTGAGACACACTAAACTGACAAGTCATGGACACCAAGCATTAGGCATCCTTTGTCGTATTCAGTTTACTAAATAAATCACTACGAGCGCTAGTGGTGATCCATTCATGGTCAAATCAAAATCGAAATATCTACATCCGCATTGACTGACAAGTCATGTATTATACAAAAACATTAACAATAATGTGTTTAATATGCGTATTTAAGGTGGAGAGACACAATTTTGGCAATGTCATGAAAAGTGGAAAACTCTCTATTCCATAGGACTCCTTAGGACCTGTGATTTGTGAATGATGCCTCGTGACTCCAAGTCATGTGCCATCCCAGCAACTACACGAGTCATGTACACCGTCTAGCGACCCCCTTCGTATTAAACGACAAGTCAGAATCTCCCACTAATTTTGGGTTTTAAATATAATTTTGTTATTATTATTCCTGTTCATTTGAAACGCAAGAATTGAATTCTGTTAAAACTTCACTCGACTGCGTAAAGAAAGTAAGTGGCTGACCACAAGTGATATGCTCACCTCCACAGCTCGCTTTCTGCGTACGGAGCCCTCTACAGAGTCCTCCTAGATCACGTGGTCTTCTTCTTCCTAATTGGTCACATACGTTACTACGTCATTCGGAGACTCATTCACAAATCCACAGATAATAATTGTAAAATTATAAACCTTATATCCTTCCATAATTCAAGCTCTCTGAACATCTCGGAATCAAGGTGGCCATGACAGTGACGTCTCAAGCATATATGTACGTCACCTGCCCGCCCTTACATCACGTGGTGCGTTCTGACATCTTGTCACATGACATGTCGGGGACAGTACCTTACAATTTGTATCCAATTTTTGAATTAGTATTGCAACTAAACTATTTTATTATTATTAATAATAAGAATAAAAAGTTTTTTTTCTTTATTGTTAAAACCTAAACGGGGCTCTTTCACGTAACATAATTCTTAATGAGCATTTAAGTAATAATAATAATAACTTACATAAAATAAATTTTAATTATTTCTTAAAACCATTTTCATAAAAATTATTTTCAACTGTAATAATCCACAATGGCTAAAGCAAACTTATTGCCAAAATTTGAGTACGCTCAAATGTAACTATTGCCCAAATTTGATGCGTCTCCATAGGGCAGTTTAGATTATTTTATTGCGGGATGTTAGTTTTTTAAATACACATAAAAGAGCAGCCGCCACTGCAAATTCAAACATAATCAATGAATTTTGTTTAACGTTGTTAAATATAAATTAATAGGTGAAGCCAGTAGCATACTAGACTTAGACGCGAACAGTAGCTACGAAATGTTTAAAGAGAAATTGATCAGAAAGTTTGGGGATGTCAAAGATGAGAGACTTTTAGTACAGGAAATTTCAAACTGTTTCAAGAAGAGAAATGAGAGCTATACAGACTACCATGTTAGGTTAGATACCCTTGTCCTCCAGTGTAAAATTTTATGCACACTCGACTACGGATATCAGATTCTGGAGTTGAAATTAAGGGATTTAGATGAACTTTGTCTCAATACATTGAACGCCGGTATCTTAGAGCCGTACCGAGCATATTTGCGCGATGCACAAATAGCAGACCTAAGCAGCGCGCTCAGGCTCTGTAGAATTTACGATAATAATCGCGCACATGAGAATTATATGGATCAGTTGAGAGGAACACAGAAAACACTTAACCCTTGTAATGCAGAAATTACGAGAAGTTAATCTGAAGATTCAACTTTTTCTTCACAAAGAAGTAGCTTTCCTAGGCTCTCACAGAACGGAATAAAACCGAATCCCGAGAAAATCAAAGTAGTAAAAAACTACCCCATTCCCCAGATCCCGAAAGAAATTAGACAATATCTAGGTCCAGCCGGTTTTTATAGAAAATTCATAATGGACTTTGCTAAAATATCACATTTTATGACCCGATGCTTTATAAAAGGATCAAAAATAAATGCAGAAAAAACAGAGTATAAATCTGCATTTGTAACTCTAAAAACCTTGCTTATAAATGCTCCAGTTTTAGCCTACCCTGACTTTGAGCAACAGTTTGTGTTAAACACAGACAGTTCGGACGTTGCCATAGGCAGCGTCCTCACACAGAAGGGACACCCAATAGCTTATTATTCTACAGGCTTAAACACAGCTGAGAAACACTACTCTACGATAGAGAGAGAGGAGTTAGCCATAGTAGAAAGCTGTAAGCATTTCAAGCCTTATATATGGGGAAGACACTTCCTAGTGGAAAGTGACCACCGTCCATTACAATGGCATTTTACCTTGAAAATCTCAGTTCGAGGCTCTATTGCTGGAAAATAAAGCTAGGAGAGTTTGACTTCGGCATTAAATATGCCAAAGGAAAGACCAATTATGTAGCAGAAGCGCTCTCCAGAATTCAAATTAATACCCACACAAATTGCAACCCTTCAATTCACTCTGCTATCAAACAGCTGCCGTTGGATGCCCCACCGAAGAGTAATGTGTATGTAGAGAAACATCCTAACGTAGTATTGAACCAAGGTGCCATTACAGCCGATCATCCATTCACCCAAGTTCATACCTTTCATTTTGAACAAATTTAAATTTTGAATGAAAAGCAATCTGACCCAAGGGATTCCACATTTGAACACCCCTACAAAATAAAAGAAACAGTATATGTTCTGGATCCTCTGACCAGAAACAGGAAGTCTAGGAATTTGTAAAATGAGGGTACAATATTCAAAATTGAGACCAACCAAGATTATTGTAAAACGAAAAATGGTAAAACTCACGTGAGAAACTTTAGGTATATTAAACCTAAAAGTAAAGTTCTTCCTATTCCAGAATAATTAGTAATTACCATAAATTCAAGTTTCATTTCAAATTAACTACTCTGAATGAGGCATACAAAAATATTGATGATACTGTCTCCAGCTTAGTAATAATAATATTTCTCCATACTTAATAAATGATTTAATTGAAATAAATAAAAAGGATTTAAATAAATGTAAATAATTTAATTCGAAATAATTCTAATAGAACTAAATGAAATAAAACATAATAAGAAATTAGTATCTTTTGCCAATTCAATTGCTCAAAAGTTTTACGACGAAATGAACCATGCTAGTAACAATACAATATGAAGGCAATTCAAGGTACTCTACGAACAGAAGACTTCAAGATCAGTTTACTGGAAGATACTCAATACGTCTTAATGTGTGTGAACAAATTCAACAAAATATTACGAGTGCTCCAAGAAACTATTTCACTTTCATTCAATGAAATGACCAATGTCAGGTTATTCTCAAGAAAACACTTAACTAATATAGTGAAACATTTACTGTCTATTTACCCTGTTAAAAGTATGATTCATTCAGGCCATTATCACCAGTTTGAAAATCTCAAATTATCAAAGACTCAAATAATTATACTGGATGAAGAAATGATTGCAATTATTTCCATGCCAATCACGGATGGAAGCCAATATCAATCGTATGAAATAACCCCTGTACCAACTAATAAGGACATTATACTTGTCCCAACTGAAAAGTACTACTCACAAGGACCCACATCAAAATGGTCCAGTACCCAATCTTATGTATGTATGTATTACAGGATTAGAATCACAAGTTGTAATTGAAAAAACAGAATTGGATGTGAATATGCTTCAGTAAGTAATGAGATACAAATATTCCAACCTTTAAATAAGAAACACATTCTATTTTTTAGTATGACACCAGACATAATTATGCAAACATGCGTAGAGACTCAATACTCTCTACAAATCTCAGGTCCACAAGTGATATATTCAAATGAGTGTTGTAAAATTTCCAGCATAGGAACAAAATTACATCAAAAACCTACCATGTTCATGATTTCCCAATCCTGATTATTCATGATGAACCCTTAATCTCGACTTAGATTCTTGGATGTTACGGGTACACTCGAGAACCACTGGATGGATTTAAATGCGGTTTTCACCATTCTGTAAAGAATATCTCGAGGAAGATTCTGTATAAAATATATTTTATGATCAAAGGAAGCTGAGCAGTAACGATTTCAGTGGAAAAGTCGAAAAAAAAACTGGCGTCCGAGCGCTTTGTAAACTTACGCAGGGCAAACCGTTAAAACTATCTAAATACTATGAGTGTAATATTTGTTCAGCATGAAAAGTTCTACAAAAAGGCCGTGAGAGCATATGTGTATCTTCAATACATCACCCACTGTAAGTGTTTTTACGTTTTAATTTCTTCCAACCATGTCCATTCAACTACTGAGGCGACAGTTCACGAGCCAGCTGTGGGCGAGTATATCATCCCTGTTGAAGCCTAGCTAGAGGGCAAACCTATTGCCCCAGATGCAGCAAACCGTTGGGGTCGTGTTGAGTTAATTAAGACTTCTGAGAAGGATGGTTGTGTTTGGAGTTTCCCTGGAAGTGTATGTCGGGTTTTCTCCATTTTGCCTGTGAAACACAGTCAAGTTAAGATTGGACGGAAGGGGATTTCAGTTTCATTCACCTCGCCATTCCCTGGAAGTGAAAATCTCATTTTGCCTCTGAACTTTTCGTTCCGCAAAATTCACAGTCAATTTAAGATTGGACGGAAGGGAGATTATCTATATTATTAAAAATATTGATGAAAATTTATCCGAGTCCGTCCGGCCATACTATCCGGTCGATTTTCTTCATCCTTTTTTTAAATGAAAGGTATTCATGCACAGATTTGTCATCAAGTATTACAAATCACTTAAATTACGCCTTTCTCAAATTATTTGATTTCTTCAACTTTTTCCAACTTTTTCCAACTTTTTTCAACATTGAAGTAAGCATATCATCGGTTAGAATTGAGTTACGAAGGTTGTTTTAGTCTAAGAACACTCAGTGAATCAAGCGCTATCATTGGAACTCTTAACCATTCAAATCGGCTGATTCTGAGGAAAGTTATGCTTGGACATACGATATTACATCTCATTTTTTCAAAAGTTTTTCTCATTTTAGCAATCATATCTTTGGTTATAATTGAGTTACACTGTTCGTTTGGGTCTAAGAGCACTCAGTGGATCAAGCTCTATCTATTGAGGTATTAAATATTTACATTGGTTTATTCTGAGTAATGTTATGAGTGCCGAAGTGAATATTAGAAATAATTATGAAAACTTAACCGAGTCCGTCCGGCCATTCTATCCGGTCGATTTCCTTCATACCACTATTAAATGAAAGTTATTCATGTACGGATTTAATATCAAGTATTACAAATCCCTTAACTTCTGCCTTCATTATTTGATTTCTTGCACCTTTTTTACTTTTTTTTTCACATTGAAGCTATCTATATTATTAAAAATATTGATGAAAACTTATCCGAGTCCGTCCAGCCATACTATCCGGCCGATTTTCCTCATCCTTTTTTTAAATGAAAGGTATTCATGGACTGATTTGTCATCAAGTATTACAAATCACTTAAATTACGCCTTTCTCAAATTATTTGATTTTTTCAACTTTTTCCAACTTTTTCCAACTTTGAAGTAAGCATATCGTCAGTTCGCATTGAGTTACGAAGGTTGTTTTAGTCTAAGAACACTCAGCAAATCAAGCTCTATCATTTGAGCTCTTAACCATTTAAATCGGCTGATTCTGAGGCAAGTTATGCTTGGACATACGATATTACATCTCATTTTTTCAAAAGTTTTTCTCATTTTAGCAATCATATCTTTGGTTCTGATTGAGTTACACTGTTCGTTTGGGTCTAAGAGCACTCAGTGGATCGAGCTCTATCTATTGAGGTATTAAATATTTACATTGGTTGATTCTGAGGAATGTTATGAGTGCCGAAGCGAATATTAGAAATAATTATGAAAACTTAACCGAGTCCGTCCAGCCATTCTATCCGGTCAATTTCCTTCATACCACTATTAAATGAATGTTATTCATGTACGGATTTAATATCAAGTATTACAAATCACTTAACTTCTGCCTTCCTCAAATTATTTGATTGCTTGCACCCTTTTTACTTTTTTTTCACATTGAAGCTATCTATATTATTAAAAATATTGATGAAAACTTATCCGAGTCCGTCCGGCCATACTATCCGGCCGATTTTCTTCATCCTTTTTTTAAATGAAAGGTATTCATGCACAGATTTGTCATCAAGTATTACAAATCACTTAAATTACGCCTTTCTCAAATTATTTGATTTCTTCAACTTTTTCCAACTTTTTCCAACTTTTTCCAACTTTGAAGTAAGCATATCTTCGGTTCGAATTGAGTTACGAAGGTTGTTTTAGTCTAAGAACACTCAGTGAATCAAGCGCTATCATTGGAAATCTTAACCATTCAAATCGGCTGATTCTGAGGAAAGTTATGCTTGGACATACGATATTACATCTCATTTTTTCAGAAGTTTTTCTCATTTTAGCAATCATATCTTTGGTTATAATTGAGTTACACTGTTCGTTTGGGTCTAAGAGCACTCAGTGGATCGAGCTCTATCTATTGAGGTATTAAATATTTACATTGGTTGATTCTGAGGAATGTTATGAGTGCCGAAGCGAATATTAGAAATAATTATGAAAACTTAACCGAGTCCGTCCGGCCATTCTATCCGGTCAATTTCCTTCATACCACTATTAAATGAAAGTTATTCATGTACGGATTTAATATCAAGTATTACAAATCACTTAACTTCTGCCTTCCTCAAATTATTTGATTTCTTGCACCTTTTTTACTTTTTTTTCACATTGAAGCTATCTATATTATTAAAAATATTGATGAAAACTTATCCGAGTCCGTCCGGCCATACTATCCGGCCTATTTTCTTCATCCTTTTTTTAAATGAAAGGTATTCATGCACAGGTTTGTCATCAAGTATTACAAATCACTGAAATTACGCCTTTCTCAAATTATTTGATTTCTTCAACTTTTTCCAACTTTTTCCAACTTTTTCCAACATTGAAGTAAGCATATCTTCGGTTCGAATTGAGTTACAAAGGTTGTTTTAGTCTAAGAACACTCAGTGAATCAAGCGCTATCATTGGAACTCTTAACCATTCAAATCGGCTGATTCTGAGGAAAGTTATGCTTGGACATACGATATTACATCTCATTTTTTCAAAAGTTTTTCTCATTTTAGCAATCATATCTTTGGTTATAATTGAGTTACACTGTTCGTTTGGGTCTAAGAGCACTCAGTGGATCGAGCTCTATCTTTTGAGGTATTAAATATTTACATTGGTTTATTCTGAGGAATGTTATGAGTGCCGAAGCGAATATTAGAAATAATTATGAAAACTTAACCGAGTCCGTCCGGCCATTCTATCCGGTCGATTTCCTTCATACCACTATTAAATGAAAGTTATTCATGTACGGATTTAATATCAAGTATTACAAATCACTTAACTTCTGCCTTCCTCAAATTATTTGATTTCTTGCACCTTTTTTACTTTTTTTTTTTCACATTGAAGCTATCTATATTATTAACAAGAAGTTCCGTTAAGAACTATACAGCCTACTTTTCATGCCAATGATTATTCTGCAGAATATGAACCTATCTAGAATAATGACGAAATTAAGTTGGTAATATCGAAATATCTAATTAGTTCAAATTATACCTGGTATAATGTAGCCTAATAGAGCACTACAGTTGGCAGCCCTGGTGACTGAATATATTCTTAGTTCCACCTCTTAAGGTACAGAATACAAAATTTGGTTGAAGTCCAATGGACGTTACATGCAGTTAGACACTGGATCTATCAGCAGGCGTAAAAGCATGTTGCCAACAATACCATGCGTGTGCTGGTCAGAAATAATCTGAAATATTATGATATCTTGTTGAGCCAATTTTGGATGAAATCCATTTGTTAGTATAGAAGTTACATGTATTTTAAAATTGGACATATCAGCAGGCATAGAATCATGTTGTCAGCACTGCCTTGTATTAATTACTCCAAATTAATCTAGAATGTCAGGTGCTATACGTGTGCAAAGTATAGAGCTGTTGGCTTGCATACTTTCTGATATATTGATATTAGGGTAAAAAATATAGACAGCATTTATTAACAGTTGGCAGCCCTGATTGCACTGAAGAATACTTATAGTCATATCTGATATGTTACACATAGCACATGCGAAATTTGGATGAAATCCTACTGATAGTATAAAAGTTACATGTATTTAAAAATTGGCCCTATCAGCAGGCTTAGAATCATGTTGGTAGAACTGACGTATATAAGTTACTCCAAAATTAATAAAACATGTCAGGTACTATACGTGTGCATAGTTTAAAGCTGTCGGCTTGCACACATTCTGATATATTGGTATTTGGATAAAAAAAATAGAGAGAACAATTATTAACAGTTGGCAGCCCTGGTGGCTCCTAAGAATACGCTCAGTCATATCTGTTTATGTACAGATATTACATACAAAATTTGGTTGAAATCCAGTTGATAGTGTAGAAGTTATATGCATTTAAACATTGGACCTATCAGAAGGCTTAAAATTATTTTGGCAACACTGTCATGGTTGGCCTCCTGGAAATTAAACTGAAATAGTATTATCTACATGTGTGCCAATTTTGGAATAGCTCCTATGCATACATTGCAGGATATCCAACATGGAGCTCAAATTTCTAGTGCGTTTTTTCAGCAGTTGGTAGCACTGACATCATTTTCAAATATGGACGTGAGCTATTCCGGTGCACATCTTTACTCATACTAAATTTGGTTTTGATTGCTGCAGCCGTTTAGGAGTTGATAGGGGGGGACACACACACAGCCAGACAGACAGAAGGACAGACAGACAGACAGACAGACAGACAGACAGACAGACAGACAGACACACACACATTTGCCCGATCTCATAAGACTACTTTTTCCTCATTTTTGCAAAATGTGAAAAGTAGGCTAAAAATATCTATATATTATTAAAAATATTGATGAAAACTTATCCGAGTCCGTCCGGCCATACTATCCGGCCGATTTTCTTCATCCTTTTTTTAAATGAAAGGTATTCATGCACAGATTTGTCATCACGTATTACAAATCACTTAAATTACGCCTTTCTCAAATTATTTGATATCTTCAACTTTTTCCAACTTTTTCCATCTTTTTCCAACTTTGAAGTAAGCATATCTTCGGTTCTAATTGAGTTACGAAGGTTGTTTTAGTCTAAGAACACTCAGCAAATCAAGCGCTATCATTCGAGCTCTTAACCATTCAAATCGGCTGATTCTGAGGAATGTTATGAGTGGACATACGATATTACATCTCATTTTTTCAACAGTTTTTCTCATTGAAGCAATCATATCTTTGGTTATAATTGAGTTACACAGTTCGTTTTGGTCTAGGAGCTATCAGTGGATCATGCTCTATCTTTTGAGGTATTACATATTTAAATTGGTTGATTGTGAGGAATGTTATGAGTGCCGAAGCGAATATTACAAATATTTATGAAAATTTAACCGAGTCCGTCCAGCCATTCTATCCGGTCGATTTCCTTCATTCCTTTTTTAAATGAAAGGTATTCATGTACAGATTTGTTATCACGTATTACAAATCACTTCACTTCCGACATCCTCAAATTATTTGATATTTTCAACTTTTTCCAACTTTGAAGCAATCATATCTTTGGTTCTGATTGAGATTTTAGTCAAAGAACACTCAGTGACTGAAGCCCTTTCATTGAGCTGTTATATATTCAAATCGGCTGATTCTTCGGAATGTTATGAGTGACCATTCGATATTATATCTCATTTTTTCAATACTGTTTCTCATTGTAGCAATCATATATTTGGTTCTAATGACGGAAATTTCGTATTACACTAGCGTTTTGTATTACAATCAACAAAGTGCAGGGCCAAACGCTTCATCGAGGTGGAATCTACTTGCCTGATCTTTTTTTAGGCCATAGAATGTTCTATGTTGCCTTATCCAGAGGAAAATCTTTTAAAACTAAGAGTCGACGCACAGCGAATATTGTCTGGAAGGTAGTATTGTAAAATAAAGTTTATAAACTATTACTTAATGTCGTAATTTTTTAATTCCAATACTGAAAAATTATGCTGCGGAGCAGTACGGGTGCCCTAGTATTATATTAAATTATACTGATTGGCGTATACTCTCTACTTAGTATGAAATAAAGTCCCCGAAGCTTGGATGTCACGGGTAATCTCGAGAACCACTGAATGGATTTTGATTCGGTTTTCACCTTTCTGTAAAGGATATCTCGAGGAAGGTTTCAGTAGAAGATACTTTATTTATGACCAAAGGAAGCCAAGCACTAACGATTTCAGTGAAAAGGTCGAAAAATAACTGGCGTCCGTGCGCTTTTTAAGATTACGCTGGGCATACCGATAAAAATATCTATAGGCCTATACTACGAGTGTAAGAATTGTTCAGCATGAAAAGTTCTACAAAAAAGCCCGGGAGAGCATATCTCTATCTTCAATACATTGCCTGCTATAAGTGTTTTAACGTGTTCATTTCTTCCAACAATCTCCATTCTGTTAGTGAGGCGAGTCTGTCACCCCAGTTACAGCTTAGCTAGCAGACGAGCTTATTGCCCCAGATACAGCCAGCAGCAAACTGTCGAGTCGTGTTGAGTTAAAAACTTTAAAGAATATGGTTTTGTTTGTAGTTTCCCTGGATATGCAACTCGGATTTCCTTCATTTCGTCTGTGAACTTTTCGTTCCGCAAAATTCATTGGCAAGTTAAGATTGGACGGAAGGGGGATTAGTGTTTCATGCACCTCGCCATTCTTAAATTACATCTGACAAAAATTTCTTGCACATGCATCTCCATGATAATATAATTAATAGTCCAGTCAGTGATTTTAACCCATCATGCCGACACGTAAAACGGATATTGGTCGTTGTTCATCGACATTGAAAAAAAAAGCGCTTATCACGTAATGCATTACTAACTGTTCCCGGGGGAAGCCGGGTCAGGTTGATAGTAAATAACGAAATAAACCTTCTCCATTCCCATCTTGATGTAACGAAGCTCAAATTAGATTTGAAGCCCTTACCCATGACTTATATCACAAAGAAGCAATTTGTATCAATTAATATGATTTTTGTACTAACCACAGTTTTAATAATTTTGTTTATATTTCAAAAACAATTAATCAACTTGTATAATTCTGCAAAAACTAAGATGTAGAAAAAGGTAATAATTACTGAGGACAGTAATTCCCATCTTAGGGGAGAGGGGGGAGGGGCGAGTCATGTACACCGTCTAGTGACCCCCTTCATATTAATGACCAGTCGGAATCTCCCACTAATTTGGAATATTTTGTGAATTAACCAAACGCGCCTTTCGTGTTGGCGGCATATTGAGACACACTAAACTGACAAGTCATGGGCACCAAGCATTTGGCAACCTTTGTCGTATTCAGTTTACTAAATAAATCACTACGAGCGCTAGTGGTGATCCATTCAAGGTTAAATCAAAATCGAAATATCTACATCCGCATTGACTGTCACGTCAAGTATGATACAAAAACATTTACAATGATGTGTTTAATATGCGTATTTAAGGTAGAGGGACACAATTTTACCAATGTCACGAAAAGTGGAAACCTCTCTATTCCATAGGACCCCTTACGACCTGTGATTGGTGAATGATGCCTCGTGACTCCAAGTGATGTGCCATCCCAGCAATTACACGAGTCATGTACACCGTCTAGCGACCCCCTTCATATTAAATGACCAGTCAGAATCCCCCGCTAATTTTGGGTTTTAAATATAATTTTGTTATTTTTATTATTATTCAGTGGAAACGCCAGAATTGAATTCTGTTAAAACTTTCAGAATACAATTCCTTAAGCAATTAGCTGGCCTCGCCTCGCCTCGACCAGGTAGTCAAGCCTAGCCCAAGAGTTCGTCATGTCCCCTTAAGAGTAAAGTCTTTTAGTTCATTTCAAGTGAACATATTTTACTACTTCTTTAACACGACTCTGATAACAATTCTCAGAAAATCAACAAGTCGCCAGCAGTGACCGATTTTCTTAAGAAAGGCAAGCCCTGCTCACCGTCACGGGATTTCCTAGAATATCCAAGCTGTTGCTATTTAGCTACGCCCCAGCCAGCGCCCCAATAGGTATAATGTCATTGGCCGATTGCCCTCTCCCTCCACTGTCTTATTTTGTATTGGCTACTAACTAAATATATTTATTGCTATTGGTGAACTCCATTCGGGAAAACCGAACAGAGTTCGTGTCATCTCCCCACCTAACTAACCCAGTATAAAGAATCATGTAAGGCTACTCCCGGCCTCTTCACTTCACCAAATTATACTTTCAGACCAAGTGGTCATTTTGTACCAGCTGTCGTTTGACAAGACAGGCTCTTTAACAAGCATACTAGCTGTGTAGATATTGTGAACGCATTTCCAGCTGGCAAGCAAGCTAGGCTTCACATAAATGTAAATATTGTAAAGTACTTGGTGTTGGTCAACCAATAAACAACTTTTCAACGTCTTCAGTTCTTTTTGAATCTTTGATAACTCAGACGCGAGGAGAATCCGTGAGGACCGAATCAAGTAGATCTCATTGAAAATCATGGTAAAAATATAAATTTGATAAGTTGATCATTCTTCACCTAGACAACCGGCTGGAGATCTACAAACTTATCTCAGGGAGTGAGCCTTGAAATTCTACAACTACACTCCTTTATTGGCTTTCACTTTTCATTGGATTAGTAAATAAATATCTTCAATTGTAAATTAAATTATGAATGTTAGTAATAGAATTAGGTGATTTGATCGCCAATACTCGTTCTTAAAATTGATCTCAATTGTAATAAATTTAGAATGTTTATGCTTAATTTGGCATGTAACTGAACACAATCAAAACGACAAGTAACTGAAACAATAACAACATTATTGGTTCATCAGAGACACCGCAGTCGCTGCCCATAAAGCCCATCCTGTTACATTGGCCGCAGAATAAGAATGCCCTACCAACCATGTAATGAACTGGACTTTTGATTAGGGAATGCTGCCTGGTGACTCCAAGTAATGCGCCATGTCAGCAACTACATGCAGTGAGTGTTTAAATATGGGAACTTGAGATACTCTATAGAGCCCAGTGAACCGAATATTGCCAATATATCTTTTCTCCTTAAAATGCTGTGTGGCTAGTTAATGTCCTTCAATGCAAAATCTTCTTAAGCACAGTACTGTAGAATACAAAGTGAGCAAAATATTATAAACTTATATTTTAAAACACATTTCTTTACGATATTCTCTGTGATAATAAATAGCGGTATAATAATAGTAATAATAATAATAATAATAATAATAATTGTTACGTGCAATGCCCGTTCCAACGTTTTTAAAATCCATCTTCCCTGTATACTGGTGTTCCTTGACATTTTGAAACGACCGCCTGGTGACTTGATTCCGATTTTGAACACGAGATGGCAGCTGCTGTCGGACTTCGGCGCTGCTAGCCGTGGTTCCTTCTTCACCACTAGAGTGTGTTGGTGGTGCCTTATAAACTCGTCCTAATCGTGTCATATTTGAAGGCTATTTTTATTATTCTACGTCATGAAACAAAGGACTGTGTATACATGATACCGCCAAATTAATTACTTAATAATCACATTGTTGCTTGATGTGTCAAGCCTTGATTGGACAATAACAATTTACATGAATGCAGTTCGGTATCTGACGTGTGATTCTCCGCCATCTTGTGAACAGATTGTCTGTCGTCTAGGAGGCAACTAGCCAGCTTGTGTGATAGAGTATCTCTTCGTGGGCTGGGGGGCATTGGCTCCTAGCTTTTACAAAATATGAATACCTATTCAACTAAGGAAATGCCTGTGCTCGTAAGGCTTTAATTTTCATCGTTTCGCCGTGAAGATGAAGTATGACATGCAAATCGCATCTAAATACAAACAGGAATGCTTGTGATACCAAAACGGCGCATGGCTGGGTAGGCCATTTTCAGGCAATTTAGTGCCGTATAATATTTTATTTAAATTGTGTGTTGATTAATTTATTTTTATTGTGTCTCCACTGAGAAGTTTTTTTTAAGGTACGGTACGTAATGTTATTCTAAAACGTATATATATTATTATGGGAGCTCCAATATTGCCCTTGCATGTATGTTGTGATGCTGTGTTTTGTTTCGCCTGGTAGGCCTAATTTATTTCTGTTTTAATAATGTTACCAGATATATATTAATTTTGTTATTTTTTTCTTCGTACCTTCTGGAGACACATTTCTAAGTTTATTTTACGTTTTAAATTATTATTTATTTTCTTTTGGCAATCTTGGGATTGGCATATTATTAATCTGATGTAAGATCCGATGCACCACACTCATGTTAATAGTGTTAAAGTGTAATTGTTTTCCTCATTTTATTTCTCTCCGGTGATTTTAAAATTAATTTAATGCTAATTATTTGCCGTAATTTCGATTTGACATGTGGTCGTCTGCTCCGGTGGCCATGTTTGTTTTGCTTTTGTTTGGCCCGAGTGCATTCTGGTCTTGGAGTGCAGTCTCTTGGCGTCGAGCGGTAAACTTAAACGTGTTGTGGTGTTAGCTTAATATGCTTTTGTTAATCTTGTTGGTTTAACCTTATGATTTTGGTGAATGTTCTTGTGTTTTTCTTAGTCACGAATATCGGGAATTTCTTAATTGATCATATTTTATTTTATTTATTTAATTTTAAATTTTTCGTTTTATGACGTGGCCTGGATCTCTGCATGTCGGATCGCTATTGCATTCCCTTGTAAATTATCAAGCCCTTTCTCATTTAATTATGCCTGTAATTTTATTTTAATCTTTGGGCTTTAACATTTTAATTTTAATTTAATTCTTTTCTCTTTTTTTTTGCTTTGCAAGCAAGCATGTTCTGTTTTCTGGTGGAGGTGTTCTTTAAATTTTAACAATTAAATTTTTCTTTTAAATTTTTAAGCAACTGTTGTGGCATTATTTCGTCGGCGACAATTCCATTAGTTATTGGGGGGTGTCTGTAGAATAACCTGTGCGTTGTCCCCTTCTCCACCTTCCTTCCATCCCCTTTGGTGTTCTTCTGTTGGGACATGTCATCTGGAGGTGATTTTGCTGTGGAAGCGATGCGGACCTCTGAAGACAGGTAAGTAGGCCCATCCACGCTGGCCATCCTCGTGTCAATAATAATAATAATAATAATAATAATAGAATGTTATGATAACGCAGAACCAAACCAGAGTGATATGATATTCAACGTTTGCTTAGGTGTGCGTAAGGGAGCACGGGCCTGACCGCTCGAGCTGAGCCGTCACCTGATGACGTCAGATGTTTAACAGTTGTGGTTCACTTGTATGGTATTTCCGTACACTTGCGATCCTAAGTGTCCCATATCAAATTACTTGTTTCAATGCCATCTACGTCGCTATAGAGAGTTTTAAACGTTAACTAGTTGAAACCCGTCAAAACATGACGGACAATGGAAAAAATATTTCCTGAGGAAGATTCTTATATAAGCGGTAAATAGCCCAATACGTTCCAGATTTTTTCTTTGAGCTTTATTGATTGTGATAAAGTAGACCGAGCGAATAGGAAATTGTTGCCTATTAAAAGAAAATGTACTATTCCTGCAAGTGTTTTATCGGAAGGTGTTAAATCAAGTCGTAGGATTTGGGCTCTCTGCCTAATATTACTGCACCTATTATATCCGAATCCAAGCAATTATCACATATTTCTTACAATTAATATGTTTCCATATAGGAGTCCTTGGGAAACGTTCAGATTTCTAAGGAGCATAACTATGGCTCAAACGTTCGGAGTATGTGGAGGCGAATCCCTTAATTCCTAGGAATTGAAGAATTCTATAGTAGGGAAATAAAGTAGCTGGCTTTCATATTCAGTATCTAATCTGTTAACGCTGATGTATGTGTTTGAACTACCCTATATAAGTTCAATGACTTTTAAATTAATATCATTACATTGTTGCTGCCTGTCAAATATTTTATTTTCCAGCAGACCACTTTTACCCTCACAACAGTAAAGTCCAAAGTAACCACGTGTAGATTTTACGCAAGAGAAATGCAATGTAGAACAATGTTTATATTTGATCGTCAAGGTCCTTACACTGTACTGCATAATACCTGGAATTGTTTCTGAAATGGCCTATTTATATTGGATTTTAAATGTGGCTTCGTATTAATCGATAACACCATAGTGTCCTGCATCCACGGAGCCGCCAAATAATAAATGTCAAATAATACTTCCATTGCCGAAATTAACAGCGTAGTTAGACTCAGTACTCTAAACAAATAATCATAAACAATTGTCTTATACAATGAAGTTCAACATGACCAGTGTATTCACCGTCCATACACGTTCATACTCAAGTTGGTTGCTGTGGAGAATGCGATGAGACTGATCGCCTATAATAAAATCCTTATAATTGTTCCTGCCAGCGAATTTTTTGTAATAGCTTGAAAACGCAGCTCAGGATGACGTTCTTCATTTTGATATAAACAGTACGAAACTGCTTTAATAAGCAATTTCCATCATCTGTTATAGGTTTTGGCAGTACATTTTGCAGGGGAACATAGGATCACTTCGCCAACTACTGGAATGAGCATAGGCCTATACTGAATACTCACTTTGGCAGTCACCCTAATGGAGGCAGTTTTAGAATTCTGTGACCCGTGCATGTCAAAAATCGTATTAACACATGGAAGCCCACCTATTCTTGGCTATCGCCCCGGAGACAGACCCGGGTTACATTTCCTGCTCTGCCAAGAAATTTAATTCTGGTCTGAGGGCAAAAACGGGGCACACTCAGTCTCTTGAGGTATAACTAAAAACAGGAAGGTTCGATTCTCACCTCAACAATCTTGGATGTGGTTATCCGTTGTTTCCCACTTCCAATCAAGGCAAATACCGGGACGGTTCCTAGGCCTCAGCCGTCTCCCTGCCAGTCCCCTCCTTAATTACAAATACACACATCAATGCAGCCATCACAATACCAGAGGTCATCAGAGAAAATTTTACAAATACACACCAAAGTACATGGGGCTGAGTGACCACGATGTTAGAGCCCTTCAAACGAATTATGTTTGCCAAGTGTCTCTCATGGCATAAGCAATTGTGGACACGCGCGAGTGCCCGGAAAACTACTTTTTTCTTTATTATTTTAAGAGTATATCGACGTTGCATTATTATAACTTTTAGTCTAGGACGCTACCAACTTGACCACCGAAGCATTGGGAAGAAATGCAATGTTAAGGTACATAAATAACATACACATTCAACTGTCAGTTAAAGTTCTTCAACATTTCCCTCCTTTTATAACTCTATTTCAGTATAGGGGAAGGTGGGCCACAGTGAGACAGAAAAAATATATTTTAGTATACTGTCTTATTTTTTGATATATGAGAATGTCTTTATATACTGAAATATAAGTTGATTGTTGCTCATCAATTTCATACCCTTAGAATTTCCAAAACCTCCACACGTTTCTGTAAAAATAATAAATTGTGAACATGTTGCAGCCGTCTCACTGTAGCCCACCCGTGGGCCACACTGAGACAGATGATGGTCCACACTGAGACACAATGAAAAGAATTTATTTTGACTGGTTAAATACATAGATAAACACTAAAACAAATAATTAATGCCAGAAAACACTACAGCACATTCAGATTCCCAAAATTTTCAGAAAATGTGAGATATGACTTTTGTCTATTTGTTTTGCCATATGCACAGGAAACCGGCCACAGTGATCTGTTGCCTTTCGCGGGGACTGAAGCAATATCTGCACCCTATGGGTAAAAAAAGAACTGCCTATCATTTTTGATCTTTTTATTAAGAATTTTACTTAATAATTTTCATCTTCTAAATCTCATTTCACTTCCCCGATGCAAAATCTTGAGTGTTTCCCTGAAAACTCAACCAGAACGAAGTCACCTTCCTTAGGTTTGCGAGCAAGTTGATGAAATGTTAGGAGCTCGATTTCTTCATTATCTGATGAGCTGTCTGAATTAGAAGAATCATCAACATCATCATCCATGGAAATGTATGTAGCTAGGGCTGCCTTTGGCTGAACAAATTCTTCTTGGAGTTCTTTATATTTTTAAATTTTTATTTGTGGACTTAAAATCAAGTTTTTATTTCTTTCTGGGGTGTGAGTTGGAATGAAAGATCTCCCCTTTTCTCTCCTAGAAGTTGACTCTGCCCTCTCCTCAGCTTTGATAACTCCGTATATCTTTCTCACTGTCTCACTGTAGCCCACCCTACTGTGTCTCACTGTGGCCCACTTGCGACATGTAAAAACAATTATGTGTACTATCTCACCTACAATACTGAACAAGCTGACAATTCCAATAATTATTTAGTAATATGTATGTATTTCGACCATATTATATTTATTAATGTACAATGATACACATAACTATAAAAATAAAAAACAACAAAGGAAGAAAATTTTACTTTTCTTACTTCAAAAACGAAGATGTTGTTTATCTCCTACATAACATCAAATAGCTTAATATGATAATAGTGGAAACTCTCGCAACTTAACACGCGTAGCAGCGGCGACAGCCCACAGTGCTACCATCTAGCGGTTCGAATAGTCAACTACTCGAACGAACTATTGAAGAGTAACACTATTCGACTACGAAAACGCAAAGAAATACAGATTTTAAGGCCTTTGCGTACTAATTGTTGTATAATATAAGGAAGGGAGATGGATGTTGATCCGAAAGGGGCAGTATTAAGAATGACATACGTGTATATTCACATTAAAACATTTGATCGTCAATTCATGACAGCAGTGCGATAGCCTACAGATGGTTATGATGATGAAGTTTTAAGCAGCCTACAGATTTTCCAAAAGTTAATTACACGTGTAATATCTTATTGAGCTTGATATTTTTAGTGATATTTTTCACTGATGAATCACTTGTTCTATTCACTTATGCCTTAATAAGGACTTTGGAATATTTGTCAGTCAGTAATTTCATACAGCTGTCACAGATACCTTCACTAGAGTCAGTAGGCCTAATTGATAGAAAACAACCAGTTAATTTGCTTTTTATCCCATGGGTGCTTTCTGACAAAAAATGGCAAAAACTATTTTCAAATGCCTCTGACATTTTGGCAGACAACTTTCCACCACACACATTTGGAAATAGCATTTTGGAATTACCATCATACTTCTTCATTTCTATGTGCAAATTTCCCATACTAGAATCATTATCATAAGATGATATTACATTCCTACACTCAGCATGGGAAACTTGCTACAGGCCCAGCCCATGACATAGTGGTCAGCATTTTCTTGAATTACATCATAGTCATGATCATTTGCCTTATCACTTAGGTCACACTCTTCACAGACATTTGCTTCAAAATTACTCTTCATCACATCATTATGAGTCAATAGAAAGTTTGCAGCATCGGATTCACAATTACTGTCGTCAGAAGCACAAAGTAATTGATTTACCATAACACTTTTTATGGCACTGCGAAATTTGGTTGCATCTGGGGTTACATTGTTGCCCCCTTTTGATCTAATGATTGAAAAAATGTTTTCAATGCAATCCTGTGTGATCCTCCTAGTTAGCAAATACCGGAAATCATAATCATTGTGTAATTCTGACCACAATAGTTTCAATGCAGAAATATTGTCTACCCAACCCTGAATGCAAAGAGGGCCTTTGCGGTTATTCAGTACTTCCAGTTTTTTGAGACAGTCACAAATTTCATTCAGGTTTTGCATATGCCTTGATTCATTGCTTAAAGGTTTCCTATACTCCTTGGGGCTACTGACAGTGGAAGAATTAAAAATATCACACAATGTGTCACACATTTCAATAAACTCTGCAGTGTGTGCAGCACTCAATGGCAAAGAATTGAATGGTACATGAACTAGTATTCCTGAAGCTACAGAATGACTGAGAACCCTGGTAGCTAAACATACCCTCATATTTGAAAAAGGGGGAAGTGTGATACATTTCTTTGTTAACTTTGGAGCCAACCTTGGAATCATTTTGGAGTCCTTAGCATAAAATTATTGGGGCGTGGTGGCGCAGCGGTCAAGCTGTATGCCTCTCACCAAGGCGGTCCGGGTTCGATTCCCGGTCACTGCATGTGAGATTTTCGATGTGAAATGCCACGTCCTGTGGTTCGGATTCAACGTAAAACGGAGGTCCCGTGGCTTATGATCGCGAGATTAACGGTCACGTTAAACTACAAGCTTCCTTCCTTTTCCATAAAATTATCTTATGTGAGACCAACTTCATTTAGTCTTTCTTTCACCAGTAGTTTGTCATTTTCCTGGACAGCACTTTCTGTTGGTAAATCATCTGGAATTTCTGGGGTAGACTCACACTCTCGTTTTCTTTTTTTTTCGGGCTGCATCTCAAGTGTGTCTGTTTGACATTGTGGCACTGCAGTGAGGGCACTGCACCAGGCCAGATTCTGTAACAAATATGATTCTTTAATCATCAGGGGCATTCACTAGTGAAAAAGTTGAAATATGGCCTATGTTGATGAGAACTTGAAATTCCAACAGTTAAAAAAAGTCCTTAAGTAATACAAGAACAAATTATATACCCTTGACTTAAGAGATTCTTGTTTCTGAAATCCTTTCCCGTAAAGTGGTCCGAACACACTACATAACTTTTATTTATTCAAACGTTCTGGTCCTTTTGTCCTCAGAATTTCATCTGCTCTTCACAACCCACTGAGCACACCTGGAAAAGGATTAAATGGATAGGTTTAATCACAACAATGTTTTAAAGAAAGTATGGTATGTTCAGATTAATAGAAAATAAAATACAGGTACCCGTAAACATTAGTAGGTATACTCACAGCTGTTTGTTTTTTGGAAATCTGTAAAATGACTTGGGATCACTTTGTATTTTATAATTAAAACACCCATACATACTACAAATAACTCCTTTTTCCAGCCATTACCAAAACTGTGGCACATAACAGCACAAAACAATACTATTTTAATAACAAAAGTAATACTTCGAATGTACTTCACTTAAACTTGCCAGCTGATTGAACTCAACCAGGTAGTTGACTGTGCGAACCGCCAGATAGCGCGCAGGATCGATGTCGCCAGTTTCTCGCAGGAGTTTCCACTATTATCATATTAAGCTATTTGATAACATGCTTTTTTCAAGGAGTAAACAGGATCAAAATGTCTGCTACCAGGAGAGCCAACCTCTAAGAAATATTAAAAAATGTCCCTCTTTCAAAAAAAAAAAAAAAGGATTTAATGAGCTTGTCTCACTGTGGCCCATGTCTCACTGTGGTCCACCTTCCCATACATATCGTGGAAACATCATAGAAAATATCCATGTCTGATGTATTAAATATATCGATGCAATGGTGCTGCCATCTGTTGGTGGTTACTGGAACTATATGGGCGAGGTACTGCCATCTATTGTCAGTTACTGGAACTGATTGCAGATATTGGGGACAACAGTTAGCTCTTTCGATCACATGCTGTAATGCAATGGTAAAACGGTAATAAAATGCATTGATGTGGAATGTAGAAATATGTATCTATAATTTAAAGCAAACAGCATGAAAATCGGCCCGGTAGAAGTCGCTGGCGGATTGTAGATAGAATGCATAATTGTCGTATATGGGAGAATAACATTATGTGCAAGTTAATTTCATGAAATAAAATACTAATAATTGTTGAATTAAAGAAAACAATAGTAATAGCACATAGGTACATTTCATCAAAATAACATTTGATAAAAATCGGTCCAGTGGGGAGTTGTTGGCGATTTACGAAAGAAAACGCCTTGTGTTTAAAATATATAGATGGCAAAGGAGAATCCGTTACTTTACGGAAATGATAAAAGTAAAATATGTTTTGACAATGTAATACCAATCGCAAGAAGGATGAAAACGGAAATAAAAAAACATATCCGAGGTGGGATTCGAACCCACTCGACCATGCATACTACAAAATTCAGGATAGTAACTAATGCCCCGCGGCATTCCAGACAACTGTCAAGTTTAGGCAATATCAAGGTACCTAACCACCATACACACTCAACCTGCAGTGTAACTCCTTCAATACTCCGCTTATTTTATAATTCTATTTCAATGTATATTCTAAAAACATAATTAAGAATATTGGAGACCCTGTTGAATTCTCATAAACAAAGATCTCAGTAAGACGCGGCTGGAAGTAAGCGCCATTTTCCTCGTTGAAAAGAGTCTTTGTAGGCAAGCGCGGGAGCGGCAAATATTAAATTTTTCTCTAATAATTCAAAAATATACCCTAACATATATTTTCCTTTTAAAGACACTCTGCAAATCTACAGGCCAAGGGCTCTCGTTAGAATGCATTACGAAGTAAATCGGTTCTGTCGTTCTCTCAATCTCGCGTTAACAATAATCACCTTAGTGTTTTAAATATATAGACTAGTTGAAACCCGTCAATACATGACGGCCAATAAGAAAATATTTACTGAAGAATTTTATTATATACGTTCTTTGTACAAATATTTTTTGGCACTATTGAAACTTTAAGGGCGTCAAAAGATTGCACTCTAGACATTGCAACATACTGCTAGCCATGATTGAAAACTTTGATGAGGCAAATTGAGACCTATACGTTCCAGAGTTCCCCCTTGAGCTTTATTGATTGTGATAAAGTATGCCAAGCGAATCGGAAAATGTTGACTCTTAAAAGAAAATGATTGTTTTATCCGGTGGTGTTAAATCAAATCGAAGGATTATTCCTTTATGCCTAATTTTAACTGCACTTACAGTGGGGGAAATATTTATTGCATCACCATTAATTACTTCGTAATTTTGTCTTTTACAGCTGTTTGCTTCAGGTTATACCAGTCTAATCGTTGTCAAACATTGTAGACACATTGTAGACACATTGTTGCCTTGATAGTTTGACTTCTTCTCACATTTCTTCGAACAATACACAACTCTTTGTTGTTGTCGTTTGTTTTTACAATGATGCCAGTGTTTATACAGTCATTTAGAGTTGAGACTTTGCAGTGAGAAGATGGGCAGGTCAGTTGAATTAACGCCAGAAAAGAAAGCTGCTCTAGTTGCTTATTCGTCTGTTGGTCTCAGCACCAGAGAGATAGCCTCTAAGACAGGTTTTAATATCAAGGTTACCGAAAAAATACAGGGAGGAAGGACATATTGATCGAGATAAAGGAAGAGGTCGAAGAAGGGCGTCTACTGCCAAACAGGACAGGATATTGAAAAGGCTTTCGCCCAAAGATCGTCACAAGTCATCAACTGAACTAAAGCGAGACTGGGAAGGAATGTGCGTCATCTCAGTAATCAATAGAACTGCAAGAAATAGACTACTGAAAGCTGGACTCTCAGCCCGTCGACCTAAAAAGAAGTCTTTATTGCCCAAGAAACTGCGACAACAGCGGCTAAAATGGGCAAAAGCACATGTGACATGGACACCAGAGACGTGGAACAGAGTAATCTTTTCAGTACAGTCCAAATTTAATCTGCATGACTCAGATGGAAAAGTGTTTGTGCATCGGAGAAAAGGCGAAGAATTTCTCCCATCATGTATAACACATACTGTCAAACACCCACAAGGACAGATGGTCTCGGGGGGGGGGGGGCATTTCTAATCACAGAGTAGTTCGTCTGAACTTCATAAATGGCACTGTCTACGCGGATGTCTACATAAGCATCCTTGAAAGGAAGCTTATGCCCACAATAAGAGACCAGTTTGGAGGTGTTTCCAGATGCATTTTTCAAGATGACTCCGCTCCTTGCTATAGAGCTTTGAAGGTGATTCCTATGATTAATAATTATACCAAGCACGAAGCTGATGCCATTCTTGGTTAATTATCACATATTTTTACAATTCAGGTAAAATCCTTCCTTCGACAAAATGGGGTTCAAGTGTTAGAGTGCCCTGGAAACAGCCCAGATCTCAATCCTATTGAGAACTGTTGGAAGGTTATGGGCAATGTTATCACCAAAAAGATGCCACGGAATAAACGGGAACTGTTGGAGGGCCTTGTTCGTGTGTGGTTTCATGAACTGAGTGAGAAGTACTGTAAAAAGTTAATTCTTTCAATGCCTTCACGATGCCAAGGGGTGATTAAGGCGCGCGGTGGAGCAACAAAGTATTAAATGGCAATTGTGTATAAACAAACACTAAAATTGATCAGTGTCATGTTACAACATTAATACGCAGGGTTTGTTTCAACATTAGAATTCATATTTCAGAAGGACAAACAGAATAGCTGACATATCCTCCTACACCCATTTTTCAAGAAAGTGTTAAATTATTAAAAAAAAACATTTTATACAAACAAAAATAGAGAATAAAATAAAATTGACAAACATTACTGCGTATATTCATTTCTGATAGAAGTAGAGGGATTTCAGGCCAATTTAGGTCAGTTAGGCCTATTCAATTATTATTTTAAACAATTTTAGAAGGTGATGCAAAAAATATTTCCACACTGTATTTCCAAATCCAAGCATTTTCATGCATATTTCATATAATTAATATGGAATCAATTCGAAGGGTTAGATCTCTCCGCCTAATTTTAACTGCACTTATTATTTCCAAATTCAAGCAATTTTCGTACATATTTCTTATAATTAATATGTTAGCATTTAGATGCCCTTAGGAAACTTCAGATTTCTCAGGAGCTTATCTATGGGTCAATCGTTTGGAGTATGTGGAAGCAAATCACTTAATTCCAAGGAATTCAAGAATTCTGAGGAAATATATACAACTGGCCGCAGGAACCGTCGCTTATAATTTTTAAATATACATTAACGAAGTTCTCTCTTAAATTCCTTGAGATATCATTTCCAGTGATAAATTGTTGCAGTGTGTCAAATATTTTATATTTAGGAAGATTAATTTTGCCATTACAACACCAAAGGTCAAAGTAACCAGGCGTAGATTTCTCGTTACAGAAATACAGTGCAGAACAATGTTTACATTTGTTCGTCAAGGACCATACACCTGACGGCATAATTTCTGGAATTGTTTCTGAAATGGCATTTTTATATTAGATTTTAAAATTGGCTTCGTAATTTCTACGATTTCTCACTTTTTTGTGGCTAATGTTCTTTTTTCGTCAATTGGGTATATTTATTGCAGCATTTCTCTCCAAATTAGCGTCATATTCAATAACACTATAGTGGCCTGCATCAACGTAGCCGCCAAATATTAAATGGCAAATAATACTTCCATTGCCAAAATCAACAGCGTGGTTAGACACTTTGTTATGTACTCTAAACAAATCATCAATAAATAATAATATTCACGTATACAATGAAGTTCAGATACTTTCATTCTCAAGTTTGTTACTAATGAGAATGCGATGATACTGATCGCCAATAATAAAATCCTTATAATTATTCATGCTAGCAACAATTTTTGCAATTTGCTTGCAAACGCAGCTCAGGATAACGTCCTGCATTTTGGAATAAACAGTACAAAACTGCTCTAAATAAGCAATTTCCATCACCTGATGTAGGTACAATCCTTTGCATTTCCATGACAGTAAATTAAGCAAGGGAGCATACTTCGCCAACTACTGGAATGAGCATAGACTCTCTTCGACAGCCTCCGTAATGGAGGGAGTTTAAGAGTTAGACTATATGCTCAGTGCTTGTCAAAAATAGTATTAACACAGGGAAGCCCAATCTTAAGGCTACATTCTGAGCTATCGCCCTGGATTCCAGGTTCGATCCCTGGTTTGCCAAGAAATTTACTTCTGGTCTGAGGGCTGGAACGGGGCGCACTCTTGAGGCAAAACTCTGGAAAGCAAGGTTAGATTCCTATCTCAACAATCTGGGATGTCGTTTTCCGTGGTTTTCCACGTCCACTGCAGGTAAATACCGGGATAGTTCGTAACTTAAAGCCTCGGTCGTCAATTCCCCATTCCCCACTTGAATTACAAATGCACACATCAGTACAGCCATCACAATAATACAGGTTATCAGAGAAAATTTTACACACACACACACACACACTCACCAAAGTAGACGGGGCTGAGTGATTACGATGTCTGAGTCCATCAAATGAATTATATTCGTCAATTGTCTCTCATTGCGAAAGCGATTGTGGCCATCTTTTATTTAATAATTTAAAAGTATATGGCAACGTAAATCGTGGAGAATTCCTTACTGTACGGGAATAACGAAAGTAAAATACGTTAAGACAATGAATTACCAATAGCCAGAAAGAATAATTAGGAAATAAAAATACATGCCTGAGGTGAGACTCCTTCGAAAATGCAAATTCATTCCTGGGTCCGCAATGTTACCCCTGAGCCACCCAGTCAACAGACATCTAAACCAATATTAAGTTACTTAAACAACACACGAATTCAAAGGCCTGTTGAAGTTCTTCAATCCCCTCTTTTTAATTCTCAAAAACAAAGATCACACTACGATACGGTGAATCCTTTATCCGCCATTTCTCTAGAACTGTAATTCTGGTCTGAGGGCTGGAACGGAGCGCACTCTTGAGGCAAAATTAAGAAGGGCAAGGTTCGATTCCCATCTCAACAATCTGGGATGTGGTTTTCCGCGGTTTGCCACTTCCACTGCAGGTAAATACCGGGATAGTTCCTAACTTAAAGCCTCGGTCGCCAATTTCCCATTCCCCACTTTAATTACAAATGCACACATCAGTACTGCCATCACAATAACACAGGTTATCAGAGAAAATTTGACACACACACACACCAAAGTAGACGGGGCTGAGTGACCACGATGTCTGAGTCCAACAAATGAATTATGTTCGTCAATTGTCTCTCATGGCGAAAGCGATTGTGGCCATCTTTTATTTAATAATTTAAAAGTATATGGGAACGTAAATCGTGGAGAATTCCTTACTTTATGGGAATAATAAAAGTAAAATATGTTAAGACAATGTATTACCAATAGGCAGAAAGAATAATTGAGAAATAAAAATATATGTTGGAGGTGGGATTCGAACTGCTTCCATTGTGCAATGCATAAATTAAGAAATTTCAACGCTACCGTCTGAGCTACTGAATCACTGGTAATAGAGTGCAATATTAAGTTACTTAAACAACATTCACTCTCAACAGTCCGTATAAGTTCTTCTACATTTCCCGTTTTTTATAATATTCTATTCCTGTTTATATCGTGGAAACTTCATAATCAATATTCCCCTCCTTTATTACAATTCTTATAAATAACTATTGCATTAAAACGCGGTGGACATCCGCCATGTCTGTCATTAACCAAGATGATTCTGCGCATGCGCTTGAGCCAATAATTGTGCAGTTTTGTTTATAAATTTAAAAATATGTGGTAACATATTTGTTTATTTTAAAGACACTCTGCAAATCTACAGGCCTACAGCTTTCGACAGATTGCTCTACGAAGTGAATCGGTTCTACGGTTCCCTCAATCTCGCGGTAACAAAAATCAGCTTAGTGTTTTAAATATATAGATAGCTATACCATACACACAAATGCACACGTGGCTGATGACCAACGTGTCTTTAGACCCATAAGAAATGTGAAGCAAAGAAATATTATTGTACCCAGTGCCGACATCCAGGAGAAATTGGAATATCAAGCTAAGTTTTTTAAGTCACTGGGGATGTCATATAATGTATATGTCACAGTACTGCAAATATTCCAAAAGAGATATGCTTATTTTGGTTTCTGAGCATGCCTGTTCAAAAATGATGACTACAGTGGTAATATAAGCAAGCCTTGGAACCACTGGAGTTCTGAATTAACGTCAATTTATTTCATTTATTCGGTAAGGCTTGAAAATTATGCCGCCATCGAGAGTTAAATCGGGATCACCTGGTGTTAGAGATCGGATTGTAGAGTGTAGCCATAATTTTGCCTACATGAATTTTATTTCATTTATATACCGATTTGAATATATTATCATTCAAAGTTACTCAACTTGGTCTAGACACATATCTCAGACGACTCGACTTTTCACTCAACTAATTTTAAAATGCTTGCTTTTAGTGTCTTGTGCAGTAGTCATTTTTTATTTATATTTACACGAAGTTCCATGTCCAAATTTTGAGCTTTTGATTGTATTTATTAATTTATTTGTTTATTTGTTTATTTATATATTGATTGATTTACATATTTATTTATTATTTTGAAAACTTTTCGATTTCATGCTTGGATTCTTGTAAGGTTAAAATATACATTTCCATGAAATGACATCACGATCAATGGCAGATTGGCTTAAATATTGGACAGGGGTCAATATCTTTCAAATATTGTACTGTGTAAAGTACCAGTTTAGCAATGCATGGGAATAAAATGCAATATTGCAATTTTACAGTAGCCTATGTAATAGATAAAACCATACATGCAGATCAACTCATTAATTCCCAAGACATCGCTTTTAATAAGATCGACTTCTACAGGTTTCCTCAAGAGGAAATGAGATGGACTTTCTCTCATATGTATTTTCTTCTTCTAGCAGGTCTTCCTTACCCTTGTGGCGGTCACCCTCGCCTACCCCGGTCATCTGGGTGTTCCAGTGGCTTTAGGGCCAGCGGTTGTCGCCGGACCCGCCATCGTCGCTGCTCGTCCTGCCATTGTTGGCCCCGCTGTGGTAGCTGGTCCCACTTTGGTCGCCGCCAGTCCCCTGGTCCACGGTGGAGTCATCAAGACCCATGTTATCGGTTAAACGTTAAACATCTTCATCAGATATCGATAGCAAGTTCAGTAGTATGCCAGCTTCTACAAATTGCAAGTGTGTGAATAAAGACAATTCTAATATAACATGTGGTTTTCCCTTTTTATTCTTCAGTGCACAGCATAAGACTGTTCTCGACCTTTTGATAAATGTGTCATGATGCGAGTCTGGTAGTTGGAATTGCCGTTCTTCAGGGCGAAAATCGAATTCAATACCCTGGTAGCAATAATATTACTTTGTGAGGTGAAGGAGTTCCGATCCCTAGAAATGTCAAGCTACTTGGCACTCCCCAAGCGACCATAGCCATCCCAGTAAAAGATAAGTAGGATGGTTAACAGGAAAGGTATACGTGAGGAGCATGACAAACATAAGTGTTCAACTCATCTGGGACCATAGTCACCCAACCTCCCAGCATATCTTTTGATATCTGGGTTGGGAATGCACGTCAGATGGTGGATTGTTTTGTTTCAAATACTAATCGAAATTATTGCCTTTAAATCAGTCAACGCGACTGTATTCAATTGTTATGGAAGAAATGTGCATGAGGTTCATACGTAAATGTATATACAGGGTGTCTCTCATTAACGTTTAAAACTCTCTATAGCGACGTAGATGGCATTGAAACAAGTAATTTGATATAGGACACTTAGGGTCGCAAGTGTACGGAAATACCATACAAGTGAACCACAACTGTTAAACATACAACGTCATCAGGTGACGGCTCAGCTCGAGCGGTCAGGCCCGTGCTCCCTTACGCACACCAAAGCAAACGTTGAATATCATATTCTATGGTTCCGTGCCTTAATGTCAACAAACAATCTGCTTCCACTTGAAAGGAGAAGAGAGAGAACAAAGAAAGCTGATGGATAGGCCCCGGATTTGAACCTCGAACCCAAGTCGCACACGCAGACTCGGCGCCAGAGTGATATGACATTCAACGTTGGCTTTGGTGTGCGTAAGGGAGGACGGCACCTACCGCTCAAGCTGAGCCGTCACCCTATGACGTCATATGTTTATCAGTTGTGGTTCACCTTTAAGGTATTTCCTAAGTATATATCCTTTTAGGAATGTACTGAACAAAATAATACATACAGTATTTAGTATCATATGATTTATAAAAACGCCAGAAAACGCTAATGAAATCGTTGATTTCAACGCAAAATATGATACAGTTATACTAAACCAGTTGTTTATCAAGTATTATCGTAGGGCAACCGTGGCGTAATGGTAGTGACTTGGGCTCTTAGTCAGGGGGTTCGTGGATCAAATCATTGTAGGTTTAAGTTTCTTTACTTTGTTCTATTTTGTATTTATTGATTTATAACATATCACACGTTATAATGTTAAGCACAAGCTGTATATTGTAGTTTGTCTTTGCAATCGATAATATTATATAATTATATAATTATAACACCACATATTTCAACACTCGAATACAGCGATTAATATTCGTTGACCTTGATCCGCGGTAGAGACTATTGTTGTTTTTTCTTGTTGCTTATTTAGGGGTTTTGCGGAATCATGATCTTGTAGCACCTATTACTTGGTGTGTGTAGAAGTTGTCTGAAGACCTGTGTCTTTGTGACGTCTGTAGGCTTACTAGTGCGTGTACTTTCATACGAGGAAGGATTTGGGTAGGAAGCTGTTGTTGTTGTTGTTTCACTTGAGATGCATGGGCCTCATGGTCATTTAGCCCCGTGTACTTGGGTGAGTGTTGAATTTTGTCTGATAACCTGTGTTATTGTGATGGCTGTATTAGTGTGTGTATATATAATTCAGGAGAAGATTTCATCAATCAACGTTTAATATCCGTATAGCACGTTGTATTTCAACAAGCTACTACAACCAACATTCAATTATACTCCTTGAAAAGGACAAAGAATCATAACTATACCCATGAATTTAGGAGAAACATAAACATAATAATAATAATAATAATAATAATAATAATAATAACCTTTGTTTTTGTTTTTTGTTTAGTTTTAGGGGAAGAAATGCATTTACGCACATAGTGTCGGGCTCCTGAGTAGCAGGCTACCGACCAAAACTCCCCCTGTTATTTCTGAACACTAGCCTGGAACCGTTTATCACATTACTTCAGGCTAGAGTCATTTTATATTTGCCCGTAGGATACTCCTCCTCCTTAGTGAATTATCATCAGTGGCGATCCAGATCCGTCTTCTTTGTTCGAAGGATATCTTCACAAAACTTGCTACAAGTTTCCAATGTTCTTCATTTTGTAGCATTATCGCAACAGTATTGTCCGGAGATATCTCTACATCAATGTGATCTTGAAGAGACTGCCTATTTTTGACCCACCGTCCACAAAAGAAGAAGGTGTGATTAGCATTATGCAGCTCATTAACACAGATACAATCTGGTGAATCCATTTTCCCCTTCTTCTTAAGATAAGAACAGAAGTACCCATGGCCAGTCAAGAACTGAGTGAGATAATAACCAACCTCACCATGTTTCCTCTCTGTCCAAACCTGCACCTGGGGTATCATTCTCTTAGTCCACTAGCATCGGTGTCCTAGCTCCCATTTGATCTGCCAATTATGAAAGGTTTGTACTCTTGCTGTTCGCCTTGCATTTTGTAAACCTACTTCCGATTTCCTCCAGTAAATGTACTTGCGTTCTTTCGTAAGAAAAAATGGAATTATCCTGGCAATAACAAGAACTGCTTCTGCAGAGACCATGCGATAAGCGGATGCCACGCGCAAAGCACTCCACCTCTGCACTTGTGCTAGTGACTTCCTATAAATTTCCTTATCCAGGGCATCCGCCCATATTTTCGCTCCATACGGCAGAACTGAATGGATGGCTGTCATCAGAAATCTCCTCTTACTAGATTTTGGTCCACCAACATTGACCATTAGCCGACTGAGAGACGTTACTCCTCTTGCTGCCTTACCTGCGGTCCGTCTAATTTGTTCTCCAAAATTCAGCTTATTGTCAATCATGATGCCCAGATATTTTGCTGCTGAACGCCTGTCTACTTGATTGTCTCCTACCTGTGTTGGGAGTATTGTCCGAATTTTCTTCTTTGTTAAGATTACAATTTCTGTCTTACTAAGTGCTAAAGACAGACCATGTTCCTCTATCCATCTATTGATTGTACGCATTACAATATTGAGTCGCAACTGTGCCTGCTAGAAACTTCTTCCTGCTACAAGAGCAGCAACATCATCTGCATAACCTACTAGGATAGTTTCTTCAGGGACATCAGATCTCAGCAAGCTATCATATGTGATATTCTATAGATCTTGTCCTAAAATCGAACCCTGTGCTGCTCCGGCTGAGACCCGTACCCTGCGTTGTCCTTCTGTCGTGTTATAATGCAACGAACGATATTTCATGTAGGAATTTATCATCCGTAAGAGATAATTTGGAACATTAAATGTTTTCTCCAACGCATTCAGCATGTCACTCCACATGACAGAGTTGAATGCATTACTTACGTCAAGAGTAACAAAGAGAACCACACGACGAAAGTGGTGATTGTAATTCTCTGCCCTCTGGGCAGCTGCAACAATTTCTTGTATCGCATCGAGGGTCGATCTTCCTGTTCGAAATCCATATTGTCTTGGTGATGTCGCCCACTGCCATAATCGCTTGGCGCAACCTGACTCTCAGAAGCTTCTCAAAGAGCTTGCCTATTGTATCGAGCATACACAGATGATGGTAAATCCGGGTAGCCCTTTCCCTTATTAATGATCGCAGGCGACAGACCTTCCAGCAGATGCAGAACGCTCCTGCTTTTAGACACTCGTTGAACATTCTTAATATTAATTGTGGATGGAACTCGATTATTAATTTGTGAATCTCATTTGAGATGCCGTCTGGACCAGGGAATTTATTGCTTCACAGAGACTGAGTGGCCCTACTCAACTATTCATCAGTGAAAAGGGGAATTTCAATATCTACATCGAAATTCTGCTCAGGGATTGTTGGATGTTTTGGGAAAAGAGTTTGGACAATAATGGCCATATTATTTGCACCCATAACACACGGTGTTGTTTGTAACCCAAGCTTCTTTCTGACAACTTCATAACCCAATCCCCGTGGACCAGTGTCAATATCCTCACATAGCTTCCTCCAGCTCTCAGCTTTGCTTTGGTTCATGGTTTTCCGAAGTAGCTTCTTTGCATCTCTATGTCCAGCTGATAAGGCATTGGCATCTGCCATATTTCTTGTCCGTTGTGCGGCAAGTTGGAGTCTAAGGCAATTCCGCCTCAATTCTGCAATTACATATTAATAATAATAATAATAATAATAATAATAATAATAATAATAGTAATAGCGGTAAAGACCACACCTATCATTGTCTCAAGTGGGCTACGAGCGTGATCCCAAGTACCTTGCTCCGAGGCCTTAAAGAACTGGATCTGGATACTCAACTGTATAAACTAATGCAGAAGGCACAACCCAAATCGTCCGGAAGTTCATGGGTAGCGACATTCCATCTTAGAAGTTGCTGCTTCTGTAACTATACTTTGGTTCCCTGAAGCCCGTATAGTTATGTAGTAAAGTACCTGCAATGTGTTATATGTACTGTATAAACCAAGAAGAAGAAGTAGTAGTGGAAGAAGAAGAAGATGGAAGCATGGAAAGCAAAACCTTTGCACGGTGGACATCCAAATGTGGTGAGTCTAGCAAATGTTGATGTAACTGCATCAAACTACTGGCTCACTTCAGGACAGATCTTTCCTGAAACTGAAGGTTTTAGGCTTGCAATTCAAGACCAAGTCATCCCTACAAGGAGCTACTTCAAGGTCATGAAAAGATGATAAGTGCCGCTACGGCTGTATTAATCAGAAACAATACAGCATATTACATCTGCATGTAGGTATTTCCTGGCGACGGAGCACAAACAAAGGCATGATGCAGTAGCAAAAATCTTGCATCAGGAGTTGGCTGATAAGTTTCATCTTCTAAAAGGAAAGAAAGTTCCGTATCACCAATATCAGCCAGAGTGTGTTCTTGAAAACAATGAATACAAGTAGTATTGGGACCGAACTATTCTGACTGATCAATCGGTGTCACACAACAAGCAGTCGTCAGCAAGAAAATGAATCAAACTACCTTGATTGATGATGCGTTTCCCAATAACAAGTATCTCCGGTCAAAACACATAGAAAAGATTAGCAAATACAGTGAGTTGGTCGACCCTATCAAAATGCAATGACATGTAGAACGGGTGAAGACCATACCTATCATAGTCTCAAGTACGGGCGTGATCCCAAGTACCTTGCTCCAAGGCCTTAAAGAACTGGATCTGGATACTCAACTGTACAAACTAATGCAGAAGGCAGTAGTTCTTTCAACAACCCGAATCATTCGGAAGTTCATGGGTAGCGACTTTCCAGCTTAGAAGTGGCTGTACTATAACTATACTTTGGTTCCCTGAAGCCCGTATAGTTATGTTGTGATGTACGAGCAATGTGTTATATATACTGTATAATAATACTGTATAAATAATAATAATAATTATAGGTATTATTTTGCCGATGGTTCTACCTAAGATTAGCGTGAACTATTTTCATAATCATACTAATATATAAAAACGAGATTGTGTGTGTCTTTCTGTCTGTCTGTGTGTTACTCAATAACGCAAGAACCACTGGTCCGATTTTAATGGAATTTTGCATGGATGTAGCTGATTTACCAGATTTACATATAGGATACTTTTGATTTCGAAATTTTGCACTATTAAAAAATGGCGAAAGGTCCTTATCACTTTTCGTGTATCACCAACGGTTACCGAGTAAAACCCACATTAGTGACGTCACTACACCCTTTGCTTTCAAAATTTCATAATTCCATTTCAAATAAAAAGAGAACGCTAAGGAACAGCAAACTTTTGATGGCATACACGAGCTTTAACATTTAATGCTCTATCCGAAAGGTCCTTATCACTTTTCGTGTATCTCCAACGGTTAGCGAGTAAAACCTAAATTTGTGCAATAAAACACGGTCAACACCGAGCGGTGCAGTATATCTCTCTATACATAAAAAATAAAGTTTGTCTGTTTTTTTCTGAATTTCTACGGGAATTTGAGTTGTATACGCGTTTCAGACTCTTTTATGATGGATGCGCGCGAAAATATTGCTTTTGTCTGTCTGTCTGTTTGTTTGTTTGTTTGTTTGTTTGTTTGTCTGTGGACAAATTTGTTCCCTTTTAACTCGAGAACGGCTGGGTGTATCAACGTAAAATTTAGTACAGATATCCATCAGAGTCACGACACTAATCATTGATGTAACTTTTCTCCCTACCTCTCATAAAAAGGGGCCTACCCCCTTAAAATACATGCTTAAATAGGCGTAGAAGGACGAGACAAAGCTCATTTTCAGCCCCTCAATGTGAGAGACAAAGAAAACCATATTTTAAGGCCCTACAACCAACCCTTTTTTAGATATTCCCAGATAACTAATTTAATTTAATAAACTACTGAACGAATGCAAGCCGGTAACCATGACAACAGTTTCTCAGAGGTCCATCTATTGCTGTAAGACGCAATGCAATTCCATTAATTACATTAGTGTGAAAGTTTGCAAACGGCTAGAAGGTTTTCACGGAACCAAATTAAGCTGTAAAATTCATCAACACGTATAATACGCTTAAGGGGGACAAGGGGTACTCTAGAATTTTTTCACGTGATTTACACCTGTGGGTTTGGTACGGCAGGTCTCTTATATTCCTATCCCTATATTATATTATTATTATTATTATTGTTATTATTATTATTATATTAAGGCGTACAACGACGAGACAAAGCCCCTCGGTGCCAGAAACAAAACTCGGGGGCCCTAAAGGGTCCTCGAAAACTACATTATAAGGCTCTAAATCCAACAGTTTCTGAAATATTCCCAGAAAACTAATTTAATTTAATTTAACAAACTAATAAAGGAATGCAAATCGCTAACCATGACAACATTAACTTCTGTAAGAAGCAATGTCACTCCATTTATTACATTTCTGTGAAAGTTTGCAAATGGCTATAAGGTTATCACGGAAACAACGTACACTGTATAATTCATCAATGCAATTATGGGGGTCAAGGGATAATCTAGAATTTTTTCATGCAATTTTCACGTGCGACATATACATAGTACAGAAGGTCCATTATATCTCCAAACAGCAATATTATTTTCAAAAATTCCTGAATTGAATCAGCATTTCTTGCGGCTTTTAGGAATATGGGCCATTTGAGGCTAAAGAACTTGAATTTTCATGCACCACAAGCCTTTATAATTTATGAAAGGGGTCTTCCTGTGTATGGGGACCTAACACAACGTAGAGTGTCGGTTTTTATGTGACGTGTATTGCGGTTCGTCTACAAGGCTTTCAATTCTATTTCACGTCAGGAAGTACACGTTAGCTGAATTTAGTTTGAGAGCACATTTTAACTAATCTTTTTTTTTTTTGTCGACATAAGGCTTCATCGTAAGGATGATTTTGTTCGATACTGTGTGGTAGATATACCAATATTTGGATATCTGTGTGATATGTTGTAGACAATAGAATTGTCTGTCTGTGTATCTTTATGTACGCCTATAACTCGTGTTCGGGTGCTTGGTGCATCGTAAAATTAGGTATGGTAACCATAAGAGTCAATACACGAATTATTATAAAACTCTTCACCGTACTTTTCATACAGTAGAAGAGTGGATATAGGGAAAAACTTCTCAAAATACATGTTAAAATAGGCGAAATATAAAAATTATCCTAGAAGGACGATCAAAGCATATGTTGCCCTAATCAATGTGAGAAACAAAATTCGGGAGTCTATAAAAGATCACGAAAACCACATTTTAAGGCCTTTTAATTAACAGTGTGTGTGATATTCCCAGAAAACTAACGTCGTTCTGATAAACTTATGAAAGAATGACAAACCGCTAACCATTGCAACAGTAGCTCAATTGATAATGTTTGGTGTTAACACCGAATACCGTTCGAAGAGCGGGTACTTCTGCTAGTATAATATAATTATAACCCCTGACGCTACAGCCCATGAAGGGCCTTGACCTACCAAGCGACCGCTGCCCAGCATGTTGGCCTACAGATATTGGGGTGACGCGTGGTCAGTTCATCGGGTCCTTTTGGCCGTTAGTCTTGGTTTTCGTGACAGGGGCGCTGCCTCACTGTCAGACAGCTACTCAATTGTCCTCACGTAGCTGAGTCGTGAAATATTTTACGTCGACAAATTTCCGACACCTGGGTACCGTGAAAACAAGTGAAACCTCATATAGTTCCTATTCGTTAAAACGTGCGTGGTCACCATACATAAGTCGAACGCAGATAATACGAATAGAGAAACACATATCCTTGATTCTATGGTTTGGTTCTGCAACATCATAACATTCTATTGTAATTATTATTGAAAATCCACAGCCTGCTTCCAGTCTCCGACCGGGTCAGCCACGGAGGCTTTGTAATTATTATTATTATTATTATTATTATTATTACTATTATTAAAGCCTCCGTGGCTTAGGTGGCAGCACGCCGGCCTCTCACCGCTGGGTCCGTGGTTCAAATCCCGGTCACTCCATGTGAGATCTGTGCTGGACAAAACGGAGGCAGACAGGGTTTTCTCCGGGTACTCCGGTTTTCCCTGTCAATATTTCATTCCAGCAACACTCTCCACTATCATTTCATTTGTCATTCATTTAATCATTGCCCCAGAGGAGTGCGTCAGGCCTCGGCAGCCGGCACAGTCCATATCCTCGCCGCTAGATGGGGGCTTCATTCATTCCATTTCTGACCCGGTCGGAGACTGGAAACAGGCTGTGGATTTTCATTTCATTATTATTACTATTATTATATCGCTTTTTATTATCACAGAGAATATCGTAAAGAAATGTGTTTTAAAATATGTTTATAATATTTTGATCACTTTTCACTCCACAGTACTGTGCTTAAGAAGATTTTGCATTGAAGAACATTAACTAGCCCCACAGCATTTTAAGGAGAAAAGGTTTATTGGCAATGTTCGGTTCACTGGGCTCTATAGAGTATCTCAAGGCCCCATATTTACACACTCACTGCATGTAGTTGCTGACATGGCACATTACTTGGAGTCACCAGGCAGCATTCCCTAATCACAAGTTCCAATTCATTACATGGTTGGTAGGGCACTCTTATTCTGCGGCCAATGTAACAGGATGGGCTTTATGGGCAGCGGACTGCACTGCCTCTGATGAACCAACTGTGTTATTGTTTCACTTAATTGTAGTTTTGATTGTGTTCAGTTACATTCCAAATCAAGCATCAACTTTCTTAATTTATTACAATTGAGATCAATTTCAAGAACAAGTAATGGCGAACATATTACCTAATTCTATTACTAACATTCATAATTTAATTTACAATTGGAGATATTTGTTTACAAATCCAATGAAAAGCGAAAGCCAATATAGGAAGGTAGTTGTAGAATCTCAAGGCTCTCTGTGTAGTTGCTGGGATGGCACATCACTTGGAGTCACGAGGCATCATTCACCAATCGCAGATCCTATGGAGTCCTATGGAATAGTGAGGTTTCCACATTTCGTGACATTGGCAAAATTGTGTCTCTCTACCTTAAATACGCATATTAAACACATTATTGTTAATGTTTTTGTATCATACATGACTTGTCAGTCAATGCGGATGTAGATATTTTGATTTTGATTTGACAATGAATGGATCACCACTAGCGCTCGTAGTGATTTATTGAGTAAACTGAATACGACAAAGGATGCCTAATGCTTGGTGTCCATAACTTGTCAGTTTAGTGTGTGTCATCATGCCGCCAACTCGTTAGAGACGTTTGGTTAATACTCAAACTATTCAAAAGAGGAATAATAATATTAACAAGTAGTTCCGTGAAGAACTATACAGCCTATTTTCATATATCCTACTTATGTTAACTGCCACTATGAACATACAAAATGTCAGTTTGATTGCTGTAATAGATTCGTAGATATTGAGAACCGACTAAATATTTCGGATGGTCGCCATGTTGGATTTTATATATGTAGGTCCTAGAGCTATATACTGTTACATGAAGATTATTGTGTACGTGTAGCATTCAAATTTCAATCGCATGATTAGGACACAAGAAGTAACAAGGAGATTTTAAAATTTCGCACAGCTGCCATCTTGTAGTTATGGAAACAATTGAAATAAATTAGATGCCAGTGGATTAACATTCGTATAAGGATTTGCTGTACCATGTTTCACTGCACTCGGATGGTTAAATTGCGAGAAACGTCCATGTGAATATTTATAACTCGCGTCGCCGCCATGTTGGATTTGTGATCACCTGGTTATTTAAAGTCATATAGGTGAACTTATGTCCATAGTCCCTATGAACATTAAAACATTCAGTTTGATTGCTGTAATAGATTCGTAGATATTGAGATCCATCTAAATGTTTCGGATGGTCGCCATGTTGGAATGTTTTTTGTATAGGCCATAGAGTCATGTACCATTAAAGGAAAATTATTGCGTAGGTTGATTATTCAAACTTTCACTACGATCGCATGATCAGACACAAGAAATAAAAACTTAATGTTAAAATTCGCACAGCCGCCATTTTGAGGTTATGTAAACAATTGAACTAAATTGGATACCAGTGCATTACAATGTGTATAAACATTTCCTGTACCAGATTTCATTGCGTTTGGAACATTAAATCGCGAGATAGGTATCTTAAATTTTTTAATTCGCTTGGCCGCCATGTTCGTTTTGTAGTTAACCGGTCTTTGAAAGTCTTATAGATGAACTTCCAGTAGTGCCCTGTATCTCCGTACAAAATTTCAGGGTGATACCGCTAATAGTTTCAGAGATATAGAATGCTGGTGAAATATTTCGCACATCCGCCATCTTGTGGTTATGTAAACAATTGAACGAAGTTTGATGTTGGTGTATTACTTCTTCATCTTGCACAGTTTCCAGCCACTGGCCGGGTCTGTTTGGAACACAAGCCTCTCCAACGTCTTCTGCCTTCCCACCATCTCTCAGCCTCCACCCTTGTCCAGTCTTCTCCTCTCTTCTTCACGCTTTCTTCCACCCCCTTCAGCCACCTGTCTCTCGGTCTTCCTTTCGGTCTCTTTCCTTCCCACTTCGTCTCGTGTACTCTCCTGAGTATCCTCTTCTCCTCCATTCGTTTTACATGTCCATACTATCTAAGTCTAGATTTCTCTATACCATCTTGTAATGGTTCCTCCTTCATTAATTCTCTGGTCCTCTCATTTCTTATTCTGTCCATCTTTGTAGCTCCAATACTGCTTCTCAAGAACCTCATCTCACAGGCCTGTATTTTGCTCTTCTCCCTTCCTTTCGTAACCCAGGTCTCCAAGGCATACGTCAGGATAGGGACATAGTACGTCCGATATATGATCTTTTTGCTGTTATGAGGGACATCCTTGCTCCATAACATGCTTCTCACACTCCTCCGAAATGCTTCTGCCTGCCTCCCCCGCTCATTTATTTCTCTATCGTTTCTTCCATTATCTTGTATCAGGCTTCCCAGATACTTGAAACTCTCCACTTTCTTCAGCTGTTCCCCACCAATTGTTATTCCTGTTGTGGTTCTTTCCTTCTTCCTTGTTGTGATCACCATCTCACTCTTATTTATGCTAAATTTCATCCCATATCCTTGTATTATTCCTTCCCACACGTCCAACTGTTCCTGTACCTCCTCCTCCTTGTTTCCCCAAATCATCAAATCATCTGCAAACACCATTGCTTTCATCTTTCCTTCCCCAATTACTTGTGCCACTCGGATCATTATGTCATCCATCACCACAATGAAAAGTAACGGTGACAGTGCACTTCCTTGTTTCAGGCCGTTTCTCTGTTCCAACCAGTCTGATCTCTCTCCTCCCACTTTCACACAGCTCACGCTTCCCTTGTCCATCTCCTTTATCCTCTTTATAGTCCATTTCTCTACTCCTCTATCCTCCAGGGACTTCCATACTTTGTTCCTGCATACACTGTCATATGCTTTCTCAATGTCCAGGAAGGCCATCAGTAGATCTGTTCCATACTCATAGTGCTGTTCTTGTAACTGCCTTACAGCAAAATTCAAATCCACTGTGGACCTTCCTGCTCTGAAGCCATGTTGTTCTTCCCTCATCCCTCCTTCTATCCTTGTCCTAATTCTCTTTTCCAAAACTTTCTCGAAGATCTTTGCACAATGACTAATCAGTGTTATTCCCCGATAGTTTCTGCAATATGTTCTACTACCTTTGTTGAAGATCGGGATAATTATTCCTTTTTTCCAGTCCTCTGGGGTCTTCCTTTCCTTCCATGCTGTCCTCATCACTCGGTACAACCACTGTATCCCCACCTCTCCTGCTGCTCTCACCATCTCCACACTCAACTCATCCACACACGGTGCCTTCCCTCCTTTCATCTTGTTCACTGCATCTTCCACTTCTTTCCATGTTAAGTCCTTTTCTGTTTGCAGTTCATCTTCCTCTTCCCCGATTTCTTCCTCCTCACCATCTTTTCCATTTGGGTTCAGAAGTTCTTCGAAATATTCTTTCCACATTCAGTTCTTCCCTATTTTCTATCTCTTGTCCCCTTTTGTTCACCATTCTAACATAATCCGTAGGATCCTTCCTCCTCTTATTTTTACCATCCCATAAAGGACCTTTTTTGTACATTCACTATCCTCCTTCATCATCTTTGTCCACTCTTCCATCCACTTTCTTCTCTCCTCAGCCACTACTCTCTTCGCCTCCTTCTTTCTTTCCTGGTACTCTTCCCTTGTATCTACCGTCCTATTTTGATACCACCTCCTAAAGGCTCTATTCTTTTCCCTTACTATATATTTTGTCTTCTCATTCCACCATGGTGTTTCTTTCCACCTCTTCTTACTACTTGTCCTCCCACATACTGCTTCTGCTGCACCTACTAGTGTCTTCTTAAATCTAGCCCATTCCTCTTCCACCCCTCTTTATTCATCTGTTGGAATTCCTTCCTTTACCATTTTGAGGTACTCGACCCTTCTATCTCCTTCTTTCAGTTTCCATATCCTTATACGTCTTTCCTGGTTCTCAGTCCCTTTCTTCTCCTTACTCCCTCTCAGGTTCATTACCAGCAATCGATGGTCGCTATCCAGGTTCTCCGATGGTATGACCTTGATGTCCGTGATGTTCTTATTTAGTTCATTCTCATACAGTATATAGTCGACCACCGACTTCCTGGTCAAGTCATCAATGTACCATGTGATTGTGTGGCTTTCTCTTTTCTTAAACCAGGAGTTCCCAACTAGCAGGCTGTTCCTCTGGCAGAAGTCCAAGAGTCTCTTTCCTTCCTCATTTCTTCCGCCCCACCCCTTTGGTCCTAGAACACTCCCATAACCTTGTCTTTCTCTTCCTACATGGGCATTCAGGTCCCCCATAACAATCATATTTCTTCCTACCAGCTGCTTCTGCAATTCCTCTTCAAACTCCTCCTTCTCTTCAGAGGCGCAGCCTACTTGTGGAGCATACACTTGCACTATTTCTACAGTCTCTCCCCTCAGTTCTACTTTCACTTTCATCATCCTATCACTTATTCTCCTCACTTCTTCTTTTAAAACATCTCGTACTACTACTCCCACTCCATTCCTCTTTCCCACTTCGTTCCCACTCCAGTACAGTCTATAGCCTTTTCTCAGTTCTCTCCTTCCTTCCTCTTTCCACTTTGTTTCTGCCAATCCCAATAAATCCAACTTCCTTCTTTCCATCATATCCACTATCTCCTCCACCTTCTCCGTCAGCGTTCTTAGGTTTAAAGTTCCAAATCTTAGTCCGTGTGTACAGCCTTGTCGTCGTCTATTAAATCCGTCATGTCCGAGGCTCGTTCCATTTTTGAAAGCATTTGATTTCATCCACTACTGCCTTGCTGGGCCTATCGTAGCTTCACCAGAGCCCCGTTAGCCGTAACTTTTCAGGGTTCCTATAGGACCTTCACAGCTACCGTAACGGTCCCGGGGCACACGAAGTCCCCACTGTACTTCGCCCCTACAGGCGATCCCCTACTTTGTGCCGTTGCCCGTCTCCCACGACGTGGACGAGGGGTTGGACTTATGGGAGACGCATTACAATGTGTATAAACATATACTGTACCAAGTGTTATTGCGTTTGGTTGGTTAAAACGCGAGAAACGTCTATTAAAATGTCGCAAATTCGCGAGGCCGCCATGTTGGTTTTGTAGTTACCAGTTTTTCAATAGTCGCATAGGTGAACTTCTAGTAGTTCCCTTTGTCACCGTAAAAAATTCAGGGTGATATCGGGAACAGTTTCGGAGATATTGAATGCTGGTGAAATATTTCGCACAGCTGCCATGTTGGATTGGTGAGACGTAACAAAACTTGAAGGTCGGAGTCGCCCGGAGTAGTGCTATGAACTTACCGAGTTACATTGAAATCGCTCCAGCCGTATAAACGTTATTAGGGGGTGACACACACACACCTCACACACTCACACACACATGCACACACAGACACACGGACAAAAGGTGATCTCATAAGCCTATTTTTTCAAAATTGAAAATAGGCTAAAAAGCAGAATTTAGTAAGATTCAGCGATGAACCTGGAACGAGTCGGCAACAACATGTTGATGTAATCATTGAACGATCAACAACTACTAGTTAAATTACTTCAAATAAACGCAAACCTCGCCAACAGAAGATGAAGACAGACGACACTCATATGGATTTGTTCAAACAATACATGGACACCAACCGTTAGACCACATCCTTTGTCGTAGGTAGTTTACTGAATTGATGTTGTTGTTTGAGTTTTCAGTCTTTGACTGGTTGGATGCAGCAGTCCACGCCCCCTTTTCCTGAGCTATTCGTTTCATCTTTACATAGCTTCCACGCCCGATATCCGAGGCAATCTGTTTAACATATTCTAACCTTGGTCTACCCCTACAATTCTTGTCCTGGACCCTTCCTTCCATAACTAAGCTTGCTATTCCTGGGTGTCTTAGTGTGTGTCCTATTAACATATCTCTTCTCTTCATTAGCAGTCGCCAGAAACATCTCTCCTCTCCCACTAGTCTCAATACCTCTTCGTATGTAACCCTATCTACCCATCTGATCTTCATCATTCACCTGTAACACCACATTTCAAACGCTTCAATTTTCCTCTTTCCTGCTTCAACAATGGTCCAAGTTTCACCTCCATAGAGCGCCACCCTGGCAGACAAATGCCTTCTAAAAAGACTACCTAGTACCAAAATCTATATTTGATGTCAACAGATTCCTTTTCTCTAGAAATGCTTTCCTTGCCTGAGCTAACCTAATTTTTATATCTTCTTTGCTTCGTCCATCACTGGTTATTTTGGTTCCTAAGTAACAGAACCTCCTTTAGTTTTTCACCTGCCAATTTGTTGTCCATAGAGGTTTCTGTTTTATTTCGGCTGCATTTCAATATTTTTGTTTTACATTTATTAATTTTCACCATGAATTATTTCCTCAAGATGGAGTCCATACCATTTGAAAACTCATTCAAATCCTCAGGCGTGTCCGCCAAGATGACTATGTCATCGGCAAATCTCAGAGTTACAATTATTTCTCCTTGAATCTTCTCTCCTACGTTCAATTTTTCTCCAAAAATAAAGAGTAAAGTATATTATTTCTGGTAATATATTGGCTTTCACGGCCAGTGATTTAAAACTCTGCAACTCAGGGAGGTAGCGCGCAGTTCACTACTCCCATGGGGGTCTGGGAGGGGACACCAAGAGCCTACTGATGAGCCAGTTTGGTGTCCTAGGCGGAACCACACACAGGACATGGCCATCATAATTCTAAAGTCTTAATTTCAGAGTCATGTTTTCAACATTAAGTTCCCAGACTGTGAATTTTTCTTCTTCGAAATTTAATGTCGGACTTTCGCAATGTGTTTGTGAGCAATCGCAAGAGCACACATCATTCAGAGAAAACAGTGCCTTTCTTGCAAAGAACGTTACAATGTACTTTTTGAATAACGATTTATTTCAACATAATAACAAGACAGCCATTGAGTCTGCTCTATTTAACCAATAATAGTTTTGGTGTGGATTCCAGCAGGACCTGCGATAATAACGCCGGGGGCAGCAATGGCCAGAGGAGCATGCGCTGCGATCACTGCGGGACCGGCGGCAACCAATGCAGGGGCGGCGAGTGGGGTGCCGATGAGACCAGGGTTGGTGTAGGCCACGGCCACCAGGGCGAAGAGTACCAGCTGGAAAATAATAGAATGCTCAATAAAACAGCTGAAAATACAAGTGAAGAAGGGGTGTAGGATCAATTAAAACATGTAGCGTGCTGAAATTTGTTTTCTAAAACCTCTGAAACGACTACGATGTATTGTACCCATGTGAGTAATCTCGTTGGATAATATGCATCCGCCTCCAACTAGCATCAGCTCTCAGGCGTGTACGGTAACCCCAATTTTGCAGTGCATATTTTGGATTTGAGGCTAAAAGGTATCAACTCTACAATGATAAAGCACAACTCTATTCTAAAACTTTAATTCATTAAAATAAATCATGGCTTCAAACACAAAACAATACCCAAAAAGCATAAAATAAAAGCAAACAAAATTTTTACTTCCACAATCCATAAGTAAACAAATATAAAATCACAACAAAGTCATAACTAGCCATAATGCTTTACCCTTCTGTGAACTTCACAAGGATATACTAGTGCGCTGATGCACCTACGACTTCAAAACAACTTTACATTAACATAACAGTCATACAATGTGACTTCTTTAATATTACAACAAGGATTATTCCTTAAACCTCTTTACGTTAAACAATTATGTGTGCCGTGCGTGTTTTAATATGTTTCTTCTCACCAATGAAATGCTTTGCATGCATTTACCTATTTGGACGTTGCACCAAAATCAACGTGCAACTCCATAATTATGTAAGCTACCCCCGACACATCCTTCAATTATATGGTTACACCGCATGCTGTCTGTGATTCCTAGATAAAACGTTACGTTATAGCTTATGTCGGATTGTACGATAGACTACCTCGCGCTCAAGGCGATTGGCATCTAGTAACCAACTACATGACTTGGTTCCAGTGACAGTACAAATATATCATGTAACTATTCGTCAGATAGCTAAATTAATGAACCATCAGGATGAACTATAATTATCCATGTGTTCACAAACCACATGGCTATAATACTCAACATAACAATCTTGCATTATATGTCATTTTAACAAGGTCTAGAATCTCTTCCCTTTATAACTTGCCTGAGCGGTTCGAGCGGTTGGCACCGACCCTCGGCTAAGGAAATCGCTACACAATAGAAAGTGGGATGGGTCGTTCCACCAATTATCTCGACCTTTCTAAAAGTTTGAAAGCTTCCCTCTCTAAGCAGTGGAGATTTACAAGACAAATACTGTGTCCTAACCGGCACACATGTTCCCAAAGGATCTTAATTGACTATTTTGCCAACAGGTATTGAATGAGCTTTTGTAATTATTCCTACGTCGAGGATAACGATTAATTAATGGCCTCACATGGGTCCATTCAACATGAAGGTTCGGGGTTCGTAATGCATGAGCCTGGCGGTGACCGATGTCTCAAGTATAATATAGGCGCACAAAACCACTGTCGCCATGAGTTTTCGCTGCCCACGAGCGTACATAACTCATCTATAAGTTCTCGGGAAATCATAGAGCTGCGAGGTGTCCTTGTTTTCCTCGACTCTTACAAGATTCCAGCCCGGAACACATTTCAATCCTTTTCTTCAGAGTTAGGGTCCATTCACTAAAACTCTGGAATAAATAATGTCTCCAACAATGTCCACGACATAGGAGAATTCATACGTAGAATAGACTATCTGGCCCCTAATGCTCCATGCTACGACATTCCGACCTCTAATAGTAAGAGAAATCTAACATTTACTCTATAAGCTTCTCAATTAAGCTGCAAATTCAATTCACTAAAAGCTCTTTCATTACTGGTATCATTACCGAATATATGCAATATTCTGATATAAAGCTTCTTTTCATAATTACTGAAATGTAATCTCACTGTAACATCTCCCTGCTTAGATTGATAAGTCTTGCACTTAGCGTTAATAATTCTCGCTTACAACAATTTATTTGTTTCCTGATGTGTTCATTCATACTCTTAATAACCATTATTATTATTATCATCATTTCTCACTGACATAAATGACCAAAATCATCCTTTATTATTATTATTGAAAATCTCATTGACATAAATGACCAAAATCATTATTTATTATTATTCTCACATAAATTACCAAAATTTCCGACATAGCTAAACGTTTTAAACTCGAACAATCGCGTTCGTTACATTTACATAACTGATTGCCATTCTTAATTCATAGTGGGAAAAATTACTCCACTTAATGATGCAAATCATCATTTCAACTCTATAAAAATCAACTCATTACTGATTAAACATGGAAGATCAGCCTCCTAACTGACTTTTACTGGCATCTATAAGGAATTCACAATATCTTTACGGAATCACAGACATGCATCGGTCCATACTTCTACATAATTATAACCATAATTTGTGGGGTACTTACATCTCTATAGGCATCTAAGGTGGCTCCAACCAATCATATTCTTCCATGTCGCCCGCCATAATGGGTTTAACGCGACATATTTCTCTTGTTTACACACATTTGATTATACATAATTTCTATCACCAACACGACACGTTGCATACCTTTCAGGAAGTTATCACTCCCTAAACATGTGAAACACTTCATCAAACACTACTTTAAATGATATTTTTACATATACATTACACTGAACACTCGTCACTTTATACACACTTCAATGCTGAAATTCCCTAGCAGAGATCGAAATTGCAGGTGTCGACGGCATTTGACGTTACCAACTCCTGATTGAAAGTCTGGTTATCTGCTCTCGGAACTCTCCAACAGTTTTTATGACGATCATTACTCCTACAGTAAGTGTCCTGCGTTACATCAATACGCTTGCTCCTAAACATGAGCGTTAACATCTGGTATTCTCATGGCAATACCAAACACTTAGTAAAGTTTCTTTAGCGCATTCTATCGTAGTTACACATATACGATTAGTTAATACAATACACACTGCGCTTAATAAAGTTCAACACTTTCACAAATAATTATATACAATAATGCTACCGTTAGTCTATACGGTGCTTCATAACTGAACACGTCATAGTTCGTGCGGCTGATTATGCCTGTATCACGACTATTATTCATACAAGCATGTTTACTGTTTCTTTTACACATACCAGTCTTTGTTCGGCGTCTCGATGAATAGATCCGTCATGCGTTATGCCTTGACGAACTTGCTTCACCCTGGCTGTAGCTGACTGAAGTTTCACTCGAAGACTGCACGTAACTTATTTGAAGACTTCTGTCTGCGGCTTACACGCTGTCTCGTACTGCTGCATATTTGCTGCATACTGATTGCAACTTATTTCCATTGTGCTACAATTGACAATTGAGTAAAACTGTAACTGGCTGTAACTGCGCTTGGCGGCATGTAGACTGAGCTTGACTGAGTTAGAACAGAGTTTCAAGGTGAGAACAGAGCTTGTTTCAAAGTGAGGTTCAACTGAGTACAACTGAGAACAGAGGTTCAACTGCGTAACAGAGTAACACTGAGATTCAACTGAGCTACTGAGTAACAACTGCGAACAGAGTAGGACTGAGAACAGAGGGCTCCTCCTGGGGTCTACTCCCTTATATCGGATTTCCACAGAAAGTAGAGCAACATCTTCCCGCGTAATCTTCGCTCCTCTCACAGCATGATTCAGGTCTTCAAACCATGATCATTGTGTTCCTCTCTCTTCACAGGTCCCAAAACTATATGTGTGCAAAGGAATCGCTCGTTCAATTAATTAATATTAATTCCTTTCTCCATGGCGTGGGACGCTACCTAACCGGGAACTCCCCGTCAACATCTTCACATCCCTCCGCGAACAATGGTCGCTTCACAGTCCTTACGCACATCACTAAATATGCACCAATTTCGCATGTAAAAGACTCTAAAATTATCTTCTTGCCAAGATATTCACCTGTGTGCAACTCTCATCTCGATTCGTTACTCCAATCACGAGTAATCAATGATTTTTCTGGGCATTTCACCGCCCCTCCTCTACATCTATTCTCCGTCGGGGAATAACTGTGTCATTTTTCAGGCCTCTCTCCTGCTCCAGACGACATAATGGGGTGACAGAGATGGACGTGGCTCCACTGGGACCAACCCACAATTCTGGGCCGATTAGTAAATGTCAGCTCTGCCCTCCTCTCTGCTTCAAACCTCCAATAGCTTACACCAAATCGTCTTATAATGATATAATCCGCTCATTATTTCCTACATTATTTTAACAAATAATGCCATTTCATTAAAAATCACACCAGTGATTAAATATACATCTCTTTCGAGGGGTTTTTACCAAGAAACTCCCTGTACAGATCTCTGGTTCGCTCCCTGGTGGAACCTTTTTACTGAGATCACAGTCTCTGAGAACCATGTTCGATTCCAGTCAGCATAACCCCATCGGGTTCATGTTCCCCTTGCAAAACTTATAAAAGTCCAATGCAAGTGGCTTATATAAGTAACCAGCTGACTGTCGACCACCGTCTGTGTTTACGTCTGGGGTCCTTCACCTTGTCTGGCTACGAGTGGGTTAGTAGTATTCCCCCTTCCACACTCGGCCTTGTTTCTGAGCTGTCTATTCTCCCTGCGAAGGGTCGCGTTTACAGCCTCAACCTCTCTAGCCATTCTGACCATTTCTTCATAGAGTTCTCGCAAACACTGGCATTCTTTCTGCTCTCCGCTTACACTGGGTAAACTGTCTGCTTCTCGTCCCGTCTCGCCGTTCCAACATTCAGGTCTGCCTGCTTGGCTGCCTCCGCTCTCCACGTTGAGTTGGGTGTGCGTTACTAATTCTTCTTCTGGTTCATCGAATTCTTCTGGCGAGTAATAAATTTTCAAGTTGGCTATGTTCATAACGACCTCGTTTCCATTCTCTAAATGCCTTAACCTGTATGCATTGTTCTGGAGGTCTCTTATCACCTCGAACGGGCCGTGGTAAGAAAAATTAAACTTCTTATACTTCCGTGCCTCTGGATCTGAACTGGCGGGTTTCTTAATTAAAACTTTCTGTCCCACGAGAAGCGGTTTATGATACCTCTTCGCACGATTCCTTCTCTGACGTCTCTCCGCCTGTGCTTTGAGATATTCAAAGGTTCGTTGGATCCTCAATTCTCTACCGAGCTGTGCGTCTACAGGTAATGGAATAACACCATTCCACGGTCTCTCTGGTCTCTGATCCAGATGTAGAGTAACGGGAACCTGACCTGTCGCCTCATGTACAGTATTATTTATACAGTATTCAATTACTTCTAGAAATTCAATCCAACGCCAATTCGCTTCAGAACAGTAGATCTTCATGTATTTCTGGATCTCTCTCATTACTCTTTCAACGGGACTTGCCTCAGGATGGCGAATGGTAGATAAAATCTGCCTAATTCCTAGAGTTTCCAGTTCTCGACGAAATTCTGCACTAGTAAAGCAACTTCCGTGGTCCGAGAGAATGTTATCCGGCTTCCCAAGAATCGGAATAACTCTCTCTTTCAGACGCTTCAAGACCTGTTTTGAACTTGTCTTTTGAATGGGGCACAACACCACCATTTTCGAAAATACATCCATGGCTACAAAAATGTGTCTATTGCCTCTACGTGCTCTAGGCAATGGTCCAAAGTTGTCGATACTCAATAGCTGCCTTGGCTTTTCTGGTAATAACGGGATAGGTCGTTGCCTCATTAAAAAGGGATTCGGCTTTACCCTTTGGCAAAGATCACATGTTCTAATAGCATTTCTCACCGTTTCTCTCAATTTTGGCCAAGCAAATGCTTCCTTCAACAGAGCACAGATTTTATCAATCCCCGGATGACCAAATGCTCTGTGGGCTAGCCATACTAACCTCCTCTGCAAAGATGCAGGAATTACAATCCTTTGACGTGTGTGATCCACATCGTCCCACTTGTGTAATATCTGATTATACCATACATATTCTGTTGCCAATGCCTCCGCCTCTCTGTATATCGCAGTTCCCCTTGCTAAACGTCCCTCAAAGTAATCGATTATCATCTTCAACCATGGGTCTTCGCGTTGTAGGTTGGTAATGTTCCTTAAGTCATCCAACGTCTTCTGATCTCGATTCTCAATCTGGACCGCTAGCACTTCTTCTTCTCTAGGGTAACGACTTAATATGTCCGGTATTACATTCTCTTTCCCTGGACAGTATTCTATTTCCACATTAAATTGCTGGATATACAGGGACCATCTTGTCAATCTCTGACTAGACAAATCTGTCTTTAACAAAAATGTTAAAGCTTTATGGTCTGTTCTCAGGACTATTCGGAAGCCGTACACGAGTTTGTGCCACGATTGCAACGCGTACAAAATTGCGAGCAATTCTATCTCTGTGATCGTGTAATTTTTCTCATGGGCTCTCAGTCTTCTGCTGATAAAGGCGATAAAAACTTTCTTCTCAGGCTGGTCAACATTTTCCTGGAATAGCATCGCTCCAATCCCAATAAGTGATGCATCCGTCTGTATGATGAACTTCTGGGTATAATCTGGGTATCCCAGTTTCACATATTCCAAAAGCATTTGTTTTGACCTCACGAATGCTTCCTGACATTGCTCCGTCCAATTCCATCTGCCGCCTTTCTTCAATAGGTCCTGCAGTGGTGCTACTGTCGCAGTATAGTTTGGGCAGTGGTTCGAAAAGAATCCAATTACTCCCAAATACTGTCGGACGTGCTTAACTTTCGTGGGTCGAGGGAAATTCCGAATTACCTCCAATTTACCTGGATTGGGCTTCACTCCATTTGCATCAATAACATGCCCTAGGAATTTAACTTCCCTCTGACAGAAGTGCGATTTCTTGATATTGACCTTAAAGTTCGCTTCTCGAAGGTCATCTAGCAACTTCTTCAGGTCTCTCATGTGCTCCTCCAGAGATTCTGATGTGAGTAGAATGTCGTCTACATATCTGATGGTACTCTCTTTAACCTCATCTGATAGATTGCGATCTAACGCTCTTATCAGGGCTGAACCAGCTGTTTTCAACCCAAAAGGTAGCCTTAAAAATGTGAATGTATGTTGATCAAACATAAATCCTGTCAACAGACTAGTTTTCTTCTCTAATTCAAGATGGTGGAAACTGGATGTGATATCCAAGTTTGAGAATATAGTTTTCCCTTTAAACTTCCTGAGGATCTCTTTAATAGGTGGCACTTGGTCAAATTCCGGAATAACTCTCAAATTTAAGCGTCTCAGGTCCAAGCAGACTCTGACAGATCCGTCTGTCTTTGGTACAATTACCAATGGACTTACATAAGGCGTAGGTGTTTTCTCAATAACACCGGCCTCCAACATCTCCTGAATTGCCTCTTTCACTTTAGCATAATGCTTTTCAGCTATAGGGTAGGGTTTCTGCCTAAATGGTGTCCAATCACTGACTTGAAAAGCATAAGTGAAGTTCTTTATCCGACCAGGTCTCGAATCAAAGACTTCCTTCTGTTCCAGCAATAACTGCTTTAAATTTTCCTTCTCTTTTAGCCCAATTTTCGCTTCTTCTAGCTTCTCCGAAATGTATTCTTCCAATTTGGGTTCCAGATCTTTTTCCAAGTCTGTGGCTAGTGTTTTGAGCTCCGCTTCTAACTGCTCAATAGCTAACACTTCTTCATCAGCCACATCTCTGTATGTATGCCATACTTGTTCACTGGATCCTGGTTCAATTTCATTGAGTGCGACCTCTAAGCCTTCAGCTTCTTCATTCACATGGAACATAACCCTGTCCTGTGCTAGGTCAATTATCACTCTGTATTCCCTTATAAACTCTGCCCCAATAAGTAGGTTATAAGGTAGTTTGTTTACTAACAGAAAACTCTGTGAGAAAATAGAGCCTCCTATCTGTAAATCTAGGAATACCTGGTATTTACATATCATTGTTTTGTCTGGAATTACCCCTTTAATTTTGACACTGGAGATCGGTATCTTCAAAATGTTCTCTCTCCGGGCTATTTCATTATATAGAGCTTGTGTCATCAGGCTCACTGTTGATCCTGTGTCTAGCAGACTTCTGACTTTTAATCCTGCCACTCTCACAATTATAATAGGCAATTCTCTCTTGACCATGACCTGTGGTCCTCCTGTATCCTCAATCAATTCTTCTGGTTTGGCTATCCAATTGACGATGTTAATAGACTTCCATCCATCAGTCTCGAGCTCTTCTAATTTTGGCGTTTTTTTTTTTCTTCAGCGCCCGCCCCTTTGGAGTTCCTTCTCTCCTGTTCGCTGCGCTGTAGTTCCAAACTCTTAGCTCCATCTCCATATCTGTCTGGCGATGTCCTGTTCTGCATGACTTCTTGCCAGCGGACTTGTGATTTCTGGGGCTCATCTCCCCTTTCTTCGAGGTATCGCAAAGAAGCATGATAACGCTCTTCTGCCTCGTCATCGAAGTTATTTCTTCTCTCTTGGGGTCTCCAATTTCTATTATTGCCTTCCTGGCCATTATTACCTCCATTGTTATGGTACGGTTTGCCCCTATGATTGTGTTTATTCCACGAACTTCGACCTCTCCCTGCTTTATTAGCATTTCCTTTGTACCTTGACTGCCATTTTCTGGGTTCCTGTTCCCATTGCCGTCCATAGGAATCTAAAGTTTCTGTGCTCGTGGCCTTGTTGTTCCTTGGAGCTTGCTGTTGGTCAGTCTGTGTGTTGGTCACGTGGACTTGTTCCACGGTTCGACTCTGACGCATAGTATTTGCTGTGGTGAGGTCCAGTTGCCTTAGAACTGTCTCCATTTCCATAGCCGTTTTCGCATTAGCCGAGATTAGTAGCCTTTGGATCTCGTATGGAAGCTGTTTGGCGATAGCAATGCATAGCTCCAGTTCACTAGGTTTTTGATCCAGCTCTTTAAAACGACACATCTGCGATATGAAGAATTCTGCGTACTTCGTCGGGTTGTTCGTGCTGTACTTTTTGGCATACAAATCCAGCCGTAAATTCTGCTGAGTCGCGGCGTCCCAATACCTCTTCAAGAATGCCTCGCGGAATTCCTCAACAGTATCAAAAGTGTAACGGAAGCTGCGAAACCATAATGCGCACTCCCCCTCTGTTAACTTCTCTATAGCACGTAGCCTACGCTCCTGCGGTATTCGTGCATCATTGAGATATTCGGTCACTTCCTTTAACCAATATTTTGGTGTCATACTACAGTGACTACCTGAAAACTTCCTAGGTTTTTCCTCGCTTGCCCTAATGACGTTTATCACCTGGGTGTGCATCGCATTTTCATGTGGCGTCGATGCCGCAATTGGTACACCTGGCGTCATGTAAGGACTTTCTCCTGCGCCTGCAGCATTCCTGCTTATAGGTTGGGTTTCTAGGTCTGCCCACCTTGTTTTTCTTATATCCTCTATGCTGCCTTCACTTGACTTAGGATATTTCAGAAGTGTCTCCTCCTGTGCTATTATCCTAGTCTCCATTTGGTTATGGCGCATTTCTGCTCTTTCTAGGCGAGTAATGACTTCTTTCTCTATTCTTGTAAGCCTATCTCGGTTTTCCTCGGCTACTTGAAAAATTTTCACCTTGTCTTCTTTCAGACTTTGTTTGATATGGGATATTTCATCCTCTACGTCCTCTTTAATTTGAGCAAGGGTCTTGTCGCTTGCCTCTGTTTTCTGGCCTTCTCTTATTTCGAGTTCTTCTCTCAGACCTTTAATTTCATCTTGAATGTGTCCATTGACTTTAGACAATTCATTCCGGACCTTGGTGATCTCGCCTCTGTTTTCCTCTTGTCTTTTATTGACTATGACAATATCACTTTGCACTTGGTCCAGTTCTTTATGAACTTTACCCATCTGACCTTTCACGTTGCCTACCAGCTCCTTATTTTCCTGAGCGATAGCCTTAATTTCGCCTATTTCCTGGCATTGACCTAATATATTCTGGTCCTGTTTCTTGAGGTCACCGTTAATTGCTCTAGCGTAGCTTTTCAATTTCTGATCCCATTTGGAGTCGTTCTCCTCTAATCTCTGGTCTACTGTTTTCGTAAACTCTGCGAACTGTTTCGCTTGGCGTTCGAGATTCGCCTCATTTTGGACCTGAATATCCTTAATATCGTTAGACAACGCCTCTAATTTACTGTTGGTTTGCTCCTGAGCATGCCTACACGCTTGCAAATTACCCTCAAGTTTGGCTTCTATGGCCTCGAAACGTTTGTCAGTATTTACCTGCATTTCCGATACAATGCTTACAACAGTATCTGTTACTTCGGTCTTAATGACCTCTTGCATTTGACCTAGCTTATTGTTTAATTCAATCTGGTTATTATCCATTGCAACCTGATTTGCCTCTAAACGGTTGTTTAATTCAATCTGGTTATTGTTCATTGCAACCTGATTTGCATTAATTGCCTCCTGATTGGCATCTAACCTGTTATTTATCTCTCTCTGGTTCTCATCTAACCGAGTGTTTATACTATCCTGGAACGCTTTGGTTTCCAGTTTACTCTGCTCATGAACGGCATCAAAATGCTGTTTCAGTCCTGCAATAACTTGCAAGATCTCCTCCGTACCTGGCATTTTACAATAACACACTTAAATATGCAGGCAGGCTTCCTGGAAAAATATGTGGATACGTTTCGAAGAGAAACATCAAACACTGCACACATATCGTGAAGTCGTACAAAACCTGATAATATTATGGTAGATTGTGGATTGGGTATGTGACGCTAGTACCCTTAGGCCATTCTCTTCTCAATAGAGAGATTCTGCGTTACCTCAAAAAGCCTACTGAATTCAAAAATCACTCAAACATAGTTTGAGGCAAAACAATTACTATGGTTTTCCCCATGAAATACCATAAAAAATCTATGGGTTTTCCCTAAATCCCATAAGTTCCACGTATTCTGGGCGCCATGATAAATTAATAGAGCTTTTACTACCATAGACTCCACAGATGGGCGTCATGATAAATTATATATATCAGTCGTTGCCCGGTTCGTGCAATGCCAACATCGCTCATATTGCACTGACGCAGGCGGTTCCATAAAGAGTTAATACCGTCCCACGCTGCTTGGGCCATGATAAATGAGTAGTGATAAGCACAATCTATCAAAATTTATATATACGTATCGGAACTTAGCTATGGATTAGGAGCGGTCACACCCTACTTCGTTAATTCTTACCTTAATAGAGTTGTGTGCATTAAATCTGACCGACTTTAGTCGTACCTTTAGCTCAAATCACAGTATAGGACATCAAATCCCATGTACCCATGTGAGTAATCTCGTTGGATAATATGCATCCGCCTCCAACTAGCATCAGCTCTCAGGCGTGTACGGTAACCCCAATTTTGCAGTGCATATTTTGGATTTGAGGCTAAAAGGTATCAACTCTACAATGATAAAGCACAACTCTATTCTAAAACTTTAATTCATTAAAATAAATCATGGCTTCAAACACAAAACAATACCCAAAAAGCATAAAATAAAAGCAAACAAAATTTTTACTTCCACAATCCATAAGTAAACAAATATAAAATCACAACAAAGTCATAACTAGCCATAATGCTTTACCCTTCTGTGAACTTCACAAGGATATACTAGTGCGCTGATGCACCTACGACTTCAAAACAACTTTACATTAACATAACAGTCATACAATGTGACTTCTTTAATATTACAACAAGGATTATTCCTTAAACCTCTTTACGTTAAACAATTATGTGTGCCGTGCGTGTTTTAATATGTTTCTTCTCACCAATGAAATGCTTTGCATGCATTTACCTATTTGGACGTTGCACCAAAATCAACGTGCAACTCCATAATTATGTAAGCTACCCCCGACACATCCTTCAATTATATGGTTACACCGCATGCTGTCTGTGATTCCTAGATAAAACGTTACGTTATAGCTTATGTCGGATTGTACGATAGACTACCTCGCGCTCAAGGCGATTGGCATCTAGTAACCAACTACATGACTTGGTTCCAGTGACAGTACAAATATATCATGTAACTATTCGTCAGATAGCTAAATTAATGAACCATCAGGATGAACTATAATTATCCATGTGTTCACAAACCACATGGCTATAATACTCAACATAACAATCTTGCATTATATGTCATTTTAACAAGGTCTAGAATCTCTTCCCTTTATAACTTGCCTGAGCGGTTCGAGCGGTTGGCACCGACCCTCGGCTAAGGAAATCGCTACACAATAGAAAGTGGGATGGGTCGTTCCACCAATTATCTCGACCTTTCTAAAAGTTTGAAAGCTTCCCTCTCTAAGCAGTGGAGATTTACAAGACAAATACTGTGTCCTAACCGGCACACATGTTCCCAAAGGATCTTAATTGACTATTTTGCCAACAGGTATTGAATGAGCTTTTGTAATTATTCCTACGTCGAGGATAACGATTAATTAATGGCCTCACATGGGTCCATTCAACATGAAGGTTCGGGGTTCGTAATGCATGAGCCTGGCGGTGACCGATGTCTCAAGTATAATATAGGCGCACAAAACCACTGTCGCCATGAGTTTTCGCTGCCCACGAGCGTACATAACTCATCTATAAGTTCTCGGGAAATCATAGAGCTGCGAGGTGTCCTTGTTTTCCTCGACTCTTACAAGATTCCAGCCCGGAACACATTTCAATCCTTTTCTTCAGAGTTAGGGTCCATTCACTAAAACTCTGGAATAAATAATGTCTCCAACAATGTCCACGACATAGGAGAATTCATACGTAGAATAGACTATCTGGCCCCTAATGCTCCATGCTACGACATTCCGACCTCTAATAGTAAGAGAAATCTAACATTTACTCTATAAGCTTCTCAATTAAGCTGCAAATTCAATTCACTAAAAGCTCTTTCATTACTGGTATCATTACCGAATATATGCAATATTCTGATATAAAGCTTCTTTTCATAATTACTGAAATGTAATCTCACTGTAACATCTCCCTGCTTAGATTGATAAGTCTTGCACTTAGCGTTAATAATTCTCGCTTACAACAATTTATTTGTTTCCTGATGTGTTCATTCATACTCTTAATAACCATTATTATTATTATCATCATTTCTCACTGACATAAATGACCAAAATCATCCTTTATTATTATTATTGAAAATCTCATTGACATAAATGACCAAAATCATTATTTATTATTATTCTCACATAAATTACCAAAATTTCCGACATAGCTAAACGTTTTAAACTCGAACAATCGCGTTCGTTACATTTACATAACTGATTGCCATTCTTAATTCATAGTGGGAAAAATTACTCCACTTAATGATGCAAATCATCATTTCAACTCTATAAAAATCAACTCATTACTGATTAAACATGGAAGATCAGCCTCCTAACTGACTTTTACTGGCATCTATAAGGAATTCACAATATCTTTACGGAATCACAGACATGCATCGGTCCATACTTCTACATAATTATAACCATAATTTGTGGGGTACTTACATCTCTATAGGCATCTAAGGTGGCTCCAACCAATCATATTCTTCCATGTCGCCCGCCATAATGGGTTTAACGCGACATATTTCTCTTGTTTACACACATTTGATTATACATAATTTCTATCACCAACACGACACGTTGCATACCTTTCAGGAAGTTATCACTCCCTAAACATGTGAAACACTTCATCAAACACTACTTTAAATGATATTTTTACATATACATTACACTGAACACTCGTCACTTTATACACACTTCAATGCTGAAATTCCCTAGCAGAGATCGAAATTGCAGGTGTCGACGGCATTTGACGTTACCAACTCCTGATTGAAAGTCTGGTTATCTGCTCTCGGAACTCTCCAACAGTTTTTATGACGATCATTACTCCTACAGTAAGTGTCCTGCGTTACATCAATACGCTTGCTCCTAAACATGAGCGTTAACATCTGGTATTCTCATGGCAATACCAAACACTTAGTAAAGTTTCTTTAGCGCATTCTATCGTAGTTACACATATACGATTAGTTAATACAATACACACTGCGCTTAATAAAGTTCAACACTTTCACAAATAATTATATACAATAATGCTACCGTTAGTCTATACGGTGCTTCATAACTGAACACGTCATAGTTCGTGCGGCTGATTATGCCTGTATCACGACTATTATTCATACAAGCATGTTTACTGTTTCTTTTACACATACCAGTCTTTGTTCGGCGTCTCGATGAATAGATCCGTCATGCGTTATGCCTTGACGAACTTGCTTCACCCTGGCTGTAGCTGACTGAAGTTTCACTCGAAGACTGCACGTAACTTATTTGAAGACTTCTGTCTGCGGCTTACACGCTGTCTCGTACTGCTGCATATTTGCTGCATACTGATTGCAACTTATTTCCATTGTGCTACAATTGACAATTGAGTAAAACTGTAACTGGCTGTAACTGCGCTTGGCGGCATGTAGACTGAGCTTGACTGAGTTAGAACAGAGTTTCAAGGTGAGAACAGAGCTTGTTTCAAAGTGAGGTTCAACTGAGTACAACTGAGAACAGAGGTTCAACTGCGTAACAGAGTAACACTGAGATTCAACTGAGCTACTGAGTAACAACTGCGAACAGAGTAGGACTGAGAACAGAGGGCTCCTCCTGGGGTCTACTCCCTTATATCGGATTTCCACAGAAAGTAGAGCAACATCTTCCCGCGTAATCTTCGCTCCTCTCACAGCATGATTCAGGTCTTCAAACCATGATCATTGTGTTCCTCTCTCTTCACAGGTCCCAAAACTATATGTGTGCAAAGGAATCGCTCGTTCAATTAATTAATATTAATTCCTTTCTCCATGGCGTGGGACGCTACCTAACCGGGAACTCCCCGTCAACATCTTCACATCCCTCCGCGAACAATGGTCGCTTCACAGTCCTTACGCACATCACTAAATATGCACCAATTTCGCATGTAAAAGACTCTAAAATTATCTTCTTGCCAAGATATTCACCTGTGTGCAACTCTCATCTCGATTCGTTACTCCAATCACGAGTAATCAATGATTTTTCTGGGCATTTCACCGCCCCTCCTCTACATCTATTCTCCGTCGGGGAATAACTGTGTCATTTTTCAGGCCTCTCTCCTGCTCCAGACGACATAATGGGGTGACAGAGATGGACGTGGCTCCACTGGGACCAACCCACAATTCTGGGCCGATTAGTAAATGTCAGCTCTGCCCTCCTCTCTGCTTCAAACCTCCAATAGCTTACACCAAATCGTCTTATAATGATATAATCCGCTCATTATTTCCTACATTATTTTAACAAATAATGCCATTTCATTAAAAATCACACCAGTGATTAAATATACATCTCTTTCGAGGGGTTTTTACCAAGAAACTCCCTGTACAGATCTCTGGTTCGCTCCCTGGTGGAACCTTTTTACTGAGATCACAGTCTCTGAGAACCATGTTCGATTCCAGTCAGCATAACCCCATCGGGTTCAGTATTTACATGAATAGTTATGAGTTACATTTCCGACTTATTATTATTATTATTATTAATATTATTATTATTATTATTATTATTATTATTATTATTATTATTGCTTTAAGCCCACTGAGGAGTGCTTATGACTAGTTCATCTTCGATGTTCTTCTCCGTTTCCAATATCCCGACTGATAATGTTGTCCTTCCTCCCTGTGAGAGGGGTTTCCTATACTTAGGCAATTTGAGAGGTGGGGACCAACAGATTGGTTGATTGGTTCCTCAGTTTAGGGGCTGCGACAACGCAGTCATGTAGCCCCGTGTACTTGGGATGCGTGTAGAATCTGTCTGATAATCGGTGTTAATTGTAATGGCTGTATTAGTGTGTGTAATCTGTAATTCAGGTTAGGACGGCAAACGATCCATTTCAAGTAGTTCCTACTTTTGTAACAAATGCTACCGTTAACGACACCTAACCGCGAACGTGGCTTCAAGATGCCACCGCAACCGGTTCCTTGCGGTGAACGTTGGAACTTAATAGATCATTAATCAAATCTAACCTACAAATCTAGCTTCACACAATTTTAGTTAGTGGAAGGTTATTTTATGTGCCATAAATCTATGACATGGGCCCACCGGATTTACTTGCCCTCAAAAGGAAGGCTTTCTGAAGGATTTGTAAAGCTCTTCAAAAATCCTACGACCTCGGCCGGTTTTGAATCCGCGATCTTGGGTATAGAAGCTCAACATGCTCCCAATACGCCACCGAAACCACCGACCAACAGTTAACCATTTCAGAAAATGTGGAGTGCTCTTGCACGTCAAGGTCAGAAATCTCAGTGGAATCCAAGACTTTTTGGTGAATCGGCTGAATTTCTGATTGTACCCAATTAGAATGGACGGTATCCCCTATACCATTAACTCCCATGTAATTTTATTCAGGTGTAGGGAATAACACGCATTACATTTGAGTCGTCCAGTTGCAAAACTCGTTTAATCCACTTGTGAATAAGGATGATGTCGAAAAATTATTTATTTTATTAGTTTATTTTACTTTATTTTATTTTATTTTGTTTTATTTAGTTTTGTATATTTTTATTTTGTATTGTATTACTTTATTTCGTTTTATTTTGTATTAAATTGTTTTGTTTTATTTTTTGTTTTTTGTTTTGTTTAGGCTATTTTGTTTAATTTTTTAATTTGGATTTTGTTTTGTTTATTTTGTTTTATTTTGATTTGTTTTATTTTATTTTCCAGAAAACAAACACAAAACAAACAAAAAACAGAAAAAAACGAAGAAAAATTCAAACACAAAAAGCAGAATTCAAAAACAGCAAAAACAGAAAACAATCACAAAACCAAAACAAAAAATACGAAGCAAAAAGCGAAATTCAAAAACAAAAGCAAAAGCAGAAAACAAAAAACAAGAAAGATAAAGTAAAAAGCAAAATTCAAAAAAGCAAATGCAGAAAACAAACACAAAACCAAGAAGGAAAAGCAAAAAGTAAAATTCAAAAGTAAAAGCACAAAGAAAACACAAAACCAAAAACCAAAAACACAAAGCAAAAAGTAGAAATCAACAAACACAAAAGATACTTGAGGCAAAGTCCAGAGAAACGTTTCTCATGAAAATGATTCTTATTTACAAATTGATTAAACGAGTTTTGTGACTTGACGACACAATTGTTTACAAAGGTGTTTACCGGATGTAAAGGAATTACTTTTTTAGAGATTAATTTAACTGTTACATCCGAAAAATAAAATCTACTACAGTGAAATTTGGAATACCATCTACATACATCGCCATTATGTGGTATAAATTTTAAAACATTGGTTTCTACATTTATTAGAATTTCAGATGTATTTCATGGATAAGCTTAACATGATACTGATAGTTCATGGAAAATCTTAACATAACTATAAAATGTCGACATTTCAAGGATAAACTTAACATGCCTATTATGTGTCGATATTTCAAGGATAACCTTAACATGACTGTAATATGTTGATAATTCATGGATAACGTCAAAATAACTGTGAGATGTCGATATTTCACGGATAACCTTAACATGACTATAAGATGTTGATAATTCATGGAAAACTTAACATAAAGTATAACTTGAAAATGACTATTGGTAATTCTTGGATAACCTTAAGATAACTGTAAGATGTTGATATTTCATAGATAACTCTATCATGACTGTAAAATGCTGATTGTTTTTTCCTTTTTACGATAATATGGCCCTTAATAACAGTTCATTTTTCAGATCATCGGCTCTGAGGGAGTTGCCTGGGATCCTCGGCCTCACATCCTATTACTCTCACTAACAGCAAGAGAATGGTAAGGCAGAGGTCAAGTACCCCGTCTTGCTCTCACGATTAATGTGGAGGTCGGTAGATAAAGCTTCTTTTGACCTCCAGTATGGAGGATGAAAGTAGAGTGGTCAAGACTATTCCTCAAGCGGCCTCAGTCCTGACTAGTGATTTATTGTCAACCTTCTTTTCACTAGGCATACGTCTACAAATTCCTGCTTCAATAGAATTTGGACACGATTACAAGCTCTGCTGAAAAAACTAATTTTCATGTGGGTATGGAATATCAACTACCTACCCTCGAGAGGAGAACTGATAACAAGTAGGTTCGAATATCACCTCAGCTCTCTGAGAACGTGATTTGTGTGGTTTCCCATTTCTACTACAGAAAACGCCACGATGTCGCTCAACGTCCGATCACGTCCACCACATTCCCAGACCCAGTTACAAGAACACACACTACCTATATAACTGATGCCAGAAAACTACAGGTTACTAGACAGATTCAGTGCAAACCTGATGACTACAGTACATTGTCCCAAGTAGGCCTACTTAAATTAAATAACTTAAAAGAAATTATGGATACATTTTACTGGCAGCCGCGTAAAGTGAGCTCAAAAATAATAAAAAAATAAAAATAAAACAAAATAAAGTAATAAGAAGAAGAAGAACGGTCAATATCCTTCAACACAAAGCTAAATCATTATTGCAGTGTCATCCGTCAGCTGGTCCTATAGGTTTTCAAATGCCCTCATGATGAACAAAAAGGGTTAGATCGAAAAATTGCTGGCCAAAGAATGGATTTGAGAAAGATCTTGGGTCCCGTCAAGGAAAATGGGGAATATAGAAGACGGGTTAACCAAGAGCTGTATACTTATATGGAGAAGATGACTGACACCATCCGTAAAATAAGGATTAACTCTTATAGAAATGTGAAGCGAATGAGCCTAGCGAGGCAGACGAACCGCATCATTACTTCCTTTCAGGTGAGGAAAACCAAATGGACCTGGTTCATTGAACTGGATAGAGATGTGGGGATTACATCAACTGACATTCAGGAGCCATCCCGCTCAAGGAAAATTGCAAGCATGCCAAAGTTTCCAAGAAAACCCGAAGCTGAACCAGGAAAGATTTGGAACCAGGAAAGGAAAGAAACCCACCATAGAACGAATGCGGGCGTACTGGGCAAACAGGGAAGCCTGAAGAATGAGACGGTTGGAATGACGCGGTCAATAGATGGCCGATACGATATGAATGAATGAATAATAATAATAATAATAATAATAATAATAATAATAGCAATAATATGTCTTATTATCAATGGGAACAGACAAACCAAAATTCGCTGGCTAGTAGACACACAAATGGACCTTACTGCAGTCGACATTGATCCAATGACTACAACAAGGACTACATACAGACAAAATATCAACACCCACAAATTTGCACCCAAGAATCCATCCGAGAAAAGCTTGAAACACCATAACTCATGGATACAAGGAAGACGGCAGACTCGGAGTGAATGAATGAAGAAATTTTGGGCGAATAAGAAGTTCAAAAAGATGAATTCCAGTGCTATTTAATGGTTCCAACGAGCTCCTTAGGGGGCTGAACGAATATAATAATAATAGCAATAATAATAATAATATGGGGTGATCGTAATAATTAAATGATGATAACTTTTCTTAGCAGATAAAATCTTAGCAAAAACAAAATATTCAGCAAATTGACTCCATTGTGCCAAACGTTGAAGGGCTAAAGGGCCCCGATGGGTTTCAAATTCTGGGTCTTGAAGAGCTCCATTACACTGGAAAAACAACAATCAGTTCCCGGCTAAATGCAGTTACGGAAAAACCGCCTAATATCACTTGTTGATGTGTAACATCTTCCCACTCGGTATCTCTATATTTTTTGTGGGGGTGGTTTTGAAAAATGAAACGGAAATGGATGGGATGGAAACAATGAGTGCGTGCGGTGGCGGAGATTGATACCACGACCTACTCTCGGCCATGTGGCTATGTGGAATGTATATCGTGTACGGTTTACTTCAAGGTTTGGAGGCCCCATTAAAGATATTATTCCTACAATAAATCATCTTCAAGTTGTCGCTGTTTTGTGTGAAATTATTCATTATATCTTATTTGCTGAAAACCGGTCAGGATTTGGCACTGCAGTTTTACAAGTAGTTATTTCAATGACCGACAGAGTTCACTGTTAACAAGGGATAATATGTCACATATTACACATCATATGCGACTATTGTAAGGCTCGTAATATCTTTCTTTACTCGTTTTCTTTTTGATTAAAATCCCAGCCAAATTAACTTTTTTATTTAATTCTTTCTTTAATGTGTTCCTTGGTTCAATACCCTGAGTTGTTTTTAGAAATTTTCAAAAATCTTCCTACTGCACAGTGGGTCAAAATCGAAGTCTAGGAGGACAAAATTATTTATTTTCATAATTAAAAAATCAAAATGTATTACTTCCACGGCATTCTCATATAATTGTCGCTCACTATTCTGGGATATAAACGCATCTTAGTGTAAATCTGTCACCACTGTTCGAGCAGTCTGAATTGGAGGGTGAACGTACGTGGCTTTGGTTTGGTTGTCTTTGTGGTTAGTGTGATGCATTAAAATGGAACATGCAGCTGAAGGTATGATCTTTGTAACTTGTTTCAGTTATTAATGGGCGTAATTGTTACGTAATTTTAGCTATATTTGCATTATATAATATTTAGCTATTATTTTTAAAATTATATTTTCAGTTAGATTTTTAGTATGTCGCGTCACTCTGCGTCACTTTCTACTTAATGTTAAAATGTAGATAAAGTCTTGTAGTTTACGCCTGTTATAAGATTTTTTGCACCTTTTTGCAACTTACTTAGTTATTTTACGTTTTAGAAGATGCCGCGCAACCAGTACTCACACGTTTACAACTGTTTCAAGCACTGGGTTCGACGATTATATCAAAAGTGGAACTTTGTTACTTTGTTAAAAGTAAATTAGGGGTAGAAAATTGTTCTGAAGAGATAACTGAATGCTCTATCCAACTCCTGGTCATAGACAATTTCTTGCATGTGTAGACGTAGCTTAAAAAGTCTTAACTATTGTTTATTATAAAGTAAACAAATTATATGTGTTACTTTCACTCTAAATTCATGATTAATACGTAAAAATAATTTTGTCCCCCTAGATTTCGATGTTGACCCACTGTGCACTGGAGGCCTAAGTGAAACACTGCATTGACTTACACGAGCACTCGTAGTGGTAGGAAAGGCAAACAGTTATTCTAATCGACCGGATATGTTTGATTTTCATTGACTCACACTAGCACTCGTAATGGTATAAAAGGCAAACCTCTGATAAAATTGACCGGATATGGTGAGTTTCCGGTGAACAAACACCAGTTTACCGCGTGCCATATTGCCGGCACCTCGTAACAAACGTTTAGTTTGTTCTTTGCGTTTGGAATTGTGGAGAAAACAAAGAAATTTAATAATTATAAATGCACCAAAAATATGATTCAGTGATGAACCGGGTTCGAGTCGGCAATTGGACGAAAATGTAATAATGATCGACAGACACCGATTAGATAGTGTCCCGAATGAAGAGGAACCTCCGAAGAAAACACATCGTAAATTACCAAGCCTATCCGGAAGGTACATTGTACGTAAATTCCCAAGTCTATATCCTCTAACGCAGACCACGCCAACTCAGGTGTATCGCGAGCACCGGTGCTCTGCTGTAGCGCCGGTGGGGTGGGGGAAGGTGAGGGAGCCAGACACAGCACTGTTGTGGCAGTGGTAGGAGAAGAACGTGTAGTGGCAGGGCATAGCGAGGCGAGAGTCGTGTTGTTGTTTGGTGAATGGGGCTGGGAAAATCAGAGCGCGTCAGGTGGCGTACCGGTATGAAAACGAATAATAATAATAATAATAATGCCAATCTTGTGTAGAGACAGATAGTTTTATTGCGCGATATTGCACTAATTTTCAACATTCTTTGTTTATCTTTGGCATCGCTTTGAAGCTACTCATTTTCTGATATTTGGAACAATGGCAGTTGCAATCTGAAGTATATCTTCCAAGGAAGCATCAGACAAACTTGACTTTGTTTTAGTTTTGTTAATATCCATAATTGACAACATTTGTTCACTAACGAACGTTGTTCCGAACATAGCAAAAAAACTCAGGGCAAGGACATGAATCCTCGAGACTTCTTGTTCCTCAACTCCTTTATAAAATGAAATCATAACACCATTGTAATGGTAATAGTGGTCTGTCAGAATTGAATCGCACTGTAGTTTTATCAGCTCAACCTGGAGATTTGATGGGGCAAGCTCTACCGCCACTACGCGCGGAGGAAAGAGGGGTGGGTGGGATAAAGCAACAGTGCCGCTCGGTGCGGCACCGGGGCGCGCAAGAACTAAGTGCTCGCGTTGACGTGGCCATGTCTGATGGAACGGTGTTCATGGAAGTTCTTGTCTATGACATTGAAGGATGTTTTCGACATTGAGTTGCTATTCTTAAAAGCTGTGGAATTTTTTATGAGAGCTAATTTCCGCTCTGAATAGTCCCGATTACCGGCCTTCAAGAGCCAGCCGTAATACTCACAAGTTTGTACATGTTTGTTGAGGGTTTCTCTGACACTGGATTGTGTACTGATGCTGTTACAACAGCACTCTGAGTTTAAATACTTCGCATGGCAACTGGAGTGGGGGATGGGGGGGGGGGGGGTGTAAACTATGATATGTGTGATATGGATGATGAAATAGTAACCGCAAGTTGATACTGAAAATATCTAGTATGCTAATCTCTTCCAACTAGACTTGTGTGAATAACATGGGCATTGAATGCATCTAACAAGGTTGAGTAAATAGCGAAAGTTAGTCTCGTCCCGGAAAAAATAATCATGTCTTCTTCGATCTAGCACTCTGGTGTGCCATTTACTTATGTATTGTTATTGAATGATTTAGGGGATTTATGACATCGTGATCAAATAGTCCCAGGAATTTGGAGATGTTTGGATTCGGTGTGTTAGCCTGTGACCCTGTGGTGGCCGATTTAGTCTGTGTTTGTAACAGGGGCTAGAATGTTGGTAGAGGCGATGGGGCTTTAATTTATGTACCGTCCTGGCATTTACCTGGAGAACTACTAACTACAGACAAACGTCAAACTCACATACAAGAAAAAGTAGAAAATAATAAGGGAAATAATGACAGACCCTTGAGGAATAAGGACGAGGGACTTGAAGAAAAGAAGAGTCATGAAAGTCCGCTCCTAAATAAAAGGAAAAAAGCACACATTTGGAATCCCACGAAATCATGGCGAACCATAAGTGGATGTCAGTAGATATAATTTTAAAAATCAAAATAGCACGAAAAATTAGGGTATCATAACAGAATAGGTAGGGGCCATGAATGCGGGCGATATAGTACCACCAGAGAACTCAGATATTACCCGATTTGGAAGAGAAAAAAACAGTTGACTATGGTAGGTCGACAGAAGAAATGAAAGGAGCCCGGCTCAAGTAAATTGTAGGTACTAGCAAGTTGGATTCAGTAGGAATCACATGGAATCCAACACACATCTCACTGGCTGTGAGCCACTGTGCGGATGGGAATTGTTAATTAAAATCAGAAAGAACAGATGGCACAATGGAGAAGTAGAAAAAGAAGAAAAAGTTCCTACGATAGCACAATGAAGATTAAAACGTAGTTCCTTATGATGACAGAATGAAGAAAAAGCAGTAGTTCCTATAATGACACAATGGAGGAGGAGAAGTAGAAGAAGAAGAAGAAGAAGAAACATTGAAGTAGAAGAAGCAGTAGGTCCTATGATGACACAATGAAGTAGAACAAGAAGCAGTAGGTCCTATGATGACACAATGAAGTAGAACAAGAAGCAGTAGGCCCTATGATGACACATTGAAGTAGAAGAAGAAGCTGTAGGTCCTATGATGACACAATGATGTAGAACAAGAAGCAGTAGGACTATGATGACACAATGAAGTAGAACAAGAAGCAGTAAGTCCTATGACGACACATTGAAGTAGGAGAAGCAGTTGGTCCTATCATGACACATTGAAGTAGAAGAAGAAGCTGTAGGTCCTATGATGACACAATGAAATAGAAGAAGAAGCTGTAGGTCCTATGATGACACAATGAAACAGAAGAAGAAGCTGTAGGTCCTATGATGACACAATGAAGTAGAACAGGAAGCAGTAGGTCCTATGATGAAACATTGAAGTAGAACAAGAAGCAGTAGGTCCTTTGATGACACAATGATGTAGAAGAAGAAGCTGTAGGACCTATGATGACACATTGAAGTAGAACAAGAAGCTGTAGGACCTATAATGACACAATGATGTAGAAGAAAAAGCTGTAGGTCCTATGATGACACACTGAAGTAGACGAAGCAGTAGGTCCTATGATGACACAATGATGTAGAAGAAGAAGAAGCAGTAGGTCCTATGATGACACAATGATGTAGAAGAAGAAGCAGTAGGTCCTATGATGACACATTGAAGTAGAACAAAAAGCAGTAAGCCCTATGATGACACATTGAAGTAGAAGAAGCTGTAGGACCTATGATGACACAATGAAGTAGTACAAGAAGCAGTAAGTCCTATGATGACACATTGAAGTAGAAGAAGCATTAGGTCCTATGATGACACAATGAAGTAGACGAAGCAGTAGGTCGTATGATGACACATTGAAGTAGAAGAAGCAGTAGGTCCTATGATGACACAATGAAGTAGAACAAGAAGCAGTAGGTCCTATGATGACACATTGAAGTAGAAGAAGCTGTAGGTCCTATGATGACACAATGATGTAGAACAAGAAGCAGTAGGTCCTATGATGACACACTGAAGTAGACGAAGCAGTAGGTCCTATGATGACACAATGATGTAGAACAAGAGCAGTAGGTCCTATGATGACACAATGATGTAGAAGAAGAAGCAGTAGGTCCTATGATGACACATTGAAGTAGAACAAGAAGCAGTAAGTCCTATGATGACACATTGAAGTAGAAGAAGCTGTAGGACCTATGATGACACAATGAAGTAGAACAAGAAGCAGTAAGTCCTATGATGACACATTGAAGTAGAAGAAGCAGTAGGTCCTATGATGACACAATGAAGTAGACGAGGCAGTAGGTCCTATGATGACACATTGAAGTAGAAGAAGCAGTAGGTCCTATGATGACACAATAAAGTAGAACAAGAAGCAGTAGGTCCTATGATGACACATTGAGTAGAAGAAGCAGTAGGTCCTATGATGACACATTGAAGTAGAACAAGAAGCAGTAGGTCCTATGATGACACAATGAAGTAGAACAAGTAGCAGTAAGTCCTAAGATGACACATTGAAGTAGAAGAAGAAGCTGTAGGTCCTATGTTGACACATTGAAGTAGAACAAGAAGCAGTAGGTCCTATGATGACACAATGATGTAGAAGAAGAAGCTGTAGGTCCTATGATGACACAATGAAGTAGAACAAGAAGCAGTAAGTCCTATGACGACATATTGAAGTAGAAAAAGCAGTAGGTCCTATGATGACACAATGAAGTAGAACAAGAAGCAGTAGGTCCTATGATTACACAATGATGTAGAAGAAGAAGCAGTAGGTCCTATGATGACACAATGAAGTAGAACAAGAAGCAGTAGATCTTATGATTACACATTGAAGTAGAAGAAGCAGTAGGTCCTATGATGACACAATGAAGTAGAACAAGAAGCAGTAGGTCCTAATATTACACATTGAAGTAGAAGAAGCTGTAGGTCCTATGATGACACAATGAAGTAGAACAAGAAGCAGTAAGTCTTATGATGACACATTGAAGTAGAACAAGCAGACCTATGATGACACAATGATGTAGAAGAAGAAGCTGTAGGTCCTATGATGACACAATGAAGTATAACAAGAAGCAGTAAGTCCTATGACGACACATTGAAGTAGAAGAAGCAGTAGGTCCTATGATGACACAATGAAGTAGAACAAGAAGCAGTAAGTCCTATGATTACACATTGAAATAGAAGAAGCTGTAGGTCCTATGATGACACATTGAAGTAGAAGAAGCTGTAGGACCTATGATGACACATTGAAGTAGAAGAAGCTGTAGGACCTATGATGACACATTGAAGTAGAAGAAGCTGTAGGACCTATGATGACACATTGAAGTAGAACAAGCAGACCTATGATGACACAATGATGTAGAAGAAGAAGCTGTAGGTCCTATGATGACACAATGAAGTAGAACAAGAAGCAGTACGTCCTATGATGACACAATGAAATAGAAGAAGCAGAAGGTTCTATGATGACACAATGAAATAGAAGAAACAGTAGGTCCAATGATGACACATTGAAGTAGAAGAAGCTGTAGGACCTATGATGACACACTGAAGTAGAACGAGAAGCAGTAGGTCCTATGATGACACAATGAAATAGAAGAAGCAGTAGGTCCTATGATGGCACAATGAAATAGAAGAAGAAGCAGTAGGTCCTATGATGCCACATTGAAATAGAACAAGAAGCAGTAAGTCCCATGATGACACATTGAAATAGAACAAACAGTAGGTCCTATGATGACACAATGATATAGAAGAAGAAGCAGTAGGTCCTATGATGACACAATGAAGTAGAACAAGAAGCAGTAAGTCCTATGATGACACATTGATGTAGAAGAAACAGTAGGTCCTATGATGACACAATGATGTAGAAGAAGAAGCAGTAGGTCCTATGATGACACAATGAAATAGAACAAAAAACTGTGGGTCCTATGATGACACATTGAAGTAGAAGAAGCAGTAGGTCGTATGATGACACATTGAAGTAGAAGAAGCTGTAGGTGCTATGATGACACATTGAAGTAGAAGAAGCAGTAGGTGCTATGATGACACATTGAAGTAGAACAAGAAGCAGTAGGTCCTATGATGAGACATTGAAGTAGAAGAAGCAGTAGGTCCTATGATGACACATTGAAGTAGAAGAAGAAGCTATAGGTCCTATGATGACACAATGAAATAGAATTAGAAGCTGTAGGTCCTATGATGGCACATTGAAGTATACGAAGCTGTAGGTCCTATGATGACACAATGAAATAGAAGAAGAAGCTGTAGGTCCTATGATGACACATTGAAGTAGAAGAAGTTGTAGGTCCTATGATGGCACATTGAAGTAGACGAAGCTGTAGGACCTATGATGACACACTGAAGCAGAACAAGAAGCAGTAGGTCCTATGATGACACATTGAAGTAGAAGTAGTTATAGGTCCTATGATGGCACATTGAAGTAGACGAAGCTGTAGGACCTATGATGACACAATGATGTAGAAGAAGAAGCAGTAAGTCCTATGATGACACATTGAAGTAGAAGAAGCAGTAGGTCCTATGATGACACAATGAAGTAGAACAAGAAGCAGGAAGTCCTATGATGACACATTGAAGTAGAAGAACCAGTTGGTCCTATGATGACACAATGATGTAGAAGAAGAAGCTGTAGGTCCTATGACGACACAATGAAGTCGAACAAGAAGCAGTAAGTCCTACGATGACACACTGAAGTAGAAGAACCAGTTGGTCCTATGATGACACAATGATGTAGAAGAAGAAGCAGTAGGTCCTATGATGACACAATGATGTAGAAGACGAAACAGTAGGTCCTATGATGACACAATGAAGTAGAACATGAAGCAGTAAGTCCTATGATGACACATTGAAGTAGAAGAAGCAGTAGGTCCTATGATGACACAATGATGTAGAACAAGAAGCTGTAGGTCCTATGATGACACATTGAAGTAGAAGAAGCAGTAGGTCCTATGATGACACAATGATGTAGAAGAAGAAGCAGTAGGTCCTATGATGACACAATGAAGTAGAAGAAGAAGCTGTAGGTCCTATGATGACACATTGAAGTAGAAGAAGAAGCTGTAGGACCTATGATGACACAATGATGTAGAAGAAGAAGAAGCAGTAGGTCCTATGATGACACATTGAAGTAGAAGTAGAAGCTGTAGGTCCTATGATGACACAATGAAGTAGAAAAAAAGCTGTAGGTCATATGATGACACATTGAAGTCGAAGAAGAAGCATTAGGTCCTATGATAACACAATAAAGTAGAAGAAGAAGCTGTAGGTCCTATGATGACACATTGAAGTAGAAGAAGAAGCTGTAGGACCTATGATGACACAATGATGTAGAAGAAGAAGAAGAAGAAGCAGTAGGTCCTATGATGACACAATGATGTAGAAGAAGAAGCTGTAGGTCCTATGATGACACAATGAAGTAGAACAAGAAGCAGTAAGTCCTATGACGACATATTGAAGTAGAAGAAGCAGTAGGTCCTATGATGACACAATGAAGTAGAACAAGAAGCAGTAGGTCCTATGATTACACAATGATGTAGAAGAAGAAGCAGTAGGTCCTATGATGACACAATGAAGTAGAACAAGAAGCAGTAGATCTTATGATTACACATTGAAGTAGAATCAGCAGTAGGTCCTATGATGACACAATGAAGTAGAACAAGAAGCAGTAGGTCCTATGATTACTCATTGAAGTAGAAGAAGCTGTAGGTCCTATGATGACACAATGAAGTAGAACAAGAAGCAGTAAGTCCTATGATGACACATTGAAGTAGAACAAGCAGACCTATGATGACACAATGATGTAGAAGAAGAAGCTGTAGGTCCTATGATGACACAATGAAGTATAACAAGAAGCAGTAAGTCCTATGACGACACATTGAAGTAGAAGAAGCAGTAGGTCCTATGATGACAAAATGAAGTAGAACAAGAAGCAGTAAGTCCTATGATTACACATTGAAATAGAAGAAGCTGTAGGTCCTATGATGACACATTGAAGTAGAAGACGCTGTAGGACCTATGATGACTCATTGAAGTAGAAGAAGCTGTAGGACCTATGATGACACATTGAAGTAGAAGAAGCTGTAGGACCTATGATGACACAATGAAGTAGAACAAGAAGCAGTAGGTCCTATGATAACACAATGAAATAGAAGAAGCAGTAGGTTCTATGATGACACAATGAAATAGAAGAAACAGTAGGTCCAATGATGACACATTGAAGTAGAAGAAGCTGTGGGACCTATGATGACACACTGAAGTAGAACAAGAAGCAGTAGGTCCTATGATGACACAATGAAATAGAAGAAGCAGTAGGTCCTATGATGGCACAATGAAATAGAAGAAGAAGCAGTAGGTCCTATGATGCCACATTGAAGTAGAACAAGAAGCAGTAAGTCCCATGATGACACATTGAAATAGAACAAACAGTAGGTCCTATGATGACACAATGATATAGAAGAAGAAGCAGTAGGTCCTATGATGACACAATGAAGTAGAACAAGAAGCAGTAAGTCCTATGATGACACATTGATGTAGAAGAAACAGTAGGTCCTATGATGACACAATGATGTAGAAGAAGAAGCAGTAGGTCCTATGATGACGCAATGAAATAGAACAAAAAGCTGTAGGTCCTATGATGACACATTGAAGTAGAAGAAGCAGTAGGTCGTATGATGACACATTGAAGTAGAAGAAGCAGTAGGTGCTATGACGACACATTGAAGTAGAAGAAGCAGTAGGTGCTATGATGACACATTGAAGTAGAACAAGGAGCAGTAGGTCCTATGATGACACATTGAAGTAGAAGAAGCAGTAGGTCCTATGATGACACATTGAAGTAGAAGAAGAAGCTATAGGTCCTATGATGACACAATGAAATAGAAGAAGACGCTGTAGGTCCTATGATGGCACATTGAAGTATACGAAGCTGTAGGTCCTATGATGACACAATGAAATAGAAGAAGAAGCTGTAGGTCCTATGATGACACATTGAAGTAGAAGAAGTTGTAGGTCTTATGATGGCACATTGAAGTAGACGAAGCTGTAGGACCTATGATGACACACTGAAGTAGAACAAGAAGCAGTAGGTCCTATGATGACACATTGAAGTAGAAGAAGTTGTAGGTCCTATGATGGCACATTGAAGTAGACGAAGCAGTAGGACCTATGATGACACAATGATGTAGAAGAAGAAGCAGTAAGTCCTATGATGACACATTGAAGTAGAAGAAGCAGTAGGTCCTATGATGACACAATGAAGTAGAACAAGAAGCAGTAAGTCCTATGATGACACATTGAAGTAGAAGAAGCAGTTGGTCCTATGATGACACAATGATGTAGAAGAAGAAGCTGTAGGTCCTATGATGACACAATGAAGTAGAACAAGAAGCAGTAAGTCCTATGATGACACACTGAAGTATAAGAAGCAGTAGGTCCTATGATGACACAATGAAATAGAACAAAAAGCTGTAGGTCCTATGATGACACATTGAAGTAGAAGAAGCAGTAGGTCGTATGATGACACATTGAAATAGAAGAAACAGTAGGTCCTATGATGACACATTGAAGTAGAAGAAGCAGTAGGTCCTATGATGACACATTGAAGTAGAAGAAGAAGCTATAGGTCCTATGATGACACAATGAAATAGAAGAAGAAGCAGTAGGTGCTATGATGACACAATGAAGTAGAACAAGAAGCAGTAAGTCCTATGATGACACATTGAAGTAGAAGAAGAAGCTATAGGTCCTATGATGACACAATGAAGTAGAACAAGAAGCAGTAGGTCCTATGATGACACATTGAAGTGGAAGAAGCTGTAGGTCCTATGATGGCACATTGAAGTAGACGAAGCTGTAGGACCTATGATGGCACATTGAAATAGAAGAAGAAGCTGTAGGTCCTATGACGACACATTGAAGTAGAAGAAGCTGTAGGTCCCATGATTGCACATTGAATTAGAAGAAGAAGCTGTAGGTCCTATGATGACCCATTGAATTAGAAGAAGCTGTAGGTCCTATGATGACACACTGAAATAGAAGAAGAAGCTGTAGGTCCTATGTTGACACATTGAAGTAGAAGAAGAAGCTGTAGGTCCTATGATGACACAATGAAATAGAAGAAGAAGCTGTAGGTCCTATGATGGCACATTGAAGTATACGAAGCTGTAGGTCCTATGATGACACAATGAAATAGAAGAAGAAGAAGCTGTAGGTCCTATGATGACACATTGAAGTAGAAGAAGCTGTAGGACCTATGATGACACACTGAAGTAGAACAAGAAGCAGTAGGTCCTATGATGACCCATTGAAGTAGAAGAAGCTGTAGGACCTATGATGACACACTGAAGTAGAATAAGAAGCAGTAGGTCCTATGATTACACATTGAAGTAAAAGAAGCTCTAGGTCCTATGATGACACATTGAAGTAGAAGAAGCTGTAGGACCTATGATGACACACTGAAGTAAAACAAGAAGCAGTAGGTCCTATGATGACACATTGAAGTAGAAGAAGTTGTAGGTCCTATGATGGCACATTGAAGTAGACGAAGCTGTAGGACCTATGATGACACACTGAAGTAGAACAAGAAGCAGTAGGTCCTATGATGACACATTGAAGTAGAAGAAGTTGTAGGTCCTATGATGGCACATTGAAGTAGACGAAGCTGTAGGACCTATGATGACACAATGATGTAGAAGAAGAAGCAGTAAGTCCTATGATGACACATTGAAGTAGAAGAAGCAGTAGGTCCTATGATGACACAATGAAGTAGAACAGGAAGCAGTAAGTCCTATGATGACACATTGAAGTAGAAGAAGCAGTTGGTCCTATGATGACACAATGATGTAGAAGAAGAAGCTGTAGGTCCTATGATGACACAATGAAGTAGAACAAGAAGCAGTAAGTCCTATGATGACACATTGAAGTAGAAGAAGCTGTAGGACCTATGATGACACAATGGAGTAGACGAAGCAATAGGTCCTATGATGACACATTGAAGTAGAAGAAGCAGTAGCTCCTATGATGACACAATGAAGTAGAACAAGAAGCAGTAGGTCCTATGATGACACAATGATGTAGAAGAAGAAGCTGTAGGTCCAATGATGACACAATGAAGTAGAACAAGGAGCAGTAAGTCCTATGACGACATATTGATGTAGAAGAAGCAGTAGGTCCAATGATGACACAATGATGTAGAAGAAGAAGCTGTAGGACCTATGAAGACACACTGAAGTAGACGAAGCAATAGGTCCTATGATGACACAATGATGTAGAAGAAGAGCAGTAGGTCCTATGATGACACAATGATGTAGAAGAAGAAGCAGTAGGTCCTATGATGACACATTGAAGTAGAACAAGAAGCAGTAAATCCTATGATGACACATTGAAGTAGAAGAAGCTGTAGGACCTATGATGACACAATGAAGTAGAACAAGAAGCAGTAAGTCCTATGATGACACATTGAAGTAGAAGAAGCAGTAGGTCCTATGATGACACAATGAAGTAGACGAGGCAGTAGGTCCTATGATGACACATTGAAGTAGAAGAAGCAGTAGGTCCTATGATGACACAATGAAGTAGAACAAGAAGCAGTAGGTCATATGATGACACATTGAAGTAGAAGAAGCAGTAGGTCCTATGATGACACATTGAAGTAGAACAAGAAACAGTAGGTCCTATGATGACACAATGAAGTAGAACAAGTAGCAGTAAGTCCTAAGATGACACATTGAAGTAGAAGAAGAAGCTGTAGGTCCTTTGTTGACACATTGAAGTAGAACAAGAAGCAGTAGGTCCTATGATGACACAATGATGTAGAAGAAGAAGCTGTAGGTCCTATGATGACACAATGAAATAGAACAAGAAGCAGTAAGTCCTATGACGACATATTGAAGTAGAAGAAGCAGTAGGTCCTATGATGACACAATGAAGTAGAACAAGAAGCAGTAGGTCCTATGATTACACAATGATGTAGAAGAAGAAGCAATAGGTCCTATGATGACACAATGAAGTAGAACAAGAAGCAGTAGGTCCTATGATTACACATTGAAGTAGAAGAAGCTGTAGGTCCTATGATGACACAATGAAGTAGAGCAAGAAGCAGTAAGTCCTATGATGACACATTGAAGTAGAACAAGCAGACCTATGATGACACAATGATGTAGAAGAAGAAGCTGTAGGTCCTATGATGACACAATGAAGTATAACAAGAAGCAGTAAGTCCTATGACGATACATTGAAGTAGAAGAAGCAGTAGGTCCTATGATGACACAATGAAGTAGAACAAGAAGCAGTAAGTCCTATGATTACACATTGAAATAGAAAAAGCTGTAGGTCCTATGATGACACATTGAAGTAGAAGAAGCTGTAGGACCTATGATGACACATTGAAGTAGAAGAAGCAGTAGGACCTATGATGACACATTGAAGTAGAAGAAGCTGTAGGACCTATGATGACACATTGAAGTAGAACAAGCAGACCTATGATGACACAATGATGTAGAAGAAGAAGCTGTAGGTCCTATGATGACACATTGAAGTAGAACAAGAAGCAGTAGGTCCTATGATGACACAATGAAATAGAAGAAGCAGTAGGTTCTATGATGACACAATGAAATAGAAGAAACAGTAGGTCCAATGATGACACATTGAAGTAGAAGAAGCTGTAGGACCTATGATGACACACTGAAGTAGAACAAGAAGCAGTAGGTCCTATGATGACACAATGAAATAGAAGAAGCAGTAGGTCCTATGATGGCACAATGAAATAGAAGAAGAAGCAGTAGGTCCTATGATGCCACATTGAAGTAGAACAAGAAGCAGTAAGTCCCATGATGACACATTGAAATAGAACAAACAGTAGGTCCTATGATGACACAATGATATAGAAAAAGAAGCAGTAGGTCCTATGATGACACAATGAAGTAGAACAAGAAGCAGTAAGTCCTATGATGACACATTGATGTAGAAGAAACAGTAGGTCCTATGATGACACAATGATGTAGAAGAAGAAGCAGTAGGTCCTATGATGACACAATGAAATAGAACAAAAAACTGTAGGTCCTATGATGACACATTGAAGTAGAAGAAGCAGTAGGTCGTATGATGACACATTGAAGTAGAAGAAGCAGTAGGTGCTATGATGACACATTGAAGTAGAAGAAGCAGTAGGTGCTATGATGACACATTGAAGTAGAACAAGAAGCAATAGGTCCTATGATGACACATTGAAGTAGAAGAAGAAGCTATAGGTCCTATGATGACACAATGAAATAGAAGAAAAAGCTGTAGGTCCTATGATGGCACATTGAAGTATACGAAGCTGTAGGTCCTATGATGACACAATGAAATAGAAGAAGAAGCTGTAGGTCCTATGATGACACATTGAAGTAGAAGAAGTTGTAGGTCCTATGATGGCACATTGAAGAAGACGAAGCTGTAGGACCTATGATGACACACTGAAGCAGAACAAGAAGCAGTAGGTCCTATGATGACACATTGAAGTAGAAGAAGTTATAGGTCCTATGATGGCACATTGAAGTAGACGAAGCTGTAGGACCTATGATGACACAATGATGTAGAAGAAGAAGCAGTAAGTCCTATGATGACACATTGAAGTAGAAGAAGCAGTAGGTCCTATGATGACACAATGAAGTAGAACAAGAAGCAGTAAGTCCTATGATGACACATTGAAGTAGAAGAACCAGTTGGTCCTATGATGACACAATGATGTAGAAGAAGAAGCTGTAGGTCCTATGACGACACAATGAAGTCGAACAAGAAGCAGTAAGTCCTATGATGACACACTGAAGTAGAAGAAGCAGTAGGTCCTATGATGACACAATGATGTAGAAGACGAAACAGTAGGTCCAATGATGACACAATGAAGTAGAACATGAAGCAGTAAGTCCTATGATGACACATTGAAGTAGAAGAAGCAGTAGGTCCTATGATGACACAATGATGTAGAACAAGAAGCTGTAGGTCCTATGATGACACATTGAAGTAGAAGAAGCAGTAGGTCCTATGATGACACAATGATGTAGAAGAAGAAGCAGTAGGTCCTATGATGACACAATGAAGTAGAAGAAGAAGCTGTAGGTCCTATGATGACACATTGAAGTAGAAGAAGGAGCTGTAGGACCTATGATGACACAATGATGTAGAAGAAGAAGAAGCAGTAGGTCCTATGATGACACATTGAAGTAGAAGAAGAAGCTGTAGGTCCTATGATGACACAATGAAGTAGAAGAAGAAGCTGTAAGTCATATGATGACACATTGAAGTCGAAGAAGAAGCATTAGGTCCTATGATAACACAATAAAGTAGAAGAAGAAGCTGTAGGTCCTATGATGACACATTGAAGTAGAAGAAGAAGCTGTAGGACCTATGATGACACAATGATGTAGAAGAAGAATAAGAAGAAGCAGTAGGTCCTATGATGACACAATGATGTAGAAGAAGAAGCTGTAGGTCCTATGATGACACAATGAAGTAGAACAAGAAGCAGTAAGTCCTATGACGACATATTGAAGTAGAAGAAGCAGTAGGTCCTATGATGACACAATGAGGTAGAACAAGAAGCAGTAGGTCCTATGATTACACAATGATGTAGAAGAAGAAGCAGTAGGTCCTATGATGACACAATGAAGTAGAACAAGAAGCAGTAGATCTTATGATTACACATTGAAGTAGAATCAGCAGTAGGTCCTATGATGACACAATGAAGTAGAACAAGAAGCAGTAGGTCCTATGATTACACATTGAAGTAGAAGAAGCTGTAGGTCCTATGATGACACAATGAAGTAGAACAAGAAGCAGTAAGTACTATGATGACACATTGAAGTAGAACAAGCAGACCTATGATGACACAATGATGTAGAAGAAGAAGCTGTTGGTCCTATGATGACACAATGAAGTATAACAAGAAGCAGTAAGTCCTATGACGAAACATTGAAGTAGAAGAAGCAGTAGGTCCTATGATGACAAAATGAAGTAGAACAAGAAGCAGTAAGTCCTATGATTACACATTGAAATAGAAGAAGCTGTAGATCCTATGATGACACATTGAAGTAGAAGAAACTGTAGGACCTATGATGACACATTGAAGTAGAAGAAGCTGTAGGACCTATGATGACACATTGAAGTAGAAGAAGCTGTAGGACCTATGATGACACAATGAAGTAGAACAAGAAGCAGTAGGTCCTATGATAACACAATGAAATAGAAGAAGCAGTAGGTTCTACGATGACACAATGAAATAGAAGAAACAGTAGGTCCAATGATGACACATTGAAGTAGAAGAAGCTGTAGGACCTATGATGACACACTGAAGTAGAACAAGAAGCAGTAGGTCCTATGATGACACAATGAAATAGAAGAAGCAGTAGGTCCTATGATGGCACAATGAAATAGCAGAAGAAGCAGTAGGTCCTATGATGCCACATTGAAGTAGAACAAGAAGCAGTAAGTCCCATGATGACACATTGAAATAGAACAAACAGTAGGTCCTATGATGACACAATGATATAGAAGAAGAAGCAGTAGGTCCTATGATGACACAATGAAGTAGAACAAGAAGCAGTAAGTCCTATGATGACACATTGATGTAGAAGAAACAGTAGGTCCTATGATGACACAATGATGTAGAAGAAGAAGCAGTAGGTCCTATGATGACGCAATGAAATAGAACAAAAAGCTGTAGGTCCTATGATGACACATTGAAATAGAAGAAGCAGTAGGTCGTATGATGACACATTGAAGTAGAAGAAGCAGTAGGTGCTATGATGACACATTGAAGTAGAAGAAGCAGTAGGTGCTATGATGACACATTGAAGTAGAACAAGAAGCAGTAGGTCCTATGATGACACATTGAAGTAGAAGAAGCAGTAAGTCCTATGATGACACATTGAAGTAGAAGAAGTAGCTATAGGTCCTATGATGACACAATGAAATAGAAGAAGAAGCTGTAGGTCCTATGATGGCACATTGAATTATACGAAGCTGTAGGTCCTATGATGACACAATGAATTAGAAGAAGAAGCTGTAGGTCCTATGATGACACAATGAAGTAGAAGAAGTTGTAGGTCCTATGATGGCACATTGAAGTAGACGAAGCTGTAGGACCTATGATGACACACTGAAGTAGAACAAGAAGCAGTAGGTCCTATGATGACACATTGAAGTAGAAGAAGTTGTAGGTCCTATGATGGCACATTGAAGTAGACGAAGCTGTAGGACCTATGATGACACAATGATGTAGAAGAAGAAGCAGTAAGTCCTATGATGACACATTGAAGTAGAAGAAGCAGTAGGTCCTATGATGACACAATGAAGTAGAACAAGAAGCAGTAAGTCCTATGATGACACATTGAAGTAGAAGAAGCAGTTGGTCCTATGATGACACAATGATGTAGAAGAAGAAGCTGTAGGTCCTATGATGACACAATGAAGTAGAACGAGAAGCAGTAAGTCCTATGATGACACACTGAAATATAAGAAGCAGTAGGTCCTATGATGACACAATGATGTAGAAGAAGAAGCAGTAGGTCCTATGATGACACAATGAAATAGAACAAAAAGCTGTAGGTCCTATGATGACACATTGAAGTAGAAGTAGCAGTAGGTCATATGATGACACATTGAAGTAGAAGAAGCAGTAGGTCCTATGATGACACATTGAAGTAGAAGAAGCAGTAGGTCCTATGATGACACATTGAAGTAGAAGAAGAAGCTATAGGTCCTATGATGACACAATGAAATAGAAGAAGAAGCAGTAGGTGCTATGATGACACAATGAAGTAGAACAAGAAGCAGTAAGTCCTATGATGACACATTGAAGTAGAAGAAGAAGCTATAGGTCCTATGATGACACAATGAAGTAGAACAAGAAGCAGTAGGTCCTATGATGACACATTGAAGTGGAAGAAGCTGTAGGTCCTATGATGGCACATTGAAGTAGACGAAGCTGTAGGACCTATGATGGCACATTGAAATAGAAGAAGAAGCTGTAGGTCTTATGACGACACATTGAAGTAGAAGAAGCTGTAGGTCCCATGATGGCACATTGAATTAGAAGAAGAAGCTGTAGGTCCTATGATGACCCATTGAAATAGAAGAAGCTGTAGGTCCCATGATGACACACTGAAATAGAAGAAGAAGCTATAGGTCCTATGTTGACACATTGAAGTAGAAGAAGAAGCTGTAGGTCCTATGATGACACAATGAAATAGAAGAAGAAGCTGTAGGTCCTATGATGGCACATTGAAGTATACGAAGCTGTAGGTCCTATGATGAAACAATGAAATAGAAGAAGAAGCTGTAGGTCCTATGATGCCACATTGAAGTAGAAGGAGCTGTAGGACCTATGATGACACACTGAAGTAGAACAAGAAGCAGTAGGTCCTATGATGACTCATTGAAGTAGAAGAAGCTGTAGGACCTATGATGACACACTGAAGTAGAACAAGAAGCAGTAGGTCCTATGATTACACATTGAAGTAAAAGAAGCTCTAGGTCCTATGATGACACATTGAAGTAGAAGAAGCCGTAGGACCTATGATGACACACTGAAGTAAAACAAGAAGCAGTAGGTCCTATGATGACACATTGAAGTAGAAGAAGTTGTAGGTCCTATGATGGCACATTGAAGTAGACGAAGCTGTAGGACCTATGATGACACACTGAAGTAGAACAAGAAGCAGTAGGTCCTATGATGACACATTGAAGTAGAAGAAGTTGTAGGTCCTATGATGGCACATTGAAGTAGACGAAGCTGTAGGACCTATGATGACACAATGATGTAGAAGAAGAAGCAGTAAGTCCTATGATGACACATTGAAGTAGAAGAAGCAGTAGGTCCTATTATGACACAATGAAGTAGAACAGGAAGCAGTAAGTCCTATGATGACACATTGAAGTAGAAGAAGCAGTTGGTCCTATGATGACACAATGATGTAGAAGAAGAAGCTGTAGGTCCTATGATGACACAATGAAGTAGAACAAGAAGCAGTAAGTCCTATGATGACACACTGAAGTAGAAGAAGCAGTAGGTTCTATGATGACACAATGATGTAGAAGACGAAACAGTAGGTCCTATGATGACACAATGAAGTAGAACATGAAGCAGTAAGTCCTATGATGACACATTGAAGTAGAAGAAGCAGTAGGTCCTATGATGACACAATGATGTAGAACAAGAAGCTGTAGGTCCTATGATGACACATTGAAGTAGAAGAAGCAGTAGGTCCTATGATGACACAATGATGTAGAAGGAGAAGCAGTAGGTCCTATGATGACACAATGAAGTAGAAGAAGAAGCTGTAGGTCCTATGATGACACATTGAAGTAGAAGAAGAAGCTGTAGGACCTATGATGACACAATGATGTAGAAGAAGAAGAAGCAGTAGGTCCTATGATGACACATTGAAGTAGAAGAAGAAGCTGTAGGTCCTATGATGACACAATGAAGTAGAAGAAGAAGCTGTAGGTCATATGATGACACATTGAAGTCGAAGAAGAAGCATTAGGTCCTATGATAACACAATAAAGTAGAAGAAGAAGCTGTAGGTCCTATGATAACACATTGAAGTAGAAGAAGAAGCTGTAGGACCTATGATGACACAATGATGTAGAAGAAGAAGAAGAAGAAGGAGCAGTAGGTCGTATGATGACACAATGATGTTGAAGAAGAAGCTGTAGGTCCTATGATGACACAATGAAGTAGAACAAGAAGCAGTAAGTCCTATGACGACATATTGAAGTAGAAGAAGCAGTAGGTCCTATGATGACACAATGAAGTAGAACAAGAAGCAGTAGGTCCTATGATTACACAATGATGTAGAAGAAGAAGCAGTAGGTCCTATGATGACACAATGAAGTAGAACAAGAAGCAGTAAGTCCTATGACGACATATTGAAGTAGAAGAAGCAGTAGGTCCTATGATGACACAATGAAGTAGAACAAGAAGCAGTAGATCTTATGATTACACATTGAAGTAGAAGAAGCAGTAGGTCCTATGATGACACAATGAAGTAGAACAAGAAGCAGTAGTTCCTATGATTACACATTGAAGTAGAAGAAGCAGTAGGTCCTATGATGACACAATGAAGTAGAACAAGAAGCAGTAAGTCCTATGATTACACATTGAAATAGAAGAAGCTGTAGGTCCTATGATGACACATTAAAGTAGAAGAAGCTGTAGGACCTATGATGACACATTGAAGTAGAAGAAGCTGTAGGACCTATGATGACATATTGAAGTAGAAGAAGCTGTAGGACCTATGATGACACAATGAAGTAGAACAAGAAGCAGTAGGTCCTATGATGACACAATGAAATAGAAGAAGCAGTAGGTTCTATGTTGACACAATGAAATAGAAGAAACAGTAGGTCCAATGATGACACATTGAAGTAGACGAAGCTGTAGGACCTATGATGACACACTGAAGAAGAACAAGAAGCAGTAGGTCCTATGATGACACAATGAAATAGAAGAAGCAGTAGGTCCTATGATGGCACAATGAAATAGAAGAAGAAGCAGTAGGTCCTATGATGCCACATTGAAGTAGAACAAGAAGCAGTAAGTCCCATGATGACACATTGAAATAGAACAAACAGTAGGTCCTATGATGACACAATGATACAGAAGAAGAAGCAGTAGGTCCTATGATGACACAATGAAGTAGAACAAGAAGCAGTAAGTCCTATGATGACACATTGATGTAGAAGAAACAGTAGGTCCTATGATGACACAATGATGTAGAAGAAGAAGCAGTAGGTCCTATGATGACACAATGAAATAGAACAAAAAGCTGTAGGTCCTATGATGACACATTGAAGTAGAAGAAGCAGTAGGTCGTATGATGACACATTGAAGTAGAAGAAGCAGTAGGTGCTATGATGACACATTGAAGTAGAAGAAGCAGTAGGTGCTATGATGACACATTGAAGTAGAACAAGAAGCAGTAGGTCCTATGATGACACATTGAAGTAGAAGAAGCAGTAAGTCCTATGATGACACATTGAAGTAGAAGAAGAAGCTATAGGTCCTATGATGACACAATGAAATAGAAGAAGAAGCAGTAGGTGCTATGATGACACAATGAAGTAGAACAAGAAGCAGTAAGTCCTATGATGACACATTGAATTAGAAGAAGAAGCTATAGGTCCTATGATGACACAATGAAGTAGAACAAGAAGCAGTAGGTCCTATGATGACACATTGAAGTAGAAGAAGCTGTAGGTCCTATGATGGCACATTGAAGTAGACGAAGCTGTAGGACCTATGATGGCACATTGAAATAGAAGAAGAAGCTGTAGGTCCTATGACGACACATTGAAGTAGAAGAAGCTGTAGGTCCCATGATGGCACATTGAATTAGAAGAAGAAGCTGTAGGTCCTATGATGACCCATTGAAGTAGAAGAAGCTGTAGGTCCTATGATGACACACTGAAATAGAAGAAGAAGCTGTAGGTCCTATGTTGACACATTGAAGTAGAAGCTGTAGGTCCTATGATGACACAATGAAATAGAAGAAGAAGCTGTAGGTCCTATGATGGCACATTGAAGTATACGAAGCTGTAGGTCCTATGATGACACAATGAAATAGAAGAAGAAGCTGTAGGTCCTATGATGACACATTGAAGTAGAAGAAGCTGTAGGACCTATGATGACACACTGAAGTAGAACAAGAAGCAGTAGGTCCTATGATGACTCATTGAAGTAGAAGAAGCTGTAGGACCTATGATGACACACTGAAGTAGAACAAGAAGCAGTAGGTCCTATGATTACACATTGAAGTAAAAGAAGCTCTAGGTCCTATGATGACACATTGAAGTAGAAGAAGCCGTAGGACCTATGATGACACACTGAAGTAAAACAAGAAGCAGTAGGTCCTATGATGACACATTGAAGTAGAAGAAGTTGTAGGTCCTATGATGGCACATTGAAGTAGACGAAGCTGTAGGACCTATGATGACACACTGAAGTAGAACAAGAAGCAGTAGGTCCTATGATGACACATTGAAGTAGAAGAAGTTGTAGGTCCTATGATGGCACATTGAAGTAGACGAAGCTGTAGGACCTATGATGACACAATGATGTAGAAGAAGAAGCAGTAAGTCCTATGATGACACATTGAAGTAGAAGAAGCAGTAGGTCCTATTATGACACAATGATGTAGAACAGGAAGCAGTAAGTCCTATGATGACACATTGAAGTAGAAGAAGCAGTTGGTCCTATGATGACACAATGATGTAGAAGAAGAAGCTGTAGGTCCTATGATGACACAATGAAGTAGAACAAGAAGCAGTAAGTCCTATGATGACACACTGAAGTAGAAGAAGCAGTAGGTCCTATGATGACACAATGATGTAGAAGACGAAACAGTAGGTCCTATGATGACACAATGAAGTAGAACATGAAGCAGTAAGTCCTATGATGACACATTGAAGTAGAAGAAGCAGTAGGTCCTATGATGACACAATGATGTAGAACAAGAAGCTGTAGGTCCTATGATGACACATTGAAGTAGAAGAAGCAGTAGGTCCTATGATGACACAATGATGTAGAAGGAGAAGCAGTAGGTCCTATGATGACACAATGAAGTAGAAGAAGAAGCTGTAGGTCCTATGATGACACATTGAAGTAGAAGAAGAAGCTGTAGGACCTATGATGACACAATGATGTAGAAGAAGAAGAAGCAGTAGGTCCTATGATGACACATTGAAGTAGAAGAAGAAGCTGTAGGTCCTATGATGACACAATGAAGTAGAAGAAGAAGCTGTAGGTCATATGATGACACATTGAAGTCGAAGAAGAAGCATTAGGTCCTATGATAACACAATAAAATAGAAGAAGAAGCTGTAGGTCCTATGATAACACATTGAAATAGAAGAAGAAGCTGTAGGACCTATGATGACACAATGATGTAGAAGAAGAAGAAGAAGAAGAAGCAGTAGGTCCTATGATGACACAATGATGTTGAAGAAGAAGCTGTAGGTCCTATGATGACACAATGAAGTAGAACAAGAAGCAGTAAGTCCTATGACGACATATTGAAGTAGAAGAAGTAGTAGGTCCTATGATGACACAATGAAGTAGAACAAGAAGCAGTAGGTCCTATGATTACACAATGATGTAGAAGAAGAAGCAGTAGGTCCTATGATGACACAATGAAGTAGAACAAGAAGCAGTAAGTCCTATGACGACATATTGAAGTAGAAGAAGCAGTAGGTACTATGATGACACAATGAAGTAGAACAAGAAGCAGTAGGTCCTATGATTACACAATGATGTAGAAGAAGAAGCAGTAGGTCCTATGATGACACAATGAAGTAGAACAAGAAGCAGTAGATCTTATGATTACACATTGAAGTAGAAGAAGCAGTAGGTCCTATGATGACACAATGAAGTAGAACAAGAAGCAGTAGTTCCTATGATTACACATTGAAGTAGAAGAAGCAGTAGGTCCTATGATGACACAATGAAGTAGAACAAGAAGCAGTAAGTCCTATGATTACACATTGAAATAGAAGAAGCTGTAGGTCCTATGATGACACATTGAAGTAGAAGAAGCTGTAGGACCTATGATGACACATTGAAGTAGAAGAAGCTGTAGGACCTATGATGACATATTGAAGTAGAAGAAGCTGTAGGACCTATGATGACACAATGAAGTAGAACAAGAAGCAGTAGGTCCTATGATGACACAATGAAATAGAAGAAGCAGTAGGTTCTATGATGACACAATGAAATAGAAGAAACAGTAGGTCCAATGATGACACATTGAAGTAGAAGAAGCTGTAGGACCTATGATGACACACTGAAGAAGAACAAGAAGCAGTAGGTCCTATGATGACACAATGAAATAGAAGAAGCAGTAGGTCCTATGATGGCACAATGAAATAGAAGAAGAAGCAGTAGGTCCTATGATGCCACATTGAAGTAGAACAAGAAGCAGTAAGTCCCATGATGACACATTGAAATAGAACAAACAGTAGGTCCTATGATGACACAATGATACAGAAGAAGAAGCAGTAGGTCCTATGATGACACAATGAAGTAGAACAAGAAGCAGTAAGTCCTATGATGACACATTGATGTAGAAGAAACAGTAGGTCCTATGATGACACAATGATGTAGAAGAAGAAGCAGTAGGTCCTATGATGACACAATGAAATAGAACAAAAAGCTGTAGGTCCTATGATGACACATTGAAGTAGAAGAAGCAGTAGGTCGTATGATGACACATTGAAGTAGAAGAAGCAGTAGGTGCTATGATGACACATTGAAGTAGAAGAAGCAGTAGGTGCTATGATGACACATTGAAGTAGAACAAGAAGCAGTAGGTCCTATGATGACACATTGAAGTAGAAGAAGCAGTAAGTCCTATGATGACACATTGAAGTAGAAGAAGAAGCTATAGGTCCTATGATGACACAATGAAATAGAAGAAGAAGCAGTAGGTGCTATGATGACACAATGAAGTAGAACAAGAAGCAGTAAGTCCTATGATGACACATTGAATTAGAAGAAGAAGCTATAGGTCCTATGATGACACAATGAAGTAGAACAAGAAGCAGTAGGTCCTATGATGACACATTGAAGTAGAAGAAGCTGTAGGTCCTATGATGGCACATTGAAGTAGACGAAGCTGTAGGACCTATGATGGCACATTGAAATAGAAGAAGAAGCTGTAGGTCCTATGACGACACATTGAAGTAGAAGAAGCTGTAGGTCCCATGATGGCACATTGAATTAGAAGAAGAAGCTGTAGGTCCTATGATGACCCATTGAAGTAGAAGAAGCTGTAGGTCCTATGATGACACAATGAAATAGAAGAAGAAGCTGTAGGTCCTATGATGGCACATTGAAGTATACGAAGCTGTAGGTCCTATGATGACACAATGAAATAGAAGAAGATGCTGTAGGTTCTATGATGACACATTGAAGTAGAAGAAGCTGTAGGACTATGATGACACACTGAAGTAGAACAAGAAGCAGTAGGTCCTATGATGACACATTGAAGTAGAAGAAGCTGTAGGACCTATGATGACACACTGAAGTAGAACAAGAAGCAGTAGGTCCTATGATTACACATTGAAATAAAAGAAGCTCTAGGTCCTATGATGACACATTGAAGTAGAAGAAGCTGTAGGACCTATGATGACACACTGAAGTAAAACAAGAAGCAGTAGGTCCTATGATGACACATTGAAGTAGAAGAAGTTGTAGGTCCTATGATGGCACATTGAAGTAGACGAAGCTGTAGGACCTATGATGACACACTGAAGTAGAACAAGAAACAGTAGGTCCTACGATGACACATTGAAGTAGAAGAAGTTGTAGGTCCTATGATGGCACATTGAAGTAGACGAAGCTGTAGGACCTATGTTGACACAATGATGTAGAAGAAGAAGCAGTAAGTCCTATGATGACACATTGAAGTAGAAGAAGCAGTAGGTCCTATGATGACACAATGAAGTAGAACAAGAAGCAGTAAGTCCTATGATGACACATTGAAGTAGAAGAAGCAGTTGGTCCTATGATGACACAATGATGTAGAAGTAGAAGCTGTAGGTCCTATGATGACACAATGAAGTAGAACAAGAAGCAGTAAGTCCTATGATGACACACTGAAGTAGAAGAAGCAGTAGGTCCTATGATGACACAATGATGTAGAAGACGAAACAGTAGGTCCTATGATGACACAATGAAGTAGAACATGAAGCAGTAAGTCCTATGATGACACATTGAAGTAGAAGAAGCAGTAGGTCCTATGATGACACAATGATGTAGAACAAGAAGCTGTAGGTCCTATGATGACACATTGAAGTAGAAGAAGCAGTAGGTCCTATGATGACACAATGATGTAGAAGAAGAAGCAGTAGGTCCTATGATGACACAATGAAGTAGAAGAAGAAGCTGTATGTCCTATGATGACACATTGAAGTAGAAGAAGAAGCTGTAGGACCTATGATGACACAATGATGTAGAAGAAGAAGATGCTGGGACATTACATTCTAATAGCCAACGGTCTCTTTTTAACTTTCCTAGTTTCAATCATCTTTATATAATATTTCACCACTGATTAGTTCCTTTCGTGAAGTTGGCACCAAGACGAGCACGCGACCTTAAAGACCACCCATCGCATTGAAATTTGTTGCACTTGATAAGCAACCGCATTGAAAACGGGAATAATAAGCAATATACATACAAGAATTAAATGTATTATTAATTCAAGTTATATATACCATACACACAAATGCACATGTGGCTTATGACCAAAGTGTCTTTAGACCCATAACAAATGTGAAGCAAAGAAATGTTATTTTAACCAGTGCCGACATCCAGGAGGAATTGGAATATCAAGCTAAGTTTTTCAACTCACTGTAGATATCATTTACTGTATATGTCACAGTACTGCAAGTATTCCAAAATAGATATGAACACTCCGGTTCACAAATGATGACCACAGTGGTAATATGAGCAAGCCTTGGAACCACTGGAGTTCTGAATTAACGTTATTAGCCTACTTTCGATTTTTGCAAGAAATGAAAGTAGACTTATGAGATCATTACAGGGCCAAAAAAGTTTATGTCTGTCTGTGTGTGTGTCTGTGTGTGTGTGTGTGTGTGAGTGTATGTACTCTGAATGTCTGTCCCCCCCCCCCTCCCTATCAGTTCGAACACTTTGAAACCGAATTGAATGAAATTTGGTACAGAGGTAGAAAAAGCAAAGGGCACCTCAATGTCATGTTTTATATCGCCGCCATCTTGACGGAAACGTAATGGCGGCCACCCAAATGTTCAAAGCTTAAATCAAATTACGATTAACCTAATCATGCGATATCTACCAAATTTTGCAACTGCTTATAGTCATATGGCTAGCGTGTTTTGACCAAACTAAAATGTCATCAGTCCGATAGTTTTCAGATGGCGCCTATGTAAGTGTGCAAATCGATTACCCTTATCAATTCAAACACGGTGAAACCGAATTGAATGAACTTTGGTACAGAGGTAGCACTGGCAAAGGGCACCTCGGGGACATGTTTTATATCGCTGCCATCTTGACGAAAATGTAATGGCGGCCACCCAAATGTTAAAAGTTTAAATCAAATTACGACCAACCTCATCATCTGATCTCTACCAAATTTTGCAACATTATACCTTTATGTATGAAAAATCTTTTGACTAAACTGCAAGGTCATCTGCCCTATACATTGTGGATGGCGGCCATGTATATGTGCAATTCGATTCCCCCTATCAATTCAAACACGGAGGAACCGAATTGAACAAAATTTGGTACAGAGGTAGAATTGGCAAAGGGCACCTCAGTGTTTTGTTTTATATTGCTGCCAACTTGACGGAAACGTAATGGCGGTCACCCAAATGTTCAAAGCTTAAATCAAATTACGACTAACCTAATCATCTGATATCTACCAAATTTTTCAACTACATATAGTCATATGGCGAGCGTCTTTTGACCAAACTACAAAGCTATTAGCCCAATAGTTTTCAAATGACGGCCATGTATGTGTGCAAATAGATTACCCTGATCAATTCAAACACGGTGAAACCGAATTGAACGAACTTTGGTACAGAGATAGAACTTCTAAGGGCACCTCGGTGTCATGTTTTATATCGCCGCCATCTTAACGGAAACGTATTGGTGGCCACCCAAATGTAAAAAGCTAAAATCCAATTAGGACCAACCTAATCATCTGATCTCTACCACATTTTTCAACATCATACCGTTAAGTGAGAAGCGTTTTTTGACCAAGCTACAATGTCATCAGTCTAACCATTTGCATATGGCGGCCATGTATGTGTACAAATCGATTCCCCCTATCAATTCAAACACGGTAAAACCGAATTGAACGAAATGTGGTACAGAGGTAGCAGTAGCAAAGGGCACCTCAGTGTCATGTTTTATATCGCCGCTATTTTGACGGAAACGTAATTGTAGCCACCCAAATATTAAAAGCTTAAATCAAATTACGACCAACCTAATCATTTGATCTCTACTAAATTTTGCAACATCATACCTTTTTGTGGAAAGCATCTTTTGACTGAACTACAAGGGCCTCAGCCCAATAGTTTGCAGATAGCGGCCATGTATGTGCGCAAATCGATTCCCCATATAAATTCAAACACGGTGAAACCGAACTGAATGAACTATTTTTCAGAGGTAGCACTAGCAAAGGGCACCTCATATTCATGTTTAATATCCGTATAGCACGTTGTATTTCAACAAGCTACTACAACCAACATTCAATTATATTCCTTGAAAAGGACAAAGAGTTATAAAAAATACCCATGCTTTTAGGAGAAAGTAGGCTATATGATCTTTACTGAACATCTTGTTTATTTCATTTATTCGGTAAGGCTTGCAATTAATGCCGCCATCGAGAGTTAAATCGGGATTACCTGGTTTTAGAGAATGAATTGTAGAGTGTAGCCATAAGTTTTCCAACGTGTATTTTATTTAATTTATACAACGATTTGAATATATTGTCATTCAAAGTCACTCAGCATGGTCTAGACACATTTCTCAGACGACTCGACTTTTTACTCAACTAATTTTAAAATGCATACATTTAGTGTCGTGTGCAGTAGTCTACTTTGATTTATATTTACACGTTGTTCCGTGTCCCAATTTTGAGCTTTTGATGGTATTTATTAATTTATGTGTTTATTTGTTTATTTATATATTGATTGAATTACATATTTATTTATTTATTTATTTATTTATTTATTTATTTATTTATTTATTTATTTATTTATTTATTTATTTATTTATTTATTTATTTATTTATTTATTTATTTATTTATTTATTTATTTATTTATTTATTTATTTATTTATTTATTTATTTTGAAAACTTTTCGACTTCAAGCTTGGATTCTCGTAAGGTTAAAATATACATTTCAATGAAATGACATCACGATCAATGGCAAATTGGCTTAAATATTGGATATTGTACTGTGTTAAGTACCAGTTTAGCAAAGCATGGGCATAAAATGCAATATTGCAGTTTTACTGTAGCCCATGTGATAGATAAAACCATAAATGCGGATCAACTCATTAATTCCCAAGACATCGCTTTTTATAAGATCGACTTCTACAGATTTCCATAAGAAGGAATGAGATGGACTTTCTCTCATATGTATTTTCTTCTTCTAGCTGGTCTTCCTTACCCTTCTGGCGGTCGCCCTCGCCTACCCCGGTCATCTGGGTGTTCCAGTGGCTGTAGGGCCAGCGGTTGTCGCCGGACCCGCCATTGTCGCTGCTCGTCCTGCCATTGTTGGTCCCGCTGTGGTAGCTGGTCCCACTTTGGTCGCCGCCAGTCCCCTTGTCCACGGTGGAGTCATCAAGACCCATGTTATCGGTTAAACGTTAAACATCTCCATCAGATATCGACAGCAAGTTCAGTAGTATGCCAGCTTCTAAAAATCGCAAGTGTCTGAATAAAGACAATTCTAATATAATATGTGGTTTTCTCTTTTTATTTTTCAGTGCACAATATAAGACTGTTCTCGAGCATGTGTCATGATGCGAGTCTGGTAGTTGGAATTGCCGGTCTTCAGAGCGAAAATCGAATTCAATACCCTGGTAGGAATAATATTATTTTGTGAGGTGAAGGAGTTCCGATCCCTAGAAATGTCAAGTTACTTGGCACAAGCGACCATAGCCATCCCAGTAAAAGATAAGTAAGGATGGCCAACAGGAAAGGTATACGTGAGGAGCATGACAAACATAAGTGTTCAACTCATCTGGGACCATAGTCACCAAACCTCCCAGCATATCTTTTGATATCTGGGTTGGCAATGCACGTTAGATGGTGGATTGTTTTGTTTCAAATACTAATCGAAATTATTGCCTTTAAATCAGTCAACACGACTGTACTCACAGGCGCGGATCTAGAGTTTGGTTTTGGGGGGGGGGGGGGTCAGAGATTCGATCTAGAGTTTGGCTTTGGGGGGGGGGGGGTCAGAGAATCGAAATTGTTAAGAAAAATGGTATCACTAAAAACGCAATCACAAAATAACCAAACGTACAAAACCAGACCAATTTTTTTGCAAGCTTCATGGATAGAAATTTGATGCGTTTAGCGCACCAAAAATATTCGTACAAATTGCAACGGCGTGTTTTGTGACTCTTACATCGAGTTTCGAGAAAAGGATCAAGGTATGTTACAGTTTCGGCAAGTCGAGTTGATACCGACAAAGGGAGAAAGTCACAGCTTAAATTGCCAGCTTGCAGTTTGGACGTGGGAAAAAATATTTGGTGCGAAAAAAAAGCCCCAGTTTCCTATCCGTGCATTGCTGCACATTCATCGTGACATCACTATAAACATCGATTCGGTAATCACAAGGTTTGCTAAACAAAATAGACGAGTTGATTTTGTTGTATAACTAATAGTTTTTATACAAGAGGTTTGAAGTTGTAAATATGTACAGTTGTAACAGAACATAATAATTCCAATAAAGATAATTCAGTATTGAATAAAATGAAACAAAACTGTTTTTCAGTTAAAATTCGATAAGTTTTATTTGTCTGGTAATTGTGTTTTCTTTTTTTGAGTTTGCAAAAAAAATTGGTCTCCATTTGGGGGGGGGGGGGGGGGTCATGACCCCCGTGACCCCCCCCCCTTGAATCCGCGCCTGTGTACTCAATTGTTATGGGTGTATCTCTAAACCTGGAAGAAAACTACATGGGGTTCATACGTAAATTTATATACAGGGTGACTCTCATCTATCTATCTATCTATCTATCTATATATTTAAAACACTAAGCTGATTTTTGTTACCGCGAGATTGAGGGAACCGTAGAACCGATTCACTTCGTAGAGCAATCTGTCGAAAGCTGTAGGCCTGTAGATTTGCAGAGTGTCTTTAAAATAAACAAATATGTTACCACATATTTTTAAATTTATAAACAAAACTGCACAATTATTGGCTCAAGCGCATGCGCAGAATCATCTTGGTTAATGACAGACATGGCGGATGTCCACCGCGTTTTAATGCAATAGTTATTTATAAGAATTGTAATAAAGGAGGGGAATATTGATTATGAAGTTTCCACGATATAAACAGGAATAGAATATTATAAAAAACGGGAAATGTAGAAGAACTTATACGGACTGTTGAGAGTGAATGTTGTTTAAGTAACTTAATATTGCACTCTATTACCAGTGATTCAGTAGCTCAGACGGTAGCGTTGAAATTTCTTAATTTATGCATTGCACAATGGAAGCAGTTCGAATCCCACCTCCAACATATATTTTTATTTCTCAATTATTCTTTCTGCCTATTGGTAATACATTGTCTTAACATATTTTACTTTTATTATTCCCATAAAGTAAGGAATTCTCCACGATTTACGTTCCCATATACTTTTAAATTATTAAATAAAAGATGGCCACAATCGCTTTCGCCATGAGAGACAATTGACGAACATAATTCATTTGTTGGACTCAGACATCGTGGTCACTCAGCCCCGTCTACTTTGGTGTGTGTGTGTGTCAAATTTTCTCTGATAACCTGTGTTATTGTGATGGCAGTACTGATGTGTGCATTTGTAATTAAAGTGGGGAATGGGAAATTGGCGACCGAGGCTTTAAGTTAGGAACTATCCCGGTATTTACCTGCAGTGGAAGTGGCAAACCGCGGAAAACCACATCCCAGATTGTTGAGATGGGAATCGAACCTTGCCCTTCTTAATTTTGCCTCAAGAGTGCGCTCCGTTCCAGCCCTCAGACCAGAATTACAGTTCTAGAGAAATGGCGGATAAAGGATTCACCGTATCGTAGTGTGATCTTTGTTTTTGAGAATTAAAAAGAGGGGATTGAAGAACTTCAACAGGCCTTTGAATTCGTGTGTTGTTTAAGTAACTTAATATTGGTTTAGATGTCTGTTGACTGGGTGGCTCAGGGGTAACATTGCGGACCCAGGAATGAATTTGCATTTTCGAAGGAGTCTCACCTCAGGCATGTATTTTTATTTCCTAATTATTCTTTCTGGCTATTGGTAATTCATTGTCTTAACGTATTTTACTTTCGTTATTCCCGTACAGTAAGGAATTCTCCACGATTTACGTTGCCATATACTTTTAAATTATTAAATAAAAGATGGCCACAATCGCTTTCGCAATGAGAGACAATTGACGAATATAATTCATTTGATGGACTCAGACATCGTAATCACTCAGCCCCGTCTACTTTGGTGAGTGTGTGTGTGTGTGTGTGTAAAATTTTCTCTGATAACCTGTATTATTGTGATGGCTGTACTGATGTGTGCATTTGTAATTCAAGTGGGGAATGGGGAATTGACGACCGAGGCTTTAAGTTACGAACTATCCCGGTATTTACCTGCAGTGGACGTGGAAAACCACGGAAAACGACATCCCAGATTGTTGAGATAGGAATCTAACCTTGCTTTCCAGAGTTTTGCCTCAAGAGTGCGCCCCGTTCCAGCCCTCAGACCAGAAGTAAATTTCTTGGCAAACCAGGGATCGAACCTGGAATCCAGGGCGATAGCTCAGAATGTAGCCTTAAGATTGGGCTTCCCTGTGTTAATACTATTTTTGACAATCACTGAGCATATAGTCTAACTCTTAAACTCCCTCCATTACGGAGGCTGTCGAAGAGAGTCTATGCTCATTCCAGTAGTTGGCGAAGTATGCTCCCTTGCTTAATTTACTGTCATGGAAATGCAAAGGATTGTACCTACATCAGGTGATGGAAATTGCTTATTTAGAGCAGTTTTGTACTGTTTATTCCAAAATGCAGGACGTTATCCTGAGCTGCGTTTGCAAGCAAATTGCAAAAATTGTTGCTAGCATGAATAATTATAAGGATTTTATTATTGGCGATCAGTATCATCGCATTCTCATTAGTAACAAACTTGAGAATGAAAGTATCTGAACTTCATTGTATACGTGAATATTATTATTTATTGATGATTTGTTTAGAGTACATAACAAAGTGTCTAACCACGCTGTTGATTTTGGCAATGGAAGTATTATTTGCCATTTAATATTTGGCGGCTACGTTGATGCAGGCCACTATAGTGTTATTGAATATGACGCTAATTTGGAGAGAAATGCTGCAATAAATATACCCAATTGACGAAAAAAGAACATTAGCCACAAAAAAGTGAGAAATCGTAGAAATTACGAAGCCAATTTTAAAATCTAATATAAAAATGCCATTTCAGAAACAATTCCAGAAATTATGCCGTCAGGTGTATGGTCCTTGACGAACAAATGTAAACATTGTTCTGCACTGTATTTCTGTAACGAGAAATCTACGCCTGGTTACTTTGACCTTTGGTGTTGTAATGGCAAAATTAATCTTCCTAAATATAAAATATTTGACACACTGCAACAATTTATCACTGGAAATGATATCTCAAGGAATTTAAGAGAGAACTTCGTTAATGTATATTTAAAAATTATAAGCGACGGTTCCTGCGGCCAGTTGTATATATTTCCTCAGAATTCTTGAATTCCTTGGAATTAAGTGATTTGCTTCCACATACTCCAAACGATTGACCCATAGATAAGCTCCTGAGAAATCTGAAGTTTCCTAAGGGCATCTAAATGCTAACATATTAATTATAAGAAATATGTACGAAAATTGCTTGAATTTGGAAATAATAAGTGCAGTTAAAATTAGGCGGAGAGATCTAACCCTTCGAATTGATTCCATATTAATTATATGAAATATGCATGAAAATGCTTGGATTTGGAAATACAGTGTGGAAATATTTTTTGCATCACCTTCTAAAATTGTTTAAAATAATAATTGAATAGGCCTAACTGACCTAAATTGGCCTGAAATCCCTCTACTTCTATCAGAAATGAATATACGCAGTAATGTTTGTCAATTTTATTTTATTCTCTATTTTTGTTTGTATAAAATGTTTTTTTTAAATAATTTAACACTTTCTTGAAAAATGGGTGTAGGAGGATATGTCAGCTATTCTGTTTGTCCTTCTGAAATATGAATTCTAATGTTGAAACAAACCCTGCGTATTAATGTTGTAACATGACACTGATCAATTTTAGTGTTTGTTTATACACAATTGCCATTTAATACTTTGTTGCTCCACCGCGCGCCTTAATCACCCCTTGGCATCGTGAAGGCATTGAAAGAATTAACTTTTTACAGTACTTCTCACTCAGTTCATGAAACCACACACGAACAAGGCCCTCCAACAGTTCCCGTTTATTCCGTGGCATCTTTTTGGTGATAACATTGCCCATAACCTTCCAACAGTTCTCAATAGGATTGAGATCTGGGCTGTTTCCAGGGCACTCTAACACTTGAACCCCATTTTGTCGAAGGAAGGATTTTACCTGAATTGTAAAAATATGTGATAATTAACCAAGAATGGCATCAGCTTCGTGCTTGGTATAATTATTAATCATAGGAATCACCTTCAAAGCTCTATAGCAAGGAGCGGAGTCATCTTGAAAAATGCATCTGGAAACACCTCCAAACTGGTCTCTTATTGTGGGCATAAGCTTCCTTTCAAGGATGCTTATGTAGACATCCGCGTAGACAGTGCCATTTATGAAGTTCAGACGAACTACTCTGTGATTAGAAATGCCCCCCCCCCCCCGAGACCATCTGTCCTTGTGGGTGTTTGACAGTATGTGTTATACATGATGGGAGAAATTCTTCGCCTTTTCTCCGATGCACAAACACTTTTCCATCTGAGTCATGCAGATTAAATTTGGACTGTACTGAAAAGATTACTCTGTTCCACGTCTCTGGTGTCCATGTCACATGTGCTTTTGCCCATTTTAGCCGCTGTTGTCGCAGTTTCTTGGGCAATAAAGACTTCTTTTTAGGTCGACGGGCTGAGAGTCCAGCTTTCAGTAGTCTATTTCTTGCAGTTCTATTGATTACTGAGATGACGCACATTCCTTCCCAGTCTCGCTTTAGTTCAGTTGATGACTTGTGACGATCTTTGGGCGAAAGCCTTTTCAATATCCTGTCCTGTTTGGCAGTAGACGCCCTTCTTCGACCTCTTCCTTTATCTCGATCAATATGTCCTTCCTCCCTGTATTTTTTCGGTAACCTTGATATTAAAACCTGTCTTAGAGGCTATCTCTCTGGTGCTGAGACCAACAGACGAATAAGCAACTAGAGCAGCTTTCTTTTCTGGCGTTAATTCAACTGACCTGCCCATCTTCTCACTGCAAAGTCTCAACTCTAAATGACTGTATAAACACTGGCATCATTGTAAAAACAAACGACAACAACAAAGAGTTGTGTATTGTTCGAAGAAATGTGAGAAGAAGTCAAACTATCAAGGCAACAATGTGTCTACAATGTGTCTACAATGTTTGACAACGATTAGACTGGTATAACCTGAAGCAAACAGCTGTAAAAGACAAAATTACGAAGTAATTAATGGTGATGCAATAAATATTTCCCCCACTGTAAGTGCAGTTAAAATTAGGCATAAAGGAATAATCCTTCGATTTGATTTAACACCACCGGATAAAACAATCATTTTCTTTTAAGAGTCAACATTTTCCGATTCGCTTGGCATACTTTATCACAATCAATAAAGCTCAAGGGGGAACTCTGGAACGTATAGGTCTCAATTTGCCTCATCAAAGTTTTCAATCATGGCTAGCAGTATGTTGCAATGTCTAGAGTGCAATCTTTTGACGCCCTTAAAGTTTCAATAGTGCCAAAAAATATTTGTACAAAGAACGTATATAATAAAATTCTTCAGTAAATATTTTCTTATTGGCCGTCATGTATTGACGGGTTTCAACTAGTATAACTTTAATTTACAATACATTTATTTAATGTATGTAAATTCCTTATTATTCCCGTTTTCAATGCGGTTGGGTATCAAGTGCTACACATTTCAATGTGATGGGTGGTCTTTACGGTCTCGTGCTCGTCTTTGTGTCGACTTTATGAAAGGAAATAATGAGCGGTGAAATAGATAATGATAATTGAAGATAGAACAGAAAAAAGAGACCATTGCCTATTAGAACGTAACGCCCCAGCATTTACTGGAGTTGAAAATGAGAAATCACCGAAAACGATATCAAAGGCGACCGACGGTGGGGTTCGAACCAACGCTAATGGTCCAGCAGGTACACTACAAATCCCATTAGCTACTTGTTGTGTCCACTTCACGCATTGTGCGAATATGATCTACATGGGACCGCCGGCTTTACTTCCCCTCCGAAGGAAGGCATACTGAACGATATTTAACGCTCTTAAAGAAATCCGACGACTTTTGCCGGGTTTGAACCCGCTATCTAGGGCACAGCAGTTCAGTATGCTACCAACTACGCCAGCATACATATATTTATGCGCATGTGTTTATAATTGGGCTCCCATTAGCGTGTTGAGCCATTTAGGAATATTCTGCTCATTCGATTCATGAGGCTACACTGAAAGTTATGAGATTGATATTTGTAATGCCTCTAGCCCTGAGCAGAAACAACTATTACTAGGGCACGTGGATAAAAGGGATATAATATACTATAGGAACCCTGCGTCCTAGCCATGTATGTTAAATGTTCCACCACGACCAGAGCGGGAAGAGGAGGGAGGGGGGGGGGGGGGGGCAGCAAATCCGTAACTAGGAGGTTTGAATATCAGTAGCGCTGGCAGTGACTATCCTGACTGATTTTTCCTGGGTTTTTCCACACTTCCTCTAGGAAAATGCCGCCAAAGTACCATATTTCAAGTCTCAAGACACACGCACTCTAACCCTGACACTAATAACAACGGTTACTAACTACTTCAGGCACCATAGAAACACAGGTTATCATACGAATTGAACACACCCCATGATAACAACAGTAAATAAGACCCAAACCACTAATACGAATTGCCAAGAATAGAAAGAATATAAAATATATTAATTGTCATTCAAATCTTCAATATGTAAGCTTATCAGTTGGAGTTGAGCCTCCGTGGCTTAGGCGGCAGCTCGTCGGCCTCTCACCGCTGAGTCCGTGGTTCAAATCCCGGTCACTCCATGTGAGATCTGTGCTGGACAGAACGGAGGCAGACAGGTTTTTCTCCGGGTACTCCGGTTTTCCCTGTCAAAATTTCATTCCAGCAACACTCTCCACTATCATTTCATTTCATCTGTCATTCATTTAATCATTGCCCCAGAGGAGTGCGTCAGGCCTCGGCAGCCGGCACCGTCCATATCCTCGCCGCTAGATGGGGGCTTCATTCATTCCATTCCTGACCCGGTCGGAGACTGGAAGCAGGCTGTGGATTTTCATTTTCATCAGTTGGAGTTCATTCAGTCGGAAAACAAATTAATATTGATTTGAGCCATGAGCCAAGTTCAACGTAAAATCTCAGAGATGTCAAAGGAGTTTAGTTCATAAAATATGCATTTATTAGTTTATATTTGTAATAAATTGAACGATGACAGTAAGAATTAATATTAACAAAAACATTGCCACTAGTGTGTTATGATTAAAATCCCTTTTCTGGTAAATTACTCTTCAATATCACCCTGTGATACTTACCAGCTTGAACATGGTTGCTCTGTGTGTATGTCTGACGGGAAGACGATGTGCCTCTAGAAGCTTACTGCCGTGTTTATATACCACATGGAGCTCTGGGTGGGGCAGTAGTTTGAGGTCAACACCTAGTAGTATGTCCTAGAGTAGTTAAAAATCATCTAGTTTGTGAGGCAGAAGCAAGGTTATTGTTGTCGCTAGGTAGGCAGATTAATGCACGACCCTCAAATCAGAGTATTTAATTGAATGTGATGTTTTATGTCATCAAGCATAAGAATGAAAGTAATTTAAAGTACCCGCAGTGAGAGGATCAGAAATTATCACATACGCGCGTGATGTCCCAGCAATCATGCTACTTGTGTCTCACCACGGAGGACTGAGTTAGACTCCCAGTAAATGTATGTGAGATTTTTAGCCTATTTTTAGCCTACTTTCGATTTTTGCAAAAAATGAAAGTAGACTTATGAGATCACTACAGGGCGAAAAAAAGTGTGTCTGTCTGTGTGTGTGTGTGAGTGTGTACTCTGAATGTCGGTCCCCCCTATCAATTCGAACACGGTGAGCGCAAATTGAACGAAATTTGGTACAAAGGTAGCACTAGCAAAGGACACCTCAGTGTCATGTATTATATCGCCGCCATCTTGACGGAAACGTAATGGCGGCCACACAAATGTTCAAAGCTTAAATCAAATTACGACTAACCTAATCATCTGATCTCTACCAAATTTTGCAACAACATACCTTTATGGGGGCAGCATCCTTTGACCAAACTAATAGGTCATCAGCCTAATAGTTTGCGGATGGCGGCCATCTTTGTATGAAAATCGATTGCCCCTATTAATTCGAACACGGTGAAACCGAATGGAACGAAATTTGGTACAGAGGTAGTAATAGCAAAGGGACCCCAGTGTCATGTTTTATATCGCCGCCATCTTGACGGAAACGTAATGGTGGCCACACAAATGTTCAAAGCTTAAATCAAATTACGACTAACCCAATCATCCGATCTTTACCAAATTTTGCAACAACATACCTTTATGGAGGCAGCATCCATTGACAAATATAGTAGGTCATTAGCCTAATAGTTTGCGGATGGCGGCCATCATTATGTCAAAATCGATTACCCCTATTAATTCGAACACGGTGTAACCGAATGGAATGAAATTTGGTACAGAGGTAGCACTAGCAAAGGGCACCTCAGTGTCATGTTTTATATCGCCGCCATCTTGACGGAAACGTAATGGCGGCCACACAAATGTTCAAAGCTTAAATCAAATTACGACTAACCTAATCTTCCGATCTCCACCAAATTTTGCAACAACATACCTTTATGGGGGCAGCATCCTTTGACCAAACTAATAGGTCATCAGCCTAATAGTTTGCGGATGGCGGCCATCTTTGTATGAAAATCGATTGCCCCTATTAATTCGAACACGGTGAAACCGAATGGAACGAAATTTGGTACAGAGGTAGTAATAGTAAAGGGACCCCAGTGTCATGTTTTATATCGCCGCCATCTTGACGGAAACGTAATGGTGGCCACACAAATGTTCAAAGCTTAAATCAAATTACGACTAACCTAATCATCCGATCTTTACCAAATTTTGCAACAACATACCTTTATGGAGGCAGCATCCATTGGCAAATATAGTAGGTCATTAGCCTAATAGTTTGCGGATGGCGGCCATCTTTGTGTCAAAATCGATTACCCCTATTAATTCGAACACGGTGTAACCGAATGGAATGAAATTTGGTACAGAGGTAGCACTAGCAAAGGGCACCTCAGTGTCATGTTTTATATCGCCGCCATCTTGACGGAAACGTAATGGCGGCCACACAAATGTTCAAAGCTTAAATCAAATTACGACTAACCTAATCATCCGATCTTTACCAAAGTTTGCAACAACATACCGTTATGGAGGCAGCATCCATTGACAAATCTAATAGGTCATTAGCCTAATAGTTTGCGGATGGCGGCCATCTTTGTGTCAAAATCGATTACCCCTATTAATTCGAACACGGTGTAACCGAATGGAATGAAATTTGGTACAGAGGTAGCACTAGCAAAGGGCACCTCAGTGTCATGTTTTATATCGCCGCCATCTTGACGGAAACGTAATGGCGGCCACACAAATATTCAAAGCTTAAATCAAATTACGATTAACCTAATCATCCGATCTCTACCAAATGTTGCATCAACATACCATTATGGAGGGAGCATCCTTTGACCAAACTAATAGGTCATTAACCTAATATTTTGCGGATGGCGGCCATCTTTGTTTGAAAATCGATTCCCCCTATTAATTCGAACACGGTGAAACCGATTGGAACGAAATTTGGTACAGAGGTAGCACTAGAAAAGGCCACCTCAGTGTCATGTTTTATATCACCGCCATCTTGACGGAAACGTAATCGCGGCCACCCAAATGTTAAAGGCTAAAATGTAATTACGACCAACCTAATAATATAGTCTCTACCAAATTTTGCAACAACAAATCTTTATGTGGGAAGCATATTCTGACCAAACTGCTAGATCATCAGCCCAATAGTTTGCAGATGGTGGCCAAGTATGTGTGCAAATCGATTCCCCCTATCAATTCAAACACGGTGAAACCGAATTGAACGAAATTTGGTACAGAGGTAGCACTAGCAAAAGGCACCTCAGTGTCATGTTTTATATCGCCACCATCTTGACGGAAACGTAATGACGGCCACCCAAATGTTAATAGCTTAAATCAAATTTCGACCATCCTAATAATTTGATCTCTACCGGATTTTGCAACATGCCTTTTTGTGGAAAGCATCTTATGACTGACTACAAGGTCATCAGCCCAATAGTTTGCAAATAGGGGCCATGTATGTGTGCAAATCCATTCCCCAGATCAATTCAAACACGGTGAAACCGAATTGAATGAATTTTTTTACAGAGGTAGCACTAGCAAAGGGCACCTCATATTCATGTTTAATATCCCTATAGCACGTTGTATTTCAACAAGCTACTAGAACCAACATTCAATTATACTCCTTGAAAAGGACAGAGAGTTATAACAATACCCATGCATTTAGGAGAAAGTAGGCTATATGTTCTTTACTGAACATCTTGTTATCTCATGAAATATATACAATTATGAGATCACCTACTAAGCGTTTGTGTTTTCCCCTGTAATAAATTACAAACAGCCAGGGAAATTGCAATAAAACAAGGTGCAAAATTATCAACCCCTTGTCTGACCTCAATTGTTCCTTGAAAATTTTGAAAAGATTCTCCAATACAACATGGCGGCTATGCGAAATATTTCACCGTAATTCCGTATCTCCGAATTTGTATCAGACGTGTTAGACGATACTAAACTGATTTTATCTATCTTACCTGATAAGCACAAATTTTAAAAATAGTGGCTATGCAAATTTCAAATTTTAAATGGGCTTTTATCGCGAGATTTTATCCGAGCATAATGAAACATGACACGTTAAATCTCTATAGAAGGCTTAATATACTGACGTCTAATTTAAATGAGTTGTTTTGAGAATTTCGAGAGTGTGGCTGATCGAAATGTTAAAATCATTTTTAAATATCTTACAATATGTCCTAATAAAGAGATCGAAGTGAATGTCTGTATAATGAACTAACAAAATAATCTTCACTTACTGGTACATAACTCTATCGTCTAAAATTATAAGGAAAATCTGGCAGCCAAGCGAAATATTTCACCGGTTTTTAATACCCCCAAAACTATTACAACAATCAAACTGGCATTTTGTATGGTGATAGAGGTCTTCTTTATGTATTGAGTTTTGAGTCTGAAATTGTTACCCTGAAATTTGTTTCTATGAAAGTCATGCAAAATTTTGGTGATTTGCAGTCGGTCAACTGTACAGTACAACCATAGTTAACTTTTACAAACATATAGTCACTCCGAACAGACAAATTTCGGATTTCTATCACCATTTTAGCATTCCACCTAACATCATATATACTGTATTACAACTAGCAACTTGCATTACCAATACTGCAACTAAATAATTGTAAATAAATTCACCTGTATTTTCAAACATAGATCTTACAGCCTATGGATCTGATGATGATCGCTTGACGATCGAAACTGGTCATCGTAGTGTATTTATTAATATCATGTAATTTTTTTCGGGATAAGGGCATAACCAAGCTCTTTTGGGTACATTCGTGTTGCCCGACTGAAAAACACCATACTTTTGTTTACTAAGGCAACACTGAAAGATGACTTCAAACCCCAGAATGAAAGTCATGCACTAAATGCTATTTAATTCATCACATGGTAAAAACCATTTAATTCTCAGGAGCATTTTGAAATGGAAATAGTGTACATAGAATGCTGAAAATTTTCTCTAACTGTTCGAAGTGGAATGTCACGTGCTGTGGTTCTGATTACACGTAAGGAGGAGGCCCTGTAGTTTCTGATCCCGAGATTAACAGTCACGTAAAGCTACACGCTGCCATTTAGAAATTATCACATCCGCCATCTATGTTCTCTTGTTACGTATCCTAGGTTTGAATCCTGGTTTTATCAAGAAATTTAATATTGGTCTGAGTCTTGGAACGGGGTACACTGAGACAAATTTGGGAAGAATTCAATTACATTCCCAACTAATTCATCCTTGAAATGGATTTCTGTGCTGAAATTGCTATAACACGTGGCTGCATGCACTATACCACATTTTGAAAATCATTTGTTAACATTCTAATTGTTGTTATGCAGGTATGATGATGTTTTGACTGCATTTCTGGACAAACAGTATGTTCATTTGAACTAGTTTGTTCCGCTTTCTTTCAAGAATGATTTCCTGAAGTTTGAACACAGAGTTTATGTGCACCCTGTACAGCAACGCCTTCGTATAGGACTCTCACGACTCAAACAAGATAATTTGTAGGCGCGTGATTTCTCATGTATCTAATAAATTAAATTGGAAATAGTGCTTACGACGTTTCCATTGAATAATCGTCCCTGTGAACACTACAGAAGCTCATCCTGACAAGGGTACTGTACCCGTTCGTCCTGGGGATGCGATGACCCATCTGCTATTACATCGCATTCCTGGAGTTCCAGGACAGAGCGGAGTTAAATGAACCTCTAGTCAAATAAGGAATGTGTCGGGAATTCAGCTGAGTTATCGAAAAACAGTGGGTAACACGAGACAAAGTATCTCTAAGGTCGTTACGGGCTTAAGTTTAATAAAAAATAAATGCAAATATAAATGGGCGCCATCAACTGAATTCCTAGCAAACCACCTCCTTTCCTGGTTAAGCCTTACTCAAGACAAGGAAAGAAAAAGGAAAATCACACCATCATCAGATCACCACTAAGATAAAAACAAATTTATTTCACTTTGATAGTCAGACAGACATTTTAAATATACCTCCTACCTGAGAGTATGGTCGAATGCCAACGTTAAATTGTCATTGTCCAAAAATCGAACCATCTCTTTTCTAATCAAAAATATTTCATCCACATAAAACAAGAAAAATCACTCAAGTTCTCTTGGGTTCTCAGGATCACTGTAGCACTATGTCTTTCGTCACTGACATTTGTGATACCTGAGACCTAATTTCTCTTTAATTTAACATCATAAATGTGGATTTGAAAAAGTTATTAATTGTCTAAACATATACATATTATAATCACATATTTTAAATATCACGCAATTAATGGCTTGCATGGCATAATTTAAATGTTGAACACGCTAGTAAAATGCTCCTAAACATTGAAAAATTAATTTACACTATTTACATTGTCATTACAATTACTTGTTTGTGAATTACAGAAAATTCACGGCTCATTGGTCATCATTATCATCATCATCAAAATTAAATATTTCTCACATTAATTCTCATTTCAAAATTCAACATATTCCTGTCAGAATCATTAATTCATCACCATTAAATCATTTAAATGAAAATTATTATCATTACTTCATTATACTTTCTAATTATTCACACAATCTTATTTTATGATCTACTTCAAATTAAATCATCTTAAATCATCAATACAAATTGTTTAATTCCTCAACTCAAGTTGCAATTCCTCAAATTATATCGCATTTAAATTTATTTAATTCCACATAAATTCATTAATCATCAGCTTCTTTAATTAATTATCACCTTCTAATTCAGTTATTCATCATCTATCCAATCATCTATTAATTTACTTAAATCAGTTTATTTATCCAATCTTTAATTCATCCATTTATTTAATTCATTGATTTATTCCAAAATTTAATTTATCAACTTATTTAAATTTCATTCTTCTGGTTATTTAGATTCTTATTATTTCATCTAGTCATTCTGATTTTTATTTCATTAGGTCAGATCGTTAATATGCTTAATTTTCAGATTATTATTTCATTAATTATTATTCTCAGAAAATCTTGTATTATCAACTTTATTTATTTGTTTAATTTCCTAACAAATTGTTTAATATGGGTTATAGAACGTTGTCTTACAGTTTTATCACTTCCCAGTTATATCTCGTATTTAATTTTCATGCCAAAAAATATTATTGCCTTCACGACATCACGTTGGATCTGACTATCCACAACTACATTATATATCCTCAATTCTTCAAATATCACATTTGAATACAACAATTATTCCACAAAACTCCATAAATATTCAGCATACAGCCTGAATCTCAACAATTACGCTAGACTGGGTTCGACAACCTCATGTCTGCTTCAAAATACATTAGCAACATTGCAACTATCACTTGGCAACTTCCACAAAATGCCTATCACAAACTTCACTTAACCATGTTGCATGATCTACAAGAAATATATAACTGGCTTCAAATTATCAACGCAAACAATCTCCAATAACTGTAATTACTCTGATCACATCTAGACAACTTCTTAAACAATTGGAAAAAATATTACCTTAGTAATTCAGGATCTGCTTTCAAATAGCATAAATTCTCTTACAATTCTCATAATTCACATCACAGAAAAACACCAATGTGCTATAATCTCTCATATCAAAATCTGCAATACTGATCTGCCTTAAAGTAAATCTGACCATTAATGATTCATCTTACAAGATTCAATTACTTTAAGTCCTTCTCAAAGGTATCAAACACAATTATAAAAATCATCAAAAGCATCAGCTGTACCAGCTGTTAAACTGAAAGTACTCTCAAAAGAGTATAGCAACAAAATATTGGATTGGCAAACAAGAATTACAAAATGTAACCCTGCTGACATTTATCTGTACTTTATTTAACAAAATTTCGACTGATATGTGACTAGTAGTTCCTTGTTTGATTCACTTACAATCTCATGTGCACTCGGATGATAAAAATGAGTCCCTCAATGGCAAGTAAGATGAGTAACCACCGTACAATCGTATAAATACGAAAGACCTCGCCCCGTCGACTAATCATGATAGTGCCCTAAACGATGGGTAAGATGAGTAACCACCATACAATCGTATAAATACGAAAGACCCCATCTCGAAGACTATATGAGTGAATGTACCAGATAGGAATCAACAAGTCTCTAGTTGTCATATAAAAGCAATATTCATTCACTAAAGTGAATAACATCTTAATATCTCCAAACAATCCAATGGAAAAAATCCCTACTGATGAATAATACACACTCGCTAGTATGCAATGAACTGACGAAGTAATATAGATAATCAATTGCAGATCACGAGTTCGAAATACTCGTTACACAAAAAAAACTATTCATGAAAAATATCCTTACTGGAAAAATGTCTAAAAGACCCAACATCTGCTTAATAAAGCCAACCAATGGTGAGAATTTCGTATAATGATGCCTGCCATATCATATGGTCAGGCCATATTCTAGCAAAATTTCGAAGCATATAAAGTCAAAGCCATGTCTTAAATAATCGTATCACTCCTATTAGAAAAATATACATGTGTGCCCAGTATTCATGAAAATAATCGTATCAGAAAGTTATAACTATAACAGTACCTTCTCATAATCAGCTGTTATTAAATTTCAAAGATCGTCGATTTTCCCTATGTAATGAATTTCTCGAAAGATCGGCGTGAATATCATTCCATCCATGCAATGACGATTGCCTTCGAATCCCAAGTGAATCAGCTGGTGGACCTCCTCCTCGTCAGGAATCGAATCCACCGCTCTGTGGTGCCATCGCGTCTCTGTCTGCGTTTACTCCGACATGATGAACTTCTGGTTATCCATAGCGGATATTGTCCAAATCCTCACGAAAAAGTTCATAGAAACAGCGGACCCCTATTCCTCTTCTACGTTACGCCACTGTTCCATACAATGTTCAGTTTGAGTGTTGAAAGTTCAATTCCCACAGCGGTTTAGTTTTACTTGTAGAAAATAAAATTGTTTCATCAGAGTGTCTAAGTTTATGAAACACCCTGTAGCTGTGTTCATACTCGGTAATTCATAACACTGCATAAGAAATAATTGCATTAATGCACGTGCTAATGTTCCTAAGTGCATATGCTTACAACATTCCGTTTGCTTAAAACTGTTAATGTTACTTGGAATGCGTTATGAAATGCATAGTCGTAATGTCATTAAGAAAAACTATGTTCATTCGAAGTTCAAAGTTGCAGTATCTCGTAACTATCTTGTATAATTCAAATGCTGAATAAACGTTCTAACTCAATGTAGTAATGAAGTTCAGCTTCTGTCATAATGCTTGCGTATATAATGGGAAATAACCCGCTCGGTTTTACTGCAATGCTATAATCATCTCCGCCTAAAGCTGGCCTCGCCATGTCGCTCTACTATGCCGTTCTGCGTTGAAATGCAGCTTGGAATAAAGTTCTCCAACTACTCGCAATGCTGTTTTAAAAACCCCGGCCTCCTATGCTTGTTTGCGGCGGATGTCCGCCCGGCTCCCTGACCTACTTGTCGTTCGCTGCTCGGAGAAGTTGAAACTGTCGCTTTCACTTTCCGTGACAGTTTCTGTTCGCTGCGCGACCTTGTACCATGCGCTAGGCGTGTGCTACACAGCTCGACTCTCTTGCTTGGCTCACAGAGGCCCACTGACAGTGTCTGCACTGCCTCGACCCTTACCTGCCTGGTGCGGTCACGTGACGTCCTCCCCACCACCGTGGTCTTGCGTCACAAATATAATCTCGAACCCCCATCATCTCGGCTATTAAGTTATAAAATAACTTAAGGGTTATCTGACTTCCTTTAAATTATTACCACATATAATGCATGTTATATCTCCTCTTCTGAGATGTTTAAATACCATGTTCCATATAGATCTTAATAAAGCTTCATATTTCCATCCATAATTCCATCTGCTTGACTGCGGTCAGCACCTTCTAAATCCTAGACCTACTACGTCATCTTGACATTCCTCTTGACTCGATCTGAGCGCTATCTTTTCTTAACTCTTCCCAAAATCTCAACTACGGCTCAATGTCTGCTGGCGTAGCCGATAGCCTCTACTAGGTATCGGGTACATCTCTCCCGTACATCTCCTTTTTTATCAGGATTGAGAAAAAAAATACACTCTCAGGCATTCTATATATAACACATGTACACGATAGCTCTACAATTCTCTTAATCAGCATGATGGTACTTTCTAATGCTAGCAGCATTAAAAGTTCCTACAACTTCATCAGTATCCATTCTGACAATCTTGTAGCTATTATTTCGGTACGTTTCTTCAATACGGAATGGACCAGCGTACAATGGCGCAAATTTATGGTAGATCTTCAGTTGAAGATTCGAAGTGACTGGCTTCCTAATCAGCACCTCATCATTTTCTTGAAACGGCTCGTGGAACCTCCTTCCTGCCTGTCTCCTGGCTCTCTTCTCCGCCTGTCTTCTGAGTCTCTCTCCTGCCATCTCGACTCTTCTTTCTTGTGTGGGTTGAGGATCTACTGGTGCTCTCACGACTCGGTCCCATGGTCTATCCGGTTTCAATCCATGATGAAGCATGGACGGAATCTGTCCTGTGCTTTCATGTACTGTGGAATTCAAGCATTGACTAATGATGGGTATCACTTCCATCCATCTATGGTGTTGCCTTGACACATATAAGCGACACATCTTACTGATTTCCGGCATAATTATTTCGGCTGGATTTCCCTCTGGATACCGTACAGAATTAAACACATGCCTTATTCCTAAACGATCCATAGCAGTAGAAAATTCCATACTGGTAAATTGTGATCCATGGTCACTCAACAAAACTTCAGGTTTCCCCATGCTCGGAATAACTGTTTTCTCTAATCTGTTGATCACGTACTTGGATGTAGCTTTCTGGATAGGGCATAGAGATACGTATTTAGAAAATACGTCCACTGTTACCAAAACAAACTGATTTCCTTTCGTCGAACGAGGAATCGGACCGAAAATGTCCGTAGCTAAGAGTTTTCTTGGCTTGTTGGGTAATATTGATCTAGGAACCTCTTACATAAGCTTATATGAATATTTACTTCGCTGACAACTGTCACAGGTCTTTATGACGTCGCGAATCGTTTGTCCCATTTGTCTCCAAACGAAGGTTTCTTGAGCGAGAGCCAAAGTCTTGTCTACACCTACATGAGCTGCAGTTCGGTGTATCATCCAAATAACTGGTTTGACAAGCTTGGGTGGGATCACTTCTCTAAGTTTAGTATGATCCTGGTCGATATATTGGCATATAACACCTCCCATAATATGGTATTTTCTAGCCTCTATCTCAGTTCTTTGAAAATCTGGATCAGCGTTGTCCATCCTGCGTGTCAAAAAACGGTAAATTCTTCGCAAAGGTGCATATCTCTTCTGAGTTTGCGCTAACATCTTCAACTTTTCTAGAGTACCATTATCCTCTTGAATCAAATTTATATGGTTGACAATTACTTCCTCACAAGGGTTTCTGCACAACACATCTGCTAACAGATTTAATTTCCCCGGTCTATGTACAACAGTTGGGTTAAATTGCTGAAAGAACAGAGCCCATCTGGTGATGCGGTCACTCGCTAAGTCGGTCTTCATAATAAATTGGAGGGCTTTATGATCTGTGATCACTGTTATGTCATGTCCAAACAACACCTTCTTCCACGTCTTAAGAGCTTGAACCACTGCTAATGCCTCTAACTCAGTTGCATAGTAATTCTTCTCACAATTCCTAAGCTTGCGACTGGTGAAAGCTAAATACCTATGTTTCTTGTCATCATCCAACTGATATAGGATCCCACTGATACCTATTTTGGATGCGTCTGTCTCCACAAAAAATCTTCTTGCAAAATCTGGGTACTCAAGCTTGATATTTTGGATCAACATGTTCTTAGCCGCTAAAAACGCTTGATTGCATTTATCGTCCCATTTCCATCGATTTCCCTTTCTTAGTAAATCCTGCAGAGGTGCCATCGTTTCAGTATATTCAGGACAGTGTGTTGAAAAGAACTGACACATGCCTAAAAACTGCCGTACCTCTTTAATCTTTCGTGGGGTTGGAAACTCTGAAATTGTCTTGATCTTCTTTGGATTGGGCCTATAACCATCTCCATCGATTCTATGTCCAAGAAATTCAATTTCTTCATGAAAGAACTGACATTTATTGAAATTCACCTTGAAGTTCGTCCTCCTAAGTTCTTCAAAAAGCATTCGAAGGTGCCTGATATGTTCTTCCGCTGTCTCAGACGCTATAATCAGGTCATCAATATAGCTCACCACATGCTCCTTAACTGCATCTGACAAATTTTCATCTAGTGCTCGGATCATCACCGGACCACTATTTTTCACTCCAAAAGGTAACCTATTGAATACATATGTTTTATGGTCAAGCAAGAACCCTGTGTATTGTTTGCAGTCTTCTGCTAGCTCTACATGATAATAAGAACTAGTCAGATCGATAGTCGAAAAGAAACTCTTTCCTCTGAATCTGCGCAACAATTCACGAATAACAGGTGGCCTGTCGTGTTCAGGAAGAACTCTTTCATTAAGGGCTCTAGCATCTAGGCATATCCTCAGCTTACCATTAGGTTTCTTGACAACAGCTAAAGGATTCAAATACGCAGTTGGCATCTTCTTAATTATTCCATCTTTCCCCATATCGCTTATCATTATACTAACTTCCTCCTTCCCTTTATCCGGAATGGGATATAAATTTTTATGGTATGGTTTGTCATCCATCAACTTGATGCTGTAGGTAAAATTTTCTATGAGACCTGGTTTGTAATTGAATATGTCCTCATATTCTGAAATTGCTTCATCAAACTGTTCCTTAATTTCTGGATTTATTTTACTTGTCATTCCAGTTCTATCTTCTATAGACCTTTCAATGCTGCATACTATCTCCTCCAATATATTCTCTCTAAAGAATGTCATCTCAGATTCCTGATTTTCCATGATCCCTTCTGGAAAGTACATGCGCCTACTCTGCATATCTATGATCAGGCCACTCTCACTTAAGAAATCTACTCCTAGGATCATGTCAAAATGTAGTTGACCCACTACTAGGAACATCTGTTCAAAACGTCTGGTTCCAATCCCAACATCTAAAAGTACCTGACTTTTGCATTTCATACTCCTGTCTGGGATCACCCCTTGAATCTTGCTAACAACAGTTGGCAACATTGTAATTTCTCCTGACAATTTCAACTCATCTAGGCAACCTATGGATATCAAGCTCACCATAGCCCCCGTGTCTACAAGTGTCTTTATTTCCTTTCCCATGACTTCCACACTGATAACTGGCAATTCAAGTCTATTTCCTCGATGTACTATGTCTTCCTCCTCGATTAAATCCTCGTCCTTGACCTGATACGTTTCGACAATGATGATCGATTCCCAATGATTAGGATCTTTCTCTAAAGTTAATTTGACGTTTTTTTTTCCTTCGCCACTCGTGCTTGCTCGATTGACATCTCAGACTGTCTCCTCGAGTGGTGCACTAGGCTGTCTATTTTCTTGCCTCGACCTCTCATATTCACGATTATCTCGTCTTTCCTCTGGCTCATTTCTTCGGCCCTCCTGCCTGTCGTTCCGATTATACTGTTGACCTTGGCTCCAGTTATTTCTACCACGATATCTATTGTTGTATCGATTCCTATCTTGATATCTGGAATTCTGGTTATAATTTCTGTATCGGCTGTCTCTTGCTTCCTGATCGTATGGCCTCTCATATGGTCCTCTATACCGATCATTTCCACGAACGTTACGGATGTTTCCTCGATTTCCTTCGTTCCTTCTGTTTTCCCAGGAATCTCTTCTGTCCGTTTGAGCTGCGTTATCAATGACTACCGCATTCACCTCTTGCGTGTTCCTATTGTCGTTTCTTGTATTTCTAGGCGTAACTTGAGCGCTTGTGTAGTCTAATCGCCGTAAAATGTCGTCATAGTGCTTAAGTGTGTTTGCTCCCGACGCTATGAGTGATCGTTGTACCTCAATCGGTAACTGTCTCGCTATAGCTTGCAAAAGCTCTTCTTCAGGCAATGGAGGAATCAGAAACTGTAATTTAGCCAACTGTGACGTAAAATAATTGGCTTAATGCGTCGGATGTGACGTAGAATAACGCTTCGAGTACATTTCCGCTCTTACGTTCAGTTGATCTTCTGCACTCCAAAATCTCCTTAAGAATGCCATTGCAAATTGCTCCATATTTGCAAAATTGCTTCTGAATGCACTAAACCAAGTTAACGCAGACCCGTCTAAGGCGCGTTCGACTATCCTTAGCTCTCTTTCTTTGGTTACTCTATGTTCCGCCATGTAGTCTCGAATATCTCGCAGAAATTCGACTGGTGTGACCCCTGTATTTCCAGAAAACTTCCTCGGCTTGTCATCCAGATTTCTGATAATGGTAACTGGACCTGAGTATCGTTCACTTGTACCCAACGTACTCCTATTTGAACTCGGTTTATCCTGAGGGGTTGAACTTGCCCTTTCGAATGTCACATTCGGTTGCGTTTGACGGTCTTCTCCCATGCTAACTTCTTGATTACCCATACTGCGGTCTATCGGTGTCTGATTTATCGATATTTCCCCTGATGTAAAATTCTGACTGGTGAAACTATTAATCATAGATTCTAGTTTAGTCATCCTATCTTCTGCCAATTTTTCTGCCGTCTTGACCTGAGTCTTCAACTCATCTAGCGACGTAACATTCTGCGTTTTGTTACTCTCGTCTAAATCGTTTTTCAACTTGTCTGTCTTGTCTTCGCATGTATTCTTTACTGACGCGACTTGTTCCTTTAACAGATCAACAACTGTTCTAAATAGAGTTGAATCTATCTTCATCGTTTCCTTGTTCTCCGTAAATCTCGCTTCTAAGTTCGCCATACCTGCGATTAATTTCTCATCTAATCCTGCACGTTTTTCTTTTGCTTCGGCATCGACCTCACTATACCGTTCTTCCACGATTTAACCGACTCTATTTTTGAATAAAGCTAAGTTTTCATTAACCTTTTGCTCTATATCATCATCCATCTTCCTAATATCTTTCTGCAATTGATTCTCTAATGATTTTAAATTGGAATTAACCTCTCCTAAGACTTCCTCTTTAATGGTCCCAATTACTGACTTTAAATCTTTAATCTCATTACCTAGATTCATCTCTAGACCTTTGATTTTAGTTTCGAAAGATACTTCGGTAGACCACTCTTGAATTTTGCCTACATCTGCCACTAAACCATCGATGTCGAATCTCAACTTCGATACATCCGATTTAATGTCTTTCTGTATGGACATAACGTCTGTTCTTAAAGTAAGAATGTTTTCTTCTCCTCTACTTTCTAATTCAATAATATTCTTTCTTAATATTTGAACATTTTCCTCTCCTTTCATATTTACTGCAATTATATCTAATTGTAAAGTCTTAAGCATTTCATTATTCTTTAAAGTTAATCTATTCTCTAACCTAGTTAACTTGTTTTCTAACTCTGTGTTAGTTTCTTCACTACGAGACTGTAATTTCTCTTCCAATGTTTTAAAATTATCCTCACTATTTGACTGTAATCTCTCTTCTAATGATTTAAAATTGTCTTCACTATTGGACTGTAACCTAGTCTCTAATAACATCAACTCATCTTTACTATTTGACTGTAATCTGGTCTCTAATGACTTTAAATTATCTTCACTAGTTGACTGTAATCTGGTATCTAATGATTTTAAACTGTCGTTCAGATTGCCTTCGTTACTAATCTGTAATGATTTTAAATTTTCTTCATTACTAGTCTGTAATGCTTGCACATTTTCTTTACATCTAGCTTCTAACCTAGCTTCTGAACTATTTATCTGTTCTTTAACTTCCGTTTCCATTTTAGAAATAGTTTCTGCAATACCAGACATACCACTCTGTAACTCTCCTAACACCTTAGATAAATCTTCCGGCAACATAATTATATTTTCAATAGACGTTTTTTCAGAGACGTTAGACAACAACACATCACAATGTCTCAATTCCTGCATTCACTTGGGTATAGGAAAAATGACTTATAACTAACATGATATAATACTAATACGATTAACATGAACACTGGAATGGGCACACAAGTATATTGTCTGACTAAGTTTAATAAATTTTGTAACACAATTAAATGAACTTGAGATCAATCTCTCAGTAATCTAAATCTGATGTGATTTCATAGAATAAGCAAAATCGAGGCCCCACAGGTGGGTAAAGACGATTCTCCCACTCTCTCTGTACCCGTTCGTCCTGGGGATGCGATGACCCATCTGCTATTACATCGCATTCCTGGAGTTCCAGGACAGAGCGGAGTTAAATGAACCTCTAGTCAAATAAGGAATGTGTCGGAAATTCAGCTGAGTTATCGAAAAACAGTGGGTAACACGAGACAAAGTATCTCTAGGGTCGTTACGGGCTTAAGTTTAATAAAAAATAAATGCAAATATAAATGGGCGTCATCAACTGAATTCCTAGCAAACCACCTCCTTTCCTGGTTAAGCCTTACTCAAGACGAGGAAAGAAAAAGGAAAATCACACCATCATCAGATCACCACTAAGATAAAAACAAATTTATTTCACTTTGATAGTCAGACAGACATTTTAAATATACCTCCTACCTGAGAGTATGGTCGAATGCCAACGTTAAATTGTCATTGTCCAAAAATCGAACCATCTCTTTTCTAATCAAAAATATTTCATCCACATAAAACAAGAAAAATCTCTAAAGTTCTCTTGGGTTCTCAGGATCACTGTAGCACTATGTCTTTCGTCACTGACATTTGTGATACCTGAGACCTAATTTCTCTTTAATTTAACATCATAAATGTGGATTTGAAAAAGTTATTAATCTGTCTAAACATACACATATTATAATCACATATTTTAAATATCACGCAATTTATGGCTTGCATGGCATAATTTAAATGTTGAACACGCTAGTAAAATGCTCCTAAACATTGAATAATTAATTTACACTATTTACATTGTCATTACAATTACTTGTTTGTGAATTACAGAAAATTCACGGCTCATTGGTCATCATTATCATCATCATCAAAATTAAATATTTCTTACATTAATTCTCATTTCAAAATTCAACATATTCCTGTCATTTAAATGAAAATTATTATCATTACTTCATTATACTTTCTAATTATTCACACAATCTTATTTTATCATCTACTTCAGATTAAATCATCTTAAATCATCAATACAAATTGTTTAATTCCTCAACTCAAGTTGCAATTCCTCAAATTATGTCTCATTTAAATTTATTTAATTCCACATAAATTCATTAATCATCAGCTTCTTTAATTAATTATCACCTTCTAATTCAGTTATTCATCATCTATCCAATCATCTATTAATTTACTTAAATCAGTTTATTTATCCAATCTTTAATTCATCCATTTATTTAATTCATTGATTTATTCCAAAATTTAATTTATCAACTTATTTAAATTTCATTCTTCTGGTTATTTAGATTCTTATTATTTCATCTAGTCATTCTGATTTTTATTTCATTAGGTCAGATCGTTAATATGCTTAATTTTCAGACTATTATTTCATTAATTATTATTCTCAGAAAATCTTGTATTATCAACTTTATTTATTTGTTTAATTTCCTAACAAATTGTTTAATATGGGTTATAGAACGTTGTCTTACAGTTTTATCACTTCAAAGTTATATCTCGTATTTAATTTTCATGCCAAAAAATATTATTGCCTTCACGACATCACGTTGGATCTGACTATCCACAACTACATTATATATCCTCAATTCTTCAAATATCACATTTGAATACAACAATTATTCCACAAAACTCCACAAATATTCAGCATACAGCCTGAATCTCAACAATTACGCTAGACCGGGTTCGACAACCTCATGTCTGCTTCAAAATACATTAGCAACATTGCAACTATCACTTGGCAACTTCCACAAAATGCCTATCACAAACTTCACTTAACCATGTTGCATGATCTACAAAATATATATGACTGGCTTCAAATTATCAACGCACACAATCTCCAATAACTGTAATTACTCTGATCACATCTAGACAACTTCTTAAACAATTGGAAAAAATATTACCTTAGTAATTCAGGATCTGCTTTCAAATAGCATAAATTCTCTTACAATTCTCATAATTCACATCACAGAAAAACACCAATGTGCTATAATCTCTCATATCAAAATCTGCAATACTGATCTGCCTTAAAATAAATCTGACCATTAATGATTCATCTTACAAGATTCAATTACTTTAAGTCCTTCTCAAAGGTATCAAACACAATTATAAAAATCATCAAAAGCATCAGCTGTACCAGCTGTTAAACTGAAAGTACTCTCAAAAGAGTATCGCAACAAAATATTGGATTGGCAAACAAGAATTACAAAATGTAACCCTGCTGACATTTATCTGTACTTTATTTAACAAAATTTCGACTGATATGTGACTAGTAGTTCCTTGTTTGATTCACTTACAATCTCATGTGCACTCGGATGATAAAAATGAGTCCCTCAATGGCAAGTAAGATGAGTAACCACCGTACAATCGTATAAATACGAAAGACCTCGCCCCGTCGACTAATAATGATAGTGCCCTAAACGATGGGTAAGATGAGTAACCACCATACAATCGTATAAATACGAAAGACCCCATCTCGAAGACTATATGAGTGAATGTACCAGATAGGAATCAACAAGTCTCTAGTTGTCATATAAAAGCGATATTCATTCACTAAAGTGAATAACATCTTAATATCTCCAAACAATCCAATGGAAAAAATCCCTACTGATGAATAATACACACTCGCTAGTATGCAATGAACTGACGAAGTAATATAGATAATCAATTGCAGATCACGAGTTCGAAATACTCGTTACACAAAAAAAAACTATTCATGAAAAATATCCTTACTGGAAAAATGTCTAAAAGACCCAACATCTGCTTAATAAAGCCAACCAATGGTGAGAATTTCGTATAATGATGCCTGCCATATCATATGGTCACGCCATATTCTAGCAAAATTTCGAAGCATATAAAGTCAAAGCCATGTCTTATTAATCGTATCACTCCTATTAGAAAAATATACATGTGTGCCCAGTATTCATGAAAATAATCGTATCAGAAAGTTATAACTCTTACAGTACCTTCTCATAATCAGCTGTTATTAAATTTCAAAGATCGTCGATTTTCCCTATGTAATGAATTTCTCGAAAGATCGGCGTGAATATCATTCCATCCATGCAATGACGATTGCCTTCGAATCCCAAGTGAATCAGCTGTTGGACCTCCTCCTCGTCAGGAATCGAATCCATCGCTCTGTGGTGCCATCGCGTATCTGTCTGCGTTTACTCCGACATGATGAACTTCTGGTTATCCATAGCGGATATTGTCCAAATCCTCACGAAAAAGTTCGTAGAAACAGCGGACCCCCTATTCCTCTTCTACGTTACGCCACTGATCCATACAATGTTCAGTTTGAGTGTTGAAAGTTCAATTTCCACAGCGGTTTAGTGTTACTTGTAGAAAATAAAATTGTTTCATCAGAGTGTCTAAGTTTATGAAACACCCTGTAGCTGTGTTCATACTCGGTAATTCATAACACTGCATAAGAAATAATTGCATTAATGCACGTGCTAATGTTCCTAAGTGCATATGCTTACAACATTCCGTTTGCTTAAAACTGTTAATGTTACTTGGAATGCGTTATGAAATGCATAGTCGTAATGTCATTAAGAAAAACTATGTTCATTCGAAGTTCAAAGTTGCAGTATCTCGTAACTATCTTGTATAATTCAAATGCTGAATAAACGTTCTAACTCAATGTAGTAATGAAGTTCAGCTTCTGTCATAATGCTTGCGTATATAATGGGAAATAACCCGCTCGGTTTTACTGCAATGCTATAATCATCTCCGCCTAAAGCTGGCCTCGCCATGTCGCTCTACTATGCCGTTCTGCGTTGAAATGCAGCTTGGAATAAAGTTCTCCAACTACTCGCAATGCTGTTTTAAAAACCCCGGCCTCCTATGCTTGTTTGCGGCGGATGTCCGCCCGGCCCACTGACCTACTTGTCGTTCGCTGCTCGGAGAAGTTGAAACTGTCGCTTTCACTTTCCGTGACAGTTTCTGTTCGGTGCGCGACCTTGTACCATGAGCTAGGCGTGTGCTACACAGCTCGACTCTCTTGCTTGGCTCACAGAGCCCCACTGACAGTGTCTGCACTGCCTCCACCCTTACCTGCCTGGTGCGGTCACGTGACGTCCTCCCCACCACTGTGGTCTTGCGTCACAAATATAATCTCGAACCCCCATCATATCGGCTATTAAGTTATAAAATAACTTAAGGGTTATCTGACTTCCTTTAAATTATTACCACATATAATGCATGTTATATCTCCTCTTCTGAGATGTTTAAATACCATGTTCCATATAGATCTTAATAAAGCTTCATATTTCCATCCATAATTCCATCTGCTTGACTGCGGTCAGCGCCTTCTAAATCCTAGACCTACTACGTCATCTTGACATTCCTCTTGACTCGATCTGAGCGCTATCTTTTCTTAACTCTTCCCAAAATCTCAACTACGGCTTAATGTCTGCTGGCGTAGCCGATAGCCTCAACTAGGTATCGGGTACAGTACACAAAGATACAGATAAGACTGAAGTTGTTGATTCAATGAGTGTCCAATAAACTAGTACGCATGATTGTCGGATATGGGGTCAATATAACACAGGTAATGTAAGGTGGATTTGTTTTAGAAGCCGTTTCTTCATAGGTGGCTTCGATATCTAGTAATATAATCACTTTTTAGTCGGTCAACACATTAAGGTGCACAGTTAACTTGAGCGGGTAATAACAACAATTTTTCAAATTTATTAACTTATAAAAAATAGCATGATTAATTATACACTTTTCTTCTTACACTTTCTTATACATTTCTATTATGAGGTTTAATTACATGCGAACTATATTTTCAAATGTATTTATTTTTAGTTATTATATTAAAGTAAATCGGGCAAGTCAATATTGTTTTGGTAAAACGTATAACAAGTTTAATGTTTAGTGAATATGTTTCTACTAAACCTTGGAGTCTTCTTCAGCAATATAATATGTAATTTTAATATTGCTGAATTTGTTCCAAGTTTTGTATGCCTGGCTAACACCTTCATAAACAGCTCTAATGATTAATGGAAATATATCCGAATTAATGAAAATTACTATAAATTATTAATTAAATTATTATTAATTACATCATTAACTACAGAATTAATTATTTTACTATAAAATACATTATTAATACATTTTAAACGATTACAGTATTTAATAAGTAACTTATTAAATTACTGTGAATTTCTGTCAAAACGGAGCTTTTATCTAGTTGTTAATTTATAGCTCTTCTCTTTGATGTTATTATTATTATTATTATTAATAATAATATTACAATGGTAGCTACGCACATTAAGGTGCAGAGATAGTCCATGGGGCCAAGATCCCTGGGCATTCAGTAGACATGGGTTTCAACCCCATCGTCGGTCGTCCTTGAAATGGCTTTCCGTGGTTTCCCATTTTTAACTCCGGGAAAATGCTGGGACGCCACCTTCTCACTTCCTACAACCACATCCATCCACATCCTGCCCAGTTCCATTCATCATTCATTTAATCTCTCAGTAACTCCTCTTATGAGATTGGCGTCAGGTAGGGAATCGGGCCATAAAAACCACACAGACGTGCATAACATCTCATCCCCAACCCTGTTGAAAACGGGAATAATAAGCGGTAAATTCACAATTTATTAATATTGAATTGAAACACTCATATGATTACTGGAGACACCCCTTATTACAAATATGTATAAAACTGTAAAAATGTGTAATAATCCAGGTTATTTTTTTCAGGTTAGTAAGTGTACAGACTTCTTTTCATTCCTCACCAAATTTAATTGGGCGCATTAATGTGTTGATCGAATTATAGACGATTCTTTTATTAGAATTAAAGGTGCACAGTCAAACATCAAGTAATAAAGTTTCATGCCTTCAGTGACATGACGCATGCAGTCGTAATGCCGTTTATAAATATGCCACAGCGCTGTGAAAGGAAGTTTATCGGAAAAGGTTCATCAGATTTGCTGAATAAGCCCTTACACAGTGTTGTTTACTTTATATAAATATTAATGGCGATGCCTGTTTATGGATTAGCCGAGCTAATGAACGCATGGGAGAGGTTTTAGTTTTCACTTTAATACAGGTAACGAACGTCGTTTGGAATTTGTATTTATGCACTCAGGTAACAACGTAATGAGAGAAAGATTTATTTTGTAACAAACAAAACATCCGTTCCAATCAGGGTTGGCCAGCAGGATTTGGAAAAACATTACAAGCCGATGGTTGACTACAATTAACTTACTTACACATTATTCTAAATCGTAGCTGAGTTGGTTTTAACCCCTCCATCGACTGTCCTTGAAATGGTTCGGGTTCAATTCCCGGTTCTGCCAGGTAATTTCATTCTGGAACGGGGTGTGACAAAACTGAGAATAAGTGTGTACAATTTCCCCTTCAGCCGTCCTGGAAGTGATTTTCCGTGGTTTACAACCTCAACTCAAGAGAAATGTCGGAAGGGTTTCTAACTTCAGGGGAGGGGCGTGGTGGTTCAGTGGTCTAGCTGTATGCCTCTCACCAAGGCGGTCCGGGTTCGATTCCCGGTCAATGCATGTGAGATTTCCGAAGTGAAATGCCATGTCCTGTGGTTCGGAATCCACGTAAAAAGGAGGTCCCGTGGCTCATAATCACAAGATACACGGTCACGTAAAACTACAATCTTCCTTTTCTTAATTTCAGGGGCAACAATAAACGATACTACAGACTCCACTCTAACACAGAGGTTAATGACCATGATGTCCAAAGCAACAACAACACAATCTTCTTCTAGTATGTAAGTTAGTTTTATGTCATTACTTATTTTTCGTTGTAGTATTGATATCACTATAATTTTCACTATTTCACAAACCTTTAAGGCTTATGACCTAGTTATTTATCACCTTAAACTAACTACAATAGAACCCCGTTTATCCAAAATAAAGGGGACAGAGCTTCATCCGTTGACGAATGTTTTCGGATAACACATGGTAAATATTTTCGAAAGTTATATGTCGAAATAAGCGAAGGTACATACTGTATTTTGACATTAATATGTTTACATAATGTCACTCATTGTATAAAATCGGTGATTTACTACTGAATTTTCTTGGTGCAGCGCTGTCGTGCAGCTATTTCACGCCACCGTTCAATCAACAATACATCAGCTGGTGTGGATTCATTGCTTTGTTCAACAAAGCGCAAAGCGATCTGAATTAATGAAACAATTCCCTTTGTTACTACTGAACTGAATATACAGTAATTTTATTAATTAGATCGCGTGATATTTTAATAAAATTTCGAAATAAATCTAACCTCCAAATCCACCATCTGCTGTTACTTGGTTCTCAGAATTCCTATTGTCAAAATCGGAGTCGTCTGCTTCAACCCTTGGCTGTAAGACAGAATGCACAATCTTGGTCTGTTAGATCTAGTTGAGCATCATCTGATTATAACTACTCGTTCACCTTACACTGGTAAACATTCTCAAATACTGGAATTTGTTTCTCCAACTCTTGCAGATTTTCATCATTCTCCTTATCTTCCGAAAGTATCCCTTGATATAAATAGTTCCAGTAATTACAAAGAGTCTTTGATGCAATATCAATGGAGAAGGGTCGCTGGACTTTCACAATATTTTTCCTTTGCCAGAGCATTTCGGTTAAGCCGGGTTTCTGTTAAGTGGGGTTTTACATTAGCCTATTACCAACTCCACTTGGATACATAGAACTTGGAGTATAAGTTCGAAGAATCACCACGATTGCGGAGTGGAAATGATGTGGTGCTAAGATCGTCTCAGCATCTAACAGATCGCCCGGGCACGATATGTTGGGAGAGTAAGCTTCTCACGGCCTGCTAAGTCGTACGTGCTCAGAATACCACCCACACCTTGTAAGGTAATATCAGCGAGCAATCAGTGGATCCTCACAGCCTGCTGCATGCGTGCGAGACAAATGAAGACACGATAGCAATTACTGTTTCGTATTAATTTCATCATCATAGGAACTACTACTTCACTGTGTAATCTTTGGAAACAACTCTTTCTTCTTCATTGTGCCGTCATAGGAACTACTGTTTATTCTTTATTGTGTCATCATAGGAACTACTGTTTATTCTTTATTGTGTCATCATAGGAACTACTACTTCACTGTGTAATCATAGGAACTACTGTTTCTTCTTCATTGTGTCATCATAGTAACAACTGTTTCTTCTTCATTGTGCCATCATAGGAACTACTGTTTCTTCTTCATTGTGTCATCATAGGAACTACTGTTCATTCTTCATTGTGCCATCACAGGAACTACTGTTCATCTTTCATTGTGTCATCATAGGAACTACTACTTCACTGTGTTCTCATGGGAACTACTGTTTATTCTTCATTGTGCCATCATAGGAACTACTGTTCATTCTTCATTGTGCCATCATAGGAACTACTGTTTCTTCCTCATTGTGCTATCATAGGAACTACTGTTTCTTCTTCATTGTGTCATCATAGGAACTACTGTGTAATCTTCATTGTGCCATCATAGGAACTACTGTTCATTCATCATTGTGTCATCATAGGAACTACTGTTTCTTCTTCGTTGTGCCATCATAGGAACTATTGTGTATTCTTTATTGTGTCATCAGAAGAACTACTGTTTATTCTTCATTGTGCCATCATAGGAACTACTGTTTATTCTTCATTGTGTCATCATAGGAACTACTGTTCATTCTTCATTGTGCCATCATAGGAACTACTGTTTCTTCTTCATTGTGTCATCATAGGAACTACTGTTCATTCTTCATTGTGCCATCATAGGAACTACTGTTTCTTCCTCATTGTGCTATCATAGGAACTACTGTTTCTTCTTCATTGTGTCATCATAAGAATTACTGTTTCTTCTTCATTGCGCCATCATAGGAACTACTGTTCATTCATCATTGTGTCATCATAGGAACTACTGTTTCTACTTCGTTGTGCCATCATAGGAACTATTGTGTATTCTTTATTGTGTCATCATAGGCACTACTGTTTCTTCTTCATTGTGTCATCATAGGAACTATTGTTTCTTCTTCATTGTGTCATCATAGGAACTACTGTTTCTTCTTCATTGTGTCATCATAGGAACTACTGTTTCTTCTTCATTATGTCATCATAGGAACAACCGTTTCTTCTTCATTGTGTCATCATAGGAACTACTGTTTCTTCTTTATTGTGTCATCATAGGAACTACTGTTTCTTCTTCATTGTGTCATCGTAGGAACAACTGTTTCTTCTTTATTGTGGCATCATAGGAACTACTGTTTCTTCTTTATTGTGTCATCACAGGAACTACTGTTTCTTCTTCGTTGTGTCATCATAGGAACTACTGTGTATTATTTATTGTGTCATCATAGGAACTACTGTTTCTTCTTCATTGTGTCATTATAGGAACTACTGTTTCTTCTTTATTGTGTCATCATAGGAACAACTGTTTCTTCTTCATTGTGTCATCACAGGAACTACTGTTTCTTCTTCGTTGTGTCATCATAGGAACTACTGTGTATTATTTATTGTGTCATCATAGGAAATACTGTTTCTTCTTCATTGTGTCATCATAGGAACAACTGTTTCATCTTCATTGTGTCATCATAGGAACTACTGTTTCTTCTTTATTGTGTCATCATAGTAACTACTGTTTTTTCTTTATTGTGTCATCACAGGAACTACTGTTTCTTCTTCATTGTGTCATTATAGGAACTACTGTTTCTTCTTTATTGTGTCATCATATGAACTACTGTTTCTTCTTTATTGTGGCATCATAGGAACTACTGTTTCTTCTTTATTGTGTCATCACAGGAACTACTGTTTCTTCTTCGTTGTGTCATCATAGGAACTACTGTTTCTTCTTTATTGTGTCATCACAGGAACTACTGTTTCTTCTTCGTTGTGTCATCACAGGAACTACTGTTTCTTCTTCGTTGTGTCATCATAGGAACTACTGTTTCTTCTTTATTGTGTCATCACAGGAACTACTGTTTCTTCTTCGTTGTGTCGTCATAGGAACTACTGTTTCATCTTCGTTGTGTCATCATAGGAACTACTGTGTATTATTTATTGTGTCATCATAGTAACTACTGTTTCTTCTTTATTGTGTCATCATAGGAACTACTGTTTCTTCTTCATTGTGTCATCATAGTAACTACTGTTTCTTCTTTATTGTGTCATCATATGAACTACTGTTTCTTCTTTATTGTGTCATCATAGGAACTACTGTTTCTTCTTCATTGTGTCATCATAGGAACAACTGTTTCTTCTTCATTGTGTCATCATAGGAACTACGGCTTCTTCTTTATTGTGTCATCATAGGAACTACTGTTCCTTCTTCATTGTGTCATCATAGGAACTACTGTTTCTTCTTCGTTGTGTCATCGTAGGAACAACTGTTTCTTCTTTATTGTGGCATCATAGGAACTACTGTTTCTTCTTTATTGTGTCATCACAGGAACTACTGTTTCTTCTTCGTTGTGTCATCATAGGAACTACTGTGTATTATTTATTGTGTCATCGTAGGAACTACAGTTTCTTCTTCATTGTGTCATCATAGGAACTACTGTTTCTTCTTAACTGTGTCATCATAGGAACTACTGTTTCTTCTTCATTGTGTCATCATAGGAACAACTGTTTCTTCTTCATTGTGTCATCATAGGAACTACTGTTTCTTCTTTATTGTGTCATCATAGGAACTACTGTTTCTTCTTCATTGTGTCGTCGTAGGAACAACTGTTTCTTCTTTATTGTGGCATCATAGGAACTACTGTTTCTTCTTTATTGTGTCATCACAGGAACTACTGTTTCTTATTCGTTGTGTCATCATAGGAACTACTGTTTCATCTTCATTGTGTCATCATAGGAACTACTGTTTCTTCTTAATTGTGTCATCATAGGAACTACTGTTTCTTCTTCATTGTGTCATCATAGGAACAACTGTTTCTTCTTCATTGTGTCATCATAGGAACTACTGTTTCTTCTTTATTGTGTCATCATAGGAACTACTGTTTCTTCTTCATTGTGTCGTCGTAGGAACAACTGTTTCTTCTTTATTGTGGCATCATAGGAACTACTGTTTCTTCTTTATTGTGTCATCACAGGAACTACTGTTTCTTATTCGTTGTGTCATCATAGGAACTACTGTTTCATCTTCATTGTGTCATCATAGGAACTACTGTTTCTTCTTTATTGTGTCATCATAGGAACTACTGTTTCTTCTTCATTGTGTCATCATAGGAACAACTGTTTCTTCTTCATTGTGTCATCATAGGAACTACTGTTTCTTCTTTATTGTGTCACCATAGGAACTACTGTTTCTTCTTCATTGTGTCATCATAGGAACAACTGTTTCTTCTTCATTGTGTCATCATAGGAACGACTGTTTCTTCTTTATTGTGTCATCATAGGAATTACTGTTTCTTCTTCATTGTGTCATCATAGGAACTACTGTTTCTTCTCTATTGTGTCATCATAGGAACTACTGTTTCTTCTTCATTGTGTCATCGTAGGTACTACTGTTTCTTCTTCATGTGTCATCATAGGAACTACTGTTTCTTCTTCATTGTGTCATCATAGGAACTACTGTTTCTTCTTCATTGTGTCATCATAGTAACTACTGTGTATTCTTCTTGAGTCATCGTAGGAACTACTGTTTCTTATTCGTTGTGTCATCGTAGGAACAACTGTTTCTTCTTTATTGTGGCATCATAGGAACTACTGTTTCTTCTTTATTGTGTCATCACAGGAACTACTGTTTCTTATTCGTTGTGTCATCATAGGAACTACTGTTTCATCTTCATTGTGTCATCATAGGAACTACTGTTTCTTCTTTATTGTGTCATCATAGGAACTACTGTTTCTTCTTTATTGTTTCATCATAGGAACAACTGTTTCTTCTTCATTGTGTCATCATAGGAACTACTGTTTCTTCTTTATTGTGTCATCATAGGAACTACTGTTTCTTCTTCATTGTGTCATCATAGGAACTACTGTTTCTTCTTTATTGTGTCATCATAGGAACTACTGTTTCTTCTTCATTGTGTCATCGTAGGAACTACTGTTTCTTCTTCATATGTCATCATAGGAACTACTGTTTCTTCTTCGTTGTGCCATCATAGGAACTATTGTGTATTCTTTATTGTGTCATCATAGGAACTACTGTTTATTCTTCATTGTGCCATCATAGGAACTACTGTTTATTCTTCATTGTGTCATCATAGGAACTACTGTTCATTCTTCATTGTGCCATCATAGGAACTACTGTTTCTTCTTCATTGTGTCATCATAGGAACTACTGTTCATTCTTCATTGTGCCATCATAGGAACTACTGTTTCTTCCTCATTGTGCTATCATAGGAACTACTGTTTCTTCTTCATTGTGTCATCATAAGAATTACTGTTTCTTCTTCATTGCGCCATCATAGGAACTACTGTTCATTCATCATTGTGTCATCATAGGAACTACTGTTTCTACTTCGTTGTGCCATCATAGGAACTATTGTGTATTCTTTATTGTGTCATCATAGGCACTACTGTTTCTTCTTCATTGTGTCATCATAGGAACTATTGTTTCTTCTTCATTGTGTCATCATAGGAACTACTGTTTCTTCTTCATTGTGTCATCATAGGAACTACTGTTTCTTCTTCATTATGTCATCATAGGAACAACCGTTTCTTCTTCATTGTGTCATCATAGGAACTACTGTTTCTTCTTTATTGTGTCATCTCAGGAACTACTGTTTCTTCTTCATTGTGTCATCGTAGGAACAACTGTTTCTTCTTTATTGTGGCATCATAGGAACTACTGTTTCTTCTTTATTGTGTCATCACAGGAACTACTGTTTCTTCTTCGTTGTGTCATCATAGGAACTACTGTGTATTATTTATTGTGTCATCATAGGAACTACTGTTTCTTCTTCATTGTGTCATCATAGGAACAACTGTTTCTTCTTCATTGTGTCATCATAGGAACTACTGTTTCTTCTTTATTGTGTCATCATAGGAACTACTGTTTCTTCTTCATTGTGTCATCGTAGGAACAACTGTTTCTTCTTTATTGTGGCATCATAGGAACTACTGTTTCTTCTTTATTGTGTCATCACAGGAACTACTGTTTCTTCTTCGTTGTGTCATCATAGGAACTACTGTGTATTATTTATTGTGTCATCATAGGAACTACTGTTTCTTCTTCATTGTGTCATTATAGGAACTACTGTTTCTTCTTTATTGTGTCATCATAGGAACAACTGTTTCTTCTTCATTGTGTCATCACAGGAACTACTGTTTCTTCTTCGTTGTGTCATCATAGGAACTACTGTGTATTATTTATTGTGTCATCATAGGAACTACTGTTTCTTCTTCATTGTGTCATCATAGGAACAACTGTTTCATCTTCATTGTGTCATCATAGGAACTACTGTTTCTTCTTTATTGTGTCATCATAGTAACTACTGTTTTTTCTTTATTGTGTCATCACAGGAACTACTGTTTCTTCTTCATTGTGTCATTATAGGAACTACTGTTTCTTCTTTATTGTGTCATCATATGAACTACTGTTTCTTCTTTATTGTGGCATCATAGGAACTACTGTTTCTTCTTTATTGTGTCACCACAGGAATTACTGTTTCTTCTTCGTTGTGTCATCATAGGAACTACTGTTTCTTCTTTATTGTGTCATCACAGGAACTACTGTTTCTTCTTCGTTGTGTCATCACAGGAACTACTGTTTCTTCTTCGTTGTGTCATCATAGGAACTACTGTTTCTTCTTTATTGTGTCATCACAGGAACTACTGTTTCTTCTTCGTTGTGTCGTCATAGGAACTACTGTTTCATCTTCGTTGTGTCATCATAGGAACTACTGTGTATTATTTATTGTGTCATCATAGTAACTACTGTTTCTTCTTTATTGTGTCATCATAGGAACTACTGTTTCTTCTTCATTGTGTCATCATAGTAACTACTGTTTCTTCTTTATTGTGTCATCATATGAACTACTGTTTCTTCTTTATTGTGTCATCATAGGAACTACTGTTTCTTCTTCATTGTGTCATCATAGGAACGACTGTTTCTTCTTCATTGTGTCATCATAGGAACTACGGCTTCTTCTTTATTGTGTCATCATAGGAACTACTGTTCCTTCTTCATTGTGTCATCATAGGAACTACGGCTTCTTCTTTATTGTGTCATCATAGGAACTACTGTTCCTTCTTCATTGTGTCATCATAGGAACAACTGTTTCTTCTTCATTGTGTCATCATAGGAACGACTGTTTCTTCTTTATTGTGTCATCATAGGAATTACTGTTTCTTCTTCATTGTGTCATCATAGGAACTACTGTTTCTTCTCTATTGTGTCATCATAGGAACTACTGTTTCTTCTTCATTGTGTCATCGTAGGAACTACTGTTTCTTCTTCATGTGTCATCATAGGAACTACTGTTTCTTCTTCATTGTGTCATCATAGGAACTACTGTTTCTTCTTCATATGTCATCATAGGAACTACTGTTTCTTCTTCGTTGTGCCATCATAGGAACTATTGTGTATTCTTTATTGTGTCATCATAGGAACTACTGTTTATTCTTCATTGTGCCATCATAGGAACTACTGTTTATTCTTCATTGTGTCATCATAGGAACTACTGTTCATTCTTCATTGTGCCATCATAGGAACTACTGTTTCTTCTTCATTGTGTCATCATAGGAACTACTGTTCATTCTTCATTGTGCCATCATAGGAACTACTGTTTCTTCCTCATTGTGCTATCATAGGAACTACTGTTTCTTCTTCATTGTGTCATCATAAGAATTACTGTTTCTTCTTCATTGCGCCATCATAGGAACTACTGTTCATTCATCATTGTGTCATCATAGGAACTACTGTTTCTACTTCGTTGTGCCATCATAGGAACTATTGTGTATTCTTTATTGTGTCATCATAGGCACTACTGTTTCTTCTTCATTGTGTCATCATAGGAACTATTGTTTCTTCTTCATTGTGTCATCATAGGAACTACTGTTTCTTCTTCATTGTGTCATCATAGGAACTACTGTTTCTTCTTCATTATGTCATCATAGGAACAACCGTTTCTTCTTCATTGTGTCATCATAGGAACTACTGTTTCTTCTTTATTGTGTCATCATAGGAACTACTGTTTCTTCTTCATTGTGTCATCGTAGGAACAACTGTTTCTTCTTTATTGTGGCATCATAGGAACTACTGTTTCTTCTTTATTGTGTCATCACAGGAACTACTTTTTCTTCTTCGTTGTGTCATCATAGGAACTACTGTGTATTATTTATTGTGTCATCATAGGAACTACTGTTTCTTCTTCATTGTGTCATCATAGGAACAACTGTTTCTTCTTCATTGTGTCATCATAGGAACTACTGTTTCTTCTTTATTGTGTCATCATAGGAACTACTGTTTCTTCTTCATTGTGTCATCGTAGGAACAACTGTTTCTTCTTTATTGTGGCATCATAGGAACTACTGTTTCTTCTTTATTGTGTCATCACAGGAACTACTGTTTCTTCTTCGTTGTGTCATCATAGGAACTACTGTGTATTATTTATTGTGTCATCATAGGAACTACTGTTTCTTCTTCATTGTGTCATTATAGGAACTACTGTTTCTTCTTTATTGTGTCATCATAGGAACAACTGTTTCTTCTTCATTGTGTCATCACAGGAACTACTGTTTCTTCTTCGTTGTGTCATCATAGGAACTACTGTGTATTATTTATTGTGTCATCATAGGAACTACTGTTTCTTCTTCATTGTGTCATCATAGGAACAACTGTTTCATCTTCATTGTGTCATCATAGGAACTACTGTTTCTTCTTTATTGTGTCATCATAGTAACTACTGTTTTTTCTTTATTGTGTCATCACAGGAACTACTGTTTCTTCTTCATTGTGTCATTATAGGAACTACTGTTTCTTCTTTATTGTGTCATCATATGAACTACTGTTTCTTCTTTATTGTGGCATCATAGGAACTACTGTTTCTTCTTTATTGTGTCACCACAGGAATTACTGTTTCTTCTTCGTTGTGTCATCATAGGAACTACTGTTTCTTCTTTATTGTGTCATCACAGGAACTACTGTTTCTTCTTCGTTGTGTCATCACAGGAACTACTGTTTCTTCTTCGTTGTGTCATCATAGGAACTACTGTTTCTTCTTTATTGTGTCATCCCAGGAACTACTGTTTCTTCTTCGTTGTGTCGTCATATGAACTACTGTTTCATCTTCGTTGTGTCATCATAGGAACTACTGTGTATTATTTATTGTGTCATCATAGTAACTACTGTTTCTTCTTTATTGTGTCATCATAGGAACTACTGTTTCTTCTTCATTGTGTCATCATAGTAACTACTGTTTCTTCTTTATTGTGTCATCATATGAACTACTGTTTCTTCTTTATTGTGCCATCATAGGAACTACTGTTTCTTCTTCATTGTGTCATCATAGGAACAACTGTTTCTTCTTCATTGTGTCATCATAGGAACTACGGCTTCTTCTTTATTGTGTCATCATAGGAACTACTGTTCCTTCTTCATTGTGTCATCATAGGAACTACTGTTTCTTCTTCGTTGTGTCATCGTAGGAACAACTGTTTCTTCTTTATTGTGGCATCATAGGAACTACTGTTTCTTCTTTATTGTGTCATCACAGGAACTACTGTTTCTTCTTCGTTGTGTCATCGTAGGAACAACTGTTTCTTCTTTATTGTGGCATCATAGTAACTACTGTTTCTTCTTTATTGTGTCATCATAGGAACAACTGTTTCTTCTTCATTGTGTCATCATAGGAACTACGGCTTCTTCTTTATTGTGTCATCATAGGAACTACTGTTCCTTCTTCATTGTGTCATCATAGGAACTACTGTTTCTTCTTCGTTGTGTCATCGTAGGAACAACTGTTTCTTCTTTATTGTGGCATCATAGGAACTACAGTTTCTTCTTCATTGTGTCATCATAGGAACTACTGTTTCTTCTTAATTGTGTCATCATAGGAACTACTGTTTCTTCTTCATTGTGTCATCATAGGAACAACTGTTTCTTCTTCATTGTGTCATCATAGGAACTACTGTTTCTTCTTTATTGTGTCATCATAGGAATTACTGTTTCTTCTTCATTGTGTCATCATAGGAACTACTGTTTCTTCTCTATTGTGTCATCATAGGAACTACTGTTTCTTCTTCATTGTGTCATCATAGGAACTACTGTTTCTTCTTAATTGTGTCATCATAGGAACTACTGTTTCTTCTTCATTGTGTCATCATAGGAACAACTGTTTCTTCTTCATTGTGTCATCATAGGAACTACTGTTTCTTCTTTATTGTGTCATCATAGGAACTACTGTTTCTTCTTCATTGTGTCGTCGTAGGAACAACTGTTTCTTCTTTATTGTGGCATCATAGGAACTACTGTTTCTTCTTTATTGTGTCATCACAGGAACTGCTGTTTCTTATTCGTTGTGTCATCATAGGAACTACTGTTTCATCTTCATTGTGTCATCATAGGAACTACTGTTTCTTCTTTATTGTGTCATCATAGGAACTACTGTTTCTTCTTCATTGTGTCATCATAGGAACAACTGTTTCTTCTTCATTGTGTCATCATAGGAACTACTGTTTCTTCTTTATTGTGTCACCATAGGAACTACTGTTTCTTCTTCATTGTGTCATCATAGGAACAACTGTTTCTTCTTCATTGTGTCATCATAGGAACGACTGTTTCTTCTTTATTGTGTCATCATAGGAATTACTGTTTCTTCTTCATTGTGTCATCATAGGAACTACTGTTTCTTCTCTATTGTGTCATCATAGGAACTACTGTTTCTTCTTCATTGTGTCATCGTAGGAACTACTGTTTCTTCTTCATGTGTCATCATAGGAACTACTGTTTCTTCTTCATTGTGTCATCATAGGAACTAATGTTTCTTCTTCATTGTGTCATCATAGTAACTACTGTGTATTCTTCTTGTGTCATCGTAGGAACTACTGTTTCTTATTCGTTGTGTCATCGTAGGAACAACTGTTTCTTCTTTATTGTGGCATCATAGGAACTACTGTTTCTTCTTTATTGTGTCATCACAGGAACTACTGTTTCTTATTCGTTGTGTCATCATAGGAACTACTGTTTCATCTTCATTGTGTCATCATAGGAACTACTGTTTCTTCTTTATTGTGTCATCATAGGAACTACTGTTTCTTCTTTATTGTTTCATCATAGGAACAACTGTTTCTTCTTCATTGTGTCATCATAGGAACTACTGTTTCTTCTTTATTGTGTCATCATAGGAACTACTGTTTCTTCTTCATTGTGTCATCATAGGAACTACTGTTTCTTCTTTATTGTGTCATCATAGGAACTACTGTTTCTTCTTCATTGTGTCATCGTAGGAACTACTGTTTCTTCTTCATTGTGTCATCATAGGAACTACTGTTTCTTCTTCGTTGTGCCATCATAGGAACTATTGTGTATTCTTTATTGTGTCATCATAGGAACTACTGTTTATTCTTCATTGTGCCATCATAGGAACTACTGTTTATTATTCATTGTGTCATCATAGGAACTACTGTTCATTCTTCATTGTGCCATCATAGGAACTACTGTTTCTTCTTCATTGTGTCATCATAGGAACTACTGTTCATTCTTCATTGTGCCATCATAGGAACTACTGTTTCTTCCTCATTGTGCTATCATAGGAACTACTGTTTCTTCTTCATTGTGTCATCATAAGAATTACTGTTTCTTCTTCATTGCGCCATCATAGGAACTACTGTTCATTCATCATTGTGTCATCATAGGAACTACTGTTTCTACTTCGTTGTGCCATCATAGGAACTATTGTGTATTCTTTATTGTGTCATCATAGGCACTACTGTTTCTTCTTCATTGTGTCATCATAGGAACTATTGTTTCTTCTTCATTGTGTCATCATAGGAACTACTGTTTCTTCTTCATTGTGTCATCATAGGAACTACTGTTTCTTCTTCATTATGTCATCATAGGAACAACCGTTTCTTCTTCATTGTGTCATCATAGGAACTACTGTTTCTTCTTTATTGTGTCATCATAGGAACTACTGTTTCTTCTTCATTGTGTCATCATAGGAACAACTGTTTCTTCTTCATTGTGTCATCATAGGAACTACTGTTTCTTCTTTATTGTGTCATCATAGGAACTACTGTTTCTTCTTCATTGTGTCATCGTAGGAACAACTGTTTCTTCTTTATTGTGGCATCATAGGAACTACTGTTTCTTCTTTATTGTGTCATCACAGGAACTACTGTTTCTTCTTCGTTGTGTCATCATAGGAACTACTGTGTATTATTTATTGTGTCATCATAGGAACTACTGTTTCTTCTTCATTGTGTCATTATAGGAACTACTGTTTCTTCTTTATTGTGTCATCATAGGAACAACTGTTTCTTCTTCATTGTGTCATCACAGGAACTACTGTTTCTTCTTCGTTGTGTCATCATAGGAACTACTGTGTATTATTTATTGTGTCATCATAGGAACTACTGTTTCTTCTTCATTGTGTCATCATAGGAACAACTGTTTCATCTTCATTGTGTCATCATAGGAACTACTGTTTCTTCTTTATTGTGTCATCATAGTAACTACTGTTTTTTCTTTATTGTGTCATCACAGGAACTACTGTTTCTTCTTCATTGTGTCATTATAGGAACTACTGTTTCTTCTTTATTGTGTCATCATATGAACTACTGTTTCTTCTTTATTGTGGCATCATAGGAACTACTGTTTCTTCTTTATTGTGTCACCACAGGAATTACTGTTTCTTCTTCGTTGTGTCATCATAGGAACTACTGTTTCTTCTTTATTGTGTCATCACAGGAACTACTGTTTCTTCTTCGTTGTGTCATCACAGGAACTACTGTTTCTTCTTCGTTGTGTCATCATAGGAACTACTGTTTCTTCTTTATTGTGTCATCACAGGAACTACTGTTTCTTCTTCGTTGTGTCGTCATAGGAACTACTGTTTCATCTTCGTTGTGTCATCATAGGAACTACTGTGTATTATTTATTGTGTCATCATAGTAACTACTGTTTCTTCTTTATTGTGTCATCATAGGAACTACTGTTTCTTCTTCATTGTGTCATCATAGTAACTACTGTTTCTTCTTTATTGTGTCATCATATGAACTACTGTTTCTTCTTTATTGTGTCATCATAGGAACTACTGTTTCTTCTTCATTGTGTCATCATAGGAACAACTGTTTCTTCTTCATTGTGTCATCATAGGAACTACGGCTTCTTCTTTATTGTGTCATCATAGGAACTACTGTTCCTTCTTCATTGTGTCATCATAGGAACTACTGTTTCTTCTTCGTTGTGTCATCGTAGGAACAACTGTTTCTTCTTTATTGTGGCATCATAGGAACTACTGTTTCTTCTTTATTGTGTCATCACAGGAACTACTGTTTCTTCTTCGTTGTGTCATCGTAGGAACAACTGTTTCTTCTTTATTGTGGCATCATAGTAACTACTGTTTCTTCTTTATTGTGTCATCATAGGAACAACTGTTTCTTCTTCATTGTGTCATCATAGGAACTACGGCTTCTTCTTTATTGTGTCATCATAGGAACTACTGTTCCTTCTTCATTGTGTCATCATAGGAACTACTGTTTCTTCTTCGTTGTGTCATCGTAGGAACAACTGTTTCTTCTTTATTGTGGCATCATAGGAACTACAGTTTCTTCTTCATTGTGTCATCATAGGAACTACTGTTTCTTCTTAATTGTGTCATCATAGGAACTACTGTTTCTTCTTCATTGTGTCATCATAGGAACAACTGTTTCTTCTTCATTGTGTCATCATAGGAACTACTGTTTCTTCTTTATTGTGTCATCATAGGAATTACTGTTTCTTCTTCATTGTGTCATCATAGGAACTACTGTTTCTTCTCTATTGTGTCATCATAGGAACTACTGTTTCTTCTTCATTGTGTCATTATAGGAACTACTGTTTCTTCTTAATTGTGTCATCATAGGAACTACTGTTTCTTCTTCATTGTGTCATCATAGGAACAACTGTTTCTTCTTCATTGTGTCATCATAGGAACTACTGTTTCTTCTTTATTGTGTCATCATAGGAACTACTGTTTCTTCTTCATTGTGTCGTCGTAGGAACAACTGTTTCTTCTTTATTGTGGCATCATAGGAACTACTGTTTCTTCTTTATTGTGTCATCACAGGAACTGCTGTTTCTTATTCGTTGTGTCATCATAGGAACTACTGTTTCATCTTCATTGTGTCATCATAGGAACTACTGTTTCTTCTTTATTGTGTCATCATAGGAACTACTGTTTCTTCTTCATTGTGTCATCATAGGAACAACTGTTTCTTCTTCATTGTGTCATCATAGGAACTACTGTTTCTTCTTTATTGTGTCACCATAGGAACTACTGTTTCTTCTTCATTGTGTCATCATAGGAACAACTGTTTCTTCTTCATTGTGTCATCATAGGAACGACTGTTTCTTCTTTATTGTGTCATCATAGGAATTACTGTTTCTTCTTCATTGTGTCATCATAGGAACTACTGTTTCTTCTCTATTGTGTCATCATAGGAACTACTGTTTCTTCTTCATTGTGTCATCGTAGGAACTACTGTTTCTTCTTCATGTGTCATCATAGGAACTACTGTTTCTTCTTCATTGTGTCATCATAGGAACTACTGTTTCTTCTTCATTGTGTCATCATAGTAACTACTGTGTATTCTTCTTGTGTCATCGTAGGAACTGCTGTTTCTTATTCGTTGTGTCATCGTAGGAACAACTGTTTCTTCTTTATTGTGGCATCATAGGAACCACTGTTTCTTCTTTATTGTGTCATCACAGGAACCACTGTTTCTTATTCGTTGTGTCATCATAGGAACTACTGTTTCATCTTCATTGTGTCATCATAGGAACTACTGTTTCTTCTTTATTGTGTCATCATAGGAACTACTGTTTCTTCTTTATTGTTTCATCATAGGAACAACTGTTTCTTCTTCATTGTGTCATCATAGGAACTACTGTTTCTTCTTTATTGTGTCATCATAGGAACTACTGTTTCTTCTTCATTGTGTCATCATAGGAACTACTGTTTCTTCTTTATTGTGTCATCATAGGAACTACTGTTTCTTCTTCATTGTGTCATCGTAGGAACTACTGTTTCTTCTTCATTGTGTCATCATAGGAACTACTGTTTCTTATTCGTTGTGCCATCATAGGAACTATTGTGTATTCTTTATTGTGTCATCATAGGAACTACTGTTTATTCTTCATTGTGCCATCATAGGAACTACTGTTTATTCTTCATTGTGTCATCATAGGAACTACTGTTCATTCTTCATTGTGCCATCATAGGAACTACTGTTTCTTCTTCATTGTGTCATCATAGGAACTACTGTTCATTCTTCATTGTGCCATCATAGGAACTACTGTTTCTTCCTCATTGTGCTATCATAGGAACTACTGTTTCTTCTTCATTGTGTCATCATAAGAATTACTGTTTCTTCTTCATTGCGCCATCATAGGAACTACTGTTCATTCATCATTGTGTCATCATAGGAACTACTGTTTCTACTTCGTTGTGCCATCATAGGAACTATTGTGTATTCTTTATTGTGTCATCATAGGCACTACTGTTTCTTCTTCATTGTGTCATCATAGGAACTATTGTTTCTTCTTCATTGTGTCATCATAGGAACTACTGTTTCTTCTTCATTGTGTCATCATAGGAACTACTGTTTCTTCTTCATTATGTCATCATAGGAACAACCGTTTCTTCTTCATTGTGTCATCATAGGAACTACTGTTTCTTCTTTATTGTGTCATCATAGGAACTACTGTTTCTTCTTCATTGTGTCATCGTAGGAACAACTGTTTCTTCTTTATTGTGGCATCATAGGAACTACTGTTTCTTCTTTATTGTGTCATCACAGGAACTACTGTTTCTTCTTCGTTGTGTCATCATAGGAACTACTGTGTATTATTTATTGTGTCATCATAGGAACTACTGTTTCTTCTTCATTGTGTCATCATAGGAACAACTGTTTCTTCTTCATTGTGTCATCATAGGAACTACTGTTTCTTCTTTATTGTGTCATCATAGGAACTACTGTTTCTTCTTCATTGTGTCATCGTAGGAACAACTGTTTCTTCTTTATTGTGGCATCATAGGAACTACTGTTTCTTCTTTATTGTGTCATCACAGGAACTACTGTTTCTTCTTCGTTGTGTCATCATAGGAACTACTGTGTATTATTTATTGTGTCATCTTAGGAACTACTGTTTCTTCTTTATTGTGTCATCACAGGAACTACTGTTTCTTCTTCGTTGTGTCATCATAGGAACTACTGTGTATTATTTATTGTGTAATCATAGGAACTACTGTTTCTTCTTCATTGTGTCATCATAGGAACAACTGTTTCATCTTCATTGTGTCATCATAGGAACTACTGTTTCTTCTTTATTGTGTCATCATAGTAACTACTGTTTTTTCTTTATTGTGTCATCACAGGAACTACTGTTTCTTCTTCATTGTGTCATTATAGGAACTACTGTTTCTTCTTTATTGTGTCATCATATGAACTACTGTTTCTTCTTTATTGTGGCATCATAGGAACTACTGTTTCTTCTTTATTGTGTCATCACAGGAACTACTGTTTCTTCTTCGTTGTGTCATCATAGGAACTACTGTTTCTACTTTATTGTGTCATCACAGGAACTACTGTTTCTTCTTCGTTGTGTCGTCATAGGAACTACTGTTTCATCTTCGTTGTGTCATCATAGGAACTACTGTGTATTATTTATTGTGTCATCATAGTAACTACTGTTTCTTCTTTATTGTGTCATCATAGGAACTACTGTTTCTTCTTCATTGTGTCATCATAGTAACTACTGTTTCTTCTTTATTGTGTCATCATATGAACTACTGTTTCTTCTTTATTGTGTCATCATAGGAACTACTGTTTCTTCTTCATTGTGTCATCATAGGAACAACTGTTTCTTCTTCATTGTGTCATCATAGGAACTACGGCTTCTTCTTTATTGTGTCATCATAGGAACTACTGTTCCTTCTTCATTGTGTCATCATAGGAACTACTGTTTCTTCTTCGTTGTGTCATCGTAGGAACAACTGTTTCTTCTTTATTGTGGCATCATAGGAACTACTGTTTCTTCTTTATTGTGTCATCACAGGAACTACTGTTTCTTCTTCGTTGTGTCATCGTAGGAACAACTGTTTCTTCTTTATTGTGGCATCATAGTAACTACTGTTTCTTCTTTATTGTGTCATCATAGGAACAACTGTTTCTTCTTCATTGTGTCATCATAGGAACTACGGCTTCTTCTTTATTGTGTCATCATAGGAACTACTGTTCCTTCTTCATTGTGTCATCATAGGAACTACTGTTTCTTCTTCGTTGTGTCATCGTAGGAACAACTGTTTCTTCTTTATTGTGGCATCATAGGAACTACAGTTTCTTCTTCATTGTGTCATCATAGGAACTACTGTTTCTTCTTAATTGTGTCATCATAGGAACTACTGTTTCTTCTTCATTGTGTCATCATAGGAACAACTGTTTCTTCTTCATTGTGTCATCATAGGAACTACTGTTTCTTCTTTATTGTGTCATCATAGGAACTACTGTTTCTTCTTCATTGTGTCGTCGTAGGAACAACTGTTTCTTCTTTATTGTGGCATCATAGGAACTACTGTTTCTTCTTCATTGTGTCATCACAGGAACTACTGTTTCTTATTCGTTGTGTCATCATAGGAACTACTGTTTCATCTTCATTGTGTCATCATAGGAACTACTGTTTCTTCTTTATTGTGTCATCATAGGAACTACTGTTTCTTCTTCATTGTGTCATCGTAGGAACAACTGTTTCTTCTTCATTGTGTCATCATAGGAACTACTGTTTCTTCTTTATTGTGTCACCATAGGAACTACTGTTTCTTCTTCATTGTGTCATCATAGGAACAACTGTTTCTTCTTCATTGTGTCATCATAGGAACTACTGTTTCTTCTTTATTGTGTCATCATAGGAATTACTGTTTCTTCTTCATTGTGTCATCATAGGAACTACTGTTTCTTCTCTATTGTGTCATCATAGGAACTACTGTTTCTTCTTCATTGTGTCATCGTAGGAACTACTGTTTCTTCTTCATTGTGTCATCATAGGAACTACTGTTTCTTCTTCATTGTATCATCATAGGAACTACTGTTTCTTCTTCATTGTGTCATCATAGTAACTACTGTGTATTCTTCTCGTGTCATCGTAGGAACTACTGTTTCTTATTCGTTGTGTCATCGTAGGAACAACTGTTTCTTCTTTATTGTGGCATCATAGGAACTACTGTTTCTTCTTTATTGTGTCATCACAGGAACTACTGTTTCTTATTCGTTGTGTCATCATAGGAACTACTGTTCATTCTTCATTGTGCCATCATAGGAACTACTGTTTCTTCCTCATTGTGCTATCATAGGAACTACTGTTTCTTCTTCATTGTGTCATCATAAGAATTACTGTTTCTTCTTCATTGCGCCATCATAGGAACTACTGTTCATTCATCATTGTGTCATCATAGGAACTACTGTTTCTACTTCGTTGTGCCATCATAGGAACTATTGTGTATTCTTTATTGTGTCATCATAGGCACTACTGTTTCTTCTTCATTGTGTCATCATAGGAACTATTGTTTCTTCTTCATTGTGTCATCATAGGAACTACTGTTTCTTCTTCATTGTGTCATCATAGGAACTACTGTTTCTTCTTCATTATGTCATCATAGGAACAACCGTTTCTTCTTCATTGTGTCATCATAGGAACTACTGTTTCTTCTTTATTGTGTCATCATAGGAACTACTGTTTCTTCTTCATTGTGTCATCGTAGGAACAACTGTTTCTTCTTTATTGTGGCATCATAGGAACTACTGTTTCTTCTTTATTGTGTCATCACAGGAACTACTGTTTCTTCTTCGTTGTGTCATCATAGGAACTACTGTGTATTATTTATTGTGTCATCATAGGAACTACTGTTTCTTCTTCATTGTGTCATCATAGGAACAACTGTTTCTTCTTCATTGTGTCATCATAGGAACTACTGTTTCTTCTTTATTGTGTCATCATAGGAACTACTGTTTCTTCTTCATTGTGTCATCGTAGGAACAACTGTTTCTTCTTTATTGTGGCATCATAGGAACTACTGTTTCTTCTTTATTGTGTCATCACAGGAACTACTGTTTCTTCTTCGTTGTGTCATCATAGGAACTACTGTGTATTATTTATTGTGTCATCTTAGGAACTACTGTTTCTTCTTTATTGTGTCATCACAGGAACTACTGTTTCTTCTTCGTTGTGTCATCATAGGAACTACTGTGTATTATTTATTGTGTAATCATAGGAACTACTGTTTCTTCTTCATTGTGTCATCATAGGAACAACTGTTTCATCTTCATTGTGTCATCATAGGAACTACTGTTTCTTCTTTATTGTGTCATCATAGTAACTACTGTTTTTTCTTTATTGTGTCATCACAGGAACTACTGTTTCTTCTTCATTGTGTCATTATAGGAACTACTGTTTCTTCTTTATTGTGTCATCATATGAACTACTGTTTCTTCTTTATTGTGGCATCATAGGAACTACTGTTTCTTCTTTATTGTGTCATCACAGGAACTACTGTTTCTTCTTCGTTGTGTCATCATAGGAACTACTGTTTCTACTTTATTGTGTCATCACAGGAACTACTGTTTCTTCTTCGTTGTGTCGTCATAGGAACTACTGTTTCATCTTCGTTGTGTCATCATAGGAACTACTGTGTATTATTTATTGTGTCATCATAGTAACTACTGTTTCTTCTTTATTGTGTCATCATAGGAACTACTGTTTCTTCTTCATTGTGTCATCATAGTAACTACTGTTTCTTCTTTATTGTGTCATCATATGAACTACTGTTTCTTCTTTATTGTGTCATCATAGGAACTACTGTTTCTTCTTCATTGTGTCATCATAGGAACAACTGTTTCTTCTTCATTGTGTCATCATAGGAACTACGGCTTCTTCTTTATTGTGTCATCATAGGAACTACTGTTACTTCTTCATTGTGTCATCATAGGAACTACTGTTTCTTCTTCGTTGTGTCATCGTAGGAACAACTGTTTCTTCTTTATTGTGGCATCATAGGAACTACTGTTTCTTCTTTATTGTGTCATCACAGGAACTACTGTTTCTTCTTCGTTGTGTCATCGTAGGAACAACTGTTTCTTCTTTATTGTGGCATCATAGTAACTACTGTTTCTTCTTTATTGTGTCATCATAGGAACAACTGTTTCTTCTTCATCGTGTCATCATAGGAACTACGGCTTCTTCTTTATTGTGTCATCATAGGAACTACTGTTCCTTCTTCATTGTGTCATCATAGGAACTACTGTTTCTTCTTCGTTGTGTCATCGTAGGAACAACTGTTTCTTCTTTATTGTGGCATCATAGGAACTACAGTTTCTACTTCATTGTGTCATCATAGGAACTACTGTTTCTTCTTAATTGTGTCATCATAGGAACTACTGTTTCTTCTTCATTGTGTCATCATAGGAACAACTGTTTCTTCTTCATTGTGTCATCATAGGAACTACTGTTTCTTCTTTATTGTGTCATCATAGGAACTACTGTTTCTTCTTCATTGTGTCGTCGTAGGAACAACTGTTTCTTCTTTATTGTGGCATCATAGGAACTACTGTTTCTTCTTCATTGTGTCATCACAGGAACTACTGTTTCTTATTCGTTGTGTCATCATAGGAACTACTGTTTCATCTTCATTGTGTCATCATAGGAACTACTGTTTCTTCTTTATTGTGTCATCATAGGAACTACTGTTTCTTCTTCATTGTGTCATCATAGGAACAACTGTTTCTTCTTCATTGTGTCATCATAGGAACTACTGTTTCTTCTTTATTGTGTCACCATAGGAACTACTGTTTCTTCTTCATTGTGTCATCATAGGAACAACTGTTTCTTCTTCATTGTGTCATCATAGGAACTACTGTTTCTTCTTTATTGTGTCATCATAGGAATTACTGTTTCTTCTTCATTGTGTCATCATAGGAACTACTGTTTCTTCTCTATTGTGTCATCATAGGAACTACTGTTTCTTCTTCATTGTGTCATCGTAGGAACTACTGTTTCTTCTTCATTGTGTCATCATAGGAACTACTGTTTCTTCTTCATTGTATCATCATAGGAACTACTGTTTCTTCTTCATTGTGTCATCATAGTAACTACTGTGTATTCTTCTCGTGTCATCGTAGGAACTACTGTTTCTTATTCGTTGTGTCATCGTAGGAACAACTGTTTCTTCTTTATTGTGGCATCATAGGAACTACTGTTTCTTCTTTATTGTGTCATCACAGGAACTACTGTTTCTTATTCGTTGTGTCATCATAGGAACTACTGTTTCATCTTCATTGTGTCATCATAGGAACTACTGTTTCTTCTTTATTGTGTCATCATAGGAACTACTGTTTCTTCTTTATTGTTTCATCATAGGAACAACTGTTTCTTCTTCATTGTGTCATCATAGGAACTACTGTTTCTTCTTTATTGTGTCATCATAGGAACTACTGTTTCTTCTTCATTGTGTCATCATAGGAACTACTGTTTCTTCTTTATTGTGTCATCATAGGAACTACTGTTTCTTCTTCATTGTGTCATCGTAGGAACTACTGTTTCTTCTTCATTGTGTCATCATAGGAACTACTGTTTCTTCTTCATTGTATCATCATAGGAACTAGTGTTTCTTCTTCATTGTGTCATCATAGTAACTACAGTACTGTGTATTCTTTATTGTGTCATCATAGGAACTACTGTTTCTTCTTTATTGTGTCATCATAGGAACTACTCTTTCTTCTTCATTGTGTCATCATAGGAACTACTGTTCTTCTTTATTGTGTCATCATAGGAACTACTGTTTCTTCTTCGTTGTGTCATCGTAGGATCTACTGTGTATTCTTTATTGTGTCATCATAGGAACTACTGTTTCTTCTTTATTGTGTCATCATAGGAACTTCTGTTTCTTCTTTATTGTGTCATCATATGAACTACTGTTTCTTCTTTATTGTGTCATCATAGGAACTACCGTTTCTTCTTTATTGTGCCATCATAGGAACTACTGTTTCTTCTTTATTGTGTCATCATAGGAACTACTGATTCTTCTTCATTGTGTCATCATAGTAACTACTGTTTCTTCTTTATTGTGTCATCATATGAACTACTGTTTCTTCTTTATTGTGGCATCATAGGAACAACTGTTTCTTCTTCGTTGTGTCATCATAGGAAGTACTGTTTCTTCTTTATTGTGGCATCATAGGACCGAATGTTTCTTCTTCATTGTGTCATCATAGGAACTACTGTTTCTTCTTCATTGTGTCATCATAGGAACTACTGTTTCTTCTTCATTATGTCATCATAGGAACAACCGTTTCTTCTTCATTGTGTCATCATAGGAACTACTGTTTCTTCTTTATTGTGTCATCATAGGAACTACTGTTTCTTCTTCATTGTGTCATCGTAGGAACAACTGTTTCTTCTTTATTGTGGCATCATAGGAACTACTGTTTCTTCTTTATTGTGTCATCACAGGAACTACTGTTTCTTCTTCGTTGTGTCATCATAGGAACTACTGTGTATTATTTATTGTGTCATCATAGGAACTACTGTTTCTTCTTCATTGTGTCATCATAGGAACAACTGTTTCTTCTTCATTGTGTTATCATAGGAACTACTGTTTCTTCTTTATTGTGTCATCATAGGAACTACTGTTTCTTCTTCATTGTGTCATCGTAGGAACAACTGTTTCTTCTTTATTGTGGCATCATAGGAACTACTGTTTCTTCTTTATTGTGTCATCACAGGAACTACTGTTTCTTCTTCGTTGTGTCATCATAGGAACTACTGTGTATTATTTATTGTGTCATCATAGGAACTACTGTTTCTTCTTTATTGTGTCATCACAGGAACTACTGTTTCTTCTTCGTTGTGTCATCATAGGAACTACTGTGTATTATTTATTGTGTAATCATAGGAACTACTGTTTCTTCTTCATTGTGTCATCATAGGAACAACTGTTTCATCTTCATTGTGTCATCATAGGAACTACTGTTTCTTCTTTATTGTGTCATCATAGTAACTACTGTTTTTTCTTTATTGTGTCATCACAGGAACTACTGTTTCTTCTTCATTGTGTCATTATAGGAACTACTGTTTCTTCTTTATTGTGTCATCATATGAACTACTGTTTCTTCTTTATTGTGGCATCATAGGAACTACTGTTTCTTCTTTATTGTGTCATCACAGGAACTACTGTTTCTTCTTCGTTGTGTCATCATAGGAACTACTGTTTCTTCTTTATTGTGTCATCACAGGAACTACTGTTTCTTCTTCGTTGTGTCATCACAGGAACTACTGTTTCTTCTTCGTTGTGTCATCATAGGAACTACTGTTTCTTCTTTATTGTGTCATCACAGGAACTACTGTTTCTTCTTCGTTGTGTCGTCATAGGAACTACTGTTTCATCTTCGTTGTGTCATCATAGGAACTACTGTGTATTATTTATTGTGTCATCATAGTAACTACTGTTTCTTCTTTATTGTGTCATCATAGGAACTACTGTTTCTTCTTCATTGTGTCATCATAGTAACTACTGTTTCTTCTTTATTGTGTCATCATATGAACTACTGTTTCTTCTTTATTGTGTCATCATAGGAACTACTGTTTCTTCTTCATTGTGTCATCATAGGAACAACTGTTTCTTCTTCATTGTGTCATCATAGGAACTACGGCTTCTTCTTTATTGTGTCATCATAGGAACTACTGTTCCTTCTTCATTGTGTCATCATAGGAACTACTGTTTCTTCTTCGTTGTGTCATCGTAGGAACAACTGTTTCTTCTTTATTGTGGCATCATAGGAACTACTGTTTCTTCTTTATTGTGTCATCACAGGAACTACTGTTTCTTCTTCGTTGTGTCATCGTAGGAACAACTGTTTCTTCTTTATTGTGGCATCATAGTAACTACTGTTTCTTCTTTATTGTGTCATCATAGGAACAACTGTTTCTTCTTCATTGTGTCATCATAGGAACTACGGCTTCTTCTTTATTGTGTCATCATAGGAACTACTGTTCCTTCTTCATTGTGTCATCATAGGAACTACTGTTTCTTCTTCGTTGTGTCATCGTAGGAACAACTGTTTCTTCTTTATTGTGGCATCATAGGAACTACAGTTTCTTCTTCATTGTGTCATCATAGGAACTACTGTTTCTTCTTAATTGTGTCATCATAGGAACTACTGTTTCTTCTTCATTGTGTCATCATAGGAACAACTGTTTCTTCTTCATTGTGTCATCATAGGAACTACTGTTTCTTCTTTATTGTGTCATCATAGGAACTACTGTTTCTTCTTCATTGTGTCGTCGTAGGAACAACTGTTTCTTCTTTATTGTGGCATCATAGGAACTACTGTTTCTTCTTCATTGTGTCATCACAGGAACTACTGTTTCTTATTCGTTGTGTCATCATAGGAACTACTGTTTCATCTTCATTGTGTCATCATAGGAACTACTGTTTCTTCTTTATTGTGTCATCATAGGAACTACTGTTTCTTCTTCATTGTGTCATCATAGGAACAACTGTTTCTTCTTCATTGTGTCATCATAGGAACTACTGTTTCTTCTTTATTGTGTCACCATAGGAACTACTGTTTCTTCTTCATTGTGTCATCATAGGAACAACTGTTTCTTCTTCATTGTGTCATCATAGGAACTACTGTTTCTTCTTTATTGTGTCATCATAGGAATTACTGTTTCTTCTTCATTGTGTCATCATAGGAACTACTGTTTCTTCTCTATTGTGTCATCATAGGAACTACTGTTTCTTCTTCATTGTGTCATCGTAGGAACTACTGTTTCTTCTTCATTGTGTCATCATAGGAACTACTGTTTCTTCTTCATTGTATCATCATAGGAACTACTGTTTCTTCTTCATTGTGTCATCATAGTAACTACTGTGTATTCTTCTCGTGTCATCGTAGGAACTACTGTTTCTTATTCGTTGTGTCATCGTAGGAACAACTGTTTCTTCTTTATTGTGGCATCATAGGAACTACTGTTTCTTCTTTATTGTGTCATCACAGGAACTACTGTTTCTTATTCGTTGTGTCATCATAGGAACTACTGTTTCATCTTCATTGTGTCATCATAGGAACTACTGTTTCTTCTTTATTGTGTCATCATAGGAACTACTGTTTCTTCTTTATTGTTTCATCATAGGAACAACTGTTTCTTCTTCATTGTGTCATCATAGGAACTACTGTTTCTTCTTTATTGTGTCATCATAGGAACTACTGTTTCTTCTTCATTGTGTCATCATAGGAACTACTGTTTCTTCTTTATTGTGTCATCATAGGAACTACTGTTTCTTCTTCATTGTGTCATCGTAGGAACTACTGTTTCTTCTTCATTGTGTCATCATAGGAACTACTGTTTCTTCTTCATTGTATCATCATAGGAACTAGTGTTTCTTCTTCATTGTGTCATCATAGTAACTACAGTACTGTGTATTCTTTATTGTGTCATCATAGGAACTACTGTTTCTTCTTTATTGTGTCATCATAGGAACTACTCTTTCTTCTTCATTGTGTCATCATAGGAACTACTGTTCTTCTTTATTGTGTCATCATAGGAACTACTGTTTCTTCTTCATTGTGTCATCGTAGGATCTACTGTGTATTCTTTATTGTGTCATCATAGGAACTACTGTTTCTTCTTTATTGTGTCATCATAGGAACTTCTGTTTCTTCTTTATTGTGTCATCATATGAACTACTGTTTCTTCTTTATTGTGTCATCATAGGAACTACCGTTTCTTCTTTATTGTGCCATCATAGGAACTACTGTTTCTTCTTTATTGTGTCATCATAGGAACTACTGTTTCTTCTTCATTGTGTCATCATAGTAACTACTGTTTCTTCTTTATTGTGTCATCATATGAACTACTGTTTCTTCTTTATTGTGGCATCATAGGAACAACTGTTTCTTCTTCGTTGTGTCATCATAGGAAGTACTGTTTCTTCTTTATTGTGGCATCATAGGACCGAATGTTTCTTCTTCATTGTGTCATCATAGGAACTACTGTTTCTTCCTTATTGTGTCATCATAGGAACTACTGTTTCTTCTTTATTGTGTCATCATAGGAACTACTGTTTCTTCTTTATTGTGTCATCATAGGAACTACTGTTTCTTCTTCATTGTGTCATCATAGTAACTACTGTTTCTTCTTCGTTGTGACATCGTAGGAACTACTGTTTATTCTTTATTGTGTCATCATATGAACTACTGTTTCTTCTTTAATGTGTCATCATAGGAACTACTGTTTCTTCTTTATTGTGTCATCATAGGAACTACTGTTTCTTCTTTATTGTGGCATCATATGAACTACTGTTTCTTCTTCATTGTGTCATCATAGGAACTACTGTTTATTCTTTATTGTGTCATCATATGAACTACTGTTTCTTCTTCATTGTGTCATCGAAGGAACTACTGTTTCTTCTTAATTGTGTCATCATAGGAACTACTGTTTCTTCTTTATTGTGTCATCATAGGAACTACTGTTTCTTCTTTATTGTGGCATCATAGGAACAACTGTTTCTTCTTTATTGTGTTATCATATGAACTACTGTTTCTTCTTCATTGTGTCATCATAGGAACTACAGTTTATTCTTTATTGTGTCATCATATGAACTACTGTTTCTTCTTCATTGTGTCATCGTAGGAACTACTGTTTCTTCTTAATTGTGTCATCATAGGAACTACTGTTTATTCTTCATTGTGTCATCATAGGAACTACTGTTTATTCTTCATTGTGTCATCGTAGGAACTACTGTTTCTTCTTTTGTCATCATAGGAACTACTGTTTCTTCTTTTGTCATCATAGGAACTACTGTTTCTTCTTCATTGTGCCATTATAGGATGTACTGCTCCTTCTTCACTGTACCATCTGTTCTTCCTAATTTTAATTAGCCATCCCCAAACTTACAGGGGCTCACAGGCAGTCAAATGTGTATTGGATTTCACGTGATTCCTGTTAAATTCGACGTGCGAGTATCTACAACTTATTTGAGGCAGGATCCTTTCATTTCACCTGTCGACCTACCGTTGTCAACTGAAATTTTCTTCCAACCCGGGTAGTATCTGAGTCCTAGGGAGGTACTGATAACCTAAATTTTCGTGCTTTTTTTTAAATTATATCTACTGACAACTCGACAACCCCACGACTTCGTAGGTTTCCACGCTTGATACTTTTTTCCTTTTTAGAATGGGGCCCTATCCCAATTCCCTTTCATATGTGCCGTTCATGGCTCTTCTTATCTTTAAGTCACTCAGTTCTCACTCATCGAGGGTCTGTCTTTTATTTCCCTTTAACTTTCCTTATTTATTTGTACTTTTTTTTGTAGGGCCTATGTGAGTTAGACGTAAGTCTATAGTTAGTAGTTACTCCAGTTAAATGCCTGGACGGTACTTAAATTGAAGTCTCATCGCCTCTACCAAAATTCTATCCCCTCTTACAAACACTGACTAATACTGCCACTACAAGGACACAGGCTAACACACAGAATCCAAACACCTCCTAATTCCTGGGGCTATATGATCACGTTGTCATAAATCCCCTAAATCATCCAATAACAATACATAAGTAAATGGCACACCAGAATACTAGTTCGAAGAAGGTATGATTATTTTTTCCGGGACGAAACTAACTTTCACTATTTAGTCAACTTTGTTAGATGCATTCAATGCCAATGTTATGCACACAAGTCTAGTTGGAAGAGATTAGCATACTAGATATTTTCAGTAGCAACTTGCGCTGACTATTTCATCATCCATATCCCACATATCATAGTTTACACCCCCCACTCCAGTTGCCATGCGAAGTATTTAAACTCAGAGTAGTCACTCTAACAGCATCAGTACACAATCCAGTGTCAGAGAAACCCTCAACAATCATGTACAAACTGGTGAGTACTATGTCTTGCTGTTGGAGGCCGGTAATCGGAACTTTTCAGGGCGGAAGTTATCTCTCATTAAAAATTCCACAGTTCTAGCTCTTAAGAATAGCAACTCAATGTCGAAAACATCCTTCAATGTCATAGACAAGACCTTCCATGAACACCGTTCTATCAGACATGGCCACGTCAACGCGAGCACTTAGTTCTTGCGCGCACCGAGCGGCACTGGTGCTTTATCCCTTCCACCCCTCTTTCCTCCACGCGTAGTGGCGGTAGAGGTTGCCCCATCAAATCTCCAGGTTGAGCTGATAAAACTACAGTGCGATTCAATTCTGACAGACCACTATTACCATTACCATGGTGTTAAGATTTCATTTTATAGAGGAGTTGAGGAACAATAATTCACGAGGATTCATGACCTTGACCTGAATTTTGTTGCTATGTTCGGAACAACGTTTGTTTGTGAACAAATGTTTTCAATTATGAATATTAACAAAACAAAAACAAGGTCAAGTTCGTCTGAAGCTTCCTTGGAAGCTATACTTCAGAATGCATCTGCCAAAACGATTGTTCCAAGTATCGGAAAATTTGTGGCTTCAAAGCGATGCCACAGATAAACGAAGAAAGTTGAAAATTAGTGGAAAATCAGGAGCTCAATGAAACTATTATTTCTGTTTGTAGACAAAATTAGCATTATTATTATTATTATTATTCGTATTCATACCGGTACGCCGCCTGACGTGCGCTGATTTGCCCAGCCCCATTCACCAAACAACAACACGACTGTCGCCTCGCTAAGCCCTGCCACAACACGTTCCTCTCCTAACAATGCCACAACTGTGCTGTGCCTACATCCCTCACCTTCCCCCACCCCACCGGCGCTATAGCAGAACACCTGTGCATTTGCCGGTGCCAGCCGGTGCTCCCGATACACCTGAGTTGGCGTGGCCTGCATTAGACTATTAGAGGATATAGACTTGGGAATTAACGTATATTGTACTTTCCGGATAGACTTGGTAATTTACGTTGTGTTTTCTTCGCAGGTTCCTCTTCGTTCGTGACACTATCTGATCGTTGTCTGTCGATCATTATTACATTTTCGTCCGATTGCCGACTCGAACCCGGTTCATCACTGCTGAATCTTATTGTTGGTGTATTTGTAATTATTAATTTTCGTTGTTTTCTCCACAATTCCAAATGTAAAGAACATACTAAACGTTTCTTACGAGGTGCCGGCAATATGGCACGCGGTAAACTGGTGTTTGTTCACCGGAAACTCACCATATCCGGTCAATTAGATCAGTAGTTTGCCTTTAATACCACTATGAGGGCTAGTGTGAGTTAATGAACTGCATTTAGCCGGGAAGTTTTCAGCCTACTTTCGATTTTTGCAAAAAATGAAAGTAGACTTATGAGATCAACACAGGGCGAAAAAAGTGTGTCTGTCTGTGTGTGTGTATGTGTGTGTGTGAGTCTGTGTGTGTGTGTGTGTGAGTCTGTGTGTGTGTCTGTGTGTGTGTCTGTGTGTGTGTGACTGTGTGTACTCTGAATGTCTGTCCCCCCCCCCTCTATCAATGCGAATTGAACGAAATTTGGTACAAAGGTAGCACTAGCAAAGGACACCTCAGTGTCATGTTTTATATCACCGCCATCTTGACAGAAACGTAATGGCGGCCACACGAATTTTCAAAGCTTAAATCAAATTACGATTAACCTAATCATCCGATCTCTACTAAATTTTGCAACTATATACCTTTATGGAGGGAGCATCCTTTGACCAATCTAATAGGTCATCAGCGTAATAGTTTGCGGATGGCGGCCATCTTTGTGTGAAAATCGATTCCCCCTATTAATTCGAACACGTTCCAACCGAATGGAACGAAATTTGGTACAGAGGTAGTACTAACAAAAGGCACCTCAGTGTCATGTTCTATATCGCCGCCATCTTGACGGAAACGTAATGGCGGCCCCACAAATGTTCAAAGCTTAAATCAAATTACGACTAACCTAATCATCCGATCTCTACCAAATTTTGCAACAACATACCCCTATGGCGGGAGCATCCTTTGGCCAAATGAATAGGTCATTAGCCTAATAGTTTGCGGATGGCGGCCGTCTTTGTGTGAAAATCAATTCCCCCTATTAATTCAAACACGGTGAAACCGAATGGAACAAAATTTGGTACAGAGGTAGCACTAGCAAAGGGCATCTCAGTGTCATGTTTAATATCGCCGCCATATTGACAGAAACGTAATGGCGGCCACACAAATGTTCAAAGCATAAGTTAAATTACGACTAACATAATCATCCGATCTCTACCAATCTTTGCAAAAACATACCTCTATGGAGGGAGCATCCTCTGCCTAATCTAATAGGTTATTAGCCTAATAGTTTGCGGATGGCGGCCAACTATATGTCAAAATTGATTCCCCCTATTAATTCGAACACGGTGGAACCGAATGGAACGAAATTTGGTACAGAGGTAGCACTAGCAAAGAGCACCTCAGTGTTATGTTTTATATCGCCGCCATCTTGACTGAAACGTAATGGCGGCCACACAAATGTTCAAAGCATAAATTAAATTACGACTAACATAATCATCCGATCTCTACCAATCTTTGCAAAAACATACCTCTATGGAGGGAGCATCCTCTGCCTAATCTAATAGGTTATTAGCCTAATAGTTTGCGGATGGCGGCCATCTATATGTCAAAATTGATTCCCCCTATTAATTCGAACACGGTGGAACCGAAAGGAACGAAATTTGGTACAGAGGTAGCACTAGCAAAGAGCACCTCAGTGTTATGTTTTATATCGCCGCCATCTTGACTGAAACGTAATGGCGGCCACACGAATGTTCAAAGCTTAAATCAAATTACGATTAACCTAATCATCCGATCTCTACCAAATTATGCAACTACATACCTTTATGGATGGAGCATCCTTTGACCAATCTAATAGGTCATTCGCCTAATAGTTTGCGGATGGCGGCCATCTTTGTGTCAGAATGGATTCCCCCTATTAATTCAAACACGGTTAAACCGAATGGAACGATATTTGGTACAGAGGTAGCACTAGCAAAGGGCACCTCAGTGTTATGTTTTATATCGCCACCATCTTGACTGAAACGTAATGGCGACCACACGAATGTTCAAAGCTTAAATCAAATTACGATTAACCTAATCATCCGATCTCTATCTAATTTTGCAACTACATACCTTTATGGATGGAGCATCCTTTGACCAATCTAATAGGTCATTCGCCTAATAGTTTGCGGATGGCGGCCATCTTTGTGTCAGAATCGATTCCCCCTATTAATTCAAACACGGTTAAACCGAATGGAACGATATTTGGTACAGAGATAGCACTAGCAGAGGGCATATCAGTGTCATGATTAATATCGCAGCCATATTGGCAGAAACGTAATGGCGGCCACACAAATGTTTAAAGCTTAAATCAAATTACGACTAACATAACCATCCGATCTCTACCAAACTTTGCAACAACATACCTTTATGGAGGGAGCATCCTTTGACCAATCTAATAGGTCATTAGCCTAATCGTTTGCGGATGGCGGCCATCCTTATGTCCAAATTGATTCCCCCTATTAATTCGAACACGGTGGAACCGAATGAACGAAATTTGGTACAGAGGTAGCACTAGCAAAAGGCACCTCAGTGTCATGTTTTATATCACCGCTATCTTGACGGAAACGTAATCGCGGCCACCCAAATGTTAAAAGCTAAAATGTAATTACGACCAACCTAATAATCTAGTCTCTACCAAATTTTGCAACACCATATCTTTATGTGGGAAACTTATTCTGACCAAACTGCAAGAACATCAGCCCAATTGTTTGCAGATGGTGGCCAAGTATGTGTGCAAATCGATTCCCCCCATCAATTCAATCACGGTGAAACCGAATTGAACGAAATTTTTTACAGAGGTAGCACTAGCAAAGGGCACCTCATATTCATGTTTAATATCCCTATAGCACGTTGTATTTCAACAAGCTACTACAACCAACATTCAATCATACACCTTGAAAAGGACAAAGAGTTATAACAATACCCATGCATTTAGGAGAAAGTAGTCTATATGTTCTTTACTTAACATCTTGTTTCTTTTTTTTCCTTTTTTTTTCAGTGTGTTAGAGCTATCCAAGACCCACAATTTGAAACCTATCATGGACCTTTGCCCTTCAACGTTTGCCACAATTGAGAAAATTGCTGAATTGCTAACATTTTATCTGCTAATTGTAAGAAAATTTGTCATCATTCAAGTATGTCGATCACCCCATATTATTATTATTATTATAATTATTATTATTATTATTATTATTTTCCAGTATTATTATATTCGTTCAGCCCCCTGAGGAGCACGTCGAACCATTAAATAGCACTGGAATTCATCTTTTTGAACTTCTTATTCGCCCAAAATTTCTTCATTCTCTCACTCTGGGCCCGCCGTCTTTCTTGTGTCCATGAGTTTCGGAATTTCAACCTTTTCTCGGGCGGATTCTTGTGTGCAAATTTGTGGGTGTTGATCTTTTGTCTGTATTTAGTCCGTGTTGTAGTCATTGGATCAATGTCGACTTCGGTAAATTCCATTTGTGTATCTACTAGCCAGCGAATTTTGGTTTGTCGGTTCCCATTGATAATAAGAAATATTATTGCTATTATTATTATTAGTCATTCATTCATATCGTATCGGCCATATATAGACCACGTCATTCCAACCGTCTCATTGTTCAGGCTTCCATGTTTGCCCAGTACGCCCGCTTTCGTTCTCGGTGGGTTTCTTTCCTTTCCTTGTTCAAAATCTTTCCTGATTCAGCTTCGAGTTTTCTTGGAAACTTTGGAATGCTTGAAATTTTCCTTGTGTGGGATGGCTCCTGAATGTCAGTTGATGTAATCCCCACTTCTCTATCCAGTTCAATGAACCAGGCCCATTTGGTTTTCCTCCCTGAAAGGAAGTAATGATGCGATTGGTGTGCCTCGCTAGGCTCATTCGCTTCACATGTCCATAAGAGTTAATCCTTATTTACGGATGGTGTCAGTCATCTTTTCCATATAAGTATACAGCTCATGGTTAACCCGTCTTATATAGTCCCCATTTTACTTGCCGTAACCCAAGATCTTTCTCAAAATTTTCCTTTCTTTGGCCAGCAATTTTTCGATCAAAGCCTTTTTGTTCATCATGAGGGCATTTGAAAACCTAGAGGACCAGCTGATGGATGTCACTGCAGTAATGATTTAGCTTTGTGTTGAAGGATATTGACCGTTCTTATTATTATAATTTTATTTTGTTTTATTTTTATTTTTATTTTTTGAGCTCACTTTACGCGGCTGCCGGTAAAATGTATTCATCATTTCTTTTAAGTAACTTAATTTAAGTAGGTCTACTTGGGACAATGTAGTCATCAGGTTTGTACTGAATCTGTCTAGTAACCTGTATTTTTCTGTCATCAGTTATATAGGTAGTGTGTGTTCTTGTAACGGGGTCTGGGAATGTGGTGGACGTGATCGCACGTTGAGCGACATCGTGGCGTTTTCTGTAGTAGAAATGGGAAACCACACAAATCACGTTCTCAGAGAGCCGAGGTGATATTCGAACCTACTTGTTATCAGTTCTCCTCTCGAGGGTTGGTAGTTGCTATTCCAGACCTAAATGAAAATTAGTTTTTTCGGCAGAGCTTGTAATCGAGTACAAATTCTATTGAAACAGGAATTAGAAGACGTAGCCTATGCCTAGTGAAAAGGTGGACAATAAATCACTTGTCAGGACTGAGGCAGCTTGAGGTATAGTTTTGACAACACTACATTCATCCTCCATACTGGAGGTCAAAAGAAGCTTTATCTACCGACCTCCACATTAATCATGAGAGCAAGGCGGGGTACTTGACGTCTGCCTTGTCATTCTCTTGCTGTTAGTGAGAGTAATAGGATGTGAGGCCGAGGATCCCAGGTAACTCTCTCAGAGCCGATGAAAAATGTACTGTTATTAAGGGCCATATTATCGTAAAGATAACAAGTAGTTCCGTGAAGAACTAATTTGCATATTTTCATATATCCTACTAATATCAATTGTCTCTATCAACATACAAATTGTCAGTTTGATTGCTGTAATAGATTCGTAGATATTGAGAACCGTCTAAATATTTTGGATGGTCACCATGTTGGATTTTTATATTATAGGCGTTAGATGTATGTACTATTGCATGAAGATTACTGTGTAGGTGTTTTATTCAAACTTCAATCGCATGATTAGGACACAAGAAATAAAAGCGGGATTTTAAAATTTCGTCAGCCGCCATCTTGTGGTTATGAAAATAATTTAAATGAATTAGATGCCAGTCGATTAAAAATTTGTATAAGCATATACCGTGCATGTGAGTGTGCCTGATGACGGACTGTTTTAGTGGTAGTACTTGTTGTTCGTGTAATTTAAGTAATTTTTCATTAGTAGAATTTTGGTATTTAATTGTTAGTAGAAGGTTAGTACTTTTGTTAGTATAATTGCTCTTTACATATTCTGAAAGGGAGTAGCAGCCTTTCAGAATAAATCAGGTCTTTACTTGTCTTATAGACGGTTAAGATATTGTTAATATAAGCCAACTAATGGCTACACTGCGTTCTGCTGCACGGCTGAAAGCAACGGGAAACTACAGCCGTAATGCTATTCCCGAGGATGTGCATCTCTCTATGCATAATTAAATGTGATGATGGCCTCCTCCCTTGTAAAATTTCAATCCGGAGTTAAACTAGTCCCCCGTTAGGATCTCCGGGTGGGGACTACTCGAGAGAGGGTTAATATCACAGAAGTGACAAAGATGAAATCTGACATTCTACGGATCGGAGCGTGGAATGTTAGAAGTCTGCTAGGAGATGGAAAGTTAGAAAACTGAGAAAGGGAAATGGATAGGTTGAGGTTGGATTTGGTTGGGATTAGTGAAATGCGCTGGCAGGAAGAACAGGACTTTTGGTCAGGTGACTATAGGGTCATTAGCGCTAAATCAAACAATGGCCAAGCAGGGGTTGGTCTCATATTGAGTAGGAAACTTGGACAGCGGGTGGATAATTATGAGCAATATAATGAACGGATTATTGTAGCAAAAATCAATACTAAACCTACTTGCACCACAGTGGTACAAGACTATATGCCTACCAGTCAAGCTGATGATGAAGATGTTGAAATGGTCTACGAAGAAATAGATGAAATTCTGAGGTATATCAAGGATGATGGAAATATTATAGTAATGGGAGATTGGAATGCTGTGGTAAGAAAAGGCAGAGAAGGGAAGATAGTAGGAGATTTCGGATTAGGTGAAAGGAATGATCGAGGAAGCAGGCTGGTAGAATTCTGCACCGAGCATGAGTTGTTCATAGCTAACACCTTATTCAACAACCACAATAGAAGAAAATACACATGGATGAGACCAGGAGATACAGGGCGTTACCAAATTGACTTCATTATGGTCAAGCTGAAGTTTCGAAACCAGATTTTGGATTGTAAAACATATCCTGGTGCTGACATAAACTCTGGCCACAATCTGGTTGTAATGAAATGCAGATGAAAGTTGAAGAAACTGAAGAAAAGTCAAAAGCCAAAAAGGTGGGCAATAGAGAGACTGAAAGTGAAGTATGTAAACGAAAGATTCAAGAAGAGTATAAAGGAAGGACTAATGAAAAACCCTAAACCAACTTCAATTGCAGACGAATGGGCACTTTTGAAGAATGAAATAACAAAATCCGCAAAAGAAAACATTGGTAAGAAAGAAAGAATAGGTAAAAACCCATGGATAACTCAGGATACACTTAAGGGGAAAGCAGAATACAGACGTCTGAGAAATGAGGTTAACCAGAAGTGCAAGGAAGCTAAAGAAGAATGGTTGAAAGAGAAATGTGCAGGTATAGGAAATTGTCTGAAATTAGGAAGAGTAGACACAGCTTATCGAAGGATTAAGAATACTTTTGGGGAAAAGAAGACTAAGTGCTGTAATATTAAGGACACAAATGGAAAACCTCTAACAGATAGGGAAGAAAAGGTTGAGAGATATAAAGCTTACATAGAGTGTTTGTATAAGGGAAAGGAGATTGAGAATCATGTAATGGAAAGGGAGGAGGAAATTGATGAGGATGCAAAAGGAGATTTAATATTGAGATCAGAATTTGACAGAGCATTGGAGGACTTAAGCAGGAACAAAGCACCAGGCATAGATGATATACCGATTGAGTTGCAACGCTGCATAGGAGATGAAGTTCTGATCAGGTTATTTCACTTGGTGTGTAGGATTTATGAGACAGGTGAGGTACCCCCTGACTTCAAGAAGAATGTTATTATCCCTATACCAAAGAAAGTGGGAGCTGACAGATTTGAAGATTACCGTACAATCAGCTTGATTACTCAAGCCTCAAAAATCCTGTCTAGAATAATTCACAAGAGGATGGAAAGCCAGAGAGAAACGGAGTTGGGTGAAGACCAGTTTTGTTTCAGGAGAAATGTAGGAACAAGGGAACCCGTACTAAGTCTTAGGTTGATTTTGGAAGGTAGAACAAGGAAAAATAAGAGACCGTTCATGGCATTTGTAGACTTAGAAAATACTTTTGATAACGTTGATTGGACTAAATTGTTTGACATTTTGAAATCTATTGAAATAAAGTACAGGGATAGGAGGGCGATATACATTATATACAGAAACCAGACAGCAGTCATTCGAGCTGAAGGACATGAGAGAGAAGCTGGTATTCTGAGAGGTGTAAGGCAAGGCTGCAACTTATCACCCATACTTTTCAATCTTTACATTGAAAAAGCAATGAAGGAAATTGGAGAAAAATTTAAAGTAGGAGTGAAGATTCAAGGAGAAATAATTTCAACTCTGAGATTTGCTGATGACATCGTCATCTTGGCCGAAACTCCTGAGGATTTGAATGAGTTTTTGAATCGTATGGACTCCGTCTTACGGAATGAATACATGATGAAAATGAATAAATGTAAAACAAAAATACTGGAATGCAGCCGAAATAAATCATAAACCTCTATGGACATCCAATTGTCAGGAGAAAAGCTGAAGGAAGTAGGAGACTTCTGTAACTTAAGAAGCAAAATAACCAGCGATGGAGGAAGCAAAGAGGTTATAAAAACATTTTCCTTTGGATGTAGGATGTGGTAGCTATGTAGAGATGAAACGATTAGCTCAAGACAGGGAAGCATGGAGTGCTACATCAAACCAGTCAAAAGACTGAAGACTCAGACAACATACCGTATCAAGTTTCACTGCGCTCGGATGATCCAAATGCAAGAAACGTCCATTTGAATATTTAAATTTCGCATCGCCGCCATGTTCGATGTGTGCTCGCCAGATTATTGAACTTCTCATAGGTGAACTTATGCTTATTGCCTCTATACACTTACAAAAGTTCAGTTTGATTGCTATAGTAGATTAATAGATAAATAACCGTCAAAATATTTCGGATGCTCGCCATGTTGGATTTTAATATATGTAGGCCATAGAGTTATGTACTGTTAGATGATGATTAATGTGTACGTTTATTATGCAAACGTTGATTTTTATCGCATGATTTGAACACAAGAAATAGAAACTTACTTTTTGAAATTCACACATCCGCCATCTTGAGGTTATATAAACAATTGAACTAAATTAGATACCAGTGCATTATAATGTGTATATACATTTTCTGTACCAATTTTCTTTGCGTTTGGATCATTAAATCGCGAGAAAAATCCATTTAAATTTTCAAATTCGCTTTGCCACCATGTTCGTTTTGTAGTTAACTGGTTTTTGAAAGTCTCATAGGTGAACTTACAGTAGGGCCCTTTATCTCCGTACAAAATTTCATGGTGATACAAGTAATCGTTTCAGAGATATAGAATGCTGGTGAAATATATCGCACAGCCGCCATCTAGAGGTTATATAAACAATTGAACAAAGTTAGAAGTCAGTGTATTACAATGTGTATAAACATATACTGTACCAAGTATCATTGCGTTTGGTTGGTTGAATCGCGAGAAACGTCTATTTAAAAGTCGCAAATTCGCTTTGCCGCCATGTTGGTTTTGTAGTTACCGGGTTTTCAAAGTCACATTGGTGAACTTCTAGTAATATCATTTATCGCCGTACAAAATTTCAGGGTGATATCGGTATTAGTTTCAGAGATATTGAATGCTGGTCAAATATTTCGCACAGCCGCCATGTTGGATTGGTGAGACGTAACAAAATTTGAAGGGCACGGCCGGGGTCGGTCATGTAAGGATTATCTATAAAATATCAACATTTTACAGTTATTTTGACGTTATCCATAAATTATCAACATATTACTGTCATGTTAAGGTTATCCTTGAAATGTCGACATCTAATAAGCATGTTAAGGTTATCCTTGAAATGTCGACATTCTATAGTAATGCTAAGATTTTTCATGAACTTTCAGTATCATGTTAAGCTTATGAATACATCTGAAATTCTAATAAATGTAGAGAGCAATGTTTTGAAATTTATACCACATAATGGCGATGTATGGAGACGGTATTCCGAATTTCACTGCAGTAGATTCTATTTTTTAGGATGTTACAGTTCAATTAATCCCTAACAAGTAGTTCCGTGAAGAACTATACAGCCTATTTTCATATATGCTACTTATGTTAATTGCCTCTATTAATCGGGGCTACATGACCGTGTTGTCGCAGCCCGTAAATATAGGAACCAACAACCAACCTCTATCAACATTCAAAATTTCAATTTGATTGCTGTAATAGATTCGTAGATATTGAGAACCGACTAAATATTTTGGATGTTCGCAATGTTGGATTTTTTAGAGTTATGTAGTCTACTGTTATATGAAGATTATTGTGTACGTGTGGTATTCAAAATTCAATCGCATAATTAGGACAAAAGAAATAAAAACGAGATTTTAAAATTTCGCACAGCTGCCATTTTTTGGTTATGGAAACAATTGAAAAAATTAGATGCCAGTGGTTAAAATTTGTATAAGGATTTACTGTACCAAGTGTCCCTGCACTCGGATGGTTAAATTGCGAGAAACGACCATGTGAATATTTATACTTCGCGTCGCCGCCATGTTGGATTTGTGGTCACCAGGCTATTGAAAGTCTTATAGGTGAAATTATGTTTATAGCCCCTATGAACATAAACAATTCAGTTTGATTCATATAATAGATTCGTAGATATTCAGAGCCGTCTAAATACTTCGGATGGTCGCCATGTTGGATTGTTAAATGTATAGGCCATTGAGTCATGTACCGTTAAAAGAAAATTATTGTGTAGGTTCATTATTCAAACTTTCACTTCGATCGCATGATTACGACACAAGAAATAAAAACTTAATTTTAAAATTCGCACAGCCGCCTTCTTGAGGTTATGTAAACAATTGAACTAAATTATATACCAGTGCATTACAATGTGTATAAACATTTCCTGTACCAGATTTCATTGCGTTTGGAACATTAAATCGTGAGAAAGGTCTATTTAAAATTTTCAAATTCGCTTGGCCGCCATGTCCGTTTTGTAGTTAACCGGTTTTTGAAAGTCTTATAGATGAACTTCCAGAAGTGCCCTTTATATCCGTACAAAATTTCAGGGTGATACCGCTAATGGTTTCAGATATATAGAATGCCGGTGAAATATTTCGCACATCCGCCATCTTGTGGTTATGTAGCAATTGAACGAAGTTAGATGTCGGTGCATTACAATGTGTATAAACATATACTGTACCACGTTTTATTGCGTTTGGTTGGTTAATTCGCGAGAAACGTCTATTTAAATGTCGCAAATTTGCGTGGCCGCCATGTTGGTTTTGTAGTTACCAGGTTTATAAAAGTCACATAGGTGAACTGCTAGTAGTTCCCTTTATCACAGTAAAAAATTCCAGTGTGAAGTCAGGAATAGTTTCTGAGATATTGAATGCTGGTGAAATATTTCGCACAGCCGCCATGTTGGATTGGTGAGATATAACAAAATTTGAAGGGCACGGCCGGGGTCGCCCGGAATAGTGCTATGAACTTACCGAGTTTCAATGAAATTGCTCCAGCCGTTTAGAATTTATTAGGGGGGGGGGGACGCACACACACCTCACACACACGCACACACACACGGACAACAGGTGATCTCATAAGCCTATTTTTTTTCAAAATTCAAAATAGGCTAAAAATGTAATTCCTTTACAGCCGGTAAACACCCTTGTAAACAATTGAGTTGTCAAGTTACAAAACTCGTTTAATCCACTTGTGAATAGAAATCATTTCCATGAGAAATGTTTCTCTGGACTTTGCCTCACGTATCTTTGTGTTTGTTGTTTTCTACTCTTTGATTTGTGTCCTCCGTTTTTACCCTATTTTCAATTGTGAAAAAATAGGCTTATGAGAACACCTTTTGTCCGTGTGTGTGTGCGTGCGTGCATGTGTGTGTGTGAGAGAGAGTAGTGTGTATGTTTCCCCCTAATAACGTCTAAACGGATGGAGTGATTTCAATGAAACTCGGTAAGTTTATAGCACTATTCCGGACGACCCCGACCGTGCCCTTCTAATTTTGTTACGTCTCACCAATCCAACATGGCGGCTGTGCAAAATATTTCACAAGCATTCAATATCTCCGAAACTATTTCCGATATCACCCTGGAATGTTTTACGATGATAAAGGGAACTATCAGAAGTTCACCTATGTGACTTTTATAAACCTGGTAACTACAAAACCAACATGGCGGCCACGCGAATTTGCGACTTTTAAATAGACGTTACTTGCGATTTAATCAACCAACCGCAATAAAACTTGGTACAGTATATGTTTATACACATTGTAATGCACCGACATCTAACTTGGTTCAATTGTTTACATAACCACAAGATGGCGGATGTGCGAAATATTTCTCCGGCATTCTATATCTCTGAAACTATTAGCGGTATCACCCTGAAATTTTGTACGGAGATCAAGGGCACTACTGGAATTTCATCTTTAAAACTTTCAAAAACCGGTTAACTACGAAACGAACATGGCGGCCAAGCGAATTTGAAAACTTTAAATAGACCTTTCTCACGATGTAATGTTCCAACCGCAATGAAATCTGGTACAGAAAATGTTTATTCACATTGTAATGCACTGGTATCTAATTCAGTTCAATTGTTTACATATCCTCAAGATGGCGGCTTTGCGAATTTCAAAATAAAGTTTCTATCTCTTGTGTCGTAATCATGCAATCGATGTGAAAGTTTGAATAATAAACCTACGCAATAATTTTCCTTTAATGGTACATGACTCTATGGCCTATACATTTAACAATCCAACATGGCTACCATCCGAAATATTTAGACGGTTCTGAATATCAACGAATCTACTATAGCAATCAAACTGATTTTTTTATATTCATAGGGGCTATGAACTAAAGTTCACCTATAGGACTTTAAATAACCTGGTGTTCACAAATCCAACATGGCGGTGACGCGAAGTATAAATATTCACCGTCCGAGTGCAGTGAAACTTGGTACAGTAAATCCTTATACGAATTTTAATCCACTGGCATCTAATTTTTTCAATTGTTTCCATAACCACAAGATGGCAGCTGTGCGAAATTTATAATCTCCTTGTTACTTCTTGAGTCCTAATCATGCGATTGTTTGAATGCTACACGTACACAATAATCTTCATGTAACAGCACATAACTCTAGGACCTACATAATGTATATAAAATCCAACATGGCGAAATATTTAGTTGGTTCTCAATATTTGCGAATCTATTACAGCTATCAAACTGAAATTTTGTATGTTGATGGTGGCAATTAACATAAGTAGGATATATGAAAGAAGGCTGTACAGTTCTTCACTGAACTTCTTGTTGGTTTTGTGTTTACTTTGCGCTTTTAATTTTGAATTTTACCTTTTGATTTTCTTTCTTGGTTTTGTGTTTGTTTTCTGCCTTTGCTATTTTGAATTTACATTTTTTTCTGGTTTTGACTTTGTTTTCGAATTTTGCTTTTTGCTTCGACTTTTTTGTTTTGGGTTTGTGTTTGTTTTCAGCTGTTTCTGTTATTGAATTTTGCTTTTTGCTTTGTGTTTCTTTTTGTTTCGTTTTCTGCTTTTGCTTTTGTGTTTGACTTTTGCTTTTTGCTTCGAGGTTTAGTTTTTGGTTTTGTGTTTGTTTTCTGGAAAATCAAAATAAACAAAATAAAATAAAACAAAATAAAACAAAAAAAACAAAACAAAATCGAAATAAAACAAAATTAAACAAAATTAAACTGAAAAACTAAAAGTAAAACAAAACAAAATAATCAAATTAAACAAAACAAAATAAAATAAATTAAAATGAAATAATTAAATGAATAATTTTACGACATGAGCCTTATTCACAAGTGGATTCAACGAGTTTTGCAACTGGACGACTCAATTGTAATGAGTGTTCTTCCTTAAACCTGAATAACATTACATGAAAGTTAAAGCTATGGGGAATACCGTCCATTATAATTGGGTACAATCAGAAATTCAGCCGACTTACCAAAGATTTCTGACCTTGACGTCCAACAGCACTCCGCATTTTCTGATATGGTTAACAGTTGGTCGGTGGCGTGTTTGGTAGCATGCTGAGCTTCTATGCCCAAGATCGCGGGTTCAAAATCGGCCAAGGTCATAGAATTCTTGAAGAGCTTTACAAATCCTTCAGTAAGCCTTCCTTCGAAGGGCAAGTAAACCCGGCGGGACCATGTATGGCATGTAAAATAACATTCCATTAAGTACAATATTGTGTAAAGGTAGATTTGTAGGTTAGATTTGATTAATGCTCAATTAAGTTCCAACGTTCACCGCAAGGTACCGGTTGTGGTTCGAGGCTAGGTGTCGTTGGCGGTAGCATTTCTTACAAAAGTAGGAACTACTTGAAATTGATCGTTTGCAGTCATTACCTGAATTACAGCTAACACACTCTTATACAACCATCACAATTAACACCGGTTATCAGACCGATTCTACACACATACAAAGTACACGGGGCTACATGACCGCGTTATCGCAGCCCCTAAACTGAGGAACCAATCAACCAACCTGTTAGTCCCCACCTCTCAAAGTGCCTAAGTATAGGAAACCCCTCTCACAGGGAGGAAAGAAAAAAATATCAGTCGGGATATTGGGAACGTAGGAGAGGCATCGAAGATGAACAAGTCATAAGTGTTCCTCAGTGGGCTTAAAGCAATAATAATAATAATAATAATAATAATAATAATAATAATAATAATAATAAACTACGTCATTATGAAACTGTTCTGAAGCCAGTAGTTATGTATGCAGCCGAAACCCTGACCCTAAATGCTAATAAAGGACTCCTTGAAGACCAGGAGAAAAAAGAGCGCAAAATAGTAAGAGGTATAATGGGAACAAATTACAAGAATGGCATCCACTATAAAAATCCAAAAAAGAAGTCTACAGTGAAATAGAGAAAATTTCAGAAACGATCCGTAAGAGGCGGGCACGGTTTTACGGTCATCTCAAACGAATGGACGGAAACAGGCTGACTAAACAGATTTTTCATTTCTTTGACTCCAAACCCAAAACCACAATTCCCTGGTTTATGAATAACAAAGACGACCTCAAAATGCTGAATCTAAAACCCGACGACGCCTTCAATATAGATCTCTTCCGCAAAAAGATACTGACTAATGGGCTAACCCGAGACGAGACACCGAACCCGAAGAGAAGACAAGGTACCACCTGGAGAGCGGAGCGCAGGATGGCTCACTCACAGAGAATGAGGGAATTCTGGGTTCAGAGGAAAGCGAAACAAATTGCCAAGTGTAGCAAGACAACGAGGTCCTAGATGGCCTCAACGAATTATATATATAGTAATAATAATTAGTCGGGAATGTAACTCATAATCATTCATGTAAATACATCGTAGTCGTTTCAGTGGTTTTAGAAATCAAATTTCAGCACGCTACATGTTTTAATTGATCCTAAAACCCTTCTTCACTTGTACTTTCAGCTGTTTTATTGAGCATTCTATTATTTTCCAGCTGGTACTCTTCGCCCTGGTGGCCGTGGCCTACGCCAACCCTGGTCTCATCGGCACCCCACTCGCCGCCCCTGCATTGGTTGCCGCCGGTCCCGCAGTGATCGCAGCGCACGCTCCTCTGGCCATTGCTGCCCCCGGCGTTATTATCGCAGGTCCTGCTGGAATCCACACCAAAACTATTATTGGTTAAATAGAGTAGACTCAATGGCTGTCTTGTTATTATGTTGAAATAAATCGTTATTCAAAAAGTACATTGTAACGTTTTTTGCAAGCAAGGCACTGTTTTCTCTGAATGATGTGTGCTCTTGCGATTACGCACAAACACATTGCGAAAGTCCGACATTAAATTTCGAAGAGGAAAAATTCACAGTTCTCGGAACTTAATGTTGAAAATATGACTCTGGAATTAAGATTTTAAGATAACAAAAAGTAAAAGAAATAATAAAAACTCAGCAATTTTTCTAGGCTTGTGCCGTATCTTGTGTGGGATTTCGCCTAGGACACCAAGCTGGCTCATCAGTGGACTGGTGGTGTCCCCGCCTGGACCTCCACATTAGTAGTGTACTGCGCGCTACCTCCATGAGTTGCTGAGTTTTAATTCACTGGCCGTGAAAGGCAATATACCAGAAATAATAAACTTTACATCAATTTAGTGAACTACAAACGACAAAGGATGTGGTCTAACGCTTGGTGTCCATGTATTGTTTGAACAAAACCATATGAGTACCGTGTGTCTTCATCTTCTGTTGGCGAGGTTTGCGTTCATTTGAAGTAATTTCATTTATAGTTGTTGATCATTCAATTACAATGTCTTCATCAGGTTGCCGACTCGTTCCAGTTTCGTCACCGAATCGTACTACTGTACTTTCCGCCTTTTAATTTTATTATTCTTTTTTTGAATATTTTGTGTATTAACCAAACGCCTCTTACGTGTGACACACATACAAAAGGAGAATAAGGCAAATAAAGGACAGGAGAATAAGAAATACCCTCAACCCTCGAAGAATGCGGATTGAGGACTTGGAGGGAAGGAGTGCCATGAAAGGCAGATAAGGAAATGAAAGAGGAGAGGGTCCGGCCCAGTGGTAAATGATATAAGGGGGAAAACTGGCCCACTCTCGAACTCACCAGCCGTGAGCCCCTGAGGGTGTAGCAATATCTAGGGTGCACCAGACGTAGTGGGGCTCCATACACCCTGCCTCCTTGAGGGCCTTGAGCAGAAGGCAGGAGATAACATGAAAAGAAAAAGAAGGCTGACCCCTGGCAGAAGGAGGGTATCAGAAAAGATGAGACAAGGGCCAATTAAGGCGGGAAAGGAAGAGACTCCCTAGGCCTCGGATACCTTAATACCATCGGGATCGGAAGAGAACAAGAGTTGACCTAGTGAGGTCGACAGGAATTAAGACGGAGAGGAGCCCGCCACAAGTAAGTGGAAGCAATGCTGGACTCAGCTGGGTCCCTGTGGTTGCCAACCCACGTCCCACTAGATGTGAGCCCCTGGGGGCCTACTTCCCTTTTGACTGACCAGTCACGTGTGAAGCAAAAACATTATCAACAATGAACAATGTGTCTAATGTGCGTATATAATAGAGACATCATATTGCCAATGTCAGAGAAAGTGGAAACCTCTCTACTGCATAGGACTCCATAGGACCTGTAATTTGTGAATGATGCCTCGTTACTCCAACTGATGTGGCATCCCAGCAACTACAGGGAGTGAGCCTTGAGATTCTACAACTACGTTCCTTTCTTGGCTTTCGCTTTTCATTGGATTTGTAAAAAAATATCTTCAATTGTAAATTAAATTATGAATGTTAATAATAGAATTAGTTAATTTGCTCGCCATTACTCGTTCTTAAATTTGATCTCAATTGTAATAAATTAAGAATGTTAATGCTTAATTTGGCATATAACTGAACACAATCAAAACGACAAGTAGTTCCGTGAAGAACTATACAGCCTATTTTCATATATCCTACTCATGTTAATTGCCACTATCAACATACACAATTTCAGTTTTATTGCTGTAATAGATTCGTAGATATTGAGAACCGACTAAATATTTCGGATGGTCGCCATGTTGGATTTTATATATGTAGGTCCTAGAGTTATGTACTGTTACATGCAGATTATTGTGAACGTGTAGTATTCAAACTTCAATCGCATAATTAGGACACAAGAAAAAACAAGGAGATTTAAAAATTTTTCACAGCTGCCATCTTGAGTTTATGGAAACAATTGAAATAAATTAGATGCCAGTGGATTAACATTCGGATAAACATTTACTGTACCAAGTTTCACTGCACGCGGATGGTTAAATTGCGAGAAACGTCCATGTGAATATTTATAATTCGCGTCACCGCCATGTTGGATTTGTGATCACCAGGATATTTAAAGTCCTATAGGTGAACTTATGTTCACAGCCCCTATGAACATTAAAAAATGCAATTTGATTGCTAAAATAGATTCGTAGATATTCAGTATCGTCTAAATATTTCGGATGGTCGCCATGTTGGATTGTTAAATGTATAGGCCATAGAGTCAAGTACCATTAAAGGAAAATTATTGCGTAGGTTCATTATTCAAACTTTCACTTCGATCGCATGACTACATCACAAGAAATAAAAACTTAATTTTAAAATTCGCACTGCCGCCATCTTGAGGTTATGTAAACAATTGAACTAAATTAGATACCAGTGGATTACAATGTGTATGAATATTTCCTGTACCAGGTTTCAGTGCGCTTGGAACATTAAATCGCGAGAAAGGTCTATTTAATATGTTCAAATTCGCTTGGCCGCCATGTTCGTTTTGTAGTTAACCGGTTTTTGAAAATCTTATAGATGGACTTCCAGTAATGCCCTTTATCTCAGTACAAAATTTTAGGGAGATACCGCTAATAGTTTCAGAGATATAGAATGCCGGTGAAATATTTCGCACATCCGCCATCTTGTGATTTTGTAAACAATTGAACGAAGTTAGATGTCGGTGCATTACAATGTATATAAACATATACTGTACCAAGTTTCATTGCGTTTGGTTGGTCAAATCGCGAGAATCGTCTATTTAAATGTCGCAAATTCGCTTGGCCTCCATGTTGGTTTTGTAGTTACCAGGTTTTCAAAAGTCAAATAAGTGAACTTATAGTAGTTCCCTCTATCACATTAGAAAATGTCAGGGTAATATCGGTAATAGTTTCGGAGATATTGAATGCTGGTGAAATATTTCGCACATCCGCCATCTTGTGATTATGTAAACAATTGAACGAAGTTAGATGTCGGTGCATTACAATGTATATAAACATATACTGTACCATGTTTCATTGCGTTTGGTTGGTCAAATCGCGAGAAACGTCTATTTAAATGTCGCAAATTCGCTTGGCCGCCATGTTCGTTTTGTAGTTACCAGGTTTAGTTCCCTCTATCACCATAGAAAATGTCGGGGTAATATCGGTAATAGTTTCGGAGATATTGAATGCTGGTGAAATATTTCGCACAGCCGCCATGTTGGATTGGTGAGTCGTAACAAAATTTGAAGGGCACGGTCGAGGTCGCCGGGAATAGTGCTATGAACTTTCCGAGTTTCATTGAAATCGCTCCTGCCATTTAGATTTTATTAGGGGGACACACACACACACACGAATCACACACACACACACACACGCACACACACACGGACAAAAGGTGATCTCATAAGCCTATTTTTTCAAAATTGAAAATAGGCTAACAAGTAACTGAAACAAAAACACAATTGGTTTATCATTGAAATGACCACCAGAGGCAGCGCAGTCGCTGCCCATAAAGCCCATCCTCTTACATTGGACGCAGAATAAGAGTGCCCTACCAACCACGTAATGAATTGGAACTTGTGATTAGGGAATGCTGCCTGGTGACTCCAAGTAATTAGTTAGTTAGTTATTGTTGTTTCAAGGGGCGGAACTACGAGGTCATCTGCCCCTTTCCAAGTAATGTGCCATGTTAGCAACTACATGCTATTTACGTGGGTAAATATGGGGCCTTGCGATACTCTATAGAGCCCAGAGAACGGAACATCGTCAATATATCTTTTCTCCTTAAAATGCTGTGTGGCTAGTTAATGTTCTTCAATGCAAAATCTTCTTAAGCACAGTACTGTAGAGTACAGATTAAGCAAAATATTTAAACTTATATTTTAAAACACATTTCTTTACGATATTCCCTGTGATAATAACTAGCGATATAATAATAGTAATAATAATAATATTAATAATTACAATAGAATGTTATGATGTTGAAGAAGCAAACAGTAGAATCAAGGATATGTGTTTATTTCTTTAATCGTATTATCTGCGTTCGACTTATGTATGGTGACCACGCACGTTTCAACGAATAGGAACTAAATGAGGTTTCCCTTGTTGTCACGGTAACCTGGTGTCGGAAATTTGTCGACGTAATATAGTTCACGACTCAGCTACGTGAGGACAATTGAGTAGCTGTATGACAATGAGGCAGCGTCCCGGTCACGAAAACTAAGACTAACGGCCAAGAGGACCCAATGCACTGAACTCGCGTCACCCCAATATCTGTAGGCCAATAGGCTGGGCAGCGGTCGCTTGGTAGGCCTAGTCCCTTCATGGGCTGTAGTGCCAGGGGTTATTATTATATTATTAAAATAGTCCACGCTAATCTTAGGTAGAAACCTCGGCAGAATAATATCTATTAATATCATTTTTACATTATTATTATTTTATACAGTACACACACAACATTGCTGGTACAATACAACGACGTATAGTCGACCAAAGTATGGTTATGGTACAGCCACTTCTAAGCTTGAAAGTCGCTACCCATGAACTTCCGAACGATTCGGGTTAATGAATGAACTACTGCTTTCTGCATTAGTTTGTACAGTTGAGTATCCAGATCCAGTTCTTTAAGGCCATGGAGCAAGGTACTGGGGATCACGCCCGTACTTGAGACAAAGATAGGTATGGTCTTCACCCGTTCTACATGCCATTGCCATTAGATAGGGTCGATCAACTCGCTGTATTTGCTGATCTTTTCTATGTGTTTTAACTGGAGATTCGTGTTATTAGGAATCGCAACATCAATCAAGGTAGTATGATTCATTTTCTTGCTGACGACCACCAGATCTGGCCTGTTGTGTAATACCGACTGATCAGTCAGAATTGTTCGGTCCGAATACAACTTGTCTTCATTGTTTCCAAGAACACACTCTGGCTGATATTGGTGATACGGTTCTTTCCTTTTAGAAGCTGAAACTTATCAGTCAACTCGGGATGCAAGATTTTTGCAACTGCATCATGCCTTTGTTTGTGCTCCTTCGCCAGGAAATACCTACATGCAGATGTAATATGCTGTATTGTTTCTGACTGTTGACAGTCGTAGCAGCACTTATCATCTTATCATGACCTTGAGGTAGTTCCTTGTAGGGATGACTTGGTCCTGCTTTTTTTTTGGTCAATTTACCCTCGAGGTTGGTGGTTCCCACGGACTCAGCGAGGGAACTCACCACTACCGCCTCTATGGGCAGTGTCCTGGAGCATGGAACATCTGGTCTGGATGGATACAACTGGGGAGGTGTGATCAGCACTTCGTCCAGGCGGCCTCACCTGCAAAGCGAACAGGGGCCTCATGAGGGATGGGAAGGGATGGAAGATTGGGATGGATAGGCTAGGAAGAGGGAAGGAGGCGGCCGTGGCCTGACAGTAGGTACTGTACCGTTTTCTATTATTTGGCCTGATTTACGGTACATTTTCCTATGCAAACCGCTGCCGCAAACGTCAGGTTTTGACCTAGTTTGGAGAGCGCAAATAGCCATGTGATCATTCGGCTCAGCTGGTGTCTCATCAACAACCTTCGGAAGAGTGTTTCGCGACAGCGTGCCAGTTGTCTCCTGCAGGCTGACGCAGGTGTGCGACAAGCAGAGCATGTTTAAACTGAGACGAATACACGCCTAAGCAGGAACTCGTATCGCAATGTTGTTTCGGCTGGAAGAAGTGTCAAGTTATTCTGAGTTCACGGCGGTGCCAGTTCGCGGTTATACATCTTGTTGCGACGTATTAAGGCCAATATACTTAAAGTTCAGTGTCGAATGAGAACTTCAATCGTCAGAGTGCCTGGCATTGTATGCGGGCAATATTCAGTTAGAGGAATCAGTCTCTTTTCACGTGATTTAAATGCATGTATAGATAAGGAGCGAAGTGTAGTGATACATTAGGAGGCTCGTTTCCGAAGTCCATGTACACTGAGAAGGCGTGCCGTCTTTTCTCACGCCAAGACTATTGCAACTAAATGTCAAGTACATTCCGAGTGAACACTGTTTAACAATGTATAGTGCTTGGAAGTCCGAGGTAGTGGGAGAGATGTCTAGGATGTATATAAACATATTAGCCATGTGCGGCTAGGCATTTTCGTGTGGACATCGCTCTCCAAGCAAATGCAGCGGACGTCACGAGTGACTACAATGCTGTTTGCGAAGTGGAACATAGCATACTCGCGACGCGGGCTATTGGCTTGTGCAACATGAACTTTTGGTAACATGCAGCCGAAAATAACTCAGGCTACCGTCATGTGTCCACCCGCTTATTGCGATGTTGCATTCGCGCGCGTGGTGTATTTTCGGGCCGGGCTGAAACTATTCGAAATTCGGGCTAGGACATTTTCCGAGGTGAGGAAGCAGTTCGTTTACTATCAGTGGACTTGGGACATTGGAGTTAGGAATCCCCAGTGCGTTCATTGGAAATTGGAATGGAACCGTGTAGCCTTGCTATACCATGGTGGAATCAGATGGTGGGCATCTTCACGCTCCATATCGCCTTCGAGAGTCTTCAGCCAGGTAGAGGAACAACTTTTCATGTAGCGTTGCAAAGTAGATAGTCCTGTGTAAACACTTTGCCATCTGTTTTTTTTTTAAATATTCATTTTGAGTAGTATGATTGTGGGGTGAGGTTGATGCATGGCTATCCCATGTCATGTGTGACTTCATTTTCAGTCGAGTTTAGGCCTGGTTAATCAGGTGCACTCATTTCATAATACTTTATTATGAATTAATTGTTATTTTTCAGCTTAATAATTTTATTAATTTAAATTCATTAAATGTATTCCGAACTTCTTGATTGTGGAGAACAGATCTTCATAGGGGAAGAAATCTACGTTATTCTCAAAGGGAATTGTTTTTTTTATCAAGCTTTGGCTTGAGGGGTTGTCGTTCCATTATCATAGTGTTCGACAATTGTGAGATTCGAATTTGCCTATGCGCTCTTGCATTATAACTATTAAAAGATAGTATAGAATGTGAAGTTTGATCATTTGTTTAGAATGGGGATTTTTTTCTCTTGAGAGTGAACGCTGTCATACTGATTTCTAATGTGTCAACAGGAGTTAACTGGAGTTGTTACCTGGATACATGCTGTAGACCCAGTCTGATTTTCGTGAATTCTCTTGAGGGGACATTTCTATTTTCGTCTGATCAACTTTAACGTTTGATTTTGTAGTCACGTGTACTTGGATAAACCTCGTTGATTTTATATTAATTAATTTTGCTATAACTGAATTTTGATTCAGTCTTTCGAGTTTTTCTTGTTTAGAACATTGCTTTAGAGTACTATTTGAAGAACAAGAATCCTTTTCGAAACAAATCCCAGGGATTAACTTTGAGGGGAAATGAATTCTTATGTGACTGTAAATACAACTCTGTAAGGCAAGCTTTTTGTGATCCAGTGGACTTGATTAAGTAGCCACTCATGTTAAATTTATGATGCATTGGAATGAGAAAACATAATAGTTAAAAAACACAGCTGAATATATCTGATTACTGGTTATCGAATAAAATAATCACCATGTGGGTGATAGTGTGTGAAGAAACGTCAATGGGCGTGTAATATATTTACGGTGGTACTCGTTGAAGTACGTTAATATTAAGATGCTAGTGAAAGCATAATATATAATGCGGTTATAAAAATATAAACTTGGTGATATTGGTGGTAATGCCCACCCGTATTCAGAAATCGAGGTCATGAGTGACCATTATAATGACAGTAATTCAGTGCAAAGTTATACTAATTTATGAATGTTTTTGAGAGAACATAGTCTCTGTTCTTTTTGCATTTCTTGTTACGATTTATTGATGAAATTGGCAATTCCAATTATGGATCTAGTTTTTGGTCAAGCCTCAGAGTTTGTTTTTGTGTGGCATCCCCATTTAATTAATTCTTCGGTTGTGCTCAGTTTATAAGATTTAAGCAATGTTAGGTATGATTCACGGTCGTTATATTATACATTCTGGATGCATTTAAATAAGTACATTTATACTGAGAAATTATTGAATCTTTAGAGATTTTGAATTACGAATTTCACGTCTTTTTAGCTTGAGTGCTTGATTGATAATATAAATTTTGACTACATTGCTAAGGCAATATAAGTTATGCAATCTCAATTTTGACAAAGCACCAATGAGGAGTGCGGAATTACCTGTTTGCGAAGGCATTTACATCTGAGGGTGTAATAACATTAATAATGATTTCGCTGTAAATAAGTAAATATGTATATATATATCTCTGATTTAATTCACGTGTTTTCTAATGTTAGAATGGGTGGAAGAACCATTAGGGCGATTTATCTAATTTCTTTTTTGTTTCTTCTTAAGAGATCACCTTTGTTCATATAATTAACAATTTCTATTGAGGGTTAAATGCACTCTTGGTCCATGGGGACCGCTAATGGATTTATGGGCATGATTCTAGTGCCTATTTTCTTTGTTTTTGTGTCCAGTCAAGGACAATTTGGTCTGACCCTTTGTCAGATTTCCTTTTGGAAATAAATACTTTGTCATTTTTTTTTAATCGCGTGATGTGATGATTTACAGAAGTTTAAGGAGGTCGCATTAAGGGGGTCCACAGCTAGATATTTCTAGAGTTTCCCACACTCCCGAGAGGGTGATTTCCCACGATTCTCGTGTTCTTTGAGCAGTTCGCTGCTATGCTTTGGTCGTGCTTAATGCCACCTCTGTTAGGTTTTACTGCACCCTAATACTCCCTTTCCCATGTTGGTAGGATCTGGGGATTATTCTGAACCGGGGGGTTTTCAGGTCCTGCGATCCAGCTACCATCGAGGGATTTCAACAGGTAAAGGGTAGGTATTTTAGGGCACAGTACCATCCCGGCATTTGCCCGAAGACGAAGTGGGAAACCACGGAAAACCATTTCGAGGATGGCTGAGGTGGGAATCGAACCCCCTCTACTCATTTGGACCACCCGAGGCTGAGTATACCCCGTTCCAACCTCATACCACTTTTCAAATTTCGTGGCAGAGCCGGAAATCGAACCCAGGACCTCCGGGGCGGCAGCTAACCATGCTGACCGCTACGCTACGGAGGCGACTTGGTCTTGAATTGCAAGCCTAAAATCTTCAGTTTCTGGAAAGATCCGTCTTGAAGTGAGCCAGTAGTTTGATGCAGTTACAACAACATTTGATCGACTCTCCTCATTTGGATGTCTACCGTGCAAAGGTTTCGCTTTCCATGCTTCCATCTTATTATTATTATTATTGGTGTATACAGTGCATATAGCACATTGCTGGTGCATTACAACATAACTATACGGGCTTCAGGGAACCAAAGTATAGTTACTGAAGCAGCAACTTCTAAGATGGAATGTCGCTACCCATGAACTTCCGCAAGATTCGGGTTGTTGATAGAACTAATGCCTCCTGCATTAGTTTATACAGTTGAGTATCCAGATCCAGTTCTTTAGGGCCTCGGAGCAAGGTACATAGGATCACGCCCACACTTGAGACAATGATAGCTTTACCACTCTTATTATTATTATTATTATTATTATTATTATTATTATTATTCTGTTTATGTTTCTCCTAAATGCATGGGTATAGTTATAAATCTTTGTCCTTTTCAAGGAGTATAATTGAATGTTGGTTGTAGTAGCTGGTTGAAATACAACGTGCTATACGGATATTAAACGTTGATTGATTGAATCCTCGCCTGAATTATATATACACACACCAATACAGCCATCACAGTAACATAGGTTATCAGACAAAATTCAATACTCACCCAAAATACGGGGCTAAATGACCAAGATGTCCTTGCTTCCCAAGTGAAACAACAACAACAGTTTCCTACCCAAATTCTTCCTCGTTTAAAAGTACACGCACTAGTTAGCCTAAAGAGATCACAAAACCACAGGTTATCAGACAACTTCTACTCACACCCAAGTAAAATGTGCTAAAAGATCATAATGCCGCAAAACCCCTAAATAATCAACAACAAAGAAACAACAACAGTCTCTACCGCGGATCAAGGTCAATGAATATTTATCGCTGTATTCGAGTGTTGAAATATGTGGTGTGAGAAGTATATAATTATACAGTGTGGTCCACCAGCCCCTTATTTTTTTGGAGGAAGGCAACCCAACTAACGCGTATATCACAGTCATCCTAAAACATTAGTACCTGCTCCTTTACGTCCATTGTACAACTTTACCGTTGAGTACATCCTCGCGAATATAGTAGAAATCAATAGTGGCAGTGTTCTTTCATTGACCTCAAATATATATAATGCATGATTGAAACGATCAGAGCTCCGAATGACACCTTCTTACATTTGTACAGGAAGTGTTTACGAATAGACTCAATACGTGCCAGCAATAAACCATGGTTCTCGGTAGCTAAGGTGGCTAAATCAGGAAGTGCTAGAGTAGCGTCAACGAAGTCGCATATTTGTAGGTTCGAACCTTGACCTAGTGCATTTTTTTTCTTAATGTCGTTTATTGTGGAAGTATTGTGGACGCATACCTATCTGTTCCAACGAGTGATTTTTTATTTGGTCCTCAAAAGGACCGAACTTATCCGATGGTACGCAGCCAGATTGGACGACGACATGATGATCTGTAGAACGAAAGCAAAGTATCCTGTATATTCAAGGTAGCAAGTGTTCGAAATTTTGACCACCTTTGTTTAAAGGAAAACTCCGACTCACTCAGACGACCCACATAACAAATAGATTTGTCATGTGGTTAGGCTCACGAATAAATACATCAGACCGAAACTATAATTTCATTCAACGGCGTCTGTGCGCGAAAAACGCTTGCTATACACTTACAGTAATAGTTAGTTAGTGAGGTTTTAAGGGGCGGAACTACGAGGTCATCTGCCCCAAAAATACAGTAAATACAGATAATTATAACATTATTTGTTTTACGTCCCTTTTAACTACTCTGGCTTTTAGATACGCCGGGGTGCCGGAATTTTGCTCCGAAGGGGATCTTCAACGTGCCAGTAAATCTACTGACACGGCTACCTCGCATTTGCGCACCCTCAAATGCCAGCTGACTTCGCCAGGATACGAACCTGCAACCTTCGGCACAGCAAGCGAGAACGTTACCACTGAGCCTCGTATCAAGGCAGTAATTACAGAACTTCTCATATTATGATTCTGGGATACATATTGAACTATTAAAATTCTAATTATCACGAATAGAGTCACCTCCGCTGCGTAGTAGTCAGCGTGATTAGCTGCCACCCCGGACGTCCTGGGTTCGATTCCCGACTCTGCCTCGAAATTTGAAACGAGGAATGAGGACTGAGACGGGGTCTACTCAGCCTCGGGTGGTCCAAATGTGTAGAGGTAGTTCGATTCCCACATCAGTCATCCTCAAAGTGGTTTTCTGTGGTTTTCCACTTCGCTTTCGGGCAAATACCGGGATGTTACCTACCGTACGGCCACAGCCGCCTCCTTCCCTCTTCCTTGCCTATCCGTCCCTATCGTCCCTCCCTTCCCATCCCTCAAGGGGACCCTGTTCGCTTTGCAGGTGAGGCCGCCTGGGCGAGGTGCTGATTCCACCTCCCCAGTTGTATCACGCAGACAAGATGTTTCAAGCTCCAGGACACTTCTCGTAGAGGCGGTAATGATGGGATCTCTCGCTGAGTCCGTGGGGAAACCTAACCTGGAGGGTAAAATCGACTTAAAGATAATAATAATAACGAATAGTAACCATCCATGGTTTTGAACAGTATTTAGGGAAAATAACCATTTAAATGAGACAAGAAAATAACTTTCCCTATCGTCTTCGTAGATAATGTGAACAAAACCAAGTTGAAATCTTGCTGTACGAGGTAGGGAGGGTATAATAAAATAGTTAAAAAGAATTTAAAAATTCTGCCGTTGGATAGCCTTGAACCCGGGATCTTCGAGAGAGCGAGTGGGCGCAATACCACTTGCACACATCTCCAACACACCCTCGAGGTTTTTTGTTGCGCTTCTTATTAACACGTATGGTAAAATATTCAATTATTACAGTTAGATCCCAAATATTGATTGGAATGCATTCATTCAGTACCTGGCATGTTTTCTAATTTACTTAAAGCAAGTTTCGCGACCGCTTTGCGTTAATAAGGCGAAAGAACTGCAAATAATGCCCTCAAACGACAGCCCTTCGGTTTTATTTCATACAACTTAGCGTACAAATTGCTAGCGTGTGACACACTTCGGTCATACAAGCAGGTGTACTGATGAAGAGAACAGAATCATACAGGATTTTGTACCAGCGATCACAGCAGCTTCCTTGTCAGCGAGTTTCGTGTGATACGGGCCTAAAGATATGCTAAGACTTTTTGTTAAAATTTAATAACAAAACAAGATGTTCGATAAAGAACGTATAGCCGAATTTCTCCTAAATGCATGGGTATTGTTATAACTCTTTGTCCTTTTCAAGGATTATAATTGATTGTTGGTTGTAGTAGCTTCTTGAAATTCAACGTGTTATACGGATATTATACGTGAATATGATGCGCCCTTTGCTAGTGCTAGCTCTGTAAAAAAATCATTCAATTCGGTTTCACCGTGTTTGAATTGTTATGGGGAATCGATTTGCACACATACATGGCCGTTATCTGCAAACTATTGGGCTGATGACCTTTCAGTTCAGTCAAAAATGCTTCCAACAAGAAGGTTTATTGTTGAAAAATTGGGTAGAGATCAAATTAATAGGTTGGTCGTAATTTGATTTAAGCTTTTAACATTAGGGTGTCCACCATTCCGTTTCCATCAAGATGGCGGCGATATAAAACATGAGACTGTACCAAACTTCGTTCCATTCGGTTTCACCGTGATTTAAAAGATAGGGGGAATCAATTTGCACACATACATGGCCGCTATCCGTACATTATTGGCCTGATGACCTTGTAGTGTGATTAAAGGAATCTCTATACATAAAGGTATGTTGTTGCAAAGTTGGGTAGAGATCAGATTATTAGGTTGGTCGTAATTTCATTCAAGCTTTTAACATTAGGATGGCCGCCATTACGTTTTCATCAAGATGGCGGCGATATAAAACATGACACTGGAGTGCCCTTTCATAGTGCTACCTCTGTACCAAATTTCGTTCAATTCGGTTTCACCGTGTTTGAATTGATAGGGGGGATCAATTTGCACTCATACTGTACATGACCGCCATCTGTAAACTAATGGGCTGATGACCTTGTAATTCAGTCAAACGACGCTCGCCATACAAGTATATGTTGTTACAAAATTTGGTAGAGATCAAATGATTAAGTTAGTCGTAATTTGCTTTAAGCTTGGAACATTTGGGTGGCCACCATTACGTTTCCGTCAAGATAGTGGCGATATAAAACTTGACATTGAGGTGTCCTTTGCTAGTGCTACCTCTGTACCAAATATCGTTCAATTCGGTTTCACCGTGTTTGAATTGATAGGGGAATCGATTTGCGCACATACATGGCCGCCATATGCGAATTGTTGGGCTAATGATCTTGTAGTTTGGTCAAAATATGCTTCCCAAATAAAGGTATGTTGTTGCCAAATTTGGTAGAGATCATATTGTTAGGTTGGTCGTAATTTATTTAAGCTTTTAATATTTGGGAGGCCGCCATTACGTTTTCATCAAGATGGTGGCGATATAAAACATGACACTGAAGTGTCCTTTGCTAGTGCTACCTCTGTACCAAATATCGTTCCATTCGGTTTCACCGTGGGTAGATTATTGGCAGAGGAATAACCTACCCACCAAGGGAAGATGATAAAGAAAAGGGAGTGGGTTTCGGACTGGAGAAAAAGGATGGAGAAAAAGGAGGAGAGTCCCCCAAAAGTTTTAAGTTTAACTTTTAATGCCCTAAAAGGTGACTGCCACTGCAAATCAGCTCTCCGATACCTAAAGCGAGTAGGGACCTGGGCAAAGCTAACGGGAGACGCAGCTGGAACTTGGGCGGTTTGCGAGAGAGTGGCTTTAGAGTGTTCCCTCTCAAGCATACATATGCCTACTATGGGGAAGGGTGATGGTCTGGCAAGACAAAGAGTAACAGATTTATTATGTATCTGTTCAAAGTAATTTGAAGAATGCCAATAGTTTGAATAGGTTTCGATATTTTTTGTTTTCGAAATTGTAGAATTTCTAACGAGAGACCGAATGCTTCCAAGAAGGATAGGAATAAAACAATTATACATTTGGGAATAATTTTGGTAAGTGTACCAATAGTTGCATTTGGAAATGGCTAAGCTTTTACCCAGCAAGGAGCCGACTAAAAGTTTAGGCAAGGAGAAACACTTACATTTTGAAAAACCAACCATAAGAATTGGAGAGAATCTCCACAAGCAGGAAGCCGGCGTATAGAGCTATGCTTGTCTTACTGGCCAGTTAGAATTAGCTATTAAAGCTAAGAGAGACTTTACCGAGTTGGCAACTAAGAGTTCTTGCTCAAATTCGACAAGTGGTGAAAACCCTATCACAAGATTTATTTGCATTAACGAGGGCGTGAACCTAGGAAGAGTCAGGAAAGACAGGATCTTGCCTAACTGTAGTATTACAGAAATGATGAGTCAAAAAAGGAACTTAAATTTATTTTAACAATGCAAAAGAGCGAAAAGAATTTAACAAATAAGTAGTAGTTTTTTGACAAATATATAATTCAGACTTTATAACAAATGGGGTCACAGACCTCCGAAAAAACATCTAAAGTTTGCGCCAGGCAATTAACAATTCTATTGGTTTCAAACCTTTATATGTTTTAAAATCCTCGCAAGATTTTAAAAGAGAGAGGATACAGTACAAAAGTTAAGTACAATTAAAATGATTAAAGTTAGACAGTAAATCGAGTACAAGGTGTGTACTTCCAGAAATTTCTGAGAAAATATTCTAGAAAGAGTAACAACTTCGAAAATAACAATAACAAAAACATGAAGAATAAAATAGAAGTTCCTAACTTCTTATATTTAAGCGGAATTACCTATTTTTTGTGATTATACAAATAGGACAGGTTACTTAATGTGAAACCTGAAGAGAAAGTCGACAGGAAGGTTCTAGACCTCCTATGTTTAAGTAGGAATCACGAGCCAAATGGGGCAAGATTCCCTTTCGTGAAACCTAGAAATAACTCACTTATGAGTTGAAAGAATTGTATTCCCTAATTAGAAGGGAGAAACCATGTAAGTTTGAAACGTGTACCAGACACGTAGTTATACAGAAATTAATTAATGATATTTATGCAAAAAGGGAGGGCACGTCTCTAGCGTGACACCTCATTGAAAAAGACCTAAAGTAACAATTTTATTTTGGGATGTTAGTAAGGGGCTTAGGAAAGATCAACTGGGATGGAGGATAAATGTTCATGGCCGTATTTATAATAATCAGACGATCGCGACGTGGAATAAATACTGAAAGACCACTGTTTTTCACTAGGTAGTTTGTTGAATAAATGAAAAGTTCACTGTAGTAGCACGAAAGTTTATGGCAAAGAAAGTTATTGCAATGATGGAAAATAACTAGTTGCACTAGGTAGGCGAAAGTCTATTGCTTGAGAAAGTTGCGGATTACCATTAAATGCGCCAGAGAAAATCCCAACGGTGGAAGAAAATTTAGCTATTGCAGTAATTTATAAGGAAGATTCCTTAATTTAAAATAGTATCCCACATGTGAGTGGAAAATACATGACGGCGCGACTGGTAGATAGAGTGCAGAATCTGGAAGTTTCCAGAACAATCCTAACTGAAGAATAGGGCCAAAGTTATTCCAGCGGTGGAACGAGCTGAGTAATTTATAGACAGTGGGTAATTCCCACGTTGTGAGAAGATTTCTCATAAGAAATGTTGCTTTCTATTAAGATTTGCTTAGGCAGACAAAAGCTTAACATGGAAAATCCCGCGAAGGATGATTATTGCCCCAAATATAGTAATCTCACACTGTCTATAAAATTATCGTTAAAAGCATGTAGATATTAAAACCGATGAAGATGAGGTAAAAACCTGAAGTCTGTACTTATCTTTGCTGCATGGCGATGGTGAAGTTCCCTTTGACGGATAAACTTATAGTTCCAACATGGCATGGAATTTTGAGAATGCCTCTTTATTTGAGGAGGCTAGCTCTAGTTGAGCCTTTACTGACTAAGTCAACTGCCGACGTACAAGTGAGACCCACTCAGCGAAGCGCAGAGGGACCAGGAAAGGGAAAAGAGTGGGGGTAGGAGACAAAAAGAAAACATATAAGCATAACCAACATTGAAAAGTTAATTTTCTTGATGAGATGGTCTTCAAAGAGTTGATAGTAGGCGACACTATCGCAGCCTGGTGGGTGAAAAAGTAGACGAAGTTCTCTTGATCACGGAGATGATAGCTGGCGATGGCGACGAGATCTGGAGGCCAGATTAATAAGGAAGTCCTCTTGCACCGGGAAGAATTGAGGAACTTCAGAGATTCGCTGCTACTGTAGATGACGCTAGGTGGTTCATGGAAGATATATATCTAGAACAGACTCACGAATAACATGAGAACCCTAAACAGCAAAGAGAACATAGGAGATCACTGTTGGTGTTTGAGAAAAAGGAAGGAATGAACAAGCAAAGAGCATTAAAAAAAAATTTACACTATCTTACCGTGTATTCCAAGAATACACCACACCTTGTTCGAATTGATAGTGGGCTGGCTGGGGGGCAGACTTTCAGAGTACACACACTCACACACACAGCCACACAGTCACACACACACAGGCAGACACACAATTTTTGGCCCTGTGTTGATCTCATATCTACTTTCATTTTTAGCAAAAATCGAAAGTATGCTAATAATACCATGGGAATTTCTAAGGAATACGTATACTTCGATGCAATCACTGGCAATCAGAATATCCTTCGATATGTTGTTTTGTTTCATTTGAGGGGCTAGAATATCGCGGTCATTTAGCCCCGTTTACTTGGATGTGTGTGCAGAATTTGTCTGATAACCCGAGTTATTGCGGGCTTGTAATGATGTGTGTATTTGCAATTAAGGATTGGGAAGGAGGCGGCCGTGGCCTTAATATAGAATCCGTCGCGGAATATGAAAGGAAGGAAAGGAAGGAAGATTGTAGTTTTACGTGACCGTGAATCTTGTGATTATGAGCCACGGGACCTCCTTTTTACGTGGAATCCGAACCACAGGACATGGCATTTCACTTCGAAAGTCTCACATGCATTGACCGGGAATCGAACCCGGACCGCCTTGGTGAGAGGCATACAGCTAGACCGCTGAGCCACCACGCCCCCTTCGCGGAATATGGCCGGAGTAGAAGTGGGAAACCACGGAAAACCATTACCAGGGTGGCTGAGGTGGGAATCGAACCCACTTCTTCTCATATTTGCTTCACGAGGCACGTGCACCCAATTTCAGCCCTCAGACAAGTATTATATTTCTTGGCAGAGCTGGGAATCGAACCCGGACCTCCGGAGTAACACTTCGATATGTTATGTTAATATTCATGCCAGTTTTTTTAATTTTCTGCCATTACAGGTCACGTGGCATAACGTACCAATTCGATCGTATTCTCTTTATAAATCATCAAAATTCAACGTACTCTTCACAAAAATACGTCGTAAGACAATAAATGTGGCAATGTAGTTACATCCCGACTAAAATGGAATGTGGGTTTTCGTTCAAAAAAGTGTGCCTGCTACTGTATTCGAAGCAGCATTCTACCCACTCGCGCCCACCACGTATGGTGGGCTTCAACCCTCTCAGCCACAAACACATGGTAGATGCAGCACGCTAAACGTGCTTTAGTTACTGTAGCCGTCCCACCTCAAACGTTTAAGTCCATCTCAAAGTCTTCAATCACGGTTTATGGTGTTGATTTAACTTTCTACTATTACTGATCACGTGGCGTAAGCTATTAATTCGATCGTATTGCGTGCATGTGTGTTATTTCAAGGAGCAGTAAGTCATATGTTAGTAGAATGGGCCATAGTATTTGGCGGGGAAATGTTTAAGGTCGGCTTTTCTTTGCTAGACTCATGACCCAATAACATTGCTGTCACACAGTCAGAGCGCAGAGCAATATCGACCATCGGGAGAAATGCGATGTTAGTTGGGTTTCTTAAAACTGGGGCGGGTGGACCACACTGTATAATATTATCGATTGCAAATACAAACTAAAGTATATCGCCTATGCTTAACATTATAACGTGTCAGTAGTTATAAATCAATAAATACCAAAAAGAACGAAGTAAAAAAATGAACCCCCAGTGATTTGATCCCCGAGCCCCCAGACTAAGAGCCCAAGTCGCTACCATTACGCCACGGATGCCCTACATTATTACTTAATAAACAACTGCTTTAGAATAACTGTATCATATTTTGTGTTGAAATCAACGATTTCATATGCGTTACTATAAACCATTTGATTCTAAATATGTATTATTTTGTTCAGTTCATTCCTAAAAGTATATAAACTCAAAAAGTTACTGAAATATATGCATTTCTCTTCTTTTTCTTCTTCTTAGTCGTTTTACCCTCCAGGTTGGTGGAACCCACGGACTCAGCGAGGGAATTCACTACTACCGCCTCTACGGGCAGTGTCCTAGAGCTGGGAACATCGAATCGGAAGGGCTACAACTGGTGAGGTGGGATTGGCACCTCGCCCAGGCGGCCTCACCTGCAAAGCGAACAGGGGCCTCATGAGGGAAGGTAAGGGATGGTTAGGATGGATAGGCAAGGAAGAGGGAAGGAGGCGGCCGTGGCCTTGAAGAAGGTGCCACCCCGGCATTTGCCCGAAGACGAAGTGGGAAACCACGGAAAACCACTTCGAGGATGGCTGAGGGGGAATCGAACCCCCTCTACTCATTTGGGCCACCCGAGGCAGAGTAGACCCCGTTCCAGTCCTCGTACCACTTTTCAAATTTCGTGGCAGAGCCGATAATCGAACCCAGGACTTCAGCTAACCATGCTGACCGCTACGCTACGGAGGCGACTAATATATATGTATTTACGAGCAAAAATAGCGGCCATGTATACAACGGGACGGCACGCGCCCACAACGATATGGCTCGGTAAGCCTGACCTGTTAGTCACTTCTACGGTTACATAATATACAGTGAGTCCGGGAATGTTCTCCGCAGCGCCTACATGCGTCTACGAGAGCTAGCTACAGCAGTTACGTTGGTAGCACTGCTGCCGCTTGCATCATCTCTACTTAGTATAAAACAATGTCCCCGTTTCTTGGATGTTACTAGTAAACTCAAGAACCACTGGATAGAGTTTGATGCGGTTTTCACCATTCTGTAAAGGATATATCGAGTATGATTTCAGTAGAAAATAATTTATTTATGATCAAAGGAAGCCGAGAAGAAACGATTTTAGTGGAATAGTCGATAAAAAAAACTGGCGTCCGAGCGCTTTGTAAGCTTACGCTGGGAAAACCGTTTAAAATACCTAAATACTATGAGTGTAAGAATTGTTCAGCATGAAAAGTTCTACAAAAAAAAGTCCGCGAGAGCATATGCCTATCTTCCATACATCGCCCACTATAAGGGAGCAACTGAAGCTTGTCTCTTACAGCTTTATGTGCTGTCGACTTGGAGATTCCTGTTTGTTGAGCTAATTTTCGTGTTGATTTACTTGGGCTTCGCAGCATTATATCGGAGATTTCATCAAGTTTTTCGTCTGAAAAAAAAAACGGAGGCCTGCCTGTTCCCGGTACATCGTGAACTGAGCCAGTCACACGAAATTTACTAACCAAATCCCGAATTGTATCACGGTTTGGACACTTTGAATTAAGAAACCGCGCCTGAAATCTTAATTTTACATTTTCTGTAAACCGATCGCCTTCGCGAAAAACGTATTCCACCAAAAATAAAACTCTCTCTTCAGTAGTAAACATTAACGCCTGTATACTGATGCACTCTTCCAATAATAATCTATCCGAACGCTCGCTGACTGTAATACACGCTGCAGGCTCGCGCGCATATCGCGATGCACATCGACAGCTCACACGGGGAAGTCCCGCTTTGAAGGACGCAGTGCAGTGCAGCCAACTAAAACTCATGACTCAACCACTCACAGCTGCACGTATCCACTGCGGAGAACGTTCTCGGGCGCCCTGTATTATAATATACTAATATCCTACTAATCACCTCTTTGAGTGCAGATTAAACCTCCCTATGTACGATAAGCAGAATGTTGAGGCCAGGTTTTGTTTAATCGTAAGTAATGGTTAGTCTATAACACTTGCATGATTAATACATCCACCACCATGAAACAATACGGCTGATGGCCTTGTAGTTTGGGTAAAAGACGCTTCCCGCATTAAGGTATATTCTTGCAAAATTTGGTAGAGATCGGATGATTAGGTTAGTCGTAATTTTATTTAAGCTCAGAACATTTGGGTGGCCGCCATTACGTTTCCGCCAAGATGGCGGCGATATAAAACATGATTTTGAGATGCCCTTTACTGTTGCTAACCCTGTACCAACATTCGTTCAATTCAGTTTTACTGTGTTTGAATTGATAGGGGGAATCGATTTGCACACATACAGCGCAGCCAACTGCAAACTATTGGGATGATGACATTATACTGTAGTTTGGCAAAATGACGCTCCTGACATAAAGGTATATCTTTGCAACATTTGGTAGAGATCGGATGATTAGGTTGGTCGTAATTTCATTTAAGTTTTAACATTTGGGTGGCCGCCATTACGTTTCCGTCAATATGGCGGAAATACAAAACGTGACACTGAGGTACCCTTAGCTAGTGCTACCTCTGTAGCAAATTTCGTTCAATTCAGTTTCACCGTGTTTGAATTGATAGGAGGGACAGACATGCAGAGTTCACACACACAGACATACAGACAGACTCACCATTTTTAGCCTACTTTCGATTTTTGCAAAAAATGAAAGTAGACTTATGAGATCACTACAGGGCCAAAAATTGTGTGTCTGTCTGTGTGTGTGTATGTGTGTGTGTGAGAGTCTCTGTGTGTGTGTGTGTGAGTGTGTGTACTCTGAATGTCTGTCCCCCCTATCAATTCGAACACGGTGAAACCGAATTGAACGAAATTTGGTACAGAGGTAGAACAAGCAAGGAGCACCTCAGTGTCATGTTTTATATCGCCGCCATCTTTACCAAAACTGAATGGCGGCCACTCAAACGTTCAAAACGTAAAATCAAATAGCGACTAACCAAATTATACGATCTCTACCAAATTTGGTAATAACATACATTCATATAGGACGCGTCTTGTGACCAAACTATAAGGTCATCCGCCGTACCATTTCACGATGGCGGCCGTGCGAATTATGCAAACTTTATAATCCATATCATGGGACCCACCAGTTCCGATTATCGAGCCGAGAATCGATTTAACTGTTCTAAAGGAAGAGGCACGTTCGAAATTAAAAGTTTATTTTGTAATACTATAGTGCAGAAGTGATTTTATAAAGCTGAGCCGTCTCGGTAAGAAGACAAGATGGCAGCGGATATCTTGTGCCTGACTTATATTTCACTAATTTGAGTATTGCATGCAATATTGCGTACTGATACAACATAAATAAACTTTGCATGAAATGCTTTATATATAAATAATATACTCCAATGATGAAATCGTTAGGTCTAAATCATTATTTGCTAACAAGTTCTATGTAAGTCATTTTATATAGATCAACGTTCGTTGGCACAAATGGCTCCGTGGTAAAGCGTTGGTCTATCATTCATATGCCTATGGTTCAAACCCCATCAGTGTTAGGCATTTTGCTTGAAATTTTACATATTTGTTGCTTTGTAATGGCTCAGACGTTTTGAAATTAAGCGCTATAATGTGCATATTACGGTGCAAAACATATATTTAATTAAAACATAATTCGCCAGCAGATTTGCTCAAGACATCTAGCAGCCAAAAAGGTAACTGCACGCCGGCCTTCTTATTAACTTCCAGATTTTATTGAAAAGTTTCTTCTTATGGCCGCTAGAATGCACTCGCCCTATTAGGATTATATTTTTCGATACTTCTCCATTAGATTTCACGACTGGTCTACATGGGACTGCATTGATAGTATACCATTGGCATTCTATGCGCATCGAATTTGAAGAATGACAAGATGATACTATGATACATTTTTACTTCTTATTTTAAAGGGTTTGTAACAGCCTATTGTGCGTTATTTGAAAATGTTATTTGAAGTAAAGAACAAAACGATTTCACATAGTAACTGAATTCTAGCCGCTGATGCTAGTTCAGGTTATTAATACTTTTATTTCAGGCAAATAGCAATCGAAAATATCCACATAGTTTGTATACACACGTCTCTGTAGGGTCATGGAAAGATTTGTTAATTCAATTAGGGTTGTGAAAGCCATGCACAACCAGACGTGTAAAGACATGCCTCAACTCAAACTTGGGTGTTGCCCACGGCAGGTCGATTATGTAATAATAACAATAATATTAATGTTATTTGTTTTACGTCCATTTTAACTACTGCTGCTTTTAGATACGCCGGGGTGCCGGAATTTTGGCCCGAAGGGGATCTTTAACGTGGCAGTAATTCTACTGACACGGATCCCTTGCATTTGTGCACCCTCAAATGCCAGCTGACTGCGCCAGGATACGAACCTGCAACCTAGGGCCCAGCAAGCGAGAACGTTACCACTGAGCCACCCAGCCAGTCCGGTCGATTATGTCTCCAGATCCATAACATTCTTGAGATACTTCTTATCTATCTTTCTTCAATGATGGTAGTAGTTTTTTCTAGGTTGTGGCGTTTGGTAGAGGTAAATAGTTTCTAAGGTCTTCAACCAAGAAATGATTCTATTATACTCTTTGATAATAACAACGAGTTATAACTATACTCATACATTTAGGAGAAAGTAGGCTATATGTTGTTTACTGAACAACTTGTTGGCCCTGTGTTGATCTCATAAGTCTTCTTTAATTTTTTGCAAATATCGAAAGTAGGCTAAAAACTGGAGATGCAGTTATGAAATTGCTGGGCTGTGTAATTGGCAAGTGATTTCCATCCTTTATGGTAACTAAGAAGCAGTTACACATTTCTCTGTAAGTATTTACAAACTTTTCAGATTGGGTACTAATATTTTCTATGATTTGAGTGTAGCTATTTTTAATTCATTTTATAATTGTTCATAACTATATAATTATATGTTTTGTCTTCAGAAATGGAATTTACTGCATAGAATCCTTTCAAACACTCTTAATTAGCAGTACAGCATTTCACGCTATATATCCCCTGTTAAATAATTTAGAACAGTTCAGTGATTGAGTTTGTTGACTGACGCAATTTATCCGAATACTGGCTGTGGTTGCATGGCATTAGAGTACAGTACGAGTAAGTTATATATAATTCATAATTCATCAACTATTATAAATACACGGACTCACAGAACTGATACCTAATGAGTATGTACCTCGTAACTTCCCCCTAACGTCTATGGTAATCCGAGCACGATACAAAACACTCAGCTCAAAATCCCACTACCAAGAAACAGGTAATTTAAAATTCATAAATAACTTCTAGAAGAATACAAATTCGCATTTTTCGGTTCAATGCGATTTATAAATAAGGGATTTAATTCATTGTTATATAGTCCTACTGTATATGATAGGGAATAACTTAGAGGGGAATAAGCCAACATTCAAACGTAAATTATATTTAGTGAGTTTATTAATCCTTAATGCATACTACTGTACATAGAATAAGGACCAAGTGATGAAGAAGTTAACCAATGATGCCATGTCCCAAGGGAACGACTGCGCCATGTCTAGCAACCAACCCATGACCTGCGACAAGTCCGGGAGCCGCAACCAGTCCATGACCCGCAACCAGACCGTGACCTCCGACAAGACCGGGAGCTGCAATCACTGGTGCTCCGACTCCAAGGTGACCACCAAGAACTCCAGGGTAGGCGTAGGCTACAGCCACCAGGGCGAACAAGACGAACTGGAAAGAAGAGCAATGCTAGGAAATACAACTCAGTCAGCCCCGTCAACACAGTAGCTGCAATTAAATACCCGTAACTGTCAGTTAAAAATCTTCATTTGGTCAGCAGGAATTCACCTAATGATTGGGCGGGTTAAAAAGTATATATTATACATTCCTGAAATTTTTAAGGAGACGGGAAAGGAACATAGTCAGGGATGTATATGGACCCGTAAAAGGGGGTGAATTATGGCGAATGAGAAATAATATTCATTCATTCATTCATTTACAATTGGTGGTGTGTCCCCCGGTGACCAATTGGATATACATAACAAATAAATAATTATACATAACAATTCAATAACAATTAAACTGGAGTATTTACACAAATAGTCAGTCTTTTTTAAAACACACCTATACGTTTGGAAAATGTTCTAAGACTGCGGCCGGTAGAGAGTTCCAGTTATCAATGGCACGGTTCACAAAAGAATACTTACTATAATTTGTTCGCTGTGGTCGGCCCTTAACTTTGAAAGGATGACTGCTCCTACCCATGTAAGTGGCCTTTCCCATGCGTTTGATAAGCTCACCCCATGCTGGTTGATTTTTTTGACGTGTTGTACATAGCGAAGAGTCTAGATTTCATCCTCCTAACCTCAAGTGATTCCCACCCATGTTTCTTGAACATACGGCTCACACTGCTCCTGGGATTAAAGTCACTGAGCACAAATCTAGCGGCCTTTCTTTGTATGGATGAAAGTTGTATGGTAAAACAGATATATGCCTAGTAGTAGAAAGAAAGAGTAGTAGACTATGTTGGTTGGGACACGTAGAAAGAATGACAGGGAACTGGTTGGTGACGAAGGCCTTCGATAGGAAGCCAGGAGGACGTCGTATGAGGGGGAGATCTAGAACAAGATGGCTGGATAACGTGGAGGAGGATCTGAGAAAGACGGAAGTCAGAAGATGGAGAACTAAAGCAGTCACCAGGAAAGAATGGGTGGAGATTGTCCGGGAAGCCAAAGCCTTACAAGGGCTGTAGTGCCAAGGAGTAAATAAGTAACACATCTGGAAAAGTTAGATGCATTAGTTATGATCACTATTATAATGGGGCAATTTTGGTGATCATAACTAAAACATGTAATTTATTCCATTAGTGATATTTACTTATACACTAATATAAAGTTTGTACCCCGTGCAGTCATTGGGATAATAAGTGTTGACTGACTGAGGAGTTACAGCTTAGAGTTTGAATAGGAAACACTGAAAGAATGGCTTCAAATATTTGCATAATGTCCGTAAGTATGGGCTGCAGTAATAGTTTAGTAAATAATAATAAATAAATAACCCCTGGCACTACAGTCCATGAAGTGCCTAGGCCTACCAAGCGACCGCTGTCCAGACGTTTGGCCTGCAGATATTGGGGTGACGCGTGATCAGCGCATCCTGTCCCCTCGGCCGTTAATTTTGTTTTTTGTGACTGGGGCACTACCTCACTGTTAGACAGCTACTCACTTGTTCTCCTGAGCCTAAGTGCACCCCGTTCCAGCCCTCACGTCTGTTTCTAAAATCCCTGGCGGAGCCGGCAATCGAACCCGGGGCCTCCGGGTGAGAGGCAGGCGCACTTCCCCAACACTACGGGGCCGGCAGTAATAGTTTAGTGATACAGAGACTTTCGCTCGATGCCTACATCAAGATTTATTAACGGTACTTCTACGAAATTTCTAGCATGATTCCTGTAGCTCTACGGTAGTATCCCCCCCCCCACACACACTCGTCACTCCTATAACCTTTTCGATAAACTAACGCGGAGAATATAGACCCAAACTAATTTAATTTACTTATCTATGTTTTTTAATGCCGGGAGTGTCCGAGGACATGTTCGACTTGCCTGAGTCTGTAGAGATCCGACCAGCTAGGAAGGAGTTAGGCCGCGCATGCGCACTTACGACGACAGCGTAGTCCCGCCTTCTAGAGCTCGTGTTGCAAGGACACTTCAGCGCATAAGTTTATACTCAGCTGTTTAGACGTGCGCGCTGCCTTTCTAATTTCCCGTGGTGCAACTTATTTTACAAGAGAGAAAACATCATCTTGGCATTAAGGAGCTAGAAACATACGCTCATAGAGTCTAACGATGATTTCTCGCCTAGTAACAAAAGTAATTATTATTATTATTATTATTATTATTATTATTATTATTATTATTATTATTATTATTATTATTATTGACTCCCGAAGCCTGCAGTTATGCCAAACCATATTATACACTATAAATCTACAGCGTCATAAAGTTAATTCTACATCTAATTATAATTTAAAGCTTTGGCTATGCAAATTGATACACGAAAACTATTTTGACAGTTACTAGAATAAGTGGTTAAATTATGTTCTAACTCCTTAATCTATCTACCATCTGTAACGCTTCTAAATAAATACATTTCGGCTACGTATGTCTGTAATTTACAGCTGGAAGGGAATTCCACTAACTGACAATCTGCGGAGTTACACGTCCGCTATGACAAAAATTTCGGGTCGACTGTACGTCGCCACAACACCGAGCGAGAAGGGGAAGTCAGCGTTCTCACTCCCTCGATTCAGCTTTCTCACTCGCACATTTCCCCTCACCAGCCGTCTTCCTAAATGGCCCGATCTCTAGCTGCTTCCAGCGGACACCCTTAGGATGAGCTACTAGTTCCGTTTAATTTCAAGTAGTTCCAACTTTCACTTCCAGATATCAATGATACCTAGTGGTGATGGTTGGAACTTTGATAGAGCGTTCCGACGAAATCTAACCTAACAATTTAGCTCCACACAAGTTTAGTCTGTGGAAGGATCTTTTACATGCCATAAATCTATGACATGGGACTGCCGGCTTTATTTCTCCTCCGAAGGAAGGCATACTGAAGGATTTTTAACGCTCAAAAAATCCGACGACTTCGGCCGGGTTTGAACCCACTATCTTGGGAACAGCAGTTCCAGCAGCTACCAACTACGCCACAGAAGCCATTACCCAACCTAATAACACTTCACAATGGTATCATTATTTCCGAAAAATAATGTGAAGTACGCGCCTAATATCTATTGCATACTTACTTAATTTTAGCACAATACAAAGAACACACTTTTACAATTGTATGTCTACCCCTTATTATTCCCGTGTTCCAACAGGGTCGGGGATGAGATGCGATGGAAATCTTTGTGGCGATGGTTTTTACGGCCGGATGCCCTTCCTGACGCCAACCTCATGAGAGGAGTTAATGAGAGATGAAATGAATGATGGTGAAAGAAACTGGGCAAGGATGTGGAAGGAAGCGGCCGTGGCCTGTCAGAAGGTACCGTCCCAGCATTTTCCTGGTGTTGAAAACGGGAAACCACGGAAAACCATTTCAAGGACGGCCGACGGTGGGGCTCGAACCTACGCGTCTACCGAGTCAGCCGAGAGCTTGGCCCCATGACCTAATGCTGCGCGTTAGCCAGCGTAGCCACTACTGTCGGTAAAGAACACACTTTTACAATAAATCCTTAAATTAGTCAACAAATGTCAGTGAGAGGGTTGACAATGTTTTCTCTTGGAAAGATTGGGTCAATATAATTTATACCTTTTGTGTCTACTTATGGTGTTAATTATATTCTAAAATGTGAAATCTTATAGAGCCGGAATATTAACTGCTTTATCTAATCGAATTGGTGATGTGGCTTTATTAATGGCTATTGCTTGAATATTACATTTTCGGTATGTTTGGTTTGATATTTGACAGAGCACAGTGGATATCACTTGCAACATCAAGCCGACAGCGATGCTTTGTTTTAATGACACTCAGCGTTGAAAATCCTGATTCGCATAAATCTGTCGTTGAAAATGGGACAATGACAGGCAATGCAACTTTGGCAATTTAAGGATACACTGCAAGACAGTTTACCGAAACGTCAGCCAGTCCTAATATTTTGGAATCATCTTTTAGCTTTGATTCACACTTCAATTCTATGGCTTCTTCTTGAAGTTGTGCTGTCAGTGCTTCGATGTCAATGGCAAACGGGTTTCTTGTTAACATCCGGGACCATTCATCTGACGAGATATCAGGAAAGTAGAAGTTGAATTATTGAACCAGGCAATCCAAGTGTGACTGAATTTACACCCAAAGTGTATTACGATCACGTTCATTTTCCGGCAAAATTTCATAAAGACGGTGAAAGGATGAGAAGTTGTTCAATTGAAGCCGACGTTTCCATAACTGTTCTTTTTTTTTTCAGGTAAGCGCTGATGGCATCATAAGCAAGCATAATAATGGAGTGTTTGCATTGGAGCTTTATGTTCAAACTGTTCAAAGCGTCAAAGAAATCACAATGATTTTCCAGAGACAATAAAATTGGCATTGATTTTTCTCCTTACAACACAGCAAATTCCTTATTTCACCTCCAACCTCGCGGCTCCACAGAGGTTTGCGCCGACAGTTGGCAATTACCAGTGCTTTTGAACGATTGACTTGTCGTGAAAATCCCATGGAGAGATTCAAAAATTGTTTATTATGCAAAATTCTAATATTCGTGTTAAAAAAGCTTTATTCGGAAATCACTTCACGCCCTCCTTGATAAAGGGGGGGGGTCCCCCATTTTGGCAACCCCTGTATAGCTTGTCAATTCTTTGGTAAGTTAGGATTCAAATTCTGACTGCGGATCCATTTTCGAATCTTGTACAACGATTTTGCTCAATGTAAGGAAAATTGTTATCTAAAGCCTGGATATTTAAAGTCAGTATTGAACCTTTATAAGTGTCTGAATACAAAAAGTTATATCACTGATTTATACGCTAGGCTTATGGTGCATTTCGAACGATACCATCTCATGGTATAACGACTAGCATTCCTGGTTGTCACACCAGAGATTTGCGTTTGATTCTCGGCTCCTGCAGACGTTTAATTCCTATTTGAACCTTGGAACATGGATCAATCATCCTGGTGAGGCAAAGCATGAAGGGGCATATTTGAATCCCATTTCAGCTATTCAGGCAGAGGTCTTCCGTGCTTTCCCCTCTTCTATTCCAGGAAAATTCTGGATGGATACTATCATTAAGGCCCTCTACTTGCCAATCCTACCCTAAGTTACAAATATACACTGTTTTAGTCACCAAAATAATGCAGGTTATCAGACAAATCCTACGTTCACCAAAGTACTTGGGGTTGAATGACAATTATGGCCCCTAGAATTGAAAAATTGCAACAATCATTTTTAATGAAAAATAGAAAATTCTTATTTGACCACTTAGGACGAAAATTCGGCTCCAGTATTCTTTAGAAAAGTAAACGTTTGTATAGCTAGCGCAGTAATGCCACGGCATAGCGTCCATCATCGGAGCACAACATTACCATTGTTAAACGTGTAAGGATATTAGACGATATTTGAGAGAGACATTGTAGGTGACTAACACCGTATAAAATGTTAGTGATTTTTAGCCTACTTTTCACATTTTGCAAAAATGAGGAAAAAGTAGACTTATGAGATCGATCCGGGCAAATGTGTGTCTCTCTGTCTGTCTGTCCTTCTGTATGTCTGTCTGGTTGTGTTTGTGCCCTCCCCCCCCCCCTCAACCCCCACCCCCTATCAACTCCTAAACTGCTACAGCAATCGAATCAAAATTTGGTAGGAGTAAACATCTATACCTGAATATCTCAATGCCGTATTTGAAAATGATGTCAGTGCTACCAGTTGCTGAAAAATCGCAATTGAAATTTGAGCTCCATGTTGGATATCTTGGAAGATATGAATGGGAGCTATTTCAAAATTGCCATACATGGCAGTGTTGTCAAAATGATTATAAGCCAGCTGATAAGTCCAATTTTTAAATGCGAATAACTTCTACACTATCAATTGGAATTCAACCAAATTTCGTATGTGATATGTCTACTATAACAGATATGTCTATGCGTATTCTTAAGAGCAACCATGGCTGCCAACTGTTAATAAATGCTGTCTCTATTTTTGTAACCGTAATATCAATATATCAGATAGTATGCAAGCCAATAGCTCTAAACTTTGCACACGTATAGTATCTGACATTCTAGATTAATTTGGAGTAACTAATATACGTCAGTTCTGCCACCATGATTCTAAGCCTGCTGGTAGGTCAAATATTAAAATGCATGTAACTTCTTTACTAACTAATGGATTTCAGTAAAATTGGCACAACAATAGATCGTATTATTTCAGATTATTTCTGACCAATACATGCATGACATTGTTGCCAATACTGGGTGAGTTAGCCGTGGTCGTTACGGCATGACTGCTGGCAGTCGCTCACATCCGGGAGGCGAGGAGGTTCGAATCCCCCCGCCGGTAACCTTGAAGATGGTCTTCTGTGGTTTCCCATCTTCCTTCCAGGCAAATGCCGGGGTTGGTCCCAAACTATAGGCCACAGCCGCTACCTTCCAACTCCTCGTCCTTACATTCCAATTTCCCTCCCCAACGGTACTTGTAGCTCACCCATTGGGTGTCCGTCTCGAAGCAGCTACAAAACTGGCGAGCCGAACATGTCCTCGGACACTCCCGGCACTAAAAGCCATACGCTAAAAAATATGTTGCCAATGTGATTTTAGATCCAATGTTTAACTGCATGTAACGTCCATGCTATCCATTGGATTTCAACCAAATTTTGAATTCTGTACCTTAAGATATGGAACTAAGAATATATTCAGTCACCAGGGCTGCCAACTGTAGTGCTCTATTAGGCTACATTAGGCTACATTATGCCAGGTATACAATATTTCGAACTAATTTGAAATTTCTATATTACCAACTTAATTTCGTCATTATTCTAGATAGATGCATATAGATTAATCATTGGCATGAACCTTAAATTTTAAGAAATGTAGGCTCTTTATTTCGTCACGGAACTTCTTGTTTTTATCCACTAAAAATAAATATAGAAAACGGCAACAATACTAAGAAAACTAAGCTCAGACAGCCACAAAACTCACCATACTAACGCTATATTTTTAAAAATTAATCCATACCCCCCAAAACCCCAGGAGTGTTACTGGCCCGCAAGGTCCCCCAACTATTCACAATATGGCCCTTAGTTAAAAAAGGTTGGGCAGCCTTGTATTAGTAAATAGCATAGAACTCACCAGCTTGAACATGGTTGTGTAGTTTCTATGTGACACTTGAGGAAGTCTGATTTCCTATGGAGCTGACCTAGTCTTATATAGAGTAGCTACTGAGCTCCAGGGTGACTTACTAGCTTCACATTAGAAAGGAGAAATCATAAAATGTTTAACCAAGGTAATTCACATCGCATGACGCAATATTGAACAAAAGTTACTAGTATATTGCTTCCTACCTAATAGCCAATACCAGGGCTAGATTTGTGACTACGCCCCGGAACGCCGTATCGAAACCTCTGATCGGGGGAAAAGTTGAATATATAACATATTTTTTCTCAAATGAACCTTCTCATAACTAATCACAGAGCGTCTTTGTTTACACAAACTGTCTCCTCACTAGTTTTCCTGAAGCTGAATGGCCCACCACTCACTCGTTTTGACCCTTAAAAGTACGTGGAATCTTGGCTGTTCCGGGGATGGCTCTCCGCTCTGGATACTAACAGCAAGGTGAGGGAGAGAGGAGGCACATACAACGAAAACGTTTCTAAACTTTGGACAATTTCTTAAACTGTGAGGTAAAATATGTTTAAGTACGGTACCTTTTATCATGAATAATTATTTCAGAAAACTAGAAAGACAAAATTATAAAACAAGAAATAAAATATAGTTGGTAAACGTGTGTGTATTTTCAAACCGAATGTACTTATTTTTAAATTACGTAAAAAAATGTGCGTTATCTGAATGGTAGCCTAGTTGGTCTACATTTAATTTAATATAGGTCAACGTCTATAGTAAGAAAAATGTTGCTACAGCAGTCTCAATTTAATTTAAAATTTCAATCAAAATTAGATTGTTATTTTGTCCACAGATTAATTTTTAAAGGTGTTCATAAAAGCGTAAAAAATATCTCTCCCACCCCCACCCGGTAGCCCACAGTACCGGAACCTCTTTTTGTTTTACAAATCAAGCACTGACTAACACTCAAAGTACGGTAAACACAGCGACTGGAATATGAAGGTTAAAGAAAGAATGAAAGTAGTGAAGAATAGCTCATTATTCAAGCAACAGACTAATCCATGATGTAGTATGTCATCCTTGAGCTCGGATTCGATTGTCAGCTCTGCCGAAATAATTAATTCTGGTTTGAAGCTTGAAATGGGGTTCATTATAACTCGTAAGATTAAACTGAGAAGAAGTGGGTTCGGTTGCCAAATCACCTCGGCGGTTTATGTAGGCCTAAATATGTCCACCCCTAATTCTGTAATTCACATTTTAACGGAGGTCAGGGATGAGGTGCGACTTCTGTGTAGCTTGTGAGATTTACGGCGTGTTGCCCTTCCTGACACCATTCTCATGAGAGGAGACACGGATAGATTTAGTTGTCGTTGATTCATTTGAGGGGCTTGGACATCGCGGTCATTCATCCCTGTGTACTTGGGTGTGGGTGTTTGTGTGGAATATTTTCTAATAAACTTTGTTATTGTGATGGATGTATTAATGTGTGTATTTGTTATTCTGGTGATGATTAGGAAGAAGGTGGCCGTGGCCTTAAGTTAGGAACCATCCCGGCATTCGCCTGGAATGGGAAACCATAGAAATCCCCTTCCAATATTGCGTGGGGGGAATCTAACCCAAACTCGGTTTTGCCTCACGAGGCTGAGTTCACCTCGTTTCAACTCTCAGACTAGAATTATATTTCTTAGAAGAGGCGGGAATCGAAGCCATACCTATGGGACAACAGTAAATATTGCTAGTCGCTACACGACGAGGTGGTCTGCTGGAAGATGGAGAATTAAACTGGACATGGAGTTGGAAGGAGACGGCTGTGGCCTAAGAGAAGCTATTGTCCCAGCATTTGTCTGATGTTGAATATAGGAAATGACGGGATACCATTTTAAGGATGGCTGACGGTGGGGTTCGAACCCACATCCAACGAGCCCAAAGATAGCGTGGCATCCTGACCTAGTGCTACAAGGTAGAGACGCGCTATAAGCCTAGAACAGGCAATGGAAAGAAACGTGTCCATTGAAATAGTAACTGCGCATAATCTGTGTTTGTTTCATTGAGAGGTTTGGACACAGTAGTCATCATCCCCATGTACTTGTTTTCTTTTAAACATAATAATAACCTGTGTCATTTTGGTGTCCGTAGTAAAGGGATTATCTGTCTTTGAGGGGCAAGCTGGAGACGGCGGTGGTTGTGGCCTTGGGAACCACTTTAGTTTTTACCTGGAGAAGAAGTGGGAAAATCCACGGAAATTCACTTTACGGTCGACTAATGAGGGATTTACGCCTGCTGGGCCCAAGGTTGCAGGTTCGTATCCTGGCGCAGTCAGCTGGTATTTGAGGGTGCACAAATGCGAGGGAGCTGTGACAGCGGATTTACTGGCACGTTAAAGATCCCCTTCGTGGCAAAATTACGGCAACCTGGCGTCTATAAAAGCTAGAGTAGTTAGAAGGGACGTAATACCAATAGCAAACGAGGAAGTTGAAACCATCTCTTCCCAATTTTACCTACCCCCATATCAGAATTACAATTCTTGGCCGAGACAGGAATTGAACCCGTACCTCACGAGAGACTGCCATGAATCATATCCACTACAGAATTTGTTCCTTAGTCCGAAACAAATACACTATTTACTATGGACGCCAAAATGACACGTGCAATCTTACAGAAATTACATTGAATAAGAGTAGTGCATGAGGAAAATATCTCGACATAGAGCTCCAATTTGCAATTTAACTAACTAACTAACTAACTAACTAACAAGTAGTTCCGTGAAGAACTATACAGCCTTTTCATATACCCTACTTATGTCAATTGCCTCTATCAACATACAAAATTTCAGTTTGATTCCTGTAATAGACTCGTAGATATTGAGAACCGTTTAAACATTTCGGATGGCCACCATGTTGGATTTTTATATACGTAGACCATAGAGTTATGTACTATTAGATGACGATGTTTGCGTGGATTCATTATGCAAACGTTCACTTCGATCGCATGATTAATACACAAGAAATAAAAACATAATTTTAGAAGTTCGCACAGCCACCATCTTGAGGTTATGTGAACAATTGAACTTAATTAGATTGCAGTGCCATACAACTTGTATAGGATTTACTGTACCATATTTCACTGTGATCAGATGATTGAATCGCTAGAAAACTCTATTAACATGTTTCACCTTCGCTTGGCCGCCATGTTAGATTTTTAGTTAACTGGTTTTTGAAAGTCTCATAGGTGAACTTCTAGTAGTGCCCTTTATCACCGTACACAATTTCAGGGTGGTATCAGTAATAGTATCTGAGATATAGAATGCCAGTGAAATATTTCACACAGCCACAATGTTTGATTGGAGAGATATTAAAAATTTGACGGGCACGGTCGGAGTCGGCCAAGGTAATACTATGGCCTTACCGAGTTTCATTGAAATCACTCCAGCCATTTAGAAGGTATTAGGAGGGGGGGGGCATACACGTGGTCGCACACACACACATACACATATACACACACGGACAAAAGGCGATCTCATAAGCCTACCTTTTTCATAAATGAAAATAGGCTGAAAATTAACACATCTCAACTTGGATTCATCACAGTTATTTTTATTTTTCTTCTCCTTCATGTTCTTCTTCCTCTCCTTCTTCTTCGTCATCTCCTTCTTCGTCTCGTTTTGGATCCATTTGTTGCTTTGCAGTGTGGGTTTATGCCGTATGTGCTTCCTCAACCCATTCGTTAGTTCATCTACCTCTTCATCAGTAAGACTTGATACATGGTCGTCAGGTTGGTGGACCAATACCTAAGCCTTAGAGAATACACTACATTCAATTAGGGCACTGATTTCTCTGATTTCTTTTGATCGTATTATGTTATCTCTTATATTCTTTGGAATTTTAAGTTACTTTGAAGTCCAAACGAAACATTCCACGGTGAGTGTTTCACCTGGGCAACAAGTCCTATGTACTGTACTGAGGAAGAATTCCGGGTAATTGTTCCATCCGCAGGCAATTCACATGCAATCGGATGATCCTGACATTATCACATCGTACTCCCTACAAACTCCTCGCTTTCATCGCTTCTGTGGAATAGGCTTGGTATACACATGTTCTCTTTGGTTTCCGAATGTATTAGGATTTTCAAGCCCTTAGCAGATATTCACCCATGTGCTTCCTTTCCTAATTCTCTGTACAATGAAACAATTGAAGTCGGGTTCGATTCCCGGCTCTGCCAAGAAATTTAATTCTGGCTTGTGGATAGTAACGCAGCTCCTGATAGCAGATGAGCTCGATTCCCACCTCGGTTATCTTAGAAATGGTTTTGCGTTGCACTTTTACTCCACTGATTACAAGTCGTCGCACTACCATGTAGAGGAGTGCGTGCTAGTTCCGGACGTACTAGTTGCGGTCAACCCTAAAGGATACCCTATTCGTACTAGTTGCGGGCATTTTCTGCACCACCCCCAACGTCCCGTGCTAGTTTCGGACGTAGCTTGCGTCTCGCTACCAATTAGCGGCCGGAAATATGAAACAATAGTTCTCATAGTTCTGGCCAGGTGTAGCCAATCGAATTCATTGACTGTTGCATTGCTTTTACGCCGATCTGGAAAAAGGAATTGCTATCTTTGTTATTCTAAGGATGAAAATTATGAGAGTGTATTGGTTAGCATTATTTTTACCTCCACGGAATAACGGTTTTGAATCCGCACTCTGCCAGGAAATGTAATTCGTTATAAGCCTTGTTAAATTTACTATTGTTATAAACTTTCCTTCACGCTTTTTACCTAGACTTGGCACTGGTCAATGTACCCCTGGCGTGATGGAACATTGGTAGTTTTTTTTAAATATATTTTCAAGTTTTATTACATATTATATTTTCAAGATATTTCTTTACTTATTTTTTGTGTACATTTTATATGCGGGAAAAAACTACGGAAGTTTTGTCATCGTATTATTTTACAGCCACTCCTCTTCTTGCTCTCCTCAACCTGGCGGTTGGTGGGTAGCATGAATATCTTCGTCATAAGGTCTTCTATCCTGAGCCCGCTGTTTGATCAGGTGGTACGGACATCTTCCTCCAATGTCATCAAAGAACTCTGCTCTTGGTCGTCCTCTTCCTGTCTTGCCTTCCATTTTCCTTTCAAGCAGTGTGATGCACCATGGGGAATGCCGGAGTAGGTGGCCTATCGAATTATTTCTTCTTTTTTTGATTGTTTCTGTCAGATTGATGCTTTCCTCTGCTCTTCTTAGAACCTCTTCATTAGTTAGCCGTCGGGTCCAAGGTATCCGTAGCATCCGTCGCCAGCACCACATTTCAAATGCACATAATCGTTTCTTGTCGGCCTTCAATAGTGCCCAAGTTTTGCAACCTTATGTCGCAATGCTCCAATTGTAACTTTTAATGAAGTGTTTTTTGACTTGTAGGGAAATGGCTTTGGGTGTCAGGAGACTTCTCTTCTTGTTGAAAGCTTCTTTAGCCTGGGCTATTCGAGAGCCGATGTCATTTTCACACCTCCCTTCAGAAGTAATAATGCTTCCCAAGTACTTGAAAAGATTTACTTGAGTCACTCTTTCTCCTCCCAACCATACATTACTGTTCTGACTACCATTACGACTACATTTCATTATCTTGGGTTTTTGTTTTGTTAATCTTCATGTTACATTTTACCCTTAGATGATCATTTAATTCATGTAATGCAATTTCTAGTTTTTTTCTCATCATCTGCTATGAGGGCAATGCCATCTGCGAAACGTATTGTTTGGTACAATCCACCGTTTATTTTTATTCCACATGTGCATGTTGTTAAAAATTATTTTATTGCTTCTTCTACATACATATTGAAGAGCAGAGGTGAAAGGCTGCACCCTTGTCTTACTCCTTCTCCTATTTTTGCGGCCATTTGTTCCTTTCCAATAATTGCTGACTGGTTCTTGTACAACTGGTAAATGATTTTCCGATCTCTGTAGTCCACGTTCAAGCTTTTAAGGGCTTTGAACATAATATTCCAATGTACATAATCAAAAGCTTTCTCTATGTAAATGAAAGCAATGAGGATGTTTGATTGATTCTTATGGCCTTTTCATTAATTGTTCTCAGACTCAGGATTGCCTCTCTCGTTCTTCTATTTCTTCTGAACCCGAATTGATGTTCTGAGAGATTTTCTTCAATTCTCTTCTCCATGCGGTGGTAAACAATTCTTGTGATTATTTTTGAAGCATGAGTTGTCAGGCTTATAGTTCTGTAATCTTGACATTTCTGTGCATGGTTACTTTTTGCAATAGGTATCAGTACAGTTTACAGCCACTAGTCCATCTTATTTATATAAGAAAGTGCTACCAGGCACTCTGCTAAGGCTTTAACATTGAGTCAACATTGTGATGACATTCTTTTTCAATTTCAATATAGGTTCTCGGCTTTTTTTCAAATGATATTCCCAGCTGCAGTCCTGCCATTTTTTGCTGCTGCTGCCCCCGAGTTTTTTTTAGCTTATGAACTAGGAAGTTAACCCAGGCGCCTGACTTCCCGATCCTTGTCCGCAACTAGCTTCGTCTAATCATGAGCTTCATACCATATCCGCAACTAGCACCGTCGTAATTAGCACGTCCGCAAATCGCACTACACCTTAGAGGCGTCGTGGACTCATCTCTGGCACGGTAGTCTTCAAGAATCGAATACTTGCCTTGATCATGTCAATAGACTGGTTTGACGACGACCGATATCCTTATATTATAAATACCATAGTATACGGAATGATCATATCAGCGTAGGTGTTCTAGTGGAAGTTGAGATATCCTACCGGTTCAAATTCGTTTAAAAGTTATATTTTATCCACAAGCACGTCTCAACTCTTACTCTATTGATTTATTACTCATTAGAATTCAAGTCAATAGACACAATTAGTAACTGGCCCTTCTTAGTCTTCTTCTACTACTCTAATTGTCAATCCGAGGATTGTTTTGCAGCAAATCTCCACTTCCGCTTTCCTCGTCATTCCTTCGTTGGTCTTACATCCCACATCTTCCTTAATTTGATCCATATAGCTCAGGCGTGGTCTTCCTCTAGGTCTTTTTCCATCAACATACCCCTCTATGATAGTATTTAGGATTCCGTCATGTCTCAATAGATGGCTTGTAAGTTTTAACAATAGATTTCCACAATCTTCTCTTCTCACCCAATCTTTTCAAGGCCTCCTCATTTGTAACCTTGTCAATCCATTTTATATTGAGCATGCGCCTAGAGCACAACATCTCGAAAGAATGTAGCTTCTTCTCTTCCACAGTTCCCAGAGTCAAGGTTTCACTCCTGGCATATGCTTTCAGAAACCTTTTCCTGATTTCAAGGCTGATGTTCTTGGAAGTTAAGATCATTTTCTATTGTTAAAGACAGCATTTGCTTGAGTAATTGTACTTCGTACTTCCAAAACTAACATTTCTGTCGAGGATTTAATAGGCATAGCGAGTTAAGACTGGAACGATCCTGGTGAATTTAACACCAGACTAAGACTAAGTTGCTGAAGTACATCCATTTCCCGCTAGCTGCAATGCACTGGGAAAAAATTATATTCACTGAATGATCATATTCAGAGAGAATGACACTTAGCCTCAGATAACTAGAATTCCATTGATTCCCTTAATTAACTAAGAATTAACATATTGATGCATGATATTTCTAACCTCTGTTCAATATTGCATCATTATATGTGAATTACCTTGAATAATATAAGGTAGTATTTCACTTTTTACAGCTTCTCCTTTCTAGTGCAGAGACAAGCAAGTCACCCAGAACCTCAGTAGCTGCACTACAGTATATAAGCCTAGGTCAGTTCCATAGGACATCAGACTTCTGTGAGTGTCAACTGAAACTCAACAACCATGTTCAAGTTGGTGAGTAGATTACTTTTCCATTCGCCACAGAATCGAACTAAATTAGTTCGTATACTCAGTCATGAAGAACTTCGATCATAAACTATTTGTCGGCAGAATTAACTTATAATCTAAACAGGACCACAACTGGATGCCAAATTTAAATGAGCAAAGGATTTTCATGACTTCTTGTCCATATTAACTTTTTTCTGTTTCGTCAGTGATATGGAACATTTCGAGAATGCTTAGAATTTCTCTGACGACCCGTGTTTTTGTGAAACTATAATTATCAGGGTTAAGCCCTCGGTAGGTGGCGCGGAGATTGAACTACGGGACTGTTCTCTCATACGGAACTAGTTTGGATAACCCTGTCACAAAGCACTTTTAGGGAGGCTGCTGTCAGTCCCGTTATTCAAACTTACGATCTTCAAAAGCCAGCTAATCAGCCCATCAGCAAAGATGCTATACTGATGAGCCTATCTAAGGTCTTTTGTAAATTTTACACTGCTTGTATAATAGTCATAATTATAATAACAATAATAATAACACTAAAAATAATGATAATTAAATACGTATATTCGAAGTATAGCAATAAAATCACAACTTATAATTCTTGTTCTTTTTCTTGTTGTTTTATTTGAAGGACTGGGATATCATGCTCATTAGCACCGTGTACTTTGGGTAAGGGTGTATATAATAACCAATAATCCCTGGCACTGCAGCCCATGAAGGGCCTAGGCTTACCAAGCGACCGCTGCCCAGCCATTTGACCTGCAGAATTACGGGTGATGCGTGTTCAGCGCATCGGGTCCCCTCGGCCGTTCATCTTGGTTTTCGTGACCGGAGCGCTACCTCACTGTCAGACATCTACTCAATTGTCCTCATGTGGCTGAGTGCACCTCGTACCTGCCCTCAAGTCTGATTCTAAAATCCCTGATGGAGCCGAGAATAAATGTCTCGGCCTCCGGGTGAGTGCGCAAAACTAAATTTTTTGTCTGTCTGTCTGTCAGTATGTCTGTCTGCATGTCTGCCTGCCTGCCTGTCAGTCTGTTTGTCTGTGGACAACTTTGTATCCATATAACTCGAGAACGGCTGCGTGGATCAACGTAAGATTTGATACAGATATCGATCAGAGGCACGGCACCAATCATGGATGTAACTCTTCTCCATACCTCTCATAAAAGGGGGCCTACCCCTTTAAAATACCTTCTGAAATAGGCGTAGAAGTAGGCTTATTTTCAGCCTCTAAATGTGAGAAACCAAACCACAGTTTAATGTCCTAAAATCAATAGTTTCTCAGATATTCCCAGAAAATTAATTTAATGTAATAAACTAACGAAGGAATGCCAGCCCGTTACCATGGCAACAGTAGGCTATCTCAAGAGGTGACGTCCAACTTTCCATCTATTTCTGTAACAGGTATTGCCACTCCATTTATTACATTTCTGTGATTTTTGCAAATGGCTATATGTTTATAATGGAACCAACTTAGGCTGTAAAATTCATCAATGCGTATAATGCGCTTAAGGTGGTCAAGGCGTACCCTACTACTTTTCCACGCGATTTATAGGTGAAATATATCGTTCGGAAAGTCTATTATATCTCCAAACAGCAACATTATTTTCAAAATTTCCGGAAGAGTGTTTTTTTGCGGATTTTAGTAATTGTGGCCATTGAAATCTAAAAATCCTGATTTTTTATGTCCCACAAACCTTTCTAGAATTATATGAATATTTGTTTATTCTATTTTCTATTTTTTATACGCGTTTCGGACTGAGCTTTGACGGATGCAACCAAAAAGTGGTTTTGTATTTATTACTGTATACCTTTCTGTACCCCCTATAACTCGTGTTCGGCTGGTTGGGGTATCGTAAAATTAGGTATGATATCCATTGGAGGTAATACAAAAATCATTTATATAACTTTTCACCATATATCTCATTAAAAGGGATTGGCTGCATGGCTCAGCGATAAGGTTCTCGCTTGCTGGGCCCAAGGTTGCAGGTTCTTATCCTGGCGCAGTCAGCTGGCATTAGAGGGTGCGCAAATACAAGGGAGCCGTGTCAGTAGATTTACTGGCACGTAAGACATCTCCTTCAAGGCAAAATTCCGGCACCCCGGCGTCTCTAAAAGCCACTGTAGTTAAATGGGACGTAAAACCAATAACATTATTGTTATTATTATTCTCATTGAAAGGGGAGGGGTATTTATAGGGGAAAACGTTCCAAAATACATGCTAAAATATGCGAAAATTAAAATGCATCCAGAAGAACGACCAAAGCTTTTTTTTTAGCTCCTCATTGTAAGCTCGGGAGCCTATAAAGGGTCTCCGTAATCCTCATTTTAAGGCCCTTACATTAGCAGTGTCTGTGATTTTCCGAGAAAACTAACTTCGCTCTGATAAACTGATGAACGAATGACAAGCTCCTAACCATTGCAACAGTATCTCAATTGATAACGTATGGTTATTAATACCGAAGACCGTTCGAAGAACGTGTACTTCTACTAGTAAGCCTATACAATTTATGTAGTAACCACAGTTATTGTGGTACCAGCAGTATTTCTGCTTAGCAACCAGATTTCCCATACAGGATTTCAAAACGGTATACCTTGAATCACGTCATATCTTCTACAACAATTCATACTGTAAATGTTTCCTTATGGGCTTTTTCTTACCAGTTCATCTTATTCGCCCGATTAGCTGCAGTCAATGACAACTTCAGTGGTCACTTTCAATTCCTGTGGTAACAGTTTGTTGTTGTAATTTCTAACATTTCTCCACTTTCCAGTTCGTCTTGTTCGCTCTGGTGGCTGTAGCCTACGCCTACCCCGGAGTTCTCGGTGGTCACCCCGAGGTTCTCGGTGGTCACCTCGGAGTTCTCGGTGGACACCTTGGAGCTGGAGCACCTGTGATTGCAACTCCTGGTCTGGTTGGAGGTCACGGTCTGGTCGCGGCTCCTGGACTTGTGGCAGGACATCGGTTGGTTGCTGGACATGGCGTAACCGCTCCGTGGGCACATGGAATCATTGGTTAAATTGTGTGCTGTCTTCATCATTATTCTGTGTATTATCCGTTAAGATGATACAAATACAGTTACCAAAATTCTAAAGCTGTGTTTATTTACATTAATTCCTGTATTTTTCATGAGTAGATGACGGAAAAAAGAACTAAAGCATTAACTAAGTGTGAATTCTTCAAATTCATTAAATATAAGATAGATAATTAAGTTAATCCTATTCCTCATCGTCATCTTAGCTGACACACCAGAGGATTTGAATGAGTTTTTAAATGGTCTGGATTCTGTCTTGAGGAGAGGTTTCCAATGACAATAAATAAATAGAAAATAATAGTGGAAAGCAGCCAAAATAAATCAGAAACCCATATAGACGTCAAATTGGAAGGAAGTAGGAGACTTCTGTTTCATTGCAAGCAAAATAACCAGTGACGGATGAAGCAAAGAGGAAATAAAAAGTAGGTTAGCACAGGCAAGGAAATCATTTCTACAGAAAAGGAATCTGTTGACATCAAATTCTAGATTTAGGTATTAGGAAGTCATTCTTTAAAGCCATTTTCTGGAGCGTGGCATTGTATGGAAGTGAAACTCGGACCCTTGGAGCAGCAGAAAATAATACAATTGAAGCTTTTGAAATGTGGTGTTACAGGAGAATGATGAAGGTCAGATGTGTAGATAAGGATACAAATGAAGAGGTAGATGACTGGGAGAGGAGAGAACAAGAGAAGACATTGGTTGGTAGGACTCATACTAAGATACCCAGGAATATCAAACTTAATTAAGAAAGGAAGGGTCGAGGATATGAACTGTATAGGGTAGACCAAGTTTACAATATGTTAATCAGATTGCTTCAGATATAGGGTGTGGTAGCTATGCGGAGATGAACCGAAAAGCTCAGGACAGGGAAGCATGGAGGGCTTCATCAAACCAGTCAAAAGACTCAAGACTCAAACATTAACATTCCTCTGTAGTATTTGATTCTGTATGTCTGTAATTGAACACTCCTATTACATATACCCCCTCGGTACAGTATTCGTGTTCTTACTGGTCAGACGAGCCAAATTCTTATACCTGGTAGCAACTCGATACCCGTTATCTTGGGTAATTCTAGTCTCTTGTTATCTCATCTTGGACATTTCCATAATGGCATGATTTAATTAATTGCTGGATTTTAACAGTGTTTTGGAAAGCGGAGTCAAGAAGATCGATTTTCTCCACAACTGTCCACTCCTGCATCTCTTGGATCTTTTCCTTTTACATGTTGTAACACATGAAGAATAAGACTCTTCAAATTTCTGCCTATTCAATACTTTTAATTTTAACACGCTTTTTGGGGTACATGTATCGGGGCCTATTTGGTCCCTTCCTCAGCCCTACGTTTAGGACACATCTTGAATAAACAACAATTGCATGTTGTTTTTATTAGTTTTTTGTTAGTGTATTAGTGTTTTAACTGTTTAATGTGTACAATGTTTTTCTATGTCTTTGTTGAGAGCTCGATGTTGTTTATTCAAGATGTGTCCTAAATGTAGGACTGATGAAGGGACCAAACAGGCCCCGAAACATGAACCCCTAAAAGTGTGTTAAAATTAAAAGTATTGAATAGGCGGAAAAATAGAAAAAATCTTATTCTTCATACAATACTGCCAATACGGAACCTTAAATGGATAATATTTCTAATATACTGTAACACATACATACATCTCGTGAAGTCGACCTCTGTACGGTAATAGGAGCTGGGAAAGAGCAGATCTGCAGTCAGAATCCTTGATGTGTCGGCAAATTCTGTGATATAAATGTGCAGCGGGACGATGAAGTCTAAAAGCAAAGTTAAAAAGGACTGAATCTTCAATTTTCATCTATGGAGTACGTACATCGTCTCGCAACACATCTAAAGTAGAGAACTCTTGACAGTAGGCCCCGGAAAGCGCCAGCTAGCAGAAATTTCAACATATAAACAGGGAACAGGGAAGTCCCCGTCATAAAACTTAACGAACTAAATACACCGTGTTAACAAGCTATGACATCTAGACATACGCAATGACTGAATAATTCTGAATGGTTGGAAACCCTGTAAAATAATCAAAGGAGAAAACGCTGACACAAGACTACGTCATTGGAATCCTTGCGCAGTGCTATGAATGAATTCGAGGTAATGAGGTTGGCCCCTCAATGTCAATAATAATGATTATTGACACCGGCGGCATGGCCAGCAGCTCGTCGGTAACTCGATAACCAACGCTCTGCTTCAACAAAATGACACCGTGTGGCGGCCGGCGTGGATGGGCCTACTTACCTGTTTGAGAGGTCTGTGTCGCTTCCACAGCAAAATCACCTCCAGATGACATGTCCCAACAGAAGAGCTCCCAAGGGGTAGAAGGAAGGTGGAGAAGGGGAACGCACAGGCTATTCTACAGATTCAGAATGACACCGGCGGTATGGGCCAGCAGCACGTCGGTAACTCGATAACCAACGCTCTGCTTCACCAAAATGACACCGTGTGGCGGCCTGCGTGGATGGGCCTTCTTACCTGTTTGAGAGGTCCGTGTTGCTTCCACAGCAAAATCACCTCCAGATGACATGTCCCAACAGAAGAGCTCCCAAGGGGTAGAAGGAAGGTGGAGAAGGGGAACGCACAGGTTATTCTACAGACACCCCCCAATAACCGACATAACTGCTGCCGACGAAATAATGCCACAAAAGTTGATTAAAAATTTAAAATAAAAATTTAATGTTAAAATATAAAAAGAAAACACCTCCACCAGAAAACAGAACATGCTTGCTTGCATTAATTTCAAAAATAAAATAAAATCTCAGCTAGAATTCTCACTGTAGAAAAAATAAATATTTAAGGCCGATATAAAAAAAAAAACAATTACCAGAGGTAAGAGAATGAAAAGCTATAAACCAACTTAACACTTAATAAGCACCAGACATATTCCCAAACAGGACCATGAGGGCCTTGGAGAATCAGAAAGAAAAAAAACTAGTGCAAAAGAATTACCATAAACAAGGTAACGAAAGGATAACTAAGGAGTACCAAGAAAACTCCAAAAAGGAAAACATTAAGGAAAAAAATTTAAAACAAATAAGTTAATCAACATCACCATGACCCAAGAACGTGCACTTCAAAAACCGCCCGAAAAACAACCCACAATGCACTTCTGTAAACAAGTTACCATGGCGACCTAGAACAGTAGAAGGTTCATCAGTACGTATTAAGTGAAACGCGTAATTTACATTTTTAAATTAAATCTTCTCCAGTGAGAAAACAGCTAGATATAAATAAACACTAGACATTACGAGATCAAATAGCTTTTAAAGGCAGTGGATCAGACTAAAAACCGACCAACTAATGAACCAATTTAGGCCTAGTGTTAATAGATTCGTCTGGCCAGTACCATAATATTATAAGAAGAAAATGCCTTAGCCAGATACCAAATAATAAAATAAGAATAAAAACAGTAGTGTTGCCCGGACAAATATAGTTTAACAAAAAATGTACATTTTCATAGGTGACATATCTTTTCCAAGGTCAACCTTTCAGAACCAAAACAAACACTCAGTACACAATGCAAAAATATGGAGCTCCAATAATTTAAAATAATAACATGCATAACGTACCTTTAGGGGAAACACTAATTTTTTTAAAACACTACTTAGACATCCTTAAAGGATTTATATCATCAAAAATAAACAAAATAGCTGATGGCTGCCAGTCGCTGTCGAAGAGATGCACGCCAAAGACCGCCTTTCCATATTAAGGCCGACGAAACTATTTACACGATCATCATAAATGATAGCTGCTCACTAATACTTCATGTATCATTAAACACTGGGATATTTTCCCCAAGTTGTCTTGGACGAGGGCGGAGCCCTCGCCCTGGCGAGATTCACAATATTCGTAGATCTTTTTTCACCCAGCGATCAGTCACAACTATTATTCACAAGATGGATGACAAAAGCCACCAAGGCCACCCTGCATGCACCAGGTTTATTTAAATTGGACCAATTAAACTTAGCCACATATTACGACAATGTGAAAAACAAATAATATTCACACGACACCACTAAAATGTTTTGGCGGCATGAAGTATATATAGTCTTTTGTTTCAAGTGGTAGTATATAATTGCCTTCAATTGAGCCACGAAAATGAAGAGTTTTATAAGGCACAAGCAACGCATTCTAGCGGAGAAGGAACCACTTGAAGGAACCCCGAAGTCCGACAACAGGTGCCATCTCGTGTTCACAAACGGAACCAAACGACCAGGCGGTCGTTTCAAATGTCAAGAAGTCACATCCAAGGGCAGACACATGTTTGAAAACTTTGGGACGGGCTCTTGCACGTCACAATTATGATTAATTAAAAATTAACCTATGAACGAATTTCATTCCGCCAAAAAGCAATCTTAAAGATAAAGTATAGTATATCTGGAAAAAAATATGAACCAGATTGGAACAAGGAGTCAGGAGTTGCGTTTCCGAAGTTGAAGGAACGACATTCTGTGCAAATCAGATATATAGGCCTTGAGCCAAGCCAGAGGTACAATACAGTCATCAGACAGTCAACGACAGTCATCTGTCAGTCAGATCAACAGTCGACAACAGTCATAAGTTCACCAAGCCTCGGGGAAGTAACGGTACGTGATATCAGTCAGAAGGGAGGTCGTGCTACACGCCGTGCCATAAGTACAAGTTAGTTCATCAGTAGAACACAGTTCAATTTCAGATCTAAGTGTAGGTCGTACTATTCAACTATGACTCAGTAATCAGTCAGCTTTAGGCTTCAGTGGAAACGCGCTACGCTTCAAATTAGACGAAATTGCACCACAGTAACGATCCAGAATTAGGGACTCTAAGCGATTATGCAATTCTATAGAACACTTAAAACAAAGGACTGTAAAGATAAGAACATTAGAAGTCGAAAAACATACAGTGAATTCGTAGAGCGGAAACAAGTTGCGTTACGCCACAGTAAAGGCGTTCGGAAAACATTATCTCCCAGAAGGGACATTCAATGAACAATATATTGCAACTGCATAGTGCAGAAACATTACGAGAACGCGAACTCAAAGAGAGGAAGTAACATTCGAGGAAATAGCAGCCAGAAACAGGAATAGGTAGTGTATCGACTTCGAATAGGAAGCCAAGCTATAAAGAACAAAAGTTGCGATAGAAAGAAATAGGAGAAGAACTGGCGGCAAAAATTACGGACAATTTTTCGCCTAAATAAAACAGGCAGAATTAGTAAAGTCACGTGACGTAAATAGACACCAGAGAGACTAAACTAAATAGAGACTTACCAGAAGTAGGAGATTCATAGAACGTGAAGTCACACGTTCGATGCAGGTGTAGAGAGCGCATCAGGGATCATCAGTGTCGTGATATCCACCGCCATAACGCTGAGATATGGTCAGTGTGAATAAGTGTAGTGAAAATATTAAATAAGTGTTTTAGTGCACCGGTGTTAAAAGCAGAATAATTATGTATTTGAAAATGTGTAAGTGTAAAATTAATGATCAGAATCTGAAGATAGTCAATTCTTGTGTAATTATGTGTAACTGAAGAAGTAAGATGGGTGAAGTCATCCAAAGATTTGGTCATGAACCGAACATCACATGGTGAGTAATGAAATTTCATTATCATGAGTGTTGTGTCAAGTGCTAATAAGAAATTGAAAATGTATGAAGTACCCTAGTAATTGCACTAGTATATAAATGAATAACGGTTAAAATGTGTTGGGAAAATCGCAAGTATAAGTTTGCCAAATGTAAGAATATAAATGTTAAAGTGCCAAGTAAAAGTAATTGAAACCCGTAAAATGAATAATAAATAATGATAAATAAATCTGAGAGGAGAAATGGAATATAATTATATTATTGGCAAGTAATTTATGCCGTACGATAAACTGTAAGTAAATATGAAATGAGCACCATAATCATAATAATAAGTGTTGAGTTTTATACTCCAAGAATAATGAGTAAAGATTGAGTAATTGCATTCCGTAAATAATGATGTGATAAGTAATAACGAATAATATTAATAATAATGAGCACTAATTGAAAGAATTGAATAAGTAAAGGGTCTTTGTGATACCATAAAATAAATGAAAGTAATAATGTTTGTTTAGATCGCAAATATAATGAAGTATGGTGGTATATCGAATATATTGAGGATATATTATGAAGTTTGTAGGCTATAGGCCATGTTAAAGGGAATACGTCGAAATGAAGACCAGTAAGTAATGCCGAGAAATAAGTAAAGTTGAGTTATTTGAGGATATTGAAGTATGCGATGGAAGTCCAAGTTATAATAATGTTGTATTGCCAAAATGGGCCAATGAATAATTAATAAAGAGTAGCATCAAGCTAGGGAAATGTATTATCCCATAACATGCGTATTCGGGAGATCAATAAGGTATTAATTGTCGGAATATCGTCGTCGTTATTAAGGGTCGCACCCATGGAAGACAAGTGTCTTGCCAGTCAGCTGAATTGTATTATGGTAATTGAATTTAAGTCCCGCTAGGCATGATGAGGATCTCTAGTCTGAGGTATTGCCGAGTATGTTCATGTAAGTCTGGAAGGAAATAAAAGGTTTCTACGACATATGATAAGACAGGGGAGGCCAGTAGTTGTAGCCGAGCATAATATCATATAACCTATCCTTAAATTGGCCAGCATTGTAGTTATCCGACCAACAAGTGTGTGAAATAATAAATGTAAAACGGAATTTGGGCATGATGGAGATCTCAAAAAGTCCGCATTTAAAATTATTGAATCGTCGTGATCTCAGAATAAATGCATTGGTTATGAGGAATATGAAATAAAATGATATAATAAAGTAAGGAATGAAAATTGAATTAATGTGAGTGAGCTTGGACATTCATACGCTTGTAAATGTGGAAAAATATATAGTTGAAAGTCGCGATGGAAAGGGGTGTACCAAATGGATGTGGTACATCCTAAGGGATTTAGACAGAATGAAGTTTCGGGCACAAGAGGTGATAATGAAGGACAGTGCGGGAAAAGACCAAAAAGTTAAGATTTAGATTTAAATGATATTTATTTAATATAAAGCGAATATGTCGCCCGGAATGATAGCTTCAAAGAAATTACTTTAAAAATTGACAATAAAAAATAGTAACAATTAAAAGGTACTTGTTTCTCCAGGAAACGTAAATAGAGCAGTGACTAACTTTAAAGGATTAAATATAAAATTACTAAAAAAGAAGCATAATAATTTAAATTCATCCCAGAGTGGATTAAAATAAAATACTCGTCTGACGGAAAGAATCCGGGCAGAATTAAAGAAGTGAAAGGGTACCACCTCTTCTAAGGTACGATACAAGAAGTATCAGAACTCTTTAACCATCTTCCGAAGGTAGGCCGGCAGTCGGAGGTCCTCAGTAGCTGGCGGTAAGTTAGTGCGCCCGCTCGGGCGGTGCGAGGTCAGTCTGGCATGTTCCAGGGTTCCGGGTTCGGAACTAGAGTAGATGATGATAGGTTCTCCTTAAAATAGCGACCAGCATAGAGAGGCTCTTGGTAATACCTCCTGTGGCTGGTGAAATGATGTCCTCAGAATTACGATTTGCAGAGTAGATCCGTGTTGAAGATTTTGGTTGAAGTGCAGGCTGATGAATTTAGACTGCCCGGCCAGGCCGCCAGGTCCAGCAGAGAGATTATGCCGGCGGAGAAGAGACTCCGACAGCCAGAGGTACCCCGAGAGGGCAGTAACCCCAGCAGGGATGACGTGAGCAGATGTGATCAGTTGAGAAGAGTGGACGAGAGTAGGCACTGTAGGCCGGGAGACCTCAGGCTATATAGCGGTAGTGACGTCAGCGCGCCGAACCTTCTAGCATGAAGGTGTGGCGAGAGAGCAGCCAATCACAGCACAGCCCCATGCACATTGCGAGCGTTACCGCTGGAGAGAGCTCAGTGCTCGTGAGAAAATGTGACGGTATGGTACGTCTAGAAAGACACTACAGAAAAAAGGTGAGTTGACATGAATATTACAGAAAAGCAATTAAATTGAAACACCAATATTAAACAAATCAGAACACCGCATTCAGACTGCAATTCACGAAATAAAAAATAATGGGGCAGAAAAATTGAACGTGTGTTTCACACCGTAAGGGAAACATAGCCAACAAAAAACATTCGCAAAGCGAACATGCTGGGAGGGGCGAGAAAAAATTGCAGTAAGAAAGCGCAGAAGTTAGGCCTCGCGTGGCAAAGGAGCAATCATGGTGATTGGCCTAAGAAAATGACCAGCAGAAGTCTGCAGTTTTACCACGCGAACCCTACCATCTCTGCCAGGAAAGCACTCAACAACCCTACCCAAATTCCAAACAAGAGGAGGACTAGGGTCTTTCAAAAGCACCAAGTCCCCCACCTGAAGGTTAGAGCAGGAAACAAGCCATTTGCCACGCTGCTGAAGCAAACCGAGGTATTCCAACCTCCAGCGACGCCAAAAATTGTTGCGCAAACTTTCAATTTTGCGCCAAGAAATGGCTAAAGAAGATTGAGAATTAGAATATAACAAAGGTGGGGAGGCAGTCAATGGACCACCGATAAGAAAATGGCCCGGCGTTAATGGTAGAAGATCTGAAGGGTCATTAGATAAGGGTGATAAAGGACGAGAATTAATTATGCCCTCAATAAAAATAATTAAGGAATTAAACTCTTCATGAGAAAGGGGGGTGTGGCCACAAACACGTCTAAGGTACTTCTTGGTGAGTTTCACACAAGACTCCCACCGTCCACCTTGATGGGGTGCATAAGGGGGGATGAAGTGCCACTTGAAATTTCTCTGGTGAGCATAATCAGTAATCCTTTCCAGCGCTGCATTTTGAGTAAGAGCTCTCTTAATTTGCTCAGAAGCTCCGATAAAATTTTTAGCATTGTCGGAGAATACTTCTGAAGGAAGCCCTCGGCGAGCAGAAAATCTGGCAAAAGCTGCCAAAAAATAAGCAGTAGAGGCGTTGGTAACTAGTTCTAAGTGAACTGCTCCGGTGACCATACATACAAACAGCGAAATATAGAGTTTTCCAAAAATACATTTTTTGGCCTCAGGAGAATTTTTTCTGTAAACAAAAGGCCCGGAATAATCCACCCCCGTAAAGGCAAAAGGTCTAGCAGGCGCAGATCTAAAGTTGGGAAGATCACCCATGAGCTGAGTGGTAATTTTAGGGTTGGATTTAAAACATGGAATACACTTCCGGATAACAGAGGTAACTTCATGGACTCCGTTTATGGGCCAATACCTTTCACGAATGACAGAAAGTAATGTACGAGTTCCAGCATGAAGATGCTGGTAATGATACTAACGAATGATTAGAGAAGTGACATGATGCTTTGAAGGAAGAATAATTGGGTGTTTTTTATCCTCGGAAAGATCAGCCAAAGATAAACGTCCTCCAACTCTTAGTAAACCATCAGTGTCCAAAAAAGGGGCGAGTGATGAAAGCCTACTCGATTTCTTAAGGGATTGACCTTGGGACAACACCTGACATTCTTCAGAGAATATTTCTTGTTGAGTAAGCCATAAGATTTTTGTAGTGGCTATACCTAATTCAGAAAGGGTTAAATATGGCTTAGGAAAAAGGGGTTGTTCTACCACAAAATATTTCCATCGAAGGAGATAAGCCATAACCCTCACCAATTTATGGAAAGAGGAATATCGCTGCAAGAGAAGGGGAGAGTCAGAAACGAGAAGAGAAGATCCAGTAATCTTACCAACATCCGGCAAGTCTGATAACTCCGGAAGAGGAAAATTTGGCCAAGCGGAAGGTTCTTGCAGAAGCCAAGGGGGACCGTGCCAGTATAATGTCAGGTTAGCCAACATAAGAGGGGAACATCCCCGAGAAATGACATCTGCAGGATTCTCCTTGCCAGATACATGATGCCATTGTTCAAAGTTAGACAATTGTTGAATTTTGGACACTCTATTAGCTACAAACACCTGCCAATGCGAGGAAGGTTTGGCAATCCATGCCAACGTGATGGCTGAGTCACTCCAAAAGTAAGTTTTGCTAAATCGGATTTTCAAAGATTGGCGGATTTTGACCGATAATTCAACCGCCAGAAGAGCAGCACAAAGTTCCAGTCGTGGCAAGGATAAGGATTTAAGAGGGGCCACCTTTGACTTAGCGCAAATTAAATTGGAAAAGAAATATGACTGGTCAAAATTGCGGCAAACAATATACGCACAACACCCATAAGCTTTCAATGAGCTATCGGCAAAGATGTGAAGTTCATATCCTCCACAGGAGGGAAAGGGAATAATCACTCGCGGGATAATGACATTGGAGAGATCTTCCAAACTATTTCTATAAGAAATCCAATTTTTTTGCAACTCTGAAGGAACTGGTTCATCCCAACCAGTTTTCAAGGACCAAAGGTCCTGCATGAAAAGCTTTGCTGTGACAATAATTGGCGCCAAAAATTGGAGAGGATCAAATATCTTTGCAATCTCAGACAAAATTTGCCGCTTAGTTTGCGGTTTGATGTCACTGAGATTAATTTTGAAAAAGAAAAAATCCTTTTGAGGACTCCAATAAATGCCTAGAGTTTTGATAGAATTACTTTCTTGAAGAAGCTCTACTGAGTCGTTATAGACTGAAGTTAATGGAAATTTAGAGAGAAATTCTTCCGAATTAGAGTTCCACTTGCACAAGGAAAATCCGCCTCCCAAAAGCAAAGCTGTCAAATCTTTAGAGACCTGTAGTGCTTCAGATACTGACTCAAATGAATGAAGAAAATCGTCAACGTAAAATGATGATTTTAACACTTCAGAAGCCTTAGGAGAATACAACGGGCCATCCTGTTCAGCAAGTAATTTCAACGTACGTATGGCTAAAAAAGCAGAGGGCTTTAGTCCATAGGTTAAGGTTTTTAGCCGAAAAATCTTGACAGGTTTAGTAGGCTCGTCGCGCCAAAGAATTCTCTGAAGGTCGCACTGTTGTTGATCGACCAAAATCTGCCTATACATTTGCTTGATATCAGATATCACTGCGATAGGGAACAAGCGAAAATTCATCAAGACAGAAGAAATGTCAGATTGAATAGGAGGGCCTGATAATAATGTGTCATTCAGAGAAGTACCATTGGCATCCAATGCAGAGCCATTAAAGACCACTCTTATGTTTTCCTTTAAAATCTCATTCTTCCAAACTGGATGATGATTGAGGTAAATGACTTCAGATGGGGTATAAGAAGCATCATCTTTCTTGGTAACAACCTCCATGTGATCAAGTGCCTCATATTCCTCCATAAACGTGGAGTATTGAGTTTTAACAACAGGGTCACGTTTAAATTTGTTTTCCACAGCATAGAGTGCTCTAAGAGCCCTAGGGTGTGTTTCAAATAAAAGAGGTGGATTATCCACTCGGGGCATTGTTACGACAAATCTACCCTCTGAATTGCGTTTGGTCGTTTCGCGAAACTGTTTTTCACACATTTCATTTTCAACCGAGGAAGGTGAAACTGAATCTATAGTTTCGATTATCCAAAATCTTTCTAAGTTATAATCGAGACTTGTATTGACAAAATGACATTGAGAGAAATTTTGAAATGACTTACGAGGGACTTGACCCGTTACTAACCAACCTAGCTTGGTATGATGAACAAACACTCCTGGTGATATTTTAACCTTAGAGCTAAGGAGACATTGCCAAAATACTTGGGCACTGAGAAGTATGTCTACCGGAGCGCTCGTATTAAATGTTGGATCCGCCAACTGAATGTTATGAGGAAATTGCCACTTTCTAATTTCAAAAGAATTACTAGGGGTGTTACTGCCAATAGTATCAATGGCAAGGCAATTCAACTGCAATGTTGTGTTAAAATTCACAGCATCTTTGATGTGAAGATGAACAAAATGCAAAGATTTAACATTGCTATTGTTAATACCGGTAACCTGAATTAATGTAGGTTGCTTGGGAAGACCAAGTTTCTTAATGAGACGCTCACTTATGAAGTCATGGGTGGCGGCATTATCCAATAGGGCACGTGCTTCAAGCCATCTACCAGAAGAGTCTTGAACTTTTATTAACACGGTTGATAGTAGCACCTGGGAACTACGAATTGAGCTAGAACTCTGAGTATAAGATTGCGCATTAGCTCCTGGGGATGCATCTTTAGAACATCCAGGGGAAGGAGCCTGACGTGGCTTTTCAAACCTATGAAGCAAGGTATGATGTTGAGCCTTGCAATGGGAGCAAGTATTTTTAGATAAGCAATCAGGCACCATACGCCTAGTTGACAAACAGTTGTAGCAATATCTTTTTTGAGCTATTAATTTGCGTCTTTCATCGGTAGAAAGGGCTTTAAAGGCAACGCAGGAATATAACCTGTGAGGTGCTTTACAGAGAATACAATCCGTTGAATTATGCTGAACAGTAAAGACAGCAGATTTGTTTATTTTTGCACCGACTGGTTTCACAACATTAGATTTGTTATCTGCACTTCCTGACATATGACAGGCTACAGCTGACAAAACCTGACATCTATTATTCATAAACGTAAGCAACGAATCATAGGTATATGACGTGTCATTTGTTAGTTCCCTCTCCCATGCCTTTAAGGTTGATGAATCAAATTTAGAAGTAACCAAGTGAATTAAGAATAGATCCCAATGCTCGACCGGTTGATTCAACCGTGCCAATGCTCTGACATGTAGTTGGACCGTGTCATTTAAGGCTCGCAGTGTTGACAAGCTTTCAGCTCGCAAGGTGGGCAGGTTAAATAAGGCTTGAATATGCCTTTGTAAACATAATTTTTAATTGCCATAACGGCCTTTAAGAAGCTCGATAGCAATGTTATAGTTTTCTCCTGTTAAGGGAAGTTCTCTTATAAGTTGAAGGGGTGGCCCCTGCAAAATGGATTTTAAGTAATGAAATTTCTGAATTTCTGGAAGTGTGGCATTATTATGTACTAATGAACTGAACAATTCAAAGAATGATTGCCACATCTCTTCCTTTCCTGAAAAGTGCGGAATTTCAATTTTAGGTAGCAACGGTTTGATACCGTTCCCATGGTCGCTAATTCTTCCTTGAGTTTCCTCTACCTTCAACGCCAGGGTCAAAGTTCTAACTAATGCCACAGCCTGAGCATGTGTATCAAAGTAATTACTCTCTACTTCTTCCCTATCTGATTGATGTTCTGGACTTTTGATTTCAATTTCAAGTTGCACGAGATCATATTTCTCGTACGCCTGTTCAAAAGCTTTTAAACGCTGGGATATAATGTCAAGGTTTTGTTCCTCTTTCGGTAGAGTAGCTAAATATTTTTGAAAACGGGTGAGTTGACCTTTGTAGGCCGCCCGAGAGTTTAACAGTTTATCATCAATTATTGGTGGCATGGCTGGAAAAGTTGGAACAACTCACTCACCAAAGCTGCTTGTGGCACCCGACAGACCTGCTCTCCGGAAAGAAACCAGTTGTATAATATGCTGGGATTGTTTCCGCCTTCCCGCAGATCTCCCGCGCTAGCCACGATGTACTGAAATGTATAGAACAAATATTAGATTGCACCAGTTTTTTTTTTGAATTGAATTTGCGATCTCAGAATGAAGGTTCTGGGTTCGATCCGGGGTTGAGGTACCATGGAAAGGGGTGTACCAAATGGATGTGGTACATCCTAAGGGATTTAGACAGAATGAAGTTTCGGGCACAAGAGGTGATAATGAAGGACAGTGCGGGAAAAGACCAAAAAGTTAAGATTTAGATTTAAATGATATTTATTTAATATAAAGCGAATATGTCGCCCGGAATGATAGCTTCAAAGAAATTACTTTAAAAATTGACAATAAAAAATAGTAACAATTAAAAGGTACTTGTTTCTCCAGGAAACGTAAATAGAGCAGTGACTAACTTTAAAGGATTAAATATAAAATTACTAAAAAAGAAGCATAATAATTTAAATTCATCCCAGAGTGGATTAAAATAAAATACTCGTCTGACGGAAAGAATCCGGGCAGAATTAAAGAAGTGAAAGGGTACCACCTCTTCTAAGGTACGATACAAGAAGTATCAGAACTCTTTAACCATCTTCCGAAGGTAGGCCGGCAGTCGGAGGTCCTCAGTAGCTGGCGGTAAGTTAGTGCGCCCGCTCGGGCGGTGCGAGGTCAGTCTGGCATGTTCCAGGGTTCCGGGTTCGGAACTAGAGTAGATGATGATAGGTTCTCCTTAAAATAGCGACCAGCATAGAGAGGCTCTTGGTAATACCTCCTGTGGCTGGTGAAATGATGTCCTCAGAATTACGATTTGCAGAGTAGATCCGTGTTGAAGATTTTGGTTGAAGTGCAGGCTGATGAATTTAGACTGCCCGGCCAGGCCGCCAGGTCCAGCAGAGAGATTATGCCGGCGGAGAAGAGACTCCGGCAGCCAGAGGTACCCCGAGAGGGCAGTAACCCCAGCAGGGATGACGTGAGCAGATGTGATCAGTTGAGAAGAGTGGACGAGAGTAGGCACTGTAGGCCGGGAGACCTCAGGCTATATAGCGGTAGTGACGTCAGCGCGCCGAACCTTCTAGCATGAAGGTGTGGCGAGAGAGCAGCCAATCACAGCACAGCCCCATGCACATTGCGAGCGTTATCGCTGGAGAGAGCTCAGTGCTCGTGAGAAAATGTGACGGTATGGTACGTCTAGAAAGACACTACAGAAAAAAGGTGAGTTGACATGAATATTACAGAAAAGCAATTAAATTGAAACACCAATATTAAACAAATCAGAACACCGCGTTCAGACTGCAATTCACGAAATAAAAAATAATGGGGCAGAAAAATTGAACGTGTGTTTCACACCGTAAGGGAAACATAGCCAACAAAAAACATTCGCAAAGCGAACACGCGAAGAGTGAATGAATGGATGGAAGACTAGGTCGTGAATCTTAAATTAAATAGCGTGAAGGAGGGGAGCCTAGCGACCTTGCCAGCTCTTACGAGACCGCAGGGGAAGCTATACAATGGAGGCATTTTGAGTTGAGGTATTGAGGATCTGAACAGTAGTAGCCATAAAACGGAGAAATATGGATGTTTGTTTAATAAAGGTGCTATAAGAATATTGCTGTATTGATGGGTTTTAGACAATTGTCCCCATCCCAGTCTGAAGTAATTCCATAATATTTGACCATAATTGTGAAGGAATAAGATGTTAAGAAGTAATCGATTTCCGCCTCAAAATATTGAATATAATGAGACGGGTGAAGGAATAATTGAGTTTGGAAGTAATCCAAGAGAAGGATAATGATAATAGCACATGATACATCATTAATGAATCACCTTAGAGCATGAGAAACAAGTTGAAGTGTGTGGGTTCCGTCCATGGCATGTAAAAGTGTTGATATGTTGTGTTCAGGTGTAAACACCTAAGGCCTAAAGGAAGAAATTAGTGCCGTTTAAAAGTAACTGTATTGCAAATAATGAAAGTAAAGACAAAGTAAAGGACCTGAAGGGATTATAATAATATACGGTAAATGTCCACAAGCCTTAGATGATTTTGGATCAAGTTATAGGCATGCTTTATGCCTAAATAAACAAAAATAAAACTGTAAGAAATAAGTTTTGTAGTGATCTTTAATAAAAGATATGAGCTCAAGTGAGCTAAGCAAGATAATTCTAGTATAGATTTGAGTGATTTTTGATGATTTTTTATTGATTTTGATTTTTGTTTTGGACTGATTCCAGACAGTTTGTATGTGTATTTGTATTTGCATTTTTCCTGGGCACTCTTTAAGAGAATAAATTCATATTAATTGTAATATGTTAGTTGTTTGTGTAGTCTTATTGATCCATCAGTACTTCCATAACTGAATGTGAGATCATATTGTGGGCTGAACGGTACACACCCCGGAGCCGCAGTAGCAAGCCAGGTTATGATCAAGCAATCTCCGACATGTTCGGGTACAGGGGAAACTTATGAAATGTACTAGGATAATGAGCACTGGATCACAAGAAAAGTCGGTCAAATTAGAGAATTAAAGAGTAAAAGTAGAAGACCGCATTATAGCCAGCCGTAACGTAAAATAAATATATTTAAAGATAACGCTTATATCTTTAAAATAGCGCCCAAGAACGTGAGGCGGGTTTTCCGAAGTAAAACCAGGGAATACTCGAGTTTTCCAAGAAGATTTTTTTGAAAAACACGAGATTTTCGAATTTTCAATTTTTGAATATCTTGCTTAGAGTTTTGAAAGTTTGAAGGTGCGAACGGGTTCGTATATATACATACCCAATAACAACTTCACCTCAAAGCAAGTAGTATCGGGAAGAACTATACAGCCTATTTTCATACGTCCTACTTATGTAAGTTGCCTCTATCTACATACAACATTTCAGTTTGAATGCTGAAATAGATTCGTAGATATTGACAACCGATTAAATATTTCGGATGGTCGCCATGTTGGATTTTATATAAGTAGGTCCTAGAGTGATATACTGTTACATGAAGATTAATGTGAACGAGTAGCATTCAAACTTCAATCGCATGATTAAGACACAAGAAATGACAAGGAGATTTTAAAATTTCGCACAGCTGCTATCTTGTGGTTATGGAAACAATTGAAATAAATTAGATGCCAGTGGTTAAACATTCGTATAAGGATTTACTGAACCAAGTTTCTCTGCACTCGGATGGTTAAATTGCGAGAAACGTCCATGTGAATATTTATAATTCGCGTTGCCGCCATGTTGGATTTGTGATCACCAGGTTATTTAAAGTCCTATAGGTGAACTTATGTTCATAGCCCCTATGAACATGAAAAAATTCAGTTTGATTGCTATAATAGATTCTTAGATATACAGAGCCGTCTAAATAAATCGGATGGCCGCCATGTTGGATTGTTAAATGCATAGGCCATAGAGTTATGTACCATTAAAGGAAATATATTGCGTAGGTTCATTATTCAAACTTTCAAATCGATTGCATGATTACGACACAAGAAATAAAAACTTAATTTTAAAATTCGCACAGCCGCCATCTTGAGGTTATGTAAACAATTGAACTAAATTAGATACCAGTGCATTGCAATGTGTATAAACATTTCCTATACCTAGTTTTATTGCGTTTGGATAATTAAATCGCGAGAAAGGTCTATTTAAAATTTTCAACTTCGCCTGCCCACCATATTCGTTTTGTAGTCAACGGTTTTTGAAAGTCTAATAGATAAACTTCCAGTAGTGCCCTTTACCTCCACACAAAATTTCAGGGTGATACCGCTCATAGTTTCAGAGATATAGAATGCCAGTGAAATATTTCGTGCATCCGCCATCTTGTGGTTATGTAAACAATTGAACCAAGTTAGATGCCGGTGCATTACAACGTCTATAAGCATATACTGTACCAGGTTTCATTGCGTTTGGTTGATTAAATCGCGAGAAACGTCTATTTAAAAGTCGAAAATTTGCGTGGGCGCGATGTTGGTTTTGTAGTTACCAATTTTTCAGAAGTCACATAGGTGAACTTCTAGTAATTCCCTCTATCACCGTAAGAAATTCCAGGGTGATGTCGGGAATAGTTTCGGATATATTGATTGCTGGTGAAATATTTCGCACAGCCGCCATGTTGGATTGGTGAGACGTTACAAAATTTGAAGGGCACGGTCGGGGTAGTGCGGAATAGTGCTATGAACTTACAGAGTTTCATTGAAATCGCTCTAGCCGTTTAGAAGTTATTAGGGCGGGACTCACACACACGCACACACCCACACGGACAAAAGGTGATCTCATAAGCCCATTTTTTTCAAAATTGAAAATAGGATAAAAAACTGATGAAGACACAACTTTTTTTCATGTCAATTGAACATCATGATATCTCATGAGTGTGACTTATTTTTGGATGTTAGTAACCCATTTTTTCTCAAAATATTGAGCAGAGAATGGCTATGGGCGAGGAGATGCAAAGGCTCCTGGACATGATAAGGGAGGACACACAGAAGAATGCTCTGAAGTTGAAGGAGAGCATTAATGTAGCTATTAGCCTTAAACTTCAGGACAGCCAAAAAGCTGTTCAGGAGAGCATTAATGAAACAATAAACAGTAAGCTTCAGGAAAGCAAGGACGAGAATAAGAAACAGTTCGAAACTGTTCAAGAGAGCATTAACAAGGGTAGTGTAGAATGCAAAGAGAACTTTGAAATTTTAAACACTGAAATTAATAATGTGAACACTCGAATGGAGACTAAGCTTGGTGATATAAATACTCAAATGGACACTAAGCTGGGTGAAATAAATGTTCAGTTAAGTGAAATGGATAGGAAATTTGAAGCCACACAGGCAAAAGTAAATGACATTCAAGCTCAAATAGAGTCAATGAAAGAGAGTATAAATGTTATAAAATCAGATGTAAATCATATCTCAGGCACACAGACGAAAGCGAACACACGCTTAGAGGAGATTGATGATAAGATTAACGGGATAAAGGTGGAAACTAAGGAACAGATTGACGGTAAATTTAAAGAAAGAAATGATTCTTTTACAAAACATTAGATGAGAAATTAGCCGTTGTAAATGAGAACTTTGAGGGATTAAAGGAAAACGTTAATACACAATTAGCGATTAGCAGAAAACAGTGCGTAGGATCCAAGCGGGATTTAGATGAAAAGCTTAACAAACTGTCAGAGGAAATGCAAAAAATGGAAAATAAAAGACAAGACGATGTAGCACAAAGGAAAACACAAATAGAAAACATTACAATAAATATAGATCACAGGCTAAACGAGAATGATAAAGTATGCGAAACAAAAGAATAAAGAAACGCATAAACCCCATTAGTTTGCAAGTAAAATCACAGGGCAAATTGATCATGAAACACGATGAACAAATCGAAGAACAGAAATCCCAGATAGATAGCATTAATGAAAGTTGAACTCCATTAAAGATTAGCATAGGAGAATCGCAGAAGGATATAGAACAAACACAAGGAGATTTAGCTCACCTGAAGAAAATGCAAGAGCCAAATCAAGGGGATGTGAAAACTCTAAATAAAGGTTGTTAAAGAAATTAAAAATAGCCTATATAAAGAGGTGGAAAACCTGAAGGATGAGGTAGAAGCAGATATAAAGCTGAAAATCGAGGTTAAGGAACAACAAATCCTCGACACAAAGAAAGAGATAAATTGAGAGATAACCAAATTCCAAGAAAGCTGGAAACAGCAACAGGAAGAAATAGGCAAACGGACAGAAAACCATGAGGATCGAATCGAGAAAATCGAACAAGAATCCTTCGCAAGACTCGGAAGAATTGAGGGCAGAGTCAATCTGAGCGAGAAGGTATGATAGCCATAGATGGAGCAAACTTAAGAAACAATAGATCAAATAAGGGGAGTATGGAGGATTTGGGAAACAACTGGGGAGAAACAGAAACCCAGAACATGTTAAAAATTTCCAGGAAGAGGAAAGCCCATACAAACTACCAGGGCTACCTTTACTCACATCAACTCCATACAATAATAACAATGCTTTGCAAAATCAAGAGATTACTATTATCAGACCCGAGTCAGACAAACCGAAAAAAAATTCGGGAAATATATCTTCAATTACCAGCAAATACTGGCTCAAGGAAGTATTTGAGTATCTTAGGGATACTAGGGTCAGACCCGAACGTCAGTTACTGTCAATAGAGAAGCTTATGGATGGTGATTGCCTATTATGGTTCAGAAGCTTCCGATACACTTTCGATACAGTTGAGGAATTCAGAGAAGCTGTCCTTAAAATATACTGGGCGGCCGATATACAGCTAAATCTCAGATTAGATTTGTACTCAAATAAATACAGTACAAACACGCCAACGCGTTATTGTGAATATTTCACTGCTCAGCTTTTTAAGTTCCGGGAACTAGACTGCGCACCATCATAAAACGATTTGTGCCTTGCTATCATTGAGCAGTTAACATTAGAAATTCAGAGGTTCTTAATTTCATCCAATGCCAAAACTGCGATCGAAGTAGAGAGTGTCTTACGTCAGCTGGACAACACGACACAGCACATGTCACCCAGACATCATAGAACCGTGGAACATGCCCACGTTACGAAGGTGCAAACAGAGATAGTTAATGAACCAAGTACGGACAAAGCAACCAGCACTGAAGATAAAGGAACAGGACACGTTATCCCAAGAATTGGAGCTCGAGAATGGAACCCACCATATCGAGGCAACGGTAGAGGAATTTTCTGAGGAAATTACAGTGGAGGATATAAAGGAAGAAACTATAATCCAGGACACGGTTATCAAGGGAATAACTCGTCAAGATCATGGAATCTAAGTAGATCAGATAATAGAGGATCACCTAATGAAAGGCAATCAAAGGTTAGATGGGAAGATGCCATTAATAATAGGACATCGCCCGACAGGCATGAAGAAGAAAGTGTGAATAAGAACCCAGAGAGAGGAAAAAGAGATGAATAAAAGAAAGAGGGCCCAGAGAAAAATAGGAATATGATATAATAGATTATATGATTATATTTGTTTGAGATAAGAAGATTAGGATATAGGGCAATAACATAGGATAAGGATAATGAGGGAGAGAAATAGAAAGCTCCACTTAAAGAAAGAGAGAACGAACCAAGGACCAGATATTAGAAGGAATAGTGGACCACCAATAACGCCGAGGAAGAACTCAAGGAAATGAAAGAGCCCAGAATGCTTAAAAACGAGCTAAGTTAAAGCAGACATATCTGGAGATATCTAGCCAATACTTATGGAAGGAAACCAAGAAGAGGGATATGCATGTTTGGAGACGTGTAAACAAGCATAGACACTTGGAAAGGTTGTAAACAAGAAAGCTGAGGGAACGCTATGAATGAAAGAGCGAGCCGAACTTGAAGGAAACACAGTCCTGAAGAACGCCAGGCCAAGCCAGATAGAAATTAGACACTACAAGGGTTGTTAACAAAATAAATTTTAGAAAATTTAACGAAACTGGTAAAAGTACATAAGAACCCATGCAGTATTTATATTTAAGAAAAAATAGAAGGCATGAGGTATTCGAAATTATCAAACGACGGAATCTGAGAAATTTAATAAATACATTTCCTCAAGATTTTAAAAATTTATTTATTTTTGAAGGAGGGATCTGTGCCCGTATGAACATTGGCACAGGCGAACCCGTGACCTTTTATATCAAAATATGGTAGAGTATTTACAGAAATCATAAGAAACCAAGAAGGAATTCTTTGTAAAACAGGCTTCAGAAACCAAGCCAGAAAGTGCATGTGGTTTATTAGAATAACTCGCTGGGACATAAAGTCACATTATAATGACACATTCAATATAGAAAACCATTAAAGAAGTACTTAAAGGAGCGAGCAACTGCCGAGTTGAAGTGTTTTAATGGATCCTTGACATTCCACAAGACAGCAATCCTAGCAAGAATGATTGCAAGTCGAGTGTGACATTAATGGGAAAACAACTTTCTAATGACACTCTTGAAAGTAGGCCCCGGAAAGCGCCAGCTAGCAGAAATTAGAACATATAAACAGGGAAGTCATAAAACTTAACGAACTAAATACACGGTGTTAACAAGCTATGTAATCAAGATACACACAGTGACTGAATAATTCTGAAGGTTGGAAACCCTGTAAAAGAATCACAGGAGGAAACGATGACTTAAAACTACGTCATTGGAAATCCGGCGCAGTGCTATGAAAGAATACGAGGTAATGAGGTTGGCCCCTCAGTGTGAATAATAACGATTTTGATTAATTTAATTAATTAAAAATTAACCTATGAACGAATTTCATTCCGCCAAAAAGCAATCTTAAAGATAAAGTATTGTACATCTGGAAATAAATTAAGAACCAGATTGGAACAAGGAGTCAGGAGTTGCGTTTCCGAAGTTGTAAGGAACTACATTCTGTGCAAATCAGATATATAGGCCTTGAGCCAAGCCAGAGTTACAATACAGTCATCAGACATTCAACGACAGTCATCTGTCAGTCAGATCAACAGTTGACAACAGTCATAAGTTCACCAAGCCTCGGGGAAGCAACGCTACGTGATATCAGTCAGAAGGGAGGTCGTGCTACACGCCGTGCCATAAGTACAAGTTAGTTCATCAGTAGAACACAGTTCAATTCCAGACCTAAGTGTAGGTCGAACTATTCAACTAAGACTCAGTAATCAGTCATTTTTAGACTTCAGTGGAAACGTGCTACGCTACATATTAGACGAGGTTGCAGCACAGTAACGATCCAGAGTTAGGGACCCTGAGCGATTATACAAATCTATAGAACAATTAAAACAAAGGACTGTAAAGATAAGAACATTAGAAGTCGAAAAACAGATAGTGAATTCGTAGAGCGGAAACAAGTTGCGTTACGCCACAGTAAAGGCGTTCGGAAAACATTAACTCCCAGAAGGGACATTCAATGAACAATATATTGCAACTGCATAGTGCAGAAACATTACGAGAACGCGAACTCAAAGAGAGGAAGTAACATTCGAGGAAATAGCAGCTAGAAACAGGAATAGGTATTGTATGGACTTCGAATAGGAAGCCAAGCTATAAAGTACAAAAGTTGCAATATATAGAAATAGGGGAAGTGGAGGCAAGAATTACGGACAATTTTTCGCCTACATAAAACAGGCAGAATTAGTAAAGTCACGTGCCGTAAATAGACACCAGAGAGACTAAACTAAATAGAGACTTACCCTAAGTAGCAGATTCATAGAAGGAGAAGTCACACGTTCGATGCAGGTGTAGAGAGCGCATCAGTGACGTGATATCCATCGCCAAAACGCTGAGATATGGTCCATGTGAATAAGTGTAGTGTAAATATTAAATAAGTGTTTTAGTGTACCGGTGTTAAAAGCAGAATAATTATGTATTTGAAAATGTGTAAGTGTAAAATTAATTATCAGAATCTGAAGACAGTCAATTCTTGTGTAATTATGTGTAACTGAAGAAGTAAGATGGGTGAAGTCATCCAAAGATTTGGTCATGAACTGAACATCACATGGTGAGTAATGAAATTTCATTATCATGAGTGTTGTATCAAGTGCTAATAAGAAATTGTGAAATGTATGAAGTACCCAAGTAATTGCACTAGTATATAATTGAATAACGGTTAAATTGTGTTGGGAAAATCGAAAGTATAAATTTGCCAAATGTAAGAATATAAATGTTAAAGTGCAAATTAAAAGTAATTGAAACCCGTAAAATGAATAATAAATAATGATAAATAAATCTGAGAGGAGAATTGGAATATAATTATATTATTGGCAAGTAATTTATGCCGTACGATAAACTGTAAGAAAATTTGAAATGAGCACCATAATAATAATAATAATAAGTGTTGAGTTTTATACTCCAAGAATAATGAGTAAAGATTGAGTAATTGCATTCCGTAAATAATGATGTGATAAGTAATAACGAATAATATTAATAATAATGAGCACTAATTGAAAGAATTGTATAAGTAAAGGGTCTTTGGGATACCATAAAATAAATGAAAGTAATAATGTTTGTTCAGATCGCAAATATAATGAAGTAAAGTAGATGGTGGTATATCGAATATCTTGAGGATATATTATGAAGTTTGTAGGCTGTAGGCCATGTTAATGGGAAAACGTCGAAATGAAGACCAGTAAGTAATGCCGAGAAATAAGTAAAGTTGAGTTATTTGAGGATATTGAAGGATGCGATGAACGTTCAAGTTATAATAATGTTGTATTGCCAAAATGGGCCAATGAATAATGAATATTGAGTAACATCAAGCTAAGGAAATGTATTATCCCATTACATGCATAATCGGGAGATTTAAAATATGTATTAATTTTCGGAATATCGTCGTCGTTATTAAGGGTCGCACCCATGGAAGACAAGTGTCTTGCCAGTCAGCTGAATTGTATTATGGAAATTGCATTTAAGTCCCGCTAGGCATGATGAGGATCTCTAGTCTGAGGAATTGCCGAGTATGTTCTTATAAGTCTGGAAGGAAATAAAAGGTTTTTACGAGAAATGATATGACAGGGGTGCCCAGTAGTTTTCTCCGAGCCTAATATCATATAAACTATCCTTAAATTGGCCAGCATTGTAGTTATCTGACCAATAAGGGTGTGAAATAATAAATGTAAGACGGAATTTTGGCATGATGGAGATCTCAAAATGTCCACATTAAAAATGTATTGAATCGTCGTGATCTCAGAATAAATGCATTGATTATGAGGAATATGAAATAAAATGATATAATAAAGTAAGGAATGAAAATTGAATTAATGTGAGTGAGCTTGGACATGCATACGCTTGTAAAAGGGAAAAAATAAACAGTTGAAAATCGCGATGGGTGAATGAATGGAGCGAAGACTAGGTCGTAAATATTAAATTAAATAGCGTGAAGGAGGGGAGCCTAGCGACCTTGCCAGCTCTAACGAGACCGCAGGGGAAGCTATACAATGGAGGCTTTATGAGTAGAGGTTTTGAGGATCTGAACAGTAGTAGCCATAAAACGGAGAAATATGCAAATTTGTTTAATAAAGGTGCTATAAGAATATATTGTAAATTGTTGTATTGATGGGTTTTAGACAATTGTCCTCATCCAGGTCTGAAGTAATTCCATAATATTTGGCCATAATAGTCAATGAATAAGATGTTAAAAAGTAATCGATTTCCGCCTCAAAAGATTGAATATAATGAGACGGGTGAAGGAATAATTGAGTTTGGAAGTAATCCAAGAGAAGGATAATGATAATAGCACATGATACATCATTAATGAACCATCTTAGAGCATGAGAAACAAGTTGAAGGGTGTGGGTTCGATCTATGGCATGTAAAAGTGTTAATATGTTGTGTTCAGGTGTAAACACCTAAGGCCTAAAGGAATAAATTAGTGCAGTTTAAATGTAACTGAATGTATTGAAAATAATGAAAGTAAAGACAAAGTAAAGGCTCTGAGGGGATTATAATAATATACGGTAAATGTCCGCAAGCCTTAGATGATTTTTGATGAAGTGATAGGCATGCTTTATGCCTAAATAATCGGAAATAAGAATTTATTTTGTAGTGATCTTTAATAATAGATATCAGCTCAAGTGAGCTAAGCAAGATAATTCTAGTATACATATGAGTGATTTTTGATTATTTTTTATTGATTTTGATTTTTGTTTTGGACTGATTCCAGACAATTTGTATTTGTAATTGTATTTTTCCTATGTCTGGACGTTACAATGAGCTAGCGAAAGCGCTAGAAATGAGGCGCATCGATGCCTGTTCTGTACAGGAAACACGGTGGAGTGGTGATAAGGCGTACAACATTGGGTGTGGATACAAGTTGTATTATAACGGTACACGTGGAACTACCAGTGGTGTGGGAATTGCAGTATCAGCACAGTTTGATGGTTCTGTCTCCGAAGTCCAGCGGTATGATGATCGTCTGATGAAAATCGTCTACATCGCCGATGGAAGAAAAATCCACCCCTTCAGCGCCTATGCTCCTCAGACAGGCCTACCGGCAACGATCAAAGACGCCTTCTGGGCGTTGCTTGACGAAAAGACCGCTGAAGTGCCCTTAGAGGACTACCTCATAGTTGCGGGCGACCTAAATGGACACGTCGGTCGCTTGAAAGAAGACCATGCCGCCCATGGCGGATTCGGATATGGTGAGAGGAACGACGACGGACTGATAATTCTAGATTATGCGGAAACCCATGACCTAGTCATTACGAACACATGGTTTAATAAACGTGATTCACATCTAATCACATACTACAGCGGCACAAATACAACACAAATTGACTACATTCTGGTAAGGCGCAAAGACCTTAAAGACGTGTTGGACACTAAAGTCGTCCCTTACGAAACAGTTGCGACCCAACACCGACCAGTTATCTGCAAGCTCCGTGTAAAGCCGCCAATGGTCATACAGGCACGAACAGGACCGGCGAGAATCAGATGGTGGCAATTTAAAGAGAATGAAGAAGAAGTCATTAGACGTCTTAAGCTGCCACCGATTACTACCGTTGAAGAAAGCTGGGCAAAAATGGAGAAAGCTGTTCACGAAGCCACGCATGCCATTCTTGGACTTACGAAGCCAGGAAGACGTCGGATTGATAAGGACACATGGCTTTGGAATGACGCAGTCAAAACTGCGGTACGCAAGAAGAAGCAGCTTTACCACGAGTTTCTGGAAGACAAAACACCTTCTCGTTGGAATGCTTACAAAGTAGCACGCAGGGAAGCGAAGAAGACTGTTGCTTCGACAAAATCGGCTCGGTACGCAGACCTCTACGCGAAGCTGGACACACGCAAGGGAGAGCGGGACATCTATCGCCTCGTCAAATCCAGGCACCATAAATCTCAAGATATCCAACGCTTCTATGGCATCAATGACGATAAGGGCGTTTTGCTAGTCGACTGGAAGAAGGCGAGAGAACGTTGGCGAAATTACTTTGAGAAGGTCTCAACAGAGGAATTCCAGCACAACCAGATACCTGTCGCTACTGCTGTCGAAGGTCCTATCAAACCTATTGATGTCTTAGAGGTTGCAGGGGCCTTGAAACAAATGAAACCAGGGAAGGCAACTGGTCCAGATGACATCGCGGCGGAGCTATGGTGCTCTCAGAAGTGGGATCCAGCGGATTGGTTGGCAAGACTCTTCAACCAAATAGTCAAAGAAGGACGAACGCCACTTGATTGGCAACATAGCATCACGATACCTATCTTCAAAAAGAAGGGAAGTCCAGCCGAGTGTGCTAATTACAGACCAATTCGACTCCTCTGTCACACCATGAAGGTCTTCGAGCGCATTCTTGATAAGAGGATACGTTCAATCATCCAGCTGACCAAAAACCAAGCTGGATTTGTGAAAAATTGCAGCACAACAGATGCAATCCACGCCACACGGCTTTTAGTTGAAAAGCATCGTGAAAAGAATAAGCCGTTGCACCTTGCTTTCTTAGACCTCGAAAAGGCTTTTGATCGTGTACCGCACGACTTGATCTGGTTGACTCTCCGACAACATGGCATCCCAGAGTACCTTGTCAACTGGGTACAGTTGCTCTACGCGGAGCCAAGAAGTTACGTCCAAGCCGCCGCAGGAGCGTCGGAAAAAATCCGTGTAACAGTTGGTGTTCATCAAGGTTCGGCCCTGTCACCATTGCTGTTCATTATGGTCATGGACACGGTTACTGCAGATCTACAACAACCGTTACCTTGGACCATTCTGTACGCTGATGACGTTATGTTGGCCGCTCAAAACAAGCTGGATCTCCAACATCAAGTCCAGGAATGGAGTGATCGTTTAAGTCAATATGGCCTGCGGCTTAACAAAGCTAAAACAGAATATATGACAACGGATGCTGGAGAAATCGGAACAATCCAAGTCGACGGCGATGATCTGCCTCGAACGACAAAATTTAAGTATCTTGGCTCTACGATAACTGTTGAAGGTCGTCTCACCGAGGAGGTCAACATAAGAATTAATGCTGCGTGGATGAAGTGGCGAACAACGATAGGTGTCATGTGCGATCGCCAGATGAAAGACCACCTAAAATCGAAGATTTACCGCACTGTCATTCGTCCCGTAGCGCTTTATAGTACCGAATGTTGGCCGACCACGAAGTAAGCAGAACGTCGGCTAAGTGTTATGGAGACCAAGATGCTTAGATGGACAGCTGGCATTACTAGGTTGGATCACATCCCCAATCAAAGAATAAGGGAACGATTTGGTATCGCAGCAATCAGTAACAAAATGCGTGAGGGTCGTCTGCGATGGTTTGGGCATGTGCTACGGTCAGGAGCGGACACCATTGCAAAACAGGGCTACACACTGGAGGTCGCCGGGAAAAGACCAAAGGGGCGACCGAGACAACGTTGGGCCGATACACTGCACAGGGATTTGAAAGGCGTCAACCTTCATCCGGACATGGCCCATGACCGAGTAAAGTGGAGACAGCGGACTCAAATAGCGGACCCTGCCACGAGGTGGGACAAACTCTAAAGCAAAAGAAGAAGATTTTTCCTGGGCACTCTTTAAGAGAATAAATTCATATTAATTGTAATATGTTAGTTGTTTGTGTAGTCTTGTTGATCCATCAGTGCTTCCATATCTGAATGTGAGATCAAATTGTGGGCTGAACGGTACACACCCCAGAGCCGTAGTAGCAAGCCAGGTTATGTTCAAGCATTCTCCGCCATGATCGGGTACAATATCTTGTAACTTCTCCCTCACGTCTTTGGCAATCCAAACGCGTTGCATAACACTCAGCACTAGATCCCACTACCAAGAAACAGGTAATTTAAAATTCATAAATAACTTATATCAGTTTACAAATTTGTATTTTTCGGTTCAATGAGATCTATAAATAAGGAATTTAATTCAATGTTATATAGGCCTACTGTATATGATAGGAAATGACTTAGAGGAGAATAAGCCAACATTCAAACGTAAGTCATAATTAGTAAGTTTATTAATCCTTAATGCACTGTACATAGAATAAGGATCAAGTGTCGATGAAGTTAACCAATGATGCCATGTCCCAAGGGAACGACTGCGCCATGTCTTGCAACCAATCCATGACTTGCGACAAGTCCGGGAGCCGCAACCAGTCCGTGACCTCCGACAATACCAGGAGCTGCAATCACTGGTGCTCCGACTCCAAGGTGACCACCAAGAACTCCTGGGTAGGCGTAGGCTACAGCCACCAGGGCAAACAAAACGAACTGGAAAGAAGAGCAATATTAGGAAATACAACCCAGTTAGCTCCGTCAACACAGTAGCTGCAATGAAATATCCGTAACTGTCAGTTGAAAGTCTTCATTCGGTCAACACGAATTCACCTAATGTTTGGGCAGGTTAAAAAGTATATATTAAACATTTCAGAATTGTTAAGGAGATGGGAAAGGAAGATAGTCAGGACAGTATATGGACCCGTAAAGGAGGGTGAATTCTGGCGAATGAGAAATAATATTCATTCATTCATTCATTCATTCATTTATTTGCAATTGGGGCTCTGTCCCCCGGTGGCAAATTGGATATACATAACTAATAAATAATTATACATAACAATTCACTAACAATTAAACTGGAGTATTTACACAAATAGTCAGTCTTTTTTAAACACACCTATATGTTTGGGAAAAAGCTCTAAGACTGCGGCAGGTAGAGAGTTCCAGTTATCAATGGCACGGTTTACAAAGAATACTTACCAAAATTTGTTCGCTGTGATCGGCCCTTAACTTGAAAGGATGATTGCTCCTACCCATGTAAGTGGGCTTTCCCATACGTTTGATAAGCTCAGCCCGGGCTGGTTGATTTGTATACGTGTTGTATATAGCGCAGAGTCTAAATTTCATCCTCCTAGCCTCAAGTGAATCCCACCCATGTTTTTTAACATACGGCTCACACTGCTCCTGGGATTAAAGTCACTGAGCACAAATCTAGCGGCCTTTCTTTGTATTGAACCCTTCAGAATAGCAGTGTTTTATGCAAGAATCTTAGATCAAGGGGTCGCGTTCAGTTCATAGTGTGGTGTTTACGTCCGCCAAACAACGTGCTTTTCTGAGGCAAGGGTTATAGGATAAAAACTATAACTAAGAAACAAAGGAGACAAAACGTAGGATAATAACAAGATTTAATAACTAATTTGTGCATAAAAGAATAAAACAAACAATAATAAACAAAATCCTCCCTGAATTTTCCCCCTGACATGAATATTTATCACTTTGAGGAGTCAGATGGATCTCCCCCTTTCTAATAAAATGTGGATCCAAGTTCCACTATCTTGCATGTGAATTTATGTTCGCGTGGTGACTATCTACGAGAAATGAGTACTTGGATGAACATTCGTTCACAACGGGTTAACAGCCACGGTGCTCACGAACAATCATCTCGTAAATCAACGTTTATGGATATGGGCATAACATTAATAAAAATCCTAAAGTCTAATTCTGACACACATATTACAATTCTACTATTTACAGGCATCTCACTGAGACCCTTATTAGTGTGGTGACACACTTAACCAAATGAGCTGCCACCTTGGCCAGATGCTCAACAACAAGGAAACACCGCGCCACACGTGACTCACGGATCACTGACATGGAAAATAAACATAGAACAAACCAACAACAACAAACAACCTGAGTGGTTAAGATTACTTTATATTAACAAAATTGCATGTTAAAGAAATCGCTTCGAAGATTATCGTGTTTCGTAGGCAACTCCCATTTATTTAAACAATTTTACCATTGATCAGTTTCTCACATTTATATTTATTTTCAAGTAATTGGGAGCCAAACGTGCACTCCACTAATGATGAGCTTGCTTGCGAAACTCAGCCAGCCCTTGTGACCACAACTCACCCTTTCCTCAATACCAGTCATGTCCCCCTTCCAGTGTATATAAATAGCCGACCAGCTGGACTGTTATCTCAAGGAATCAACAGCAGCTAACATCTCCTCCAACTCAACATATGGTCAGACAAAAATCGCATATCCATAATTGTCCTGGCAAGGATACAATATGAATTCTGGTACCAAGCTGACAGAAATCAGTCTCTGCTGAAGTTCCCGCTTGTAATACCACAAATATATACTCACAATACACACATCTGGGACTGACATAACGCCTTTCACACGGGTCTGCTGAATTAGAGCTCGCAAACATTTAACACAATATTTAAAACCTACGATAGAGCTGAGTACCCTTCGTCTCAAATTACATTGCTCCGAAGGCAATAATCACACTGAATCTGATCAATAATAAATCTCAACAAAATTTAATTACCCTCCAATCTACTATATAATTATATTAATTCAGTCCTACTTCAGAAACACGACATATCTCCGAGAGACGTTTTTAAACCGCACTTCGTAACCTAGGCGAACACGGCCGTTCACATAGATACGTTAGTTAACACAACACAAAGAAAAGAACCTTCCATCAACTACAATTGTGCGAGCTGCTTCCAAACAAAAGTGTGTCAGATCCAAACTAAATATACTACATTAATCACACAAGCAAAGTATTTACAAAAATATGTCCCATAAACCATAAGTTAATTTAATAAATAATAAAATATTATTGTGTACTCATCTCTTTTTGTAGTCACCCGTCAAAGAACATCAGACGCCATTCCCCAACTGGATGCTTCTTTATCTCATAGCAGCCATCTGGACGGACTGTTGAGAATTCCACACTTCCTCTGCATTCATCGATGTCATCCTTGCGCTGATACAAAAATTAGGTTATTATACACTTTATGTCTGCCTACTAAATTCGCTTGTTCAGGTACTAAATTCCCTGTCACTGTTCGTTGGCGAATTATCGACGATACTTTCCCTATAACTATAGTACAATGACTATCTATCACTGAGTTTAACACTTTACAATGAATATCTTGTGTCTTCGACACATAAAATACAAGTCTATCTCTTCAGACGAACAGAATCAATTATGTGTCTTCGACACACGGAATGAAAGTCAATATCTTGGCTCTTCGACACACATATAAATGAACTGGCCCTTGGGTCTAGATGGAGGGGGATTTTATGTAAAAATTTCTCGAAATAATTGTGATACAGGAATGAAATAAATATCACTGAACTCGTAATATTGCACAGGTCAAGAATATGCCCATTAATCCTAGAATCGATCGTAGAGATTTTGTCTAGGCGATTTCCCGCGTGAATGCTAGCCACCGCGTACCCCAGCCGGAGTTGGCGCGCAAGTAGGCATTCTCTTCTCATTGGTTCTCCATTTCTATAATTTGGCGGTTGGCGTCTTGGGAGTGTCTATTTTCTTCATCAGCCATTCACGTTACTGCATCATATTTCTTCTAGGCGCGAATAACACAATGAACATACCAGAACCATGTCTCATCGCGCGTCGCTTCTAAAATTGAGGTAGCCACACCTGTCCTTGTGATACATCGCTATGCTATTTCTTTTCATAGCTCAAGTACTTAGCCATTTGTTAAACTGTCGCAGGTATGTCCCTACTGTCTCCAACAAATGCCTGAAATTTCCTCATCACTGTCTGGCTACTTTCATGATGCTGGTTGAAATATTTATTAAATTGAAGAAATAAAAAGTAGAATCATTTAACCAACATAGGGTAAAAGGTTCACAACTCTCCCACTCACAAAATTTCGAACTTAGGAATAAAGTCGACAATTTTACAATACTTCCGTAGGCCAATTTGTTTCATTTCCAGAATCACCCCTTTTTCTTACTTGGTCTAGCCGCTCCTGTCTTCAATGGCATTTACTCGTTTTCATATCCTGCTTGTATCTCCCCCTTCCAATCTTGCGTGAGGCTCTGATGCCTGCGGCAATACCTTACTTGCCTCGTTAATGTTTGTCAACAACAGCTCTACTTCCTCCTTCACCACGAGCCGTACTCAACTGCTCCCCGTTGACTTTGTTGATAGTAGGACGTCCGTATATTCAAACAACGTCATTATTTCGGCGCTACCATGGTTCACTTCGACGATATTTCTTTAGGTTGGCAGCGTTGTAAACTGACATTGTTCCTGTGCTCAATTCTTTCACTCTGTAAGCATTATTTCTAAGGTTTCTTACGATAGAATAGGGTCCTATGAATTTCTCGCAGAATTTACTAAAGATTTTCTTTTCTGGGTCCGATGTAGCAGGTCGTTTTACCAAAACGAGCTGGTTGACTTCAAGATCACCGTGGAACCTCTTATTTCTTACTCGCCGTAATCTGCGGTCTGCTTGTTTTCTCATGTATTCTCTCGTTCTTTCAATTCGCAGGTCTGGTGCTATCATGGGATCTTGTGGACAGTTAATGATGCTTTTCCACGTTCTTACTGGATACTCGTTCTTGTGTAGGACCATAGGGATTTGTCCTGTTGACTCGTGCCTGGTAGAATTCATGCATGTCTCTACATCCTTAATTTTATCGACCCATTTGTGGTGTTCGTTCGGAATGAATATCCTCAAGTATGCAGTTACAGATTTAATTACTCTCTCGCTTGGATTAGCTTGGGCATGTCGGATACTGCTTAAAACATGTTTTATACCCATGTCTTCCATTCCTTTCTTGAATTCGGCGCTTGTGAAATAACTGCCGTGATCTGATAATAAAAACTCTGGTTTTCCAAGGGTGGGAATAACTCTATTACGAATGCGACTGAGTACCTGCTTCGATGTTGTTTTCTGAATAGGGCATAGTACTACAAACTTAGAAAATACATCAATGCACACTAGCAAATGACGGCAACCTCTCCTTCTCTTCGGAATTGGACCAAGACAGTCCACCGCCAGTAGCTCACATGGTTTCTGAAGTAGCAATGGTCTAGGATATTGCCTCAGTAAATAATTATTTGGCTTTGTTCTCTGACACGGGTCACAAGTTGTAATGACGTCACATATAGTTGTTCTCATACGTGGCCATGTAAATGTCTCTCCTATTGTTGCTTCGCACTTGTCTAAGCCCACGTGACCGTAACTTTCGTGCGTATGCCATGTCAATCCTCGCTGTAACGATGCAGGTACTAATATGCGTAACTTGGTGTGGTCATTATCTACCCATTTGTGCAGCAAATTGTTGACATAAACATATCTTCCTTCTTTGGCTTTCGCTTCTCGAAATGCAGGTGTTCCTGTAGGTAGTTGCTTTTTGAAGTATTTAATTAATAGCATCATCCATGGTTCCGCTTCCTGTTCTCGCTGTATCTCACGTAACTCCTCCAAGAATTCCCGGTCCTTCGGTGTTAACTCCAAGTGTTGTACCATCGCTGTTTCTTCATTATCAGGCTCTGGGTTCCTGCTGAGTGCATCCGGTATCACGTTCATCTTCCCTGGACAATGTTCAATTTCAATGCTGAACTGCTGAATGTATATAGACCAACGTGTCACACGTTCGCTTGCCATTGACGTCTTAAACAAGAATGTTAGTGCCTTGTGGTCAGTTCTGACAACAATCGGGTAACCATATATTATTCGTTTCCATTGTTGGAGCGCATGAAGGATGGCCAACAATTCTAGCTCGGTTACAGTATAATTGCGCTCGTGCTTACGCAATTTTCGGCTGACAAATGCCAAATATGTTTTGTGCTGCAGGTTAGCTGGATCCTCTTGGTAGAGCATAGCACCTATCCCAATTAGTGAAGCATCCGCTTGGATTATAAATTTGAGCTTGAAATCAGGATAGCCTAATTTAATGCAGTTTTCCAATAGCTGTTTTGTTGCTTGGAATGCCTTCTCACATTCCGCGTTCCATGACCATTTGTTATTTTTCTTTAACATTTCTTGCATTGGAGCTACAGTCTCTGTATAACCTGGACAGTTTTCTTTAAAGAATCCCGTTACGCCTAAGAAAGCCCGAATGTGCTTGACTCTCGTTGGTGTAGGGAAATTCTTTATCGCTTCAATCTTAGCTGGGTTTGGCTTCACTCCCTCCTTGTCAATGACGTGACCCAAATATAATATCTCGCTCTTGAAGAAATGCGATTTCTTCAGGTTTACTTTGAAATTCGATGCATTCAAGTTGCCCAATACTTTATCTAAATTTTCCATGTGAGTTTCAATGTTGTCGGATGCCAACAGAATGTCGTCAATGTATCGCACCGTCATCTCCTTTACTTCCTCGGTTAGGTTCCGGTCCAGTGCTCGGATTAAAGCGCAGCCCGCTGTTTTGACTCCAAAAAGCATTCTGACGAAACAATATGTCTGGTTATTGAATAAGAAGCCAGTTAGAAGCTGTGACTTCTCATCCAATTCAAGATGGTGGAACGAGCTCGTCAGATCGACTGATGAATAAATGCCCTTGTTTTTAAAGCCTTTTAATACGTCTCTGATAATTGGCGCTCTGTCATACTCAGGAAAAATGAGTCTCATGTTGAGGTTTCTGGCATCTAAACAAAGTCTAATAGATCCATTTGGTTTTGTGACTGCCAAAATCGCATTTAGATAAGGTGTAGGTGTCTTCCTTATCACTCCAGCTTCTAACATCTCATCTATAATGATTTTAACTTGACCACGATACTTTTCAGGAATTGGGTACAATCTGCTTTTGAAAGGTGACCAGTCCTCGACTTGCATAGAGTACTTGAAATTTAAAATTTTCCCAGGTACTGTATCAAATACTGTTTTGTGCTTCCTTAAAATCTCTTCCAACTGTTTTCTGTGTTCACCCCGAAGTTGAATGTCATTGAGCCGCTCCTGTAGTAACTCTTCAAATTGTGCATCACTGTCATCTCCTTCTGTTAATAAAGACCATATCTCCTGGGATTCTATCTCCTCATCTAGTTCCACAACAGCCCCTTCTACGATGTTATCTTCCGCCTTTCGTACCTCCTCTTCCGTCTCTTCTGATATTTCTTCCAATGCCCAAGAATTTACATTTCTTCCGGTAGTGATTTCATCCATATGCAATCCCACGTTTTTCAGCTGGTCATATTCTCTAAAACTGACTGTATTCTTGTGCAAATCTATCACTGCTTGATAGTCACAAATGAAATTTGCACCAAGAATTATATTGAAATTCATCTTTGCCATGATAATGAATGTTTGCCCAAAAGTGTGTTCCAATATGTTCAGCTCTAAGTATGCCTGACGTTTACAAGTGACGGTGCGTTCAGGAATAACACCCCTCACTTTGAGCTGTGGTACCGGAATTACAGGAATATTCTGAGTCCGTCCCAACTCTCGAACCAAGGCCTCCGATACTAGACTGATCTGTGACCCTGTATCCAATAAACATCTTATATTAATTCCACCAATCCTTGCGTAAATAATGGGTAATTGCCTAATTTCATCGTTCCGTGGTTTCACCGTCTCCTCCAGGCAGTCTTCTGGTAAAGCAATCCATTCTTGTATGTTCGCTACTATCCATCCATCTTCAACTTCCGACTGTTGTGTTTTGAGGCTGTCTCCTTGATCCAAAATTAACATTTTTTTTAGCTCCATTTCGAATCCCATCATCCTTCTGTCGCTCATGTCCTCGATATTCCTCTTGTCTCAGTAGACTTCCAGCCTTCTCAGTATGTGTATCTGGGTTCCTTCTGTTTCCAATGGCCTTTTCCCATCTTCCTAGCTCTCCACCTTGATTAGCGTGTAACTCCTCTAAGTAATTTTGTGATTGAGCGTGCCTATCATCCCAGTCATCTCGAGAGTTACGTTGATCTCCTTGATTTTGCTCTCTCCTTCCTTTCCATCGTTGATTGGCATTGTAATCACCGTATCTTCCATAAGGCCTGTCATTCCTTCGATTATCACGCCATTGTTGATATCCTCTTTGTTGGTATCTATTGTTGCCCTGGTATCTATTGTTGTAGTGATTTTCGTTACGCTGATATGGTCTGTTTTCCCCTTCTTCCTGGTTTCGCCTAGGTGTGGAGGTGCTTGTGTTAGTACCCTGCGTTTTAGTATTTCCCTGTTTTGTTTTTACGACCTCTGTGGTGTTGACTAATTCCAGCTGTCTGCCTCCTCTAAGATGACTATGAGATGTGGTCTCATCTATTTGCCGTAATATCTGCTCTGCATGTAAGGCCGTACTAACGTTTGCTGCGACTAGTACTTGCTGTACATTAACTGGCATTTGCCTTGCTATTGTCATCACCAAATCTGCTTCGTTTAATGGGTAATCTAGGTCGCGAAATTTCAGCATTTGCATGTTAAAGAAATCTGAGTATTTCGTCTGCTGGGTAGTTTGATATTTTCTAGAGTAAAGCTCCATTCTTAAACTCTGTTGTATGGCGGGAGACCAGTATTTGCGCAGAAACGCTAAATTAAAGTCTGACATGGTTCCAAATGTGTATTTGAGACTTAAAAACCAGGTGAGAACATTTCCTGATAGAAATCTCTCCATCATTCTCAATCTACGTGCTTCAGGTACCCCAGTGTCATTAAAGTGGTCTTCAATATCTTTGATAAAGGCCTTAGGTGTTACCCCTGAATTTTCTGTGTATTTCTGCGGTTTGTAGTCATTTGAGCGAATTACTTGAATAAGTTGTGTGGGCTGATGACCGTCCTGTGGTGTTGAGCTCCTATCTACGTTCTTGCGAAATCCTTCTGTGTTTATTGTTAATGGGCTCTCTGCTTGAGTCTGACTTCCTGCTATGCTGGGTTGGGAACTATGTGAGTCATCCGGCTTGTCTTTCACTGCTCCCGTTTTAAATATAGATGATTGTTCTAATGAGCGAAGTTCGGTTTTTATGATCCTGTCTGTCTGCTCTTTAAGTCTATTTTTTACCTCCTGCTCCAAAGCTTGAATACGCGTGTGGTTTTCGCCTACTGTTTTAAGAATAGTGGATCTTTCCTCTCTAGAATCAATATTCATTTTCTTCCAATCTTTCCTGATCTGTTCTTTAATCGTGCTTATTTTTTCTTCAATTTGGCTCTTATTTTCATCCTGATTATTTTCTATCTGGCTTAGCCTTTCGTCTAATGTACTCTTAAATTGTTCTTGTTCCGTTTCTAGGCTTTTCCACTGTTCCGCTGATTTGATCTCGAGCCGGTCCATATCTTTAATTATGCCTGATGTGTTCTCATCTACTGCTGATATTTGTTGTTGAATGACCCTGCCACTTTTCTCCATCTCCTTGAATCGTCCTTCCAACTTATCTTGAGCTATTTTGACCTCGCTTGTATTCATTGTGCATGCTATTTCAATCTGCTCTAATTTAGCTAACACCGTTTCATCGAGAATGCTAAGTTTTTTATCAAAAATTCTCTCCATTTTTGCAATCTGCTCTAATTGTTTCTCATTATTTTTGCTTACATCAAGGGCCAGTAATATCATCTGTTGGTTTGTGTGCTCTTTCATTTCTGCGGTTAATGAAGCTAATTGGTTCGCGTTTTTATTATTTTGCGCCTCTAACTGTGAATTTATCGTGTCATTAATTTCACTCTTTAATAACCTAGCTTGTTCCGCCTGATATTCATTTTGTTCACTTCTACTGTTATTTAACTGTGTCCACAATGATTCACTTTGTTCTAACAGTTTAGCATTTAGCGATTCACTTTGTTCTGACAGTTTAGTACTTAGCGATTCACTCTGCTCAGATAGTTTGTTTATAGATTGACTCTGTTCTAGCCTACTATTGTTTAATTGTGTCCGCAATGATTCACTTTGCTCTAACAGTTTAGTATTTAGCGATTCACTTTGTTCTAACATACTCGTGTTTATTTGTTCAGATAACTTCGCGTTCAGCGATTCACTTTGTTCTGCTAATTTAGTATCCAACAATTCCTGAGTTCTCCTCGCCGCACTCTCAATGATCTCCTGGATCTGCGCCACCGTTGCCATGTTTTACAATATATATGAGACATATGGGAAATGGCATACGCCAATGCCCTTTGACACGCACATAAATCCAATGCACATTTAATTTCTTTATCCTACTCAGTTCATTTATTTTTACCTTTAACCCCACTAGTTGATTGCATCTCTGAGTAGTTCTAGTTTTACTCAATTAAATTCTAAACCCAAGCACATATTTAGTCATTAAACAGTTATCCTGATCTGATATTAACACTGACTAATTAACAAAGTATTAATTGTCATTTCAGGCTACAGCCTCCTAATATTTCCATGAGTTTGACTTTCTACACAAATCTAGTTTTAACTTTATCATTGGGCGCCCGGTATCACATCTTAATTTTACTTTAATTTAAAAGACAACAACGTGAACCGTATTTTACATTGCAAACTCCTGATTTTAATTTATCTTTCACACATTTGGCGGTATCCACTTCGCCTCAACTACTTTTAATAAAATATCACTTCCCGGTGATTAAATACTGTCATATCTGCCTGCACTTGCGGCATGCCAGTTTTACTCAAATACGCCACTATTGACATGTGTAATCTCCCCGTTACACCACAGTGAATAGCCCCAACGTTGGCCGCGCCAGTTTTCACCTATGAACCCTTCAGAATAGCAGTGTTTTATGCAAGAATCTTAGATCAAGGGGTCGCGTTCAGTTCATAGTGTGGTGTTTACGTCCGCCAAACAACGTGCTTTTCTGAGGCAAGGGTTATAGGATAAAAACTATAACTAAGAAACAAAAGGAGACAAAACGTAAGATAATAACAAGATTTAATAACTAATTTGTGCATAAAAGAATAAAACAAACAATAATAAACAAAATCCTCCCTGAATTTTCCCCTGACAGGAATATTTATCACTTTGAGGAGTCAGATGGATCTCCCCTTTTCTAATAAAATGTGGATCCAAGTTCCACAACCTTGCATGTGAATTTATGTTCGCGTGGTGACTATCTACAAGAAATGAGTACTTGGATGATCATTCGTTCACAACGGGTTAACAGCCACGGTGCTCACGAACAATCATCTCGTAAATCAACGTTTATAGATATGGGCATAACATTAATAAAAAAATCCTAAAGTCTAATTCTGACACACATATTACAATTCTACTATTTACAGGCATCTCACTGAGACCCTTATTAGTGTGGTGACACACTTAACCAAATGAGCTGCCACCTTGGCCAGATGCTCAACAACAAGGAAACACCGCGCCACACGTGACTCACGGATCACTGACATGGAAAATAAACATAGAACAAACCAACAACAACAAACAACCTGAGTGGTTAAGATTACTTTATATTAACAAAATTGCATGTTAAAGAAATCGCTTCGAAGATTATCGTGTTTCGTAGGCAACTCCCATTTATTTAAACAATTTTACCATTGATCAGTTTCTCACATTTATATTTATTTTCAAGTAATTGGGAGCCAAACGTGCACTCCACTAATGATGAGCTTGCTTGCAAAACTCAGCCAGCCCTTGTGACCACAACTCACCCTTTCCTCAATACCAGTCATGTCCCCCTTCCAGTGTATATAAATAGCCGACCAGCTGGACTGTTATCTCAAGGAATCAACAGCAGCTAACATCTCCTCCAACTCAACATATGGTCAGACAAAAATCACATATCCATAATTGTCCTCGCAAGGATACAATATGAATTCTGGTACCAAGCTGACAGAAATCAGTCTCTGCTGAAGTTCCCGCTTGTAATACCACAAATATATACTCACAATACACACATCTGGGACTGACATAACGCCTTTCACACGGGTCTGCTGAATTAGAGCTCGCAAACATTTAACACAATATTTAAAACCTACGATAGAGCTGAGTACTCTTCGTCTCAAATTACATTGCTCCAAAGGCAATAATCACACTGAATCTGATCAATAATAAATCTCAACAAAATTTAATTACCCTCCAATCTACTATATAATTATATTAATTCAGTCCTACTTCTGAAACACGACATATCTCCGAGAGACGTTTTTAAACCGCACTTCGTAACCTAGGCGAACACGGCCGTTCACATAGATACGTTAGTTAACACAACACAAAGAAAAGAACCTTCCATCAACTACAATTGTGCGAGCTGCTTCCAAACAAAAGTGTGTCAGATCCAAACTAAATATACTACATTAATCACACAAGCAAAGTATTTACAAAAATATGTCCCATAAACCATAAGTTAATTTAATAAATAATAAAATATTATTGTGTACTCATCTCTTTTTGTAGTCACCCGTCAAAGAACATCAGACGCCATTCCCCAACTGGATGCTTCTTTATCTCATAGCAGCCATCTGGACGGACTGTTGAGAATTCCACACTTCCTCTGCATTCATCGATGTCATCCTTGCGCTGATACAAAAATTAGGTTATTATACACTTTATGTCTGCCTACTAAATTCGCTTGTTCAGGTACTAAATTCCCTGTCACTGTTCGTTGGCGAATTATCGACGATACTTTCCCTATAACTATAGTACAATGACTATCTATCACTGAGTTTAACACTTTACAATGAATATCTTGTGTCTTCGACACATAAAATACAAGTCTATCTCTTCAGACGAACAGAATCAATTATGTGTCTTCGACACACGGAATGAAAGTCAATATCTTGGCTCTTCGACACACATATAAATGAACTGGCCCTTGGGTCTAGATGGAGGGGGATTTTATGTAAAAATTTCTCGAAATAATTGTGATACAGGAATGAAATAAATATCACTGAACTCGTAATATTGCACAGGTCAAGAATATGCCCATTAATCCTAGAATCGATCGTAGAGATTTTGTCTAGGCGATTTCCCGCGTGAATGCTAGCCACCGCGTACCCCAGCCGGAGTTGGCGCGCAAGTAGGCATTCTCTTCTCATTGGTTCTCCATTTCTATAATTTGGCGGTTGGCGTCTTGGGAGTGTCTATTTTCTTCATCAGCCATTCACGTTACTGCATCATATTTCTTCTAGGCGCGAATAACACAATGAACATACCAGAACCATGTCTCATCGCGCGTCGCTTCTAAAATTGAGGTAGCCACACCTGTCCTTGTGATACATCGCTATGCTATTTCTTTTCATAGCTCAAGTACTTAGCCTTTTGTTAAACTGTCGCAGGTATGTCCCTACTGTCTCCAACAAATGCCTGAAATTTCCTCATCACTGTCTGGCTACTTTCATGATGCTGGTTGAAATATTTATTAAATTGAAGAAATAAAAAGTAGAATCATTTAACCAACATAGGGTAAAGGGTTCAGTATGGAGGAGAGTTGTATGGTAAACCAGATATAGGCCAAGTAGTAAAAATAAAGAGTAGTAGACTATGTAGAAAGAATGACAGGGTACTGGTTGGTGACGAAGGTCTTCGAAGCGAAGCCAGGAGGACGTCGTGTGAGGGGCTGATCTAGAACACGATGGCTGGATAACGTGGAGGAAGATCTGAGAAGGACGGAAGTCAGAAGATGGAGAACTAAAGCAGTCACGAGGAAAGAATGGGTGGAGATTGTCCGGGAGGCCAAAGTCTCACAAGGGCTGTAGTGCCAAGGAGTAAATAAGTAACACTCCTGGAAAAGTTAGATGAATTAGTTATGACCACTATTATAACGGGGCAATTTTAGTGATCATAACTAAAACATGTATTTGTTTCCACGAGTTAACTATTTCTTTAGCGTATGGCCTTTAGTGTCTGGAGTGTCCGAGAACATGTTCGGCTGGCCAGAGGCTGTAACTTCTTCAAGCGGACACCCATGGAGTGAGATACAAGTTCCGTTTAATTTCATGTAGTTTCAACTTCCGCTACCAGATGACACTGACACGTAGTGGTGAACTTTGGAACTTTGATAGAGCGTTTCAACGAAATCCAACCTTGAAATTTAGCTTCACACAAGTTTAGTTAGTGGAAGGATCTTTTACATGCCATAAATCTATGCCATGGAGACCACCGGCTATACGTCCCCTCCGAAGGAAGGCATATTGAAGGATTTTAACGCTCTTAAAAAATCCGACGACTTCGGCCGGATTTGAACCCGCTATCTTAGGTACAGCAGTTCGGCATGCTACCAACAACGCCACCGAATCAGATATTGAGAACACACCTCAAGGGACAACGTCTTGGGGCAATATTTGTAACCGACCAGCTGAAGGCGAATCCAGTATCCAAGTTCCAGCACTACTATGAGGAATTGAAGAATCGCCTCCAGTGCTGTGTGGCTTCTCAAGGCATGGAGTGATATTTATTTATATTATAAACTTTCTACCCCGTGCAGTCATTGGGATAATACTGTAAGTGTTGACCGACTGAGACTTTGTATAGAAAACACTGAGCTTCTATGCCCAAGATCGCGGGTTCAAATCCGGCCGAAGTCGTCGGATTTTTTAAGAGCATTAAAATCCCTCAGTATGCCTTCCTTCGGAGGGGAAGTAAAGCCGGTGGTCTCATGTCATATATTTATAGCATGTTAAAGGACCTTCCACTAATTGCACCTGTGTGAAGCTAAATTGTATAGGTTAAGACTGTAAACAACGCTCTTAGGTCCCTACGTTCGTTGCCAAGAGTCGACTGCGGTGGCGTCTGGTAGCTAAGTTCTGAACTAGTAGTCATTGACGGTGACGTTTGGCGGCAAAAGTAGGAACTATTTGAAAAATTCAAAAGTTTGCAGTCCTTACTTGAATTAAAAAACAGATAACACACACTAATACATTCATCACAATGAACACCGGTTATCAGACAGATTCTACACACATCAAAGTACACAGGGCTACATGACCGCGTTGTCGCAGCCCCTAAACTGTAGAAACAACCAACCAGAAAACACTGACAGATGGCTTCAAATCTTTGCAAAATGTCCGTAACCTGCGGGGTATGTATGGGCTGCAGTAATAGTTTAGTAAATTATAATAAATAAATAACCCCTGGCACTACAGCCCATGAAGGGCCTAGGCCTACCAAGGGACCGCTGTCCAGCGGTTTGGCCAGCATATATTGGGGTAACGCTTGGTCACTGCATCGGATCCCCACGGCTGCTAATTTTGTTTTTTGTGACCGGGCGTTACCTCACTGTCAGACAGCTACTCACTTGTCCTCCTGAGGCTGAGTGCACCCCGTTCCCGCCTTCACGTCTGTTTCTAAAATCCCTGGCGGATCCGGCAATCGAACCCGGGGCCTCCGGGTGAGAGGCAGGCGCACTATCCCAACACCACGGGGCCGGTAGTAATAGTTTAGTAATACAGAACCATTCGCTCGATGCCTTCATCAAGCATTATTAGAGGTACTCCTACGAAATATCTAGCATGATTCTTGTAGTTCTACGGTAGTATTCCCTCCCCCCTTTTCTCGTCGCTTCGATAACCTTTTAGATAAACTAACGCGGAGAATATAGACCCAAACTAATTTCATTTACTTATCTATGGCTTTTAATGCCGGGAGTGTCCGAGGACATGTTCGGCTTGCCTGAGTCTGTAGCTGCTTCCAGCGGCCACACTTAGGATGAGCTACTAGTTCCGTTCAATTTCAAGTAGCTCCAACGTTCGCTTCCAGATATCAATGATACCTAGTGTTGAACGTTGGAACTTTGATAGAGCGTTCCGACGAAATCTAACCTATCAATTTAGCTCCTCACAAGTTTAGTCTGTGGAAGGATCTTTTACATGCCATAAATCTATGACATGGGACCGCCGGCTTTACTTCCCGTCCGAAGGAAGGCACTGAAGGATTTTTAACGCTCTTAAAATCCGACGACTTCTGCCGGGTTTGAACCCGCTATCTTGGACACAGCAGTTCAGCATGCTACCAACTACGCCACCGAAGCCATTACCCAACCTAATAACACTACACAATGGAATAATTATTTCTGAAAAATAATGTGAAGTACGCGCCTTATATCTATTGCATGTTAACTTAATTTTAGCACAATACAAAGAACATACTTTTAAAATAAATCCTTAAATTTGTCAACAAATATCACTGAGAGGGTTGATAATTTTTTATTGATATTTGTCAGAGCACAGAGGAGATCACTTGCAACATCCAGTCGACAGCGCTGCTTTGTTTTTATGACACTCAGCGTTGAAAATCCAGACTCGCATAAATATGTCTTTGAAAATGGGACAATGACACGCAATGCAACTATGGCAATTTCAGGATACACTGCAAGACAGTTTACCCAAACGTCAGCCAGTCCTAATATTTTGGAATCATCTTTTGGCTTTGAATCACACTTCAATTCTATGGCTTCATCTTGAAGTTGTGCTGGCAGTGCTTCGATGTCAATGGCAAACGGATTTCTTGTTAACATCCAGGACCATTCATCCAACGAGATATCGGGAAAGTGGAAGTTGAATTCTTGTACCAGGCAATCCAAGTGTGACTGAATTTGCACCCTAAATTTATTACGATCACGTTCATTTTCCGGCAAAATTTCATTAAGTCAATGAAAGGATGAGAAGTTGTTCAACTGAAGCCGGCGTTTCCATAACTGTTTTTTTTTCTTCAGGAAATCACTGATGGCATCATAAGCAAGCATAATATTGCAGTTTTTGCATTGGAGCTTTATGTTAAAACTGTTCAAAGCTTCAAAGAAATCACAAAGATTTTCCAGAGACAATAAAATTGGCATTAATTTTGATCCTTACAACACAGCAAATTCCTTATTTCCCCTCCAACCTCACGGCTCCACAGAGGTTTGCGCGGACAGTTGGCAATTACCAATGCTTTTGAACGATTGACTTGGCGTGACAATCACTTGGAGAGATTCAAAAATTGATTATTATGCAAAATTGTAATATTCGAGTTAAAAAAGCTTAATTCGGAAATCACTTCACGCCCTCCTTCACAAGGCCCCACGCCCCCCTAGGTGGCGTGACCCCCAGGTTGGGAAACCCCTGTATAGTTGTCAATGCTTTGGTAAGTTAGGATTCAAATTCTGACTGCAGATCCATTTTCGAATCTTGTACAACAATTTTGCTGAATGTAAGGACAATTGTTTTCTTAAGCCTGGACATTTAAAGTCAGTATTGAACCTTTAAAAGTGTCTGAATACAAAAAGTAACATCACTGATTTATACGCTAGGCTTAAGGGTGCATTTCAAGCGATACCATCTCATGGTATTGTGACTAGCATTCCTGGTTGTCACACCAGAGATTTGCGTTTGATTCTCGGCTCCTGCAGATGTTTAATTCCTATTGGAAGCTTGGAACATGGATCACTCATCCTGGTGAGGCAAAGCAAGAAGGGGCATATTTGAATCCCTTTTCAGCTATTCAGGAATAGGTCTTCTGTGCTTTACCCTCTTCTACGCCAGGCAAATTCTGGAATGGATAAGTTAATAACATAAGGCCCTCTACTTGCCAATCCTACCCTAAGATACAAATAGAGGACGCAGCGGTCAAGCTGTAAGTTATGCCTCTCACCAAGACAGACCGGGTTCAATGCATGTGATATTTTCGAAGTGAAATGCCATGTCCTTTGGTTCAGATTCCACGTAAAAAGGAGGTCCCGTGGCTCATGATCGCGCGATTAACGGTCACGTTAAACTACAAGCTTCCTTTTAAGTTACAAATAGACACTGTTTCAGTGACCACAATAACACAGGTTATCAGAAAAATCCTACGCTTACCAACGTACATGGGGTTGAATGACCATTATGGCCCCTGGAATTGAAAAATTGAAACAATCATTTTTAAGGAAAAATAGAAAAATCTTATTTGGCCACTTAGGACAAAAATTTGGTTCCAGTATACCATGGTAAGAACCTTCCACTAATTACACCTGTGTGAAGCTAAATTGTATAGGTTAAGAATGTAAACAACGCTCTTAGGTTCCTACGTTCGTTGCCAAGAGCGGTGGCGTCTGGTAGCTAAGTTCTGAACTAGTAGTTGGCGGCAAAATTAGGAACTATTTGAAAAATTCATAAGTCTGCAGTCCTTACTTGAATTTTAAAAAAAGATAGCACACACTAATACAGTCATCACAATTAACACCGGTTATCAGACAGATTCTACACACACCCAAAGTACACGGGTCTAAACTTAAGAACCAACCAACCAACCTACCTTAGAAAAGTCAACGTTTGTATCGCTAGCGCAGTAATGCCACGGCTTAGCGTCCATCATCGGAGCACAACATTACCATTGTTAAACGTGTAAGGATATTAGACGATATTTGAGGGAGACATTGTAGGTGACTAACACCGTATAAGATGTTAGTGATTTTTTTATCCACTATAAATAAATATAGAAAACGGCAGTATACTAATAATACTAAGCTCAGAGAGCCACAAAACTCACCATACTGCTCCTATATTTTTAAAAATTAATCCATACACACTAAAACCCCCGGAGTGTTATTGGCCCGCAAGGGCTGCCAACTGTAGTACTATATTAGGTTACATTATGCTAGTTATACAGTATTTCGAACTAATTAGAAATGTCGATATTACCACCTTAATTTCGACATTATTCTAGATAGATCCATATAGATTAATCATTGCATGCATCTTAAATTTTAGGAAAAGTAGGCTCTTTATTTCGTCACGGAACTTCTTGTTTTTATCCACTATAAATAAATATAGAAATCGACATCAATACTAAGAGAACTAAGCTCAGAGAGCCACACAACTCACCATACTACTCCTATATTTTTAAAAAATAATCCATACCCCCCAAAACCCCAGGAGTGTTATTGGCCCGCAAGGTCCCCCAACTATTTACAATATGGCCCTTAGTTAAAAAGGGTTGGGCAGCCTTGTATTACTAAATAGCATAGAACTCACCAGCTTGAACATGGTTGTGTAGTTTCTATGTGACACTTGAGGAAGTCTGATTTCCCATGGGGCTGACCTAGTCTTATATAGTGTAGCTACTGAGCTCCAGGGTGACTTACTAGCTTCACATTAGAAAGGAGAAATCGTAAAATGTTTAACCAAGGTAATTCACATCGCATGACGCAATATTGAACAAAAGTTACTAGTATATTGCTTCCTACCTAATAACTAATACCAGGGCTAGATTTGTGACAGTACGCACCGGAACGCCGTATCGAAACCTCTGATCGGGGGAAAAGTTAAATATATAACATATTTTTTTCTCAAATGAACCTCTTCATATTTAATTCCAGAGCGTCTTTTATTACACAAACTGTCTCCTCACCACTTTTTCTGAAGCTGAATGGTCCACCACTCACTCGTTTTGACCCTTAAAAGTACACGGAATCTTGGCTGCTTCGGGGATGGCTCTCCGCTCTGGATACTAACAGCAAGGTGAGAGAGAGAGAAGGCACATACAACGAAAACGTCTCTAAACTTTGGACAATTTCATAACCTGTGAGGTAAAGCATGTTTAAGTACGGTACCTTTTATAATAAATAAGTATTTCAGAAAACTGGAAAGACAAAATTATAAAACAAGAAATAATAGATTGTTGGTATACATGTGTGTATTTTCAGACCGAATGTATTTATTTTTAAATTACGTAAAAATATGTGCGTTATCTGAATGGTAGCCTATTGGTCTACATTTAATTTAAGATAGGTCAACGTCTATAGTAAGAAATATGTTGCTACAGCAGTCTCAATTTAATTTAAAATTGCCATTGCTATTTTGTCCACTGATTAATTTTAAAGGTGTTCAGAAAAGCGTAAAAATATCGTTTTTAGAACTCTATATTTCAATATTACATAAGCCCCCCCCCCTTTCCCACCACCACCGGGTAGTCCACAGTACCGGAACCTCCTTTTTTTTTACAAATCAAGCACTGACTAACACTCAAAGTACGGTAAACACAGCGACTGGAATATGAAGGTTAAAGAAAGAATGAAAGTAGTGAAGAATAGCTCATTATTCAAGCAACAGACTAATCCATGATGTAGTATGTCATCCTTGAGCTCGGATTCGATTGTCAGCTCTGCCGAAATAATTAATTCTGGTTTGAAGCTTGAAATGGGGTTCATTATAACTCGTAAGATTAAACTGAGAAGAAGTGGGTTCGGTTGCCAAATCACCTCGGCGGTTTATGTAAATATATAAATTAGGCCTGTGTGTCCACTCCTAATACCGTAATTCACATTTCAACGGATGTCAGGGATGAGGTGCGACTTCTGTGTAGCTTGCGAGATGCCCTTCCTGACACCATTCTCATGAGAGGAGACACGGATAGATTTAGTTGTTGTTGATTCATTTGAGGGGTTTGGATATCGCGGTCATTCATCCCTGTGTGCTTGCGTGTGGGTGTATGCGTGGATTAATTTCTGATAGCCTTTGTTATTGTTATGGATGTATTAATGTGTGTATTTGTTATTCTGGTGATGATTAGGAAGGAGGTGGCCGTGGCCTTAAGTTAGGAACCATCCCAGCATTCGCCTGGAATGGGAAACCATAGAAATACACTTCCAATATGGCGTGGGGGAAATATAACCTAAGACTTCTCAGTTTCGCCTCGCGTGGCTGAGTGCACCCCGTTCCAGCTCTCAGACTTGAATTATATTTTTAGAAGATTCGGGAATCGAACCCATACCTAGAGGACAACAGAAACTATTGATAATCGCTACACGACGAGATGGTCTGCTGGGAGATGGTGAATTAATTAAACTGGGCATGGAGTTGGAAGGAGACGGTCGTGGCCTAAGAGAAGTTACTCTCCCAGCATTTGTCTGATGTTGAATATAGGAAATGACGGGAAACAATTTTAAGGATGGCTGACGGTGGGGTTCGAACCCACATCCAATGAGCCCAAAGACAGAGTGGCATCCTGACCTAGTAGTGCTACATCTAATTTCATACTGTCATTCAAGGTAGAGACTCGCTATAGGCCTAGAACAGGCAATGGAAGGAAACGTGTCCATTGAAATGTTAACTGCGCATAATCTGTGTTTTTTTTTAATTGAGAGGCTTGAACACAGTAGTCATCATCCCCATATACTTGTTTTCTTTTTAACACAATAATAACGTGAGTCATTTTGGTGTCCGTAGTAAAGTGATTATCTGTGATTGAGGGGAAAGCTTGGGACGGCGATGGTTGTGGCCTTGAGAACCACTTTAGTGTTTACCTGGAGAAGAAGTGGGAAAATCCACGGAAATTCACTTCATGGTCGACTAACGAGGGATTTTCGCTTGCCAGGCCCAAGGTCGCAGGTTCGTATCCTGGCGCAGCCAGCTGGTATTTGAGGGTGCACAAATTTGAGGGAGCTGTGTCAGTAGATTTACTGGCACGTTAAAGACCCCCTTCGTGGTAAAATTACGGCACCCTGGCGGCTATAAAAGCTAGAGTAGTTAAAAGAGACGTATTACCAATAGCATTATTATTAGACTAACGAGGAAGTTGAAACTATCTCTTCCCAATTTTACCTACGTCCAGGTCAGAATTATAATTCTTGGCAGAGCCAGGAATTGAACCCGTACCTCACGAGATACAGCCATGAATCTTATCCACTACAGAATTTGTTCCTTAGTCCGAAACAAATACACAATTTACTATGGACGCCAAAATGACACGTGCTATCGTACAGATATTAAATTGAATAAAAGTAGTGCATGAGGGAAATATCTCGACAATTTGCAATTTGCAATTTAACTAACTATCTAACTAACTAACTAACAAGTAGTTCCGTGAAGAACTATACAGCCTTTTCATATATCCTACTTATGTTAATTGCCTCTATCAACATACAACATTTCAGTTTGATTGCTGTAATAGACACGTAGATATTGAGAACGGGCTAAACCTATCGGATGGCCGCCATGCTGGATATTTATATACGTAGACCATAGAGTTATGTACTGTTAGATGACGATGTTTGCGTGGATTCATTATGCAAACGTTCACTTCGATCGCATGATTAATACCCAATAAATAAATAAATAATATTAGAATTGCGCACAGCCGTCATCTTGAGGTTATGTGAACAATTGAACTTAATTAGATTGCAGTGCCATACAACTTGTATAGACATTTACTGTACCATATTTCACTGTGATCAGATGATTGAATCGCTAGAAAACTCTATTAACATGTTTCACTTTCGCTTGGCCGCCATGTTAGTTTTTTAGTTAACTGGTTTTTGAAAGTCTCATAGGTGAACTTCTAGTAGTGCCCTTTAACACCATACACAATTTCAGGGTGATATCAGTAATAGTATCGGAGATATAGAATGCCGGTGAAATATTTCACACAGCCACCATGTTTGATTGGTGAGAAGTAATAAAATTTGACGGGCACGGTCGGGTTCGGCCAAGGTAGTACTATGAAATCACTCCAGCTATTAGGAAGGTATTAGGTGGGTGGGGGCATACACATGGACGCACACACACACATATACGCATATACACACACACACACACGGACGAAAGGCGATCTCATAAGCCTACTTTTTCATAAATAAAAACAAGATGTTCAATAAAGAACATATAGCCTACTTTCTCCTAAATGCATGGGTATTGTTATAACTCTTTGTCCTTTTCAAGGAGTATGATTGAATGTTGGTTGTAGGAGCTTGTTGAAATACAACGTGCTATAGGGATATTAAACATGAATATGAGGTGCCCTTTGCTAGTGCTACCTCTGTACCAAATTTCGTTCAATTCGGTTTCACTGTGTTTGAATTGATAGGGGGAATCGATTTGCACACATACTTGACCACCATCTGCAAACTATTGGGCTGATGTTCTTGCAGTTTGGTCAGAATATGTTTCCCACATAAAGATATGGTGTTGCAAAATTAGGTAGAGACTAGATTATTAGGTTGGTCGTAATTACATTTTAGCTTTTAACATTTGGATGGCCGCGATTACGTTTCCATCAAGATAGCGGTGATATAAAACATGACACTGAGGTGCCCTTTGCTAGTGCTACCTCTATACCAAATTTCGTTCCATTTGGTTTCAGCGTGTTTGAATTAATAGGGGGAATCGATTCTTACACAAAGATGGCCGCCATCCGCAAACTATTAGGCAAACGACCTATTAGATTGGTCAAAGGATGCTCCCTCCATAAAGGTATGTAGTTGCAAAATTTGGTAGAGATCGGATGATTAGGTTAATCGTAATTTGATTTAAGCTTTGAACATTCGTGTGGCCGCCATTACGTTTCAGTCAAGATGGCGGCGATATAAAACATGACACTGAGGTGCCCTTTGCTAGTGCTACCTCTGTACCAAATTTCGTTCCATTCGGTTCCACCGTGTTCGAATTAATAGGGGGAATCAATTTTGATATAAAGATGGCCGCCATCCGCAAACTATCAGGTGAATGACCTATTAGATTGGTCAAAGGATGCTCCCTCCATAAGGTATGTAGTTGCAAAATTTGGTAGAGATCGGATGATTAGGTTAATCGTAATTTGATTTAAGCTTTGAACATTTGTGTGGCCGCCATTACGTTTCCGTCAAGATGGCGGCGATATAAAACATGACACTGAGGTGCCTTTTGTTAGTACTACCTCTGTACCAAATTTCGTTCCATTCGGTTGCACCGTGTTCGAATTAATAGGGGGAATCGATTTTCACACAAAGGTGGCCGCCATCCACACACTATTACGCTGATGACCTATTGGTTTGGTCAAAGAATGCTCCCCCCATAAAGGTATGTTGTTGCAAAATTTGGTAGAGATCGGATGATTAGGTTAATCGTAATTTGATTTAAGCTTTGAACATTTGTGTGGCCGCCATTACGTTTCCGTCAAGATGGCGGCGATATAAAACATGACACTGAGGTGCCTTTTGTTAGTACTACCTCTGTACCAAATTTCGTTCCATTCGGTTGCACCGTGTTCGAATTAATAGGGGGAATCGATTTTCACACAAAGATGGCCGCCATCCGCAAACTATTACGCTGATGACCTATTGGTTCGGTCAAAGGATGCTCCCCCCATAAACGTATGTCGTTGCAAAATTTGGTAGAGATCGGATGATTAGGTTAGTCGTAATTTGATTTAAGCTTTGAATATTTGTGTGGCCGCCATTACGTTTCCGTCAAGATGGCGGCGATATAAAACATGACACCGAGGTGTCCTTTGTTAGTGCTACCTTTGTACCAAATTTCGTTCAATTCGCATTCACCGTGTTCGAATTGATAGGGGGGGACAGACATTCAGAGTACACACACTCACACACACAGAGACACACAGACACACACACTCACAGACTCACACACACACATACACACACACAGACACACTTTTTTCGCCCTGTGTTGATCTCATAAGTCTACTTTCATTTTTTGCAAAAATCGAAAGTAGGCTAATAGGCTGAAAATTAACACATCTCAACTTGGATTCAACACAGTTATTTCTAGCCTATTTTCAATTTTGAAACAAGATGTTCAGTTAAGAACATATAGCCTACTTTCTCCTAAATGCATGGGTATTGTTATAACTCTTTGTCCTTTTCAAGGAGTATGATTGAATGTTGGTTGTAGTAGCTTGTTGAAATACAACGTGCTATAGGGATATTAAACATGAATATGAGGTGCCCTTTGCTAGTGCTACCTCTGTACCAAATTTCGTTCAATTCGGTTTCACCGTGTTGAATTGATAGGGGGAATCGATTTGCACACATACTTGGCCACCATCTGCAAACTATTGGGCTGATGTTCTTGCAGTTTGGTCAGAATATGTTTCCCACATAAAGATATGGTGTTGCAAAATTTGGTAGAGACTAGATTATTAGGTTGGTCGTAATTACATTTTAGCTTTTAACATTTGGGTGGCCGCGATTACGTTTCCGTCAAGATAGCGGTGATATAAAACATGACACTGAGGAGCCCTTTGCTAGTGCTACCTCAGTACCAAATTTCGTTCATTCGGTTCCACCGTGTTCGAATTAATAGGGGGAATCAATTTTGACATAAAGATGGCCGCCATCCGCAAACTATTAGGCTAATGACCTATTAGATTGGTCAAAGGATGCTCCCTCCATAAAGGTATGTTGTTGGAAAGTTTGGTAGAGATCGGATGGTTATGTTAGTCGTAATTTGATTTAAGCTTTAAACATTTGTGTGGCCTCCAGTACGTTTCTGTCAATATGGCGACGATATTAATCATGACACTGAGATGCCCTTTGCTAGTGCTATATCTGTACCAAATTTCGTTCCATTCGGTTTCACCGTGTTTGAATTAATAGGGGGAATCGATTCTGACACAAAGATGGCCGCCATCCGCAAACTATTAGGCGAATGACCTATTAGATTGGTCAAAGGATGCTCCCTCCATAAAGGTATGTAGTTGCAAAATTTGGTAGAGATCGGATGATTAGGTTAATCGTAATTTGATTTAAGCTTTGAACATTCGTGTGGCCGCCATTACGTTTCAGTCAAGATGGCGGCGATATAAAACATGACACTGAGGTGCCCTTTGCTAGTGCTACCTCTATACCAAATTTCTTTCCATTCGGTTCCACCGTGTTCTAATTAATAGGGGGAATCAATTTTGATATAAAGATGGCCGCCATCCGCAAACTATTAGGCGAATGACCTATTAGATTGGTCAAAGGATGCTCCCTCCATAGAGGTATGTAGTTGCAAAATTTGGTAGAGATCGGATGATTAGGTTAATCGTAATTTGATTTAAGCTTTGAACATTCGTGTGGCCGCCATAACGTTTCAGTCAAGATGGCGGCGATATAAAACATGACACTGAGGTGCCCTTTGCTAGTGCTACCTCTATACCAAATTTCTTTCCATTCGGTTCCACCGTGTTCGAATTAATAGGGGGAATCAATTTTGATATAAAGATGGCCGCCATCCGCAAACTATTAGGCTAATAACCTATTAGATTGATCAAAGGATGCTCCCTCTATAGAGGTATGTTGTTGCAAAGTTTGGTAGAGATCGGATGGTTATGTTAGTCGTAATTTAACTTAAGCTTTGAACATTTGTGTGGCCGCCATTACGTTTCTGTCAATATGGCGGCGATATAAAACATGACACTGGGATGCCCTTTGCTAGTGCTACCTCTGTAGCAAATTTCGTTCCATTTGGTTTCACCGTGTTTGAATTAATGGGGGGAATTGATTTTCACACAAAGATGGCCGCCATCCGCAAACTATTGTGCTAATGACCTATTCATTTGGTCAAAGGATGCTCCCTCCATAAAGGTATGAAGTTGCAAAATTTGGTAGAGATCGGATGATTAGGTTAATCGTAATTTGATTTACGCTCTGAACATTCGTGTGGCCGCCATTACGTTTCAGTCAAGATGGCGGCGATATAAAACATGACACTGAGGTGCCTTTTGTTAGTACTACCTCTGTACCAAATTTCGTTCCATTCGGTTGCACCGTGTTCGAATTAATAGGGGGAATCGATTTTCACACAAAGATGGCCGCCATCCGCAAACTATTACGCTGATGACCTATTAGTTTGGTCAAAGGATGCTCCCCCCATAAAGGTATGTTGTTACAAAATTTGGTAGAGATCGGGTGATTAGGTTAGTCGTAATTTGATTTAAGCTTTGAACATTTGTGTGGCCGCCATTACGTTTCCGTCAGGATGGCGGCGATATAAAACATGACACTGAGGTGCCTTTTGTTAGTACTACCTCTGTACCAAATTTCGTTCCATTCGGTTGCACCGTGTTCGAATTAATAGGGGGAATCGATTTTCACACAAAGATGGCCGCCATCCACAAACTATTACGTTGATGAACTACTGGTTCGGTCAAAGGATGCTCCCCCCATAAAGGTATGTTGTTGCAAAATTTGGTAGAGATCGAATGATTAGGTTAGTCGTAATTTGATATAAGCTTTGAACATTTGTGAGGCCGCCATTACGTTTCCGTCAAGATGGCGGCGATATAAAACATGACACTGAGGTGTCCTTTGCTAGTGCTACCTTTGTACCAAATTTCGTTCAATTCGCATTCACCGTGTTCGAATTGATAGGGTGGGACAGACATTCAGAGTACACACACTCACACACACACACACAAACACACACAGACTCACACACACACATACACACACACACACACACAGACTCACACACACACATACACACACACAGACAGACACACTTTTTTCGCCCTGTGTTGATCTCATAAGTCCACTTTCATTTTTTGCAAAAATCGAAAGTAGGCTAAATATAGGCTTATGAGATCACCTTTTGTCCGTGTATGTGCGTGTGTGTGTGTGTGTGATACGTGTGTGTGTGTCCCCCTAATAAAATCTAAATGGCTGGAGCGATTTCAATGAAACTCGGTAGGTTCATAGCACTATTTCGGGCGACCCCGACCGTGCCCTTCAAATTTTGTTACGACTCACCAATCCAACATGGCGGCTGTGTGAAATATTTCACCAGCATTCAATATCTCCGAAACTATTACCGATATTACCCTGATATTTTGTATGGTGATAAAGGAAACTACTATAAGTTCAGTTATGTGACCTTTGAAAACCTGGTAACTACAAAACCAACATGACGGCCAAGCGAATTTGCGACTTTTAAGTAGACGTTTCTCGCGATTTAACCAACAAAACGCAATGAAACTTGGATGTTTATATACATTGTAATGCTCCGACATCTAACTTCGTTCAATTGTTTACATAACCACAAGGTGGCGGATGTGCGAAATATTTCACCGGCATTCTATATCTCTGAAACGATTAGCGGTATCTCCCTGAAATTGTGTACGGAGGTAAAGGGACAACTGGAAGTCCATCTATAAAACTTTCAAAAACCGGTTAACTACAAAACGAACATGGCGGCCAAGCGAATTTGCGACTTTTAAGTAGACGTTTCTCGCGATTTAACCAACAAAACGCAATGAAACTTGGTACAGTATATGTTTATATACATTGTAATGCACCGACATCTAACTTTTGAAAATTTTAAATAGACCTTTCTCGCGATTTAATGTTCCAAACGCACTGAAATCTGGTACAGGAAATATTTATACACATTGTAATGCACTGGTATCTAATTTAGTTCAATTGTATACATAACCTCAAGATGGCGGCTGTGCGAATTTTAAAATTAAGTTTTTATTTCTTGTGATGTAGTCATGCGATCGAAGTGAAAGTTAGAATAATGAACCTACGCAATAATTTTCCTTTAATGGTACATGACTCTATGGCCTATACATTTAACAATCCAACATGGCGACCATCCGAACTATTTAGACGGCTCTGAATATCTACGAATCTATTATAGCAATCAAACTGAATTTTTTAATGTTCATAGGGACTATGAACTTATGTTCACCTATAGGATTTTCAATAACCTGGTGATCATAAATCCAACATGGCGGCGACGCGAAGTATAAATAATCAAATGGACGTTTCTCGCAATTTAACCATCCGAGTGCAGTGAAAGTTGGTACAGTAAATCCTTATTCGAATGGTAATCCACTGGCATCTAATTTATTTCAATTGTTTCCATAACCTCAAGATGGCAGCTGTGCGAAAATTTAAAATCTCCTTGTTACTTCTTGTATCCTAATTATGAGATTGAAGTTTGCATGCTACACGTACACAATAATCTGCATGTAACAGTACATAACTCTAGGACCTACATATATTAAATCCAACATGGCGACCATCCGAAATATTTAGTCGGTTCTCAATATCTACGAATCTATTACAGCAATCAAACTGAAATTGTGTATGTTGATAGAGGCAATTAACATAAGTAGGATATATGAAAATAGGCTGTATAGTTCTTCACGGAACTACTTGTTATTCTTCTTCTCCTTCATGTTCTTTTTCTTTTCTTCTTGTCCTTCGTCTCGTTTTGGATCCATTTGTTGCTTTGCAGTGCGGGTTTATGCCGTATGTGCTTCCTCGACCCATGCGTTAGTTCATCTACCTCTTCATCAGTAAGACTTGATCCATGGTCGTCAGTTTGGAGGACCAATACCTAAGCCTTAGAGAATACACTACATTCAATTAGGGCACTGATTTCTCTGATTTCTTTTGATCGTATTATGTTATCTTTTATATTCTTTGTAATTTTAAGTTACTTTGAAGTCCAAGCGAAACATTCCACGGTGAGTGTTTCACCTGGGCAACTAGTTCTATGTACTGTACTGAGGAAGAATTCCGGTAATTGTTCCACCCCCAGGCAATTCACATGTGATAGAACACGGTTTAGTGACCAGAGGGGATCGGAAGTTCCTGACATTATCTCCTCGTACTGCCTACAAACTCCTCGCTTTCATCCCTTCTGTGGAATAGCCTTGGTATACACCTGTTCTGTTTCGTTTCCGAATGTATTAGGATTTCCAAGCCTATAGTAGACTTTCACCCATGTGTTTTCTTTCCTGATTCTCTGTACAATGAAACAATTGAAGTCTGGTTCGAATCTCAGCTCTGCCAAGAAATTTAATTCTGGTTTGAGGATTGTAACGCAGCTCCTGATAGCAGATGAGCTCGATTCCCACCTCGGTTATCTTAGAGATGGGTTTGCGTTGCACTTTTACTCCACTTGCACCATATGTTTAAAAAGAACTGGGACGTTGCCCTACATTCTGTGCGTGGTGCCTTGCCACAAGTGCGGCACCGCTCCTTCCTCTTAAACCAACGAACAATGTACGTGAAAATGTTCAGCTTAAGTAAAATATGGTATCTCAGTCAAATTCTTCCCATGCCAAGGATGGTGGGTACACGTATTATTTCCACCGTAGGATGGTTTATTTGGCAAGGAGCTCTGTTACGTCTTTCCCGCAGCACATTATCATTGCATAAATCCCAGGGAGGTCTGGGGCTCATTGACGTTGAAAAGAAAGCTAGAACTTTATTCCTCAAACGAAATCTTCAACTGCTTACAGGCTTCGGGACCAATGAGTCACATAACTTCCTACGGAGATGGTGTAGTCCCCATGACTGCTCGAACCCACCAGCTTGTTATGATATCAACCATCATGCACCCCATGTCCGGTATCTGAGAGTTGAATTAAGCTACGTGCCACAAGACGTCATCAGGTCTATCTCAACTAAAAAGCTGTATCGTTCTATCTTGGCACAACAGTATGTTGCCCCCAGAATTATGCAATCCGCATTAATCGTCAACTGGAATCGAGTCTGGAGGAATGTCTCCCATCGCATTCTTCCCAGCGCAGCGAAGGAAAGTTGGTATAAAGTAATCCATGACCTTATACCAACAAACAGAAGACTCCATCGCATTCACATGGTGGAGACCGCCTTATGCGCTTCATGTTCCCATCAGGATACAATCCTGCACCGATTTACGCAGTGTGATCCGATTCGATCGACCTGGAACCGCTTCACCCGGGTCCTGAATAGCTTCATGAACTCTCCTACTACCTACATCGCTCCTGAATGGGTGATCCGCGGTAGTGTTACTTCTTGGTTGTTATGTGCACTGTGTGCTGAAAACTAAGGTGTCCTATACAGAACTCGAAATGCTGTCCGAGGTAAGTGAGTGTGTCCTCACGAGCCTTCGCTGTACTACAATAACTCGCCGGCTGGGGGACTATGCCCAGCAGCTCACCCGCATCATGTGAGTGTTTTGTGTTTGGAGACAGTGCAAAGTGCCCTTCCTGTAATTGACACTGACTATGAACATTACATATTAAGTAGCATAACTGTGATAAACTCATCAATATCCAAGTGTGTTATTCATCTACCACCTCACAATCACCTGTGTACCTTAAATATATCAAGACAATAAACAAGTTATCCTAAAAAAAAAAAACTCCACTGATTACAAGTCGTGGCACTACCAAGTAGAGGAGTGCGTGCTAGTTCCGGACGTAATAGTTGCTAACAACCCTAAAGGATACCCTATTCGTACTAGTTGCGGGCATTTTCTGCACCACTCCCAACGTCCCGTGAAATTTGCGGACGTAGCTTGGGTCTCGCTACCAATTAGCGGCCGGAAATATGAAACAATAGTTCTCATAGTTCTGGCCAGGTGTAGCTAATCTCATTCATTGACTGTTTCATTGCTTTCACGCCGATCTGGAAAAAGGGCTTGCTATCTGTGTTATTCTAAGGATGCACATTTTGAGAGTGTAGTGGTTAGCATTATTTGCTACCACCCCGGAGTAACGGTTTTGATTCCACACTCTCCCAGGAAATGTAATTTGTTATAAGCCTTGTTAAATTTACTTTTGTTGTAAACGTTCCCTCACGCTTTTTATCCAGACTTGGGCTGGTCAATGTACCCCCGGCGTTATGGAATATTGGAAGTTTAATTTCTTTTGTATTATTTTAAAGTTTTATTACATTTTATATTTTCAAGATATTTTTTTACTTATTTTTTGTGTGTACATTTTATATGCGGGAAAAATCTACTAACGTTTTGTCATCGTATTATTTTACAGCCACTAGTCCATCTTATTTATATAAGAAAGTGCTACCATGCACTCTTCTAAGGCTTTAACATTGAGTCAAGATCGCGGGTTCAAACCCGTCCGAAGTCGTCGGATTTTTTAAGAACGTTAAAAATCCCTCAGTATGTCTTCCTTCGGAGGGGAAGTAAAGCCGGCGGTCCCACATGTCATAGATGAATGGCATGTTAAAGAACCTTCCTCTAATTACACCTGTGTGAAGCTAAATTAATATAGGTTAAACATTTCACTAACGTTCTTTGGTTCCTACGTTCGTCGTCAGGAGCCGACTGCGCTGGCATCTGGTAACTAATTTCTGAACTAGTTGGTCGTTGACGGTGGCGTTTGGCGGCAAAAGTAGGAACTACTTGAAAATTGATCGTCTGCAGTCCTTACTTGAATAAAACAGATACACACACTAATACAGTCATCACAATTAACACCGGTTATCAGACAGATTCTACACTCACCCAAAGTACACGGGGCTACATGACCGCGTTGTCGCAGCCCCTCAACTGAGGAACCAACCAACCAACCAACATTGAGTCAACATTGTGAAGACACTTTTGTTTATTTCAATATAGGCTCACGGCCTTTTTTCAGATGATATTCCCAGCTGCAGTCCTGCCATTTTTGCTGCTGCTGCCCCCGAGTCTTCTTTTTTAGCTTATGAACTAGGAAGTTAACCCAGGCGCCTGGCTTTCCGATCCTTGTCCGCAACTGGCTTCGTCTAATCATGAGCTTCATACCATATCCGCTGCTACCACCGCCCGTAATTAGCACATCCGCAAATCGCACTACACCTTAGAGGCGTCGTGGACTCTTTTCTGGCACAGTAGTCTTCAAGAATCGAATACTTGCCTAGATCATGTCACTACACTGGTTTGACGACGACCGATATCCTTATATTATAAATACCATAGTATACGGAATGATCATATCAGCGTAGGTGTTCTAGTGGAAGTTGAGATATCCTACCGGTTCAAATTCGGTTAAATGTTATATTTTATCCACAAGCACGTCTCAACTCTTACTCTATTGATTTATTACTCATTAGAATTCAAGAAAATAGACACAATTAGTAACTGGCCCTCCTTCTTCTTCTTTCCTTCTTCATTTTCTTCATCTTCTTCTTCTTCTTCTTCTTCTAATTGTCAATCCGAGGATTGTTTTGCGGCAAATCTCCACTTCCGCTTTCCTCTTCATTTCTCCGTAGGTCTTGCATCCCACATCTTCCTTAATTTGATCCATATACCTCAGGCGTGGTCCTCCTCTAGGTCTTTTTTCATCAACATACCCCTCTATGATTTTCTTTAGTATTCCGTCATGTCTCAATAGATGGCTTGTAAGTATTAACAATAGATTTCCACAAACTTCTCTTCTCACCCACTCTTTTCAAGGCCTCCTCATTTGTAACCTTGTCAACCCATTTTAGGTAGATTTCATTAGAAAGCTAACTATTGCAATGGGTCCTATGTTTCGACTTCCGGAAAATTTCGACATATCTTCGCGTTTCACATCCCCCAGACCCCAAAACCACCGTCAGTTCAAAAGTTTATATATAATTTATGTATATCTTTATATATATAATTCTTCGACACGTGTGTATGTGACTGAACTCCTCCTAAACGACTGAACCGATTTTGATGGAATTTGGTATGTATATTAGGGTGGGTCCATGTATGGTTTAGATTCACAATCTGACCCGGTAGGTGGAATAAACACAATTTTAGAACCACAATTTACACACAATTTTAGAACCACAATTTACAGTCAAAAACAGTCGTCATGGAAACCACTAGCCTTGGCCTTCGTGAAAGCTGATGTCTTTGGACGGTTTGTCTCTGCACGTTAGAGCCACCTGGTCGCAACCTGTGCAACTACCACCATTGCATACACTCCGCCCGTGGCGAAAAGTTGTGTTTTATACGAAAGGTGGCAGTGATGTCGAATTCTACTGTTTGTCTCTGCACGTTAGAGCGTTTCAAAGTCCCGTATGCGTTCATATACCATTCATCCGATTGCCATGAAACTTGGGTGATATGTTGAGTGAGCTCCAGGGAAGGTGTTTGGCTTAGTAAATCCATTTTACAATAGATAGCGCACGAATAGATTCAACAAATGAGCGACGACGCGCGATGCGTTTCAAAAAGGTCCCGTATGCGTTCAAATACCATTCGTCCGATAGCGGTGAAACTTGGGTGAGATGTTGTGTACACACCAGGGAAGGCTTCTGGCTTAGTAAATCAATTTCACATTAGGTAGCGCACGACTAGATTCAACAAATGAGTGACGACGCGCGAAGCGTTTCAACAAAATCCCGCATAAGTTTATATTCCATTCATAGATTGAGATGAAACTTTGATGAGTTGTTGTGTATACTTAAGTGAAGGCTTCTAACTTAGTAATCCATTTCACAGGAGGTTGCGCACGAGTAGATTCAACAAATAAGCGGCGACGTGCGAAGCGTTTTAACAAAGTCCCTTATGCGTTCAAATACCATTCGTCCGATAGCAATGCAACTTGGGTGAGATGTTGTGTACACTTACGTGAGGGTTTCTAACTTAGTAAATCCATTTTACAATAGGTAGCTCACGAGTAGATTCAACAAATGAGCAACGACGCGCGAACTTTTAATCAAAGTCCCGTATGCGTTCATATACCATTCATCCGATTGCAATGAAACTTGGGTGAGATGTTGTGTACACTTACGTGAGGGTTTCTAACGTAGTAAATCAATTTTACAGGAGGTTTTGCACGAGTATATTCAACAAATGAGCGACGACGCATGAAGCGTTTCAAAAAGGTCCCGTAAGCGTTCAAATACCATTCGTCCGATTACGATGAAACTTGGGTGAGATGTTGTGTACACCCTACGGAAGGTTTCTGGCTTAATAAATCCATTTTACAATAGGTAGCGCACGAGTAGATTCAACAAATGTGTGACGGCACGCGAATCATTTCAACAAAGTACCGTATGCGTCCATATACCATTTATCCGATTGCGATGAAACTTTGGTGAATTGTTGTGCACACTCCAGGAAATGTTTCTGTCTTAGTAAATCCAGTTTCTAATAAGTAGCGCACGAGTAGATTCAACAAATGATCGACAGCGCGCGAATCGTTTCCACAATGTCCCGTATGCGGTCATATATCATTCATCCGATTGCAATCAAACCTTGGTGAATCATTGAGTACACGCCAGAGAAGGTTTCAGGCTTAGTAAATCTATTTTACAATAGGTAGCACATGAGTAGATTCAACAAATGGGTGACGGCACGCGAATCGTTTAAAGAAAATCACTTATGCGTTCATATGTCATTCATCCGATTCCGATGAAACTTTGATGAGTTGTTGTGTACACGCCAGAGAAGGTGTTCAACTTGGTAAATCCATTTTACAATATTGGTAGCGCACGAGTAGATGTAACAAATGAGTGACGACGCGCGAAGCGTTCCAACAAAATCCTGTATGCGTTCATTTACTATTCATCAATTGCGATGAAACTTTGATGAGTTGTTGTGTACACTTAGACTACGTGAAGCTTTCTAACTTAGTAAATCCATTTCACAGTTGGTAGAGCACGAGTAAATTCAACAAATGAGTGACAGCGCACGAAGAAACTTCGGAGAGTTGTTGTGCACGCTCCAACGAATGTTTCTAAATTAGTTAATTAAATTCACGATAGTTTAAAGGCAGTTAACAGAAATGGAAAAAATATTGTGTATCTAAAAGCACTTCAAGAAACAAAGTTACAACACTTTCTTTGATTGGCAGGACAACGTCTGCCGGGTAAGCTAGTATATATATGTATATCAGTTTCTTGTGGACACGATAACTGCCGTAATTTTGCACCAATCACTTTGAATTATTTACATAATATGTATCCCTATAAAATCTCGGTCGAGTTCGTTAATGGGCAAAATCGATCGAAGAGGGTGAAAATGGGGGGCTTTTTTCGAAAAATTGAAATTTCGCTATAACTCTCTTAATACGTGAAATATCGAATCCATTCAAAGTTCATAATATGTATCGTATAAGTGCCAACAATTTATGTCAAATACGTTTTTTGATAGCACCAACCATTGACCAAAGGGGTGGAAAAAAGTGGGTTTTTCGGTAAACATTAATCATATCTCTCTTAATAGAGACAATATCAAAACCGTACAAAATGGACAATATTCCCCTAATAATTCCCTAAAACTTTTGTCTGAAAGAATTTTTGATATGACCCACCATTACGCCAAGGGATGAGAAAAATGATTTCCGAATTATAAGAAAATGCCAAGAGCTATCAGAGGTTGCCATGGCAACACTACTAAATTGATGAGGGATGAGCCATCAGACGTTGCCATGACAACGAACTTGCACGAGATCAGATTCAGTATTTCCACCTGACTAAGACGGCCCCGTGGTGTTGGGGTAGCGCGCCTGCCTCTCACCGGGAGGCCCCGGGTTCGATCCCCGGCTCCGTCGGGGTTTTTAAAACTGACGTGTGGGTTGGAACGGGATGCACTCAGCCTCGTGAGGACAATTGAGTAGCTGTCTGACAGTGAGACAGCACCCCGATCACGAATACCAATATTAACGGCCGAGGGGACTCGACGTGCTGATCACGCGTCACCCCAATATCTGCAGGCCAAATGGCTGGGCAGCGGTCGCTTGGCCGGCCTTAGCCCGTCATGGGCTGGATGGTGCCAGGGGTTGACTTTGACATCTGACTAAGTGGGAAGCGGCTTCGGTGACGTAACTGGTAGCATGCAGAATGTCTATGCCCAAGGTCGCGGTTTCAAAGCCGGCCGAAGTCGTCGGATTTTCTAAGAGCGCTAAAATCCCTCAGTATGCTTTCCTTTGGAGGGGAAGTTCCAACGTTCGTTACGAGTTGCTGGTTGGGGGTGGCATCTAGTAGCCAAGTTCACAGCTATGTGTCATTGACGGTAGTACCTGGTAGCAACATTAGGAACTACTGGTTGAAATTGACCGTCTGCAGTCCTTACCTGAATTACAGACTAATACATCCATTACAATTCACACCGTTTATCAGACAGATTCTACACTCACCCAAAGTACACGGGGTTAGATGACCACGTTGTCGCAGCCCCTAAACTGAGGAACCAACCAGAGGTAGATTTCATTAGAAAGCTAACTATTGCAATGGGTAGGCTACCATGTTTCGACTTCCGGAAAATTTCGACATATCTTCGCGTTTCACATCCCCCAGACCCCAAAACCACCGTCAGTTCAAAAGTATATATATATATATATATCAGTTTCTTGGGGACACGATAACTACCGTAATTTTTCACCAATCACTTTTTACCGAATATGTATACCTATAAAATCTCGGTCGAGTTCGTTACTGGGCTAAATCGGTAAAAGGGGGTGAAAATGGGGGGGGGGGGGGTTTAGAAAAAGTGAAATATTTCTATAACTCTCTTAATATATGAAATATAGAATCCGTTCAACGTTCATACTATGTGTCGGATAAAGCCCAAAAATTTATTTTTGAAGAGTTTTTTTATATCACCAACCATTGACCAAAGGGGTGGGAAAAAGTGGGTTTTTCGGGAAACATTAATCATATCTCTCTTAATAGGCACAATATCAAAACCGTACGAAATGGACAATATTCCCCTATTAATTACCTAAAACTTTTGTCTGAAAGAATTTTTGATATGACCCCCCATTATGCCAAGGGATGAGAAAAAAGATTTCGGAATTATAAGAAAATGCCAAGAGCTATCAGAGGTTGCCATGGCAACACTACTAAATTGATGAGGGATGAGCCATCAGACGTTGCCATGACAACGCACTTGCACGAGATCAGATTCACTATTTTCATCTAAGTGGGAAGCGGCTTCGGTGACGTAACTGGTAGCATGCAGAATGTCTATGCCCAAGGTCGCGGTTTCAAAGCCGGCCGAAGTCGTCGGATTTTCTAAGAGAGCTAAAATCCCTCAGTATGCTTTCCTTTGGAGGGGAAGTTCCAACGTTCGTTGCGAGTTGCTGGTTAGGGTGGCATCTAGTAGCCAAGTTCATTGCTAGGTGTCGTTGACGGTAGTACCTGGTAGCAACATTAGGAACTACTGCTTGAAATTGACCGTTTGCAGTCCTTACCTGAATTAAGACTACTACAGCCATTACAATTCACACCGTTTATCAGACAGATTCTACACTAACCCAAAGTACACGGTGTTAGATGACCGCGTTGTCGCAGCTCCTAAACTGAGGAACCAACCAGAGGTAGATTTCATTAGAAAGCTAACTATTGCAATGGGTACCATGTTTCGACTTCCGGAAAATTTCGACATATCTTCGCGTTTCACATCCCCCAGACCCCAAAACCACCGTCAGTTCAAAAGTTTGTGTATATATATCTCTATATATATAAGAATGAAAGTTTGTCTGTTTTTTCTGAATTTCTACGGAAATTTGCGTTATTTACGCGTTTTAGACTGTTTTATGACGAATGCGCGCGAAAATGAAATTTTTGTCTGTTTGTCTGTCTGTTTGTTTGTCTGTGGACAATTTTGTGTCCTTATAACTCGAGAACGGCTGAGTGGATCAACGTAAAATTTGGTACAGATATCCTTCAGAGGCATGACACCAATCATAGATGTAACTCTTCTCTGTACCTCTCATAAAAGGGGGCCTTCCCACTTAAAATACATACTGAAATAGGCGTAGAAGGGCGAGACAAAGCTCATTTTCAACCCCTCAATGTGAGAAGCGAAACTCGAAGGGCCCCCGAAAACCACATTTTAAGGCCCTAAAACCAATAGTTTTTGAGATATTCCCAGAAAACTAATTTCATTTAATAAACTAATGTAGGAATGCAAACCAGTAACCATGACAACAGTGTCTCAAAAAGGTACATCCAACTTTCCATCTATTTCTGCAAGGAAGCTAGCCGGTAACCATGGCAACAGAAATTCACAGGTCCATCTATTGCTGTAATATAGGACGCAATACAATTCCATTTATTACATTACTGAGATAGTTTGCAAACGGCTATAAGGTTATAATGGAACCAATTAAGCTGTAAAATTCATCAATACATATAATGCGCTTAAGGGGGTCAAGGGGTACTGTAGAATTTTTTCACGCGATTTACACGTGCTGGTGTGGTACGGAAGGTCTATTATATCTGGTCCCTATATTGTTATATTATTATTATAATTATTATTATTACACTACTGAAAGGAAGACCCCAGAGGACAGGAAAAAGGGAATAATTGTCCCGATCTTCAAGAAAGGTAGTAGAACAGAATGCAGAAACTATCGGGGAATAACACTGATGAGTCATTGTGCAAAGATGTTTGAGAAAGTTTTCGGAAGGAGAATTAGGAAAAGGATAGAAGGAGGGATGAGGGAAGAACAACATGGCTTCAGAGCAGGAAGGTCCACAGTGGATTTGATTTTTGCTGTAAGGCAGTTACAAGAACAGCTCTATGAGTATGGAACAATCTAATAATGGCCTTCCTGGACTTTGAGAAAGCATATGACAGTGTATGCAGAAACAAAGTATGGAAGTCCCTGGAGGATAGAGGAGTAGAAAAATGGACTATAAGGAGGATAAAGGAGATGTACAAGAGAAGCGTGAGCTGTGTGAAAGTGGGAGGATAGAGATCGGAACGGGATGGAACAGAGAAACGGCCTGAAACAAGGAAGTGCACTGGCACCGTTACTTTTCATTGTGGTGATAGATGACGTAATGACCCGAGTGGCACAAGTAATTGGGGAAGGAAAGATGAAAGCAATGGTGTTAGCGGATGATTTGATGATTTGGGGAAACAAGGAGGAGGAGGTACAGGAACAGTTGGACGTGTGGGAAGGAATAAGACAAGGATATGGGATGAAATTTAGCATAAATAAGAGTGAGATGGTGATCACAACAAGGAAGAAGGAAAGAACCACAACGGAAATAACAATTGGTGGGGAACAGCTGAAGAAAGTAGAGAGTTTCAAGTATCTGGGAAGCCTGATACAAGATAATGGAAGAAACAATAGAGAAAAAATGAGCGGGGAAGACAGGCAGAAGCATTCCGGAGGAGTGTGAGAAGCATGTTATGGAGCAAGGATGTCCTTCAGAACAGAAAAAAGATCATATATTGGACGTACTATGCCCCTATCCTGACGAATGCCTCGGAGACCTGGGCTATGAAAGGAAGGGAGAAGAGCAAAATACAGGCCAGTGAGATGAGCTTCTTGAGAAGCAGTATTGCAGTTACAATGATGGACAGAATAAGAAATGAGAGGACCAGAGAATTAATAAAGGAGGAACCATTACGGGATGGTATAGAGAAATCTAGACTTAGATGGCATGGACATGTAAAACGAATGGAGGATAAGAGGATACCCAGGAGGATACACGAGACGAAGTGGGAAGGAAAGAGACCGAGAGGAAGACCGAGAGGAAGACCGAGAGGAAGACCGAGAGACAGGTGGCTGAAAGGGATGGAAGAAAGCGTGAAGAAGAGAGGAGAAGACTGGACAGGGGTGGAAGCTGAGAGATGGTGGGAAGACAGAAGACGTTGGAGTGGCCTGTGTTCCAAACAGACCCGGCCAACGGCTGGAAACTGTGCAAGAGGATGATGATGATGATACTACGGCCTACAACGACGAGACAAAGCTCATTTTCAACCCCTTGGTGTCAGAAAAAAAACCTCGGGGCCTCTAAACAGTCGTAAAGGGTCCCCGGAAACTACATGTTAATGCTCTAAAACCAAGAGTTTCTGAGATATTCCCAGAAAACTAATTTCATTTAATAAACTAATGTAGGAATGCAAGCCAGTAACCATGACAACAGTGTCTCAAAAAGGTACATCCAACTTTCCATCTATTTCTGCAAGAAGTAATGCCACTCCATTTATTAAATTTCTGTGAAAGTTTGCAAATGGCTATAAGGTTATCACGGAACCAACAAAAACTGTAAAATTCATCAATGCGCTTAAGGGGGTCAAGAGGTACCCTGGATTTTTTCACAAGACTTAAACGTGCGATGTGTCGTAGAGAAGGTCTTTTATATCTTCAAACAGTAACATCATTTTAACAAATTCCTGAATTGAAAAAGTTTATTTTTTATTTTATTGTTTTGCTTTTAGGAATTTGGGCCATTGGAGGCTAAAAAAAACTGAATTTTCATGCACCAAAAGCCTTTATAATTTATTAAAGAGGTCTTCCTCTGGTTGCGCGCTTGACACAACAGTGTGAGTCAATTTTTATGTGACGTGAATTGCATTTCGTCTACGAGGTTTTCAATTTTATTTTCACGTCAGGAAGTACACGTTAGGTAAATTAGTTTCAGAGCATATTTCAAGTAATCATTTATCTTTGTCGACAAACAGGTTCCAAGCCCCTAACCATTGCAACAGCAGCTCAAATGATTACGTTTGGTCATTAATAACGACGACCGTTCGAAGAATGGGTACTTCTGCTAGTATATATATATATATATGCATATCAGTTTCTTGTGGACACGATAACTGCCGTAATTGTGCACCAATCACTTTGAATATTTTACCGAATATGTATACCTATAAAATCTCGGTGGAGTTCGTTAACGGGCTAAATCGGTCGAAGGGGGTGAAAATGGGGGGCTTTTTTTCGAAAAAGTGAAATATTGCTATAACTCTCTTAATATGTGAAATATCGAATCCGTTCAACGTTCATACTATGTGTCGGATAAAGCCCAAAAATGTATGTTTGAAGAGGTTTTTTTATAGCAGCAACCATTGACCAAAGGGGTGGGAAAAATTGGGTTTTTCGGGAAACATTAATCATATCTCTCTTAATAGGCACAATCTCAAAACCGTACAAAATGGACAATATTCCCCTAATAATTACCTAAAATTTTGTCTTAAAGAATTTTTGATATGACCCACCATTATGCCAAGGGATGAGAAAAATGATTTCGGAATTATAAGAAAATGCCAAGAGCTATCTGTGCTTGCCATGGCAACTCTACTAAATTGATGAGGGATGAGCCATCAGACGTTGCCAAGATAACGCACTTGCACGAGATCATATTCAGAATTCCATCTGACTAAGTGTGAAGCGGCTTCGGTGACGTAACTGGTAGCAAGCATGCTGAATGTCTATGCCCAGGGTGCGAGTTCAAAGCCGGCCGAAGTCGTCGGATTTTCTAAGAGCGCTAAAAATCCCTCAGTATGCCTTCCTTTGGAGGGGAAATTCCAACGTTCGTTGGGAGTTGCTGGCTGCGGTGGCATCTAGTAGCCAAGTTCACAGGTAGGTGTCGTTGACGGTAGTACCTGGTAGCAACATTAGGAACTACTGCTTGAAATTGACCGTCTGCAGTCCTTACCTGAATTACAGACTAATACAGCCATCCCTAAGTACACGGGGTTACATGACCGCGTTGTCGCAGCCCCTAAACTGAGGAACCAAACAAAATCTCTGCGGGAGATATAATTTTGCGTGAAGAAGTAACAGACCGTTACATAGTTACACATCAGTGTCGAAACCTTGCATAAGGACAGTGTGACCACAAGTATAAAAATGGACCCCAAATGACAAGAAGGTTACCGTTCCCATAAGACAATAAAATGTTTAAAATAAGCATAAAATGACGAAAAACAAAGTTAATTAAGCTCCAATTATAAAATACCTTCTCGCAATAAATGAGGTCTGATCCTTCTACGAAAACCTGCATATTCAGCCTATTTTCGCCTATCCCCAAGTTTGTCCGGTGAAATCTACCTCCTCCTTCCGGCGTGCCGAGAGGACTTTTTTATTTTGGGCATGCGCCTAAAGCACCACATCTCAAAATAATGTAGCTTCTTCTCTTCCACAGTCCCCAGAGTCAAGGTTTCACTCCAGGCATATGCTTTCAGAAACCTTTTCCTGATTTCAAGGCTGATGTTCTTAGAAGTTAAGACCATTTTCTATTGTTAAAAACAGCATTCGCTTGAGCAATTTTACTTCGTACTTCCAAAACTAACATTTCTGTCGAAGATTTAATAGGCATAGCGAGTTAAGACTGGAGAGATCCTGGTGAAACTAACACCAGACTAGACTAAGATGCTGAGATATCTTCATTGTACACCCATTTCCCGCTAGTTGCAATGCACTGGGAAGAAATTATATTCACTGAATGATCATCTTCAGAGAGAATGGCACTTAGCCTCAGAAAACTAGAATTCCATTGACTCCCTTAATTAACTAAGAATTAACATATTGATGCGTGATATTTCTAACCTCTGTTCAATACTGCATCATTATATGTGAGTTACCTTGAATAATATAAGGTAGTATTTCACTTTTTACTGCTTCTCCTTTCTAGTGCAGAGACAAGCAAGTCACCCTGAATCTCAGTGGCTACACTACAGTATATAAGCCTAGGTCAGTTCCATAGGACATCAGACTTCAGTAACTGGAACTAAGCAACCATGTTCAAGTTGGTGAGTAGAATACTTTTCCATCCGCCGAAGAATCGAACTAAATTAGTTCGTATACTCAGACATGAAGAACTTCGATCATAAACTATTTGTCGGCAGAATTAACTTATAATAATCTGAACACAGGCACAACTCAAATCCTTTATCTGGATGTGAAATTTTGAATGAGCAAGGGAATTTCATGACTTCTTGTCTATATTAACTTTTTTTTGTGCTGTTTCATCAGTGATTTGGGATATTTCGAGAATGCTTAGAATTTCTCTGACGACCCGTGTTTTTGTGAAACTATAATTATCAGCCCTCGGTAGGTGGCCCGGAGATTGAAATACGGGACCGTTCTCTCATACGGAACTAGTTTGGATAACCCTGTCACAATGCACTTTTAGGGCGGCTGCTGTCAGTCCCGTTATTCAAATTTCCGATCTTCAAAAGCCAGCTAATCAGCCCATCAGCAAAGATGCTATACTGATGAGCCTATCTAAAGTCTTTTATAAATGTTACACTGCATGTATAATAGTCATAATTATAATAACAATAATAATAATAACACTAAAAATAATGATAATTAAATACGTATATTCGAAGTATAGCAATCACAACTTATAATTCTTGTTCTTTTTCTTGTTGTTTTATTTGAAGGACTGGGATATCATGCTCATTAGCACCGTGTACTTTGGGTGAGTGTGTACATAATAACCAATAATCCCTGGCACTGCAGCCCATGAAGGGCCTAGGCTTACCAAGCGACCGCTGCCCAGCCATTTGGCCTGCAGAATTAGGGGTGACGCGTGGTCAGCTCATCTGGTCCCCTCGGCCGTTAATCTTGGTTTTCGTGGCCGGGGCGCTGCCTCATTGTCAGACAGCTACTCAATTGTCCTCACGAGGCTGAGTGCACCTCGTTCCTGCCCTCATGTCAGATTCTAAAATCCTTGATGGAGCCGGGTATAAAACCCGTGGCCTCCAGGTGAGTGCAAAAAATATGTTTTTGTCTGTCTGTATGTCTGTCTATCTCTCTGCCTGTCTGTCTGTTTGTCTGTGGACAACTTATTAGTGTCCATATTACTCGGGAACGGCTGCGTGGATCAACGGAGGATTTGATACAGATATCGATCGCAGGCACGGCACCAATCATTGATGTAACTCTTCTCCATACCTCTCATAAAAGAGGGCCTACCCCCTTTAAAATACCTCCTGAAATAGGCTTAGAAGTAGGCTTATTTTCAGCCTCGCAATGTGACAAACAAAACCACAGTTTAATGTCCTAAAATCAATAGTTTCTCAGATATTCCCAGAAAATTAATTTAATGTAATAAACTAACAAAGGAATGCAAGCCCGTTACCATGGCAACAATAGGCTATCTCAAGAGGTGACGTCCAACTTTCCATCTATTTCTGTAGAAGGTATTGCCACTCCATTTAATACATTTCTGTGATTTTTGCACATGGCTATAAGTTTATAATGGAACCAAATTATGCTGAAAAATTAATCAATGCGTATAATGCGCTTAAGGTGGCCACGGAGTACCCTAGCACTTTTTCACGCGATTTATACGTGAAATATATCGTACCGAAGATCTATTACATTTCCAAACAGCAACATTATTTTCAAAATTTCCGGAAGAGTGTTTATTTGCCGCCTTTCTTAATTGTGGCCATTGAAATCTAAAAATCCTGTGTCTTATGTCCCACAAGCCTTTCTAGAAATATGAAATGAAAATCCACAGCCTGCTTCCAGTCTCCGACCGGGTCAGGAATGGAATGAATGAAGCCCCCATCTAGCGGCGAGGATTTGAACTGTGCCGGCTGCCGAGGCCTGACGCACTCCTCTGGGGCAATGATTAAATGAATGACAGATGAAATGAAATGATAGAGGAGAGTGTTGCTGGAATGATATTTTGACAGGGAAAACCGGAGTACCCGGAGAAAAACCTGTCTGCCTCCGTTTTGTCCAGCACAGATCTCACATGGAGTGACCGGGATTTGAGCCACGGACCCAGCGGTGAGAGGCCGGCGTGCTCCCGCCTAAGCCACGGAGGCCTTTCTAGAAATATATGAATGTTTATTCAATTTTCTATATTTTTTACGCGTTTCGGACTGAGCTTTGACGGATGCAACCAAAAAGTGGTTTTGTATTTCTTACTGTATACCTTTCTGTACCCCCTATAACTCGTGTTCGGCTGGTTGGAGTATCGTAAAATTAGGTATGATATCCATTAGAGGTTATACACCAATCATTTATATAACTTTTGACCATATTTCTCATTAAAAGGGATTGGCTGCATGGCTCAGCGGTAAGGTTCTCGCTTGCTGGGCCCACGGTTGCAGGTTCTTATCCTGGCGCAGTCAGCTGGCATTTGAGGGTGCGCAAATGCAAGGGAGCCGTGTCAGTAGATTTACTGGCACGTAAGAGATCCCCTTCGGGGCAAAATTCCGGCACCCCGACGTCTCTAAAAGCCACTGTAGTTAAATGGAACTTAAAACCAATAACATTATTGTTATTATTATTCTCATTAAAAAAGGGGGGGTAGTATTTATAGGGGAAAACTTTTCAAAATACATGCTAAAATACGCGAAAATTAAAATGTATCCTTGAAGAACGACCAAGGTTTTTTTTTGCCCCTCAATGCAAGCTCGGAAGCCTATAAAGGGTCCCTGAAATCCTCATTTTAAGGCCCTTAAATTAGCAGTGCCTGTGATTTTCCGAGAAAATTAACTTCGCTCTGATAAACTGTTGAAATAATGATAAGCCCCTAACCATTGCAACAGTAGCTCAATTGATAACGTATCGTTATTAATACCGAAGACCGTTCGGAGAACGGGTACTTCTGCTAGTAAGCCTATATAATTTATGTTTTTTTTTTGTATCGGCAGGCGGAAAATCTTTCAAAGACACCACTCTGTGTGGGAGTTGGATTTCCACTAACTAAAAACCCCTGCCCTCTTCACTTAGCCCATTTTGGGACTGCTTGACAGTATTGCATCAGAATGGAGAGATTATGATATTAGTTTCTTCCTTTTTCTTCTTTCTCCTTCGTCCTCATAATACTCATGTTCCAGGCTCGTGGGCTCTCCAAAATAATCTGAACCAGATTCCCTGTCGTGAGTCGCCGGCCAAGTTGTTGACAGGTTTCCTTTCTATCTTCCTCCCATCGAGCATAGTGGAAGAAAGTATGTTCTTCTGTATATCGTTCCGAACAATACCGACAATCATCTCCCTGCGTCCTCCCCATCATCGAGGCATTTACTCCTAATCTCCCATGCCCTGTCAGGACCTGTGACAGGAAATAATCCACTTTATGTAGTAACCTCAGTTATTGTGGTACCAGCTGTATTTCTGCTTAGCAACCGGATTTCCCATACAGGATTTCAAAACGGTATACCTTGAATCACGTCATATCTTCTACATAGGAGCCGATAACCTAGATTTTAGACCCCTTAAAACAACAATTATCATCATCATCACTATCTTGTACAACAATTCATACTGTAAATGTTTCCTTATGGCGTTTTTCTTACCAGTTCGTCTTATTCGCCCCATTAGCTGCAGTCAATGACAACTTCAGTGGTCACTTTGAAATCCCTGTTGTAACAGTTCCTTGTTGTAATTTCTAACATTGCTCTACTTTCCAGTTCGTTTTGTTCGCTCTGGTGGCTGTAGCCTACGCCTACCCCGGAGTTCTCGGTGGACACCTTGGAGCTGGAGCACCTGTGATTGCAACTCCTGGTCTGGTTGGAGGTCACGGTCTGGTCGCGGCTCCTGGACTTGTGGCAAGACATGGGTTGGTTGCTGGACATGGCGTAGCCGCTCCGTGGGCACATGGAATCATTGGTTAAATTGTGTGCTGTCTTCATCATTATTCTGTGTATTGTCTGTTAAAAAGATACAAATACAGTTACCAAAATTCTTAAGCTATGTTTATTTACATTAATTCCTGTATTGTGCATGAGTAGTAGACGAAAGAATGAACTAAAGCATTAACTAAGTGTGAATTTTTCAAATTCATAAAAGATAAAATAGATTATTAAGTTGATCATATTCCTCATCGTCGACACACCAGAGCATTTGTAAGAGATTTTAAATGGCACGGATTCTGTCTTGAGGAGAGATTCATGAAGAAAATTAACCCTAAAACACAAACCCTAATTTGGTAGTACATAAACACAAACTCTCGTAAAATGTACGACCATTTATTTCCATGATGAATAAAATGTAATTGCACACAAAATATAATATAAGAAGCACGTATTAACATGTAAGTTATTTTACAGATTGTTAACTCCTAGGCTTTCAAGTCTCTGGTGTCTCATTTACAGCAGTTAGTGCAAAGATTTGCTCTATGTTCGTTGCAATATACGCGGTAACATTCGCTTCAGTATGTTGTCGTCCTTCGACTTTTCTGGGCAAGACAGATGTGCAAACAGTTCTTACCAGTATGTATATGACAAGTTGTGCGGTTCTAAATACTTATTTCATTCAGAATAGTGCTGTAATTTAACTTTGTTACAGAAATTACCTTGCTAAGTTTAGCATACGTAGTCGCAAATCGTCGTAAATTTTACGACTCAAGGGTCTTCAATTTGAAATCAACGGACTCACTCTAACAATGCACGCACACTGACGAAGTTCCCGGTATTGTAGGAAGCTACAGAGTAGGACAGCAACGTGGCGAGAAAAGCCTAACAGATAGAGCCGTGTTGCCAAGTATACGTCGTAAAAATTACGAGGGTTTGTGTTCTAGGGTTAATAAATAGAAACACCAAAACAAAATGGAATGCAGCCGATATAAATCACAAACCCATATGAATTCGAATTGGCAGGTAAAAAAACTAAAGGAAGTAATAGACTTCTGTTACATCGCAAGAAAAATAACTAGTGATAGACGAAGGAAATAGGATATAAAAAGTAGCTTAGCACAGGCCTGCTGTTTGAATCTTGAATCTTTGGACTGTTTTCATGCAGCCCTCCATTCTTCCCTGCCCTGATCTAATCGGTTCATCTCTACATATCTACCTCACCCTACATCCGAAGCAATCTGTTTAACATATTCTAAACTTAGTCTACGCCTACAGATCATATCCTCGAACCTTCCTTTCTTAATTAAGTTTGATATTCCTGGGTGTCTTAGTATGAGTACTACCAACCAATCTCTTCTCTTCTTCTCTCCTCTCCCAATCTTAATACCTCTTCATTTGTAGCCTTATCTATACATCTGATGGAGCTCGAACCCTCGTCTACCGACTTTGCAGAGAGCTTGGCCCCATTGCCTAGCTGCACTTTAACGAGGTATTCTCCTGTAACACCACATTTCAAACGCATTAATTGTTATCTTTTCTGCTGCTCCAAGAGTCCATGTTTCACGTTCATACAGTGCCATGCTCCAGACAAAGGCTTTCAAAATGATTAATACCTAAATCTATATTTCTACAGAAAAGGAATCTGTTGACATCAAATATAGATTTAGGTATTAATCATTTTTGAAAGCCTTTGTCTGGAAATGGGGGAATGGGGAAACGACGGAAAAACATTGCAAGAACGGCAACATTCCTCTGTAGTGTTTGATTCTGGATGTCTATAATTGAACACCCCTATTACATATACCCCCTCTGTACAGTATTTCGTGTTCTTACTGTTCAGACGAGCCAAATCCTTGTAGCAAGTCGATACGCGTTATCCTGGGTACTTCCAGTCTCTTGTAATCTTATCTTGGACATTTCCAGAATGGCATGATTTAATTAATTGTTGGATTTTTAACAATGTTTTGGGAAGCGGAGTCAAGAGATAGATTTTCTCCACTACTGTCCACTCCTGCATCACATGGATATTTTCCTTTTACATGTTGTAACACATGAAGAATAAGACTTTTTCATTTTTTCCGCCTATTCAATACTTTTAATTTTAACACACTTTTAGGGGTAAAGGTTTCGGGGCCTGTTTGGTCCCTTCCTCAGCTCATAATCCCACATTTATGACACATCTTGAATAAACAACCATTGCATGTTTTTTATTAGTTTTTAGTTAGTGTTTTAGTGTTTTAACTGTTTATTGTGTATAGTGTATTTCCATGTCATTGTTAAGAGCTAGATGTTGTTTATTCAAGATGTGTCCTAAATGTAGGATTATGGGCTGAGGAAGGGACCAAACAGGCCCCAAAACATGTACCCCCAAAAGTGTGTTCAAATTAAAAGTATTGAAAAGGCGGAAAAATTGAAAAAGCTTAATTCTTCATACAATATTGTCAATACAGAACCTAAAATAGATAATATTTCTAATATGTTGTAACACATATATACATCTCAGAAATTCGGGCTCTGTACGGTAATAGGAGCTTGAGAAGAGCAGATCTGCAGTGTCGGCAAATTTTGTGATATAAATATGCAGTGGGACGTTGAAGTCTAAAAGCAAAGTTCAGAGGAACTGAATCTTCAACTTTCATCTATGAAGTACGAACATCGTCTAGCAACACATCTAAAGTAGAGAAGTCGTCTGAATATCAGGGAATTAGATTTAAGACCTGTTTTTTACGAAGGTCCCATTACCGTAGGAGTCCTAGCTTCCTGAGCTGCATGTAAGTGTTAGACTTTGTACAGTTGTGCAGATTTCTCCAAATGTGAGATGGATATAAAATATGATGATGATGATAGTTGTTGTTTTAAGGGGCCTAACATCTAGGTTATCGGCCCCTAATTGTTTGAGTGATCGTGAGGATGAAAATGAAATGTAAACTATAACTAAAACTAACTACTTACTTATATACAAGAAGAAATGGAAAACAAAACGAGAATAAGGCAAATAAAGGACAGGAGGAAAAGAAATGCCCTTAACCCTCAAAGAATGTGGGTTGAGGGACTTGGAAGGAAGGAGAGCCATGAAAGGCAGATAGGAAAATAAAAGAGGAGAGGGTCTGCCCCAGAGGTAATGGATAAAAGGGGGAAAACCGAACCCAGCTGAGGAATCCCTCGGAGTCGCCAACTCTCGAACTCACCAGCCGTGAGACCCTGAGGGTGTTGCAATATCCAGGGTGCACCATAAGTGGTAGGGCTACATACACCCTGCCTTCTTGAGGGCCTTGAGCAGAAGGCAAAAGATTACATGAAAAGAAAAAGAAGGCTGACACCTCGCAGAAGGAGGGTATCAGAAAAGATGAGACAAGGGCCAATTAAGGCGGGAAAGGAAGAGACTCCCTAGGCCTCGGATACCCTAATACCGTCGGGATTGGAAGAGAACAAGAGTTGACTAAGTGAGGTCGACAGGAAAGAAGACGGATAGGAGCCCGACACAAGTAACTGGAAGCAATGCCGGACTCAGCTGAGGCCTCGTGGTTGCCAGCCCACGTCCCACTAGATGTTAGACCCTGTGGGGAGGATATAAAATACAACCGTAATAAGTAATAGGGGTGATAGTCCAGCTTTCAGGTTATCAACGTCAGTGAATATCAGACTCTAAATTATAATGCAATAATGCAATGACAAGGTGGCAACAATAACATCTGAGTGTATCAGGAGCAAATATCACGTTCCTATAAGATTTATTGACTGGACCTAATTATTTCCGTTACTAACGGGATCGGGGAGGAGATGCGATGAAATTCTGTGACAGATGGTTTTTATGGCCAGATGCCCTTCCTGAAGCCAACTTCATGAGAGGAGCTAATGAAAGATGAAATGAATGAAGATGAATAAATAGGGCAAGGATTTGAAAGGAAGTGGCCGTGGCCTGAGAGAAGGTTCCGTCACAGCATTTGCCTGAAGTTGTAAATGGGGAAACGATGGAAAAACATTGCAAGGACGGCCGAAGGTGGAGCTCGAACCCTCGTCTACCGACTTTGCAGAGAGCTTGGCCTCATTGCCTAGCTGCACTTTAACGAGCGTAGCTACAGCTGTCGGTACGTTCCCATTCCATTAATTGATCCTAATTCAAAAATTAACGAAAATAAGTAAATTAAATGGCATATTGAGCTGCTTGTGAAATCTGATGGTTTAAATTCACTTGAGGATGGATATAGGCTGTTCAAATATGAATAATATTTTTACAGAATAGTGAAATCGCGCTCATTCATGTGCAATAATAATATGGCAAAAATATACAAGAAACCAGGAGTTTTATTTTGTTCATCAGGGTGCACAAGAAGCGCTAATTCAACGGTGACTATGATGGAGAATTTGAATTATGCGTAGGCCTAATATTCAAAAGTTAAATTCCACATCCGAAATAAATCAGAAACCTCTATGGACATCCAATTGGCAGGGGAAAAACTAAAGGAAGTAGAAGACTTAAGTTACTTAGGAAGCAAAATATCCAGTGATGGACGAAACAAAGAGGATATAAAAAGTAGGTTGGCTCAGGCAAGGAAAGCATTTCTACAGAAAAGGAATCTGTTGACATCGAATATAGATTTAGGCTTTAGGAAGTCATTTTTGAAGGCCTTTGTCTGGAGCGTGGGGCTCTATGGAAGAGAAACTTGGACTATTGGTGCAGCAGAAAAGAGGAGAATTGAAGCGTTAGAAATGTGGTGTTACCGAAGAATGATGAAGATCAGATGGGTAGATAGGGTTACAAAGGAAGAGGTATTAAGACGAGTGGGAGAGGAGAGATGTTTCTGGTGACTGCTAATGAAGAGAATAGATAGGTTGGTAGGACACATACTAAGACACCCAGGAATAGCCAGTTTAGGAAGGAAGGGTCAGGGACTAGAACTGTAGGAGTAGACCAAGGTTAGATTGCCTCGGATGTAGGGAGTGGTAGGTATGTAGAGATGAAACGATTAGCTCAGGACACGGAGGTGTGGATTGCCGCATCAAACCAGTCAAAACACCGACAATATACGTTTTCGTTCGAGAACATTTTGATTTTATATTCAGATAATTTTCCACTTATTCCAGTAATTGGAATTATTTTGTGTTGACCGACTGAAAGTTACAATATTTTTGACGTGACGACGTCAAATAAATTGTTGGAATACAGTGTCGTTCGTGAAGAAGTATTGAAGTGAAAGGTGATGATATCGTTTTATCTCTCTTCTGCTTCAACGTTATCTCTCTCCCTGTGTTCTGTTGCAGCCCTCGACTGTCGCTCCTGTCGTTTCTAGATATCACAGGTGAACCTCTGAATGGGTTTTGATGCGGTTTCCACCATTCTGTAAAGAATTTCACGAGGACGATTTCTGAAGAAAATAATTTATTCATGATCAAAGGAAGCCGAGCAGTAACGATTTCGGTGAAAAAGCAGGAAAAACCACATGGCGTACGTGCGCTTTTTAAGCTTACGCTGGGCGAACTGTTAAAATAAATGTATACTATGAGTGTAAGAATTATTCAGCATGAGAAGTTCTACAAAAGGGTCCGCGAGAGCATATCTCTATCTTCAATACATCGCCCACTATAAGTTTTATTGCGATTTCCTTTCTTCCAATAATCTCCATTTAAATACTGAGGCAACAGTTGACGAGCTGGCTAGGGGCGAGTCTATCACCCCAGTTACAGCCTAGCTAGCGGCGAACTTATTACCCCCAGATACAGACAGCAGCAAACTGTCGAGTCGTGTTGAGATAAAACTTCAGAGAAGAGTGACTGTGGTTGGAGTTTCCCTGGAAGTGCAACTCGGCTTTTCTTCATTTCACCTGAGAACTTTCCGTTCCACATAATATTCATTTAAAAGCATATATACGAAGCTGAAATTTCACATGAGTGACAGTTTAAACAAATCAGTCCGAGAATACGTTGTCACGCTCAAATATCGTCGCGCATTTTAGTTGCACACTCCCAGTAACTTTTTGTCAATAAGCCAACACTGTAAAGCTATCTTTATGTCATTAGGTATCGCAATCAGTTGCGTATGATTCAATAAAGACATGCTATCACAACTCGGTATAACTATAGGATATAGCAAATGTTGTTATTATGTACCTTCTCAGCCACCTCGTGGTGTCGCAGCTAGCGTTCTAAGTTGTCGCCCCGGAGGTCCGGCTCTGCTAAGAAATTATAATCCTGGTGTGATGTCTGGAACGGCAATTGTAATGTTAAGTGCTAAAGCCATATTTCAGTGTAACCTACACAAACAGTTTTTGTAGCTGTCTGGAACGGGGTACACTCACCCTCGTGAGGAAAGACAGAGAAGAGGATGGTTTAATTCCCACCTCAGCCATCCTAAAAGTGTTTCCTTTTGTGTATTTTCCGCTTATATTCCAGGCAAATGCTGGTGTGGTTCATAACTTAAGGCCACGACAAATTTCCATCACCAATTTACAAATACACCCACTAGTACAGCCATTACAATAGCACAGGTTAGCACACAAATTCCATACAAACTCAACTACACGGAGATACATTACCACCTAAAATTAACAACAGCAACAACTGCTGTACCTCTTTGCTAGCGCTACAAGTGTGTGGTAGTGATTATTACGCGGAATACTCTCCTGACTGTACACAAATTAGCATTAAACAATTAGAAATTTCTTCAAATAGAAACATAAAATCAGGCACGAACATATTATCACACATTGGGTGATAGGAATAAAACAGAGTACAGTACATGCTCATGCTCAACATTTTGGAGTATATACTCAGAATGGTATGAATAAAAAGTTGAAGTTTAAACTCAGTGAGTAGTACATACTCAGGGGTGGGAGTAAAACTCAGTTAGTGAGTATATAATCCAATGTGGCATGAATAATAGACGTCTATACTACAGTGGTCTGCCATATTATTATACTCAGAAAGAAAATAACGTATTTGCTAACTTTCTGACCAGAAAATAATATTTACGGTAAATGTTAGTGCATATTCTTAGCACGGTATATCTTTAAGCAAGCCTTAATATATTGACGACTAATTCAATGGAATTTTATGGGAACGTAAAATGGAGGCTGGGCAAAATTTTAAAATCTTGTTTTTTTTTCTCGTGTCCTAATCAAGCAATATAAATAATATGATTTTATTAAACACAATGTGTACAATCACGTTTTTCACCATTCTGACGTTTCTGCGATTAGAGATTGAGACCTGCTTACACATTCCACTAAGTGGTATTTGGAGCATGGATTATTGCAATTCTTGCAGACGCAGTCCTCCTTGGGCTCATGAAATGTCTCAATCTGACAGATCCTTCCATGGAACCCATGGACAGCGAATCGCGTATACAGATGTCGAAGTTTGAAATGTGGTCCCTTCCAGATATCTGTCTTCATTGCTTCAGTCTCCATTATTTCTTGGGGTATTTCGTCGGCTTTTTTTCGTCCCTCCTCGACGATGGTTTTATACGTTTGAGTTTCCGGTAGATCGAACGAGTGCTTTATGTCTTCTATAAAGAAGGATTCCTGTGCTATTTTATAGGCGTAGCTGTTCCTTGAGAATTTTGATATAGAGAGAGCTCTCTTAATAAATCTCGCTTTGACGCTCTCTAGCTTCCTGAGGTTATTCACCGACAAGTAGGGCCAAATTAATTGTATGCCATATGTGGTGGTCGGCATAACTTTTATTTTGAATAGCTTTATCGCTGTTGACAGGCATAGGCTTTGGAGTTTGGGAATGTCGTATGAGACTTTCGTTGCTGCCGTAGCTCGCTCCTGTACATGCAGGGAGAAAGCAGTTCCAGTAGTTTGTAGCACGACACCCAGGCATTTGAAGTTGGGTACGAATTCTTAAGGTTCTTCTCCACACTTGAGTTGGTCCATTTTAGCTATCCTTCCTCCCCTTCTAAATTTCATAGCCTTTGTTTTGGAGCTGTTAATTTCCATAGAGTTTTCTTCCGCTCATACCCTAATGTTCCCCATAGCTGTTTGTAGGTCATCTCGGTATCTTGAGAGGATGACCATGTCATCCGCGTACATGAGTAATTTGACTGTTATTGAGTCTAATGTTTGTCCAATGTCTGAGGTCATTACGTTCAAGAGGACTGGACTCATGGGATCCCCTTGTAGAACCCCCTTTGTTTGAGTGATACTCCTCGACGTGGTGATGCCATCATGGATTGTAACATAGTTCACGTTTAAAATCGATTTCAATGTTTCTAATTCACTATTGGAGGTGCCTAATATGTTTTCCAGTTTGTGGATATGTATCCTTCTGTTGATACTGTCAAATGCCTTGGAATAGTCTATGTAGATTGCATACAGCGGTCTACCGCGTAGGGCTAAGGTCGTTATTATTTCTTGCACAAGTTGCTGTACAGCCTGTAGAGTTGATCTGCCAGGGGTGAAGCCATATTGATTTGATGGTATGCTAGCACGTAGTCTATGTTCCACCCGTATTAGAAGGAGTTTAGAGAAGGTTTTGAACATAACATTTTCCAGGGCAATTCTCCTGTAAGAGTTTGGATCCTCCTTCTTCCCTTTCCCTTTGTAGATCACAATTATGAGTGTCTTCCTCCATTGTTCTGGGATTGACTTACGTTTTAGGCATTCGTTAAATAGACATGTTAGCGGGTCTAACAGGTCGTGGAGTGTGTCTTTTAAATGCTCTGTAAGAATCCCATCTGGCCCAGCAGCTTTGTTATTTTTCCCATTGCTTATAAGTTGTCTGACCTCCTCTGTTGTGATTGGACGAGTGTCTTGGATGTTTGCCAGCTGCGGTATGAAGCCGTTTGTCCTTATATTAGTTTCTCCGAGAAGATGACTAAAATGTGTCTCTCATTGCGCCATGTATACGAGAGGAGTTGCTGCCTTTTTCTTCGAGTTCCTTATGATTTTATAAGGTTTCGCTTCCGCCTCGGCTGTTAACCTCTGTTCTATGTATAAATCGTACTCTGTTTTCTTTTCTTTTAGTAGACTTTTATATTTCTGACGCTCCTCAGCATATTTCGTTAGTGCGTCCATACCATATACCCTAGCGGAATGAAGTAAATGTATCGTTGTTTGTCTCATGACGTAACATTCCTCATCAAACCATGGCTTTGCAATGCGATCATATGTGGGTATAATAGTGGTGGCGTGTAGAATTGTGTCATTCAGTGCTGCTGTCGCTCCATCCAGGTTCCCCTGCCCTATCATATGCATGAATGTCGGTATCTCCTCTCTGTTCATTTGCCATCTTTCCTCCTCTATATGTCTAGAGACTGTCTGCTTAGGGGGTTCTCCTTTTTTGATGCTGTGTTCCAGTACTTAGTTGGATTTCCGCTATTACTGGGAGGTGTTTTCTGATTACTACTTTTTCGGTCTTCACTTGAGCGTGTCTTCCTGCATTTGAGAAGATTAAATCGATTGTGCTCCTTCCATTTGGAGCAATGTACGCGTAATCACTCTTCCTGTTTAGTAGCCTTAGATGGTAATCTAGAAGAAAGTCTGTGACCGCTTGAGATTTTGTATCCCATTTGTCTACGCGGCAATTCAGGTCACCAAGTAACAGGGTTGGTTTATCATTAACTGTGTTCTCCAGTGCCTTCCCTAGTTCGTCTATTATAACCTCAGGATCTGTATTGGGCGTGAAGTACGCTCCTATTATGTTCATCTTACTAATGTTTACTGTTAGGGTGTTGAATGTGCTCATAATTTGGCTGATATGTTGTAGGTGCGACTTTATATAGCAGCTCAATCCGCCTGAGGGGCGGCCTCTGTCGCCTTTCTTGGCTCGAGAGTGAATACCGTAGAAACCTCTAATGCCTATTTCTTCCATGCTGAAAGTTTCTGCAAAAAGCAGGATGTCATTCTCTAGAAGTGTGAGTCGTGGGGTCAAGGCCAATACACTCTTCAACCCTTCTACATTCCAAGTCATTAATCTGACACACTCAGTGATATTGTCTTTGATGATTTATTTGCTGTGTGATCTGCACTCCGGATGGCCTCTTGCGATGGTATAAATGTAGGTTGGTAGAAATACCAAATTTAAAAGTTTTGCACAGCCGCTATTTTAAGTTCTCATAAAATTCCATTGAATTAGTCGTCAATATATTAAGGCTTGTAAGAAAATGTACTAACATGTTTTTTTTTTTTTTTTTTTTTTTGAGTCTTCAGTCTTTCAACTGGTTTGATGGAGCACTCCATGATTCCCTGTCATGAGCTGATGAACTAACATTTACGGGATATATATTTTGTTCTGGCCAAAACGCTACCAAATACTTCATTCTCTTTTTGAGTATAATAATATGGCAGACCACTGTACAAACCTGAAGTATATACTCACAATTTCTGAAGTCTGGCCGTTGCCAAGCTTTGCTGTCTAATTTCAAGATATTTTTGACTCTGAGAGTCGCACATTTTTTCCCGTATTGACTAAATTATATTAAGAACAAAGTTCCAAATGGTTCCGCCTCGTCAATACTGTTTATTAAAATGTCTTGATACAATCACCTGTCTTTTAACACTTGGTACATGTTTCGACGTCTGACACTTATTGACGTCTTCATCACATATGTCCTTTTCCGGTTAGAAAGGAGAAACTTTTATCCTCATTAGCAATTAACCAAGGCAATTGAATCAGGCTTACGCAATATTCAGATAATGTTTCATTTGTCATGTGGTTAATTCATAGACAAATACAATGTACTTGTCTTTATATATAGAGTTAAACTAGAAACGAAGGACTTGTTCGCCTATCTCAAGGGAAATGGAATACGAATTAAAGACTGCCACTTATTACAAGCTCGGGTTACGGATTCTAACTCCGGTCCCAAACTTCCTTTCTGTAAAGAAATTTAATTCTGGTCTGAGGGTTCAAAGAGGGCACACTGAACTTCCTCAGGCAAAACTGAATAGAGGCTGGTTCGATTCCTAAATGGACCTTCTTAGAATTTTTTCTTTGATATTATATTCCAGATTAATGCCAGGATGCTTCCCAATGGAAGGTCACTGTAACTCCCTCCGAAAACTAGTCTCGATTACAAATACACTATTTGCCAGAGACACCACAATAACACAGCTTAACCTCGAAATCCTGTGTGCACTTGTGGCTTACGAGCACGATACCGTCGTCCCTATATAAAAATCAACAGCATTAACTTCCTTCCTTTCAGCTCTCAGCGCATGTCATGTTGGATGGGTAAGCTTAGTACTTTCCATACTAGACCGCTCGGGATTGACTCCCGACTGTGTCATATAAAATTAAATCTAATTTTGAGGTTTACACTTTCCAATAAGAACCACTGAGAAGAGAGGTTAGTTCAAACGCAACTCTAAGACATTCTATACTTGCTTTTGCTCGATCTATCACTTCATTTTATTGGTAAATGCTGGAACAGCAGAAATATGGAGACCACTGCCTCCTCCTTCACTATCCAACAAGTGCATGCTCAAGAATAGACACCTCTAAGAGACTTGTCGTAGATAATACTGTTAAAGTAACGGATATTCTGCGCGGAGGCAGGTCCAAGCCTCCGAAGAGGCTATCCTCAGCCAGGAGTTTGCATGCGGAGGTTGCCCGGTCCGTTCCGCTCCTCCGAATGTGCGCCAACAGCACGTATTACCACCGAAACTGGCATACCATCCAAGTTCCAACCACGCCCAATGCTGCTTAACTGCGGAGTTCTTATGGGATCCGGTGTTTCAACATGGTCAAGCCGTTGCCGATTATCCTGGTTGGGACTTGCTCTTATTTCTTGATATTCAACAATGAAAGAAGTAGAATACGAGATTCTTAATCTAAGGGGGTTGGGACAATTCTGCATTAAATCGATATCATATTATAATTTTGAAACATACTGTATGAAATTAATTTGTAAATAAATGAAAGTGAATGTAAAATTATATTCTGATAAACGGCAGCAATACCACAGAGTGAGGGAAGTTACAAATAAAAGAAAAAGAATTAGCAAGTCGTGTGCATGAGTATAATTTGTATTATGAAAGTCATAATACCTCTTCGGAATTGAATGGTATTAGTATTTATTGCCTGAGCAACCATGTAGTTCAAACCTGGTTCTCATTACATACATAGTTGGCCATCCCATACAATATGTCCAGTTCCAACTCATGCCTCATGCAGCTGACAATTTCCAAATTAGCTCCTTGTGCGCAATCCTTTCAAAAAGAAATTCAGATAGGCTTTAGACGACAATAATCCTGCTTTATGCGAAGATATCTTCATAATCCAACGTCAAGTACTTCTACAGTATCCACAGAGCAACATCAGTCTCAGACGAACCATAGATAAGATACAAAAGTAAACTTTTACAGCTAAACAACTGTACATGGCAACGGAGACATGGAGGCAAAATCATGATGCAAGGTCGATCCGTGCCCTAAATAGCAGCGCTCGTATATGTTCCGAAACCACATGGGAAACTCGTAGCTTGCATGCGTCGATGTAAATATGCTAGGAATAGCTTATGGTTGAGGTATATCCATCAGACATGCTCTATATAGGCTCAAAAGTTGCAGGTATAACGCCGTGAGAGAAATAAAGAAGTCGACAACCTAACTATAACTGAATGTGATATACAACTTGCTAAACACTTAAGTTACGTCATCCCCCACTCTTTACCTAACAATACAATTCTAATAATTTTAAATGTGGTAGAATAAGCGTACTATGCAATTCAATTAATAAACAGCCAGGTAAGTTTTGTAATTGATCTAACAAATATTGATCAGTTACAAAAACGTCCCCCTGTGATATGATTGACATAAATGAAATCATATCATACAATACAATGTATAACACGTGAGTTCCTCTAATTAAAAAAACTCATAAATATCACTGTTGGTTATAACTTCCCGTTGCAGCAGAGTGTAAACTGTGTTTGTGTGGATACATCAGTTGGACTTGCTGAGAAACATCATTAATGATAAGCTTAAAAAATTACCCTGACCCTACTGAGCAGTCCAGTTGGAGATTAAATTGCTAGGTCCAGGTTGTTGTTGCTGTTGGTTTCCTTCACGTTGCCTATCTCTCTCTGGTGCCCGGAAAGCTTGCTGCTGATTATTACCTCTATCAGTCAACTGACTACGCCCCCCATTTCCTGAATATTGCTCTTGCCTATTATTTCTAAAACCATTATCACGACTATTACATCATTGTTGATTGTACTGATTGTTCCTATTGTCATGGTTTCTCTGATTATTCCCTAGTTGGTTACCCTGATGGTTACTATTCCTTCTCTCCATATCCCTATTTCCTATATTCCCTTGATGTCCTAATTCACTATTTAGCATGGCAAAGCTCTCTAACAAAGATTCCGTACATTTAATACTTTCTGTGCGCTGAATACAAGCTGCTTCTCTAATCCTATCTGGAAAGTGCCTTAACATCAGCCTCACAATATCAGCCTCAGACTCTAACCCATCCAAATTTTGCCAAATCAACACATGAGATAAGAAATACTCTGTCATAGAAGCTGCTCCCTGCTTTCTATACTTTCCAAACACTATCCTCTCTCTCTCCCTTGAATATTCTCATTCCAGAACTTACTACTGAACTTCTCTCTAAAACTTTCTAGGCTAGTCATACCTGTCCTATACAGGGTGAACAAAAAATGCCGCACTTGGAGGTTGGTATGCGATTCCTCATACAATTGCAAGACAAAAGTTTCAATAGCAAAATCGGATCGGATGCTGTTTGAAAACACAAGTATGAAAACGAGAAGCTGGCAACACTGTCACATTCTGCAGTGCATCGGGATGTACAGAGAAAGCTCTGGCAGAGCGCCGAGTTCCTGCGACCTGCTTTTGGCCACGCTGCATGCAGTTACAGCGTTGCCAGAGCCTCGTTTCTTAACACGCATTTCTGTTAAACCTATTGGCGGGACTAGGTTTTGCAACAGACTCTTTTGTCATGAATTTCGACGAGGAACCGCATGCCGACCTCCAAGTGCGGCATTTTTTGTTCACTCTGTATACCTGAAAACATGACTTCACTTCACGCACAAAAGCAATAGATAGCATTTCAAACACAATTTCCCATTCAATACGGTCTTCCCTAATTTGACGTTCAAACTTCTTTTCTACTAATTTTAAAAACTCCATGGGATTACTTTGGTTTCCGAAAAACTTAGGTAAGTCAACATCCTTATTAAGCAAACTTGCCACATTTAAACAACTATGATTTTCTCTGAATTATTTACGTAATGCTCTCTGGCTCTTCAAAATTGTTTCTTCTAGCATACTTTCCGATTTCTCCGCTATTCTCCTAAGGTCTTCCTTAACTTTTCCTCCTTTCTCTTCCACTTATTTTTGCAAGACTTCCGGTTTACTCTTTAATTCTGACACATATCCAAGCTTCCCTTCGACTCTCTCTAAACTATTGAACATTTCTCTATTACTCCCCCCCCCCCCCCCATTGTCCTTTCAATCTGATCTATTTTTTAGGTAGATTTCATTAGAAAGCTAACTATTGCAATGGGTCCCATGTTTTGACTTCCGGAAAATTTCGACATATCTTCGCGTTTCACATCCCCCAGACCCCAAAACCACCGTCAGTTCAAAAGTTTATATATAATTTATGTATATATATGTATATCAGTTTCTTGTGGACACGATAACTGTCGTAATTTTGCACCAATCACTTTGAATTTTTTACATAATATGTATACCCTTAAAATCTAGGTCGAGTTCGTTAATGGGCAAAATCGGTCAAAGGGGGTGAAAATGGGAGGCTTTTTTCGAAAAGGTGAAATATCGCTATAACTCTCTTAATATATGAAATATTGAATCCATTCAAAGTTCATACTATGTGTCGGACAAGGCCCTAAAATTTATGTTTGAAACGTTTTTTGATAGCACCAACCATTGACCAAAGGGGTGGGGAAAAGTGGTTTTTTTCGGGAAACATTAATCATATCTCTGTTAATAGGCACAATATGAAAACCGTACAAAATGGACAATATTCCTCCAATAATTACCTAAAACTTTTGTCTGAAAGAATTTTTGATATGACCCACCATTACGCCACAGGGTGAGCAAAATGATTTAAATTATAAGAAAATGCCAAGTGCCAAGAGAGGTTGCCATGACAACTTTACTTTTAATTGATAAGGGATGAGCCATCAGCAGTTGCTATGACAACGCCACTGCACGAGATAACATTCAGTTTTCCATCTGTCTGTGGGAAGCGACTTCGGTATCGGAACTGGTAGCATGCTGAACTTCTATGCCCAAGGTCGCGGGTTCAAACCCGGCTGAAGCCGTCGGAATTACTAAGAGCGCTAAAAAAAACTGAGTTTGCTTTCCTTCGGAGGAGAAGTTCCAACGTTCGTTGCGAGTTGATGGTTCCGGTGGCATCTAGTAGCCAAGTTCACAGATAGGTGTCGTTGATGGTAGTATTTTAGGTAGATTTCATTAGAAAGCTAACTATTGCAATGGGTACCATGTTTCGATTTCCGGAAAATTTCGACATATCTTCGCGTTTCACATCCCCCAGATCCCAAAACCACCGTCAGTTCAAAAGTTTATATATAATTTATGTATGTTTATATATATATATATATATATATATATATATATATGTATATCAGTTTCTTGTGGACACGATAACTGCCGTAATTTTGCACCAATCACTTTGAAATTTTTACCGAATATGTATACCCATAAAATCTCGGTCGAGTTTGTTACTGGGCTAAATCGGTTGAAGGAGATGAAAATGGGGGCCTTTTTCTTTTTTTGAAAAAATGAAATATTGCTATAACTCTCTTAATATGAGAAATATCGAATGCGTTCAAAGTTCATACTATGTGCCGAATAAAACTCAAAAATTTATGTTTGAAGAGTTTTTTTTATAGCACCAACCATTGACCAAAGGGGTGGGAAAAAGTGGGTTTTTCGGGAAACATTAATCATATCTCTCTTAATAGGCACAATATCAAAACCGTACGAAATGGACAATATTCCCCTAATAATTACCTAAAACTTTTGTCTGAAAGAATTTTTGATATGACCCACCATTACGCCAAGGGATGAGAAAAATGATTTCGGAATTATAAGAAAATGCCAAGAGCTATCAGTGGTTGCCATGGCAACACTACTAAATTGATGAGGGATGAGCCATCAGACGTTGCCATGACAGCGCACTTGCGCGAGATCAGATTCAGATTTCCATCTGACTAAGTGTGAAGCGGCTTCGGTGACGTAACTGGTAGCTTGCCCAAGGTCGCGGGTTCAAAGCCGGCCAAAGTCGTCGGATTTTCTAAGAGCGCTAAAAATCCTTCAGTATGCTTTCCTTTGGAGGGAGGTTCCAACGTTCATTGCGAGTTGCTGATTGCGGTGGCATCTAGTAGCCAAGTTCACAGCTAGGTGTCGTTGACGGTAGTAACTGGTAGCAATATTAGGAACTACTGCTTGAAATTGAGCGTATGCATTCCTTACCTGAATTACAGACTAATACAGTCAGCACAATTCACACCGTTTATCAGGCAGATTCTACACTCACTCAAAGTACACGGGGTTAGATGACCGCGTTGTCGCAGCCCCTAAACTGAGGAACCAACCAACATCTCTGCGGGAGATATAATTTTGCGTGAAGAAGTAACAGACCGTTACATAGTTACACATCAGTGTCGAAACCTTGCATAAGGACAGTGTGACCACAAGTATAAAAATTAACTCCAAATGACAAGAAGGTTACCGTCATCATAAGACAATAAAATGTTTAAAATATGCATAAAATGACGAAAAACAAAGTTAATTAATATCCAATTATAAAATACTTTCACGCAATAAATGAGGTCTGATCCTTCTCCGAAAACCTGCATATTCTGCCTATTTTCGCTTATCCCCAAGTTTGTCCGGTGAAATCTACCTCCGCCTTCCGGCGTGCCGAGAGGACTTTTTTGTAGTTACTTCTTCATTCCTGTCTACTTTAGAGACTAGTACCTCAACATTCTGACTTGGTCTGACTAACTTACGCTACTTCATCTACCTGATCCTGTAGTACTCTCTTATTTATTTCCATGTCTAACCTAATTTTACTACACTCCTTATCTAATTTGTCTTCCACTTTCATGAGTTAATCTGCCAGCATTTCAACTTTATTGCTAACCTTCGTAACCACTTTGCTCATCTCTTCAAGCTTAGCATTCACATTCCTGCTTGCCTGCTCAATTTTAGCATTCATCTCTTCCATCCTAGCATTCACATGACTATTGCCCTGTTCAGTCTTATTATTAGTTTCTTACTTCTTTGAAATAAGTAGTTAGAGCCAGTATGAACTAATCCTCCCCACTACACTGTGATTAACGTCCTGTTCATTCGTGGTAGAGTCCTCCAATCTACTCTCACCACCTTCCGATTCCATCATCGACCTCTTAATACGCACTGCTTCTGCCCTATCATGCAAAATATCGCTCTCCTCACTGTCTAACCTATTTATATTTTCACTCTCCAGTTTAGAATACTTAATAACAGTGCTGAACGTAGTTCAATATCTTACAGCCCCTCCAGAATCCCTGGCACAAATATATACACTCTTAAAATAATAAGCCCTAACTGTATTGCCTATTGTGCGCATATTCCTGCTTGCACTATGAAATATGATATCAGTTTACGAGCCCTACTGTTGGGTGACACTTTGTGACTTGCTCTTATTTCTTGATATTCATCAATGAAAGAAGTAGAATACGAGATTCTTAATCTAAGGGGGTTGGGGCAATTCTGCATAAAATCGATATAATATTATAATTTTGAAACATACTGTATGAAATTAATTTGTAAAAAAAATGAAAGTGAAACAGTAAAGGAATGCTGGAAGAAAGTAAAATTATATTCTGATATATGGCAGCAATACCACAGAGTGAGGGAAGTTACAAATAAAGGAAAAAGAATTAGCAAGTCGTGTGCATGAGTATAATTTGTATTATGAAAGTCAAAATACCTCTTCGGAATTGAATGGTATGAGTATTAGCCTGAGCAATCACGTAGTTCAAACCTGGTTCTCATTACATGCGTAGTTGGCCATCGCATACAATATTTCCAGTTCCAAGTCATGCCTCAATGCAGCTGACAATTTCCAAATTAGCTCCTTGTGCGCAATCCTTTCAAAAAGAAATTCAGATAGGCTTTAGGCGACAACAATCCTGCTTTATGCTAAGATATCTTCATAATCCAACACACTGCCAGCTGGATCGCATCTCTCCTGGCTGCTTTAGACTGCCTGCCCATTCAACGATTACAGCATTGGTTTATGCGTACAACCTCGTTTCCAAATATAGACGCTATGAGCAGCACAAACTCACTGTGTTAGCCACTTTTTCAAGTCCCTGTTGCAGACATTAGTTTTGTATTGATGTTAAAAGCGTCAACAATAATAGCCTGTTCTTTATTCGGTGTTTACGGTATTGCAGAAACATAACTTTTCTGGGATTTCTTGGGTACATTGTGGGTAGAACTGTTGGTAAGGTTAGGTACGGTCAGACTTCCTTGGTAAGAAGCCATTGCTTTGAATGTGAAAGGCTTTGGATCCTCGCTGAATTACGATGGTCAACCGTTTGTTGTTTGTTTTCCGCGAAGTTGTGTTTTGGATTTTAGAATGCCGCACTGCTGCGTGCTCTTTTGTAAATCAGAAATGAAATATGCAATTAATATATACCTTGTACGCCTCCAAGTGTTGAATAGGCAGGCAGTTTAAAGGAACCAGGAGGGACGCGATGAAGCTGGCAGTGAAAGAGCCGCAGTGATCACAGTGGGATGGTGCTGTAACCTATCTCGTACGCCTCTGAGCGTTGAATGGGCAGGCAGTCTAAAGCAGCCAGGAGGGATGCGATTCAGCTGGCAGTGTGTTGGATTATGAAGATATCTCACTCCTTTTCTTGCCTAGAATGCCTCAATATAGCGCTGCCTCGGGTTTTTGTGGGTATCTACTCACATAACGTAACGTCGGTGCTTTTTGAGGATCCAACCAGCCTTCGGGCTGACTACCTAACAGACAGACTTAGCCTAAAGCAGAATTGTGGTCACCTAAAGCCTATGTGAATTTATTTTTGAAAGGATTGCGCACAAGGAGCTAATTTGGAAATTGTCAGCTGCATTGAGGCATGACTTGGAACTGGAAATATTGGCAGCCAGGAGGGATGCGATCCAGCTGGCAGTGATCCAACATCAAGTACTTCTACAGTATCCATAGAGCAACATCAGTCTCAGACGAACCATAGATAAGATACAAAAGTAAACTTTTACAGCTAAACAACTGTACATGGCAACAGAGACATGGAGGAAAATCATGATGCAAGGTCGATCCGTGCCCTACATAGCAGCGCTCGTATATGCTCCAAAACCACATGGGAAACTCGTAGCTTGAAAGCGTCGATGTAAATATGCTAGGAATAGCTTATGGTTGAGGTATATCCATCAGACATGCTCTATATAGAGCTCTAAAGTTGCAGGTATAACGCCGTGAGAGAAATAAAGTAGTCGACATCCTAACTATAACTGAATGTGATATACAACTTGCTAAACACTTAAGTTACTTCATCCCCCACTCTTTACCTATCAATACAATTCTAATAATTTAAAATGTGGTAGAATAATCGTACTATGCAATTCAATTAAATAAACAGCCAGGTAAGTTTTGTAATTGTACTAACAAATATTGATCAGTTACATGGAATCAAACTGTAAAACTTGTTTTAGAAATTAAAAACTAATTTTTTAATCCTCTCAAAATAAACAAAAGAATTTAAGATATACGTATTGAAACTCTGCTGCAAAATACCTCGCAAGTGGTATGTCAGATATGAATAGGCTATGGAAGATATTTCTTTTAGCTCTCAATCCATCCATCCATCTATCCATCCATCCATTCACATGCGCTTTAAATGGACGCAAGAGAGAAATTCGCTGTAATACCTAGGACAAACTGTAGCAAAGTCACTACTCTGAAAGCACAACCGATATAGAATTGGAGACTGTTATTCGGGAAAAATCTCTTGAAATATCCACCTTACTCCTAAGGCTTTATCTCTGGGAGTTACGTTTGATATCAATAAATGTATTTGTTCTCAGCTTTCATTATACCTCGTTCCAAGACAACTTTTGAACAACATAGCAATAGCCTATCTCACCTACTTCACAGAGCCGAAAACATCCATGGCAAGTATATCCAGAAGAAAACTCCAATCATATTTGCAATTACATCAGAGGTCTTCTTCGGTTGTTGGAAGTTAGAAGACTTCAAAGTTATTATTTCAAGGGATCGAACGCAGAGCCAATTAGTTCCTTTATGAGGAGAGTAATAGGGATTTGTGGTCACAATAAATGTGATTACCTCTCGTAGTGATCAAAGTTAATGCAGATGCCGGTCACAAATGAACTCAGGAAACTACTGACTGTAACGCTTTGAACACACCTATAAGCTAGATAAGTCTTCGCTTGAAACCGATATCATCCATTATCATCATCATCATCTAAACGTTTGTTGCTGATGTCAAATTACTATGAGCTACTGAAATTTGTTAACCGTGTAATGAAACTTAATTCTCAACACAATATTGGCCATTCATTATCACGTACTATATAGTTCTGGGGAAATTGTATTCCACTGGGGTACTGAACAAATAGTGTACTTAAGTACTTAATGTTTTAATTAGCCTTAGTTGACGGCAAACACTGTGTGTCATGCAGCACCTTGTTTGAAGAGCCAATACACTTTTAATGTACCCTGTACAAGACAATGAGGACATGTGAAATTTCGTGTTTGAATTCATGCAAAATACAAACACTGGTGTAATGTACTGTAATGAATTAAACTTGATGGATTTATTATGAGTATTTTGTAAAACAAGACTCAACAGAATGAATAAGTGCCGGCAGAATAATATCAGCACCTCGGCCCAGGGCACACAGGGGCTTGGGTTGTATCTGTGTGCACCTGAGCAACTCATGGCTGACACGTCCACGTCGTGGGAAGTGGGCAACACTGAACTGGAGTGGCTGAGTGCAGTCAGGGACCGAGATGGGCGGTATATCCTCGAGCTAGAAGGTCTCAAACACCGGAGACAAGTGGACGGGATTTTCCATATTGGAGAAGGGAGACGACCCTGTAAAAATCTAGTAAGTCTAGTGATTATGAGGAGGCAGCCCTTCCTCTGAACTAAGGCGCGATGTGTCAACAATTTATTAGCACGACAATTCAAAGTTAAAGGAAATCAAAAGGAGAAAACCGGCCTGATTAAATCGTTCACGACTATGCGAGGAAAAAGGATAATGAGAATAGGAACATGGAATGTGAGGGGAATGCAGGGTAAACCAAGGAAGACCTGGAAGGAAGATGTCAGAAGGGCAGGGGAGGAGAGAGGAATAGAATGCAGGAAAGCAAAACAGCTGAGCAGAGACAGGAAAGCTTGGCGCTCCTTTTGTAAAACCTCGACACTGACGGGTAGAAGAGGATTCGACTAAGTACGTATAATATTATCAGCAACAGCAGGAATATCGGAGGACTTTCACATGCACCTAATACCGTAACTAAGAGTACTTCGTCTACTGACATCTTATTTAGTTACAGTATTTTAATATAGAAACTAATTAATGTATCACGTTGATTTTTTATTCCGTACATCATTAATATTGTAGGTAAGTTCGATTAAGGGACTTGCGACACCATGGTCATGTAGCCCCGTGCATGTGGATGTTTACGGAATCTGTCTGACAACCCACGTCTTTGTAATGTCTGTTTTAGTGTGTGTATTTGTAATTAAGGCTATGATTAAGAGGGAGGCGATCATATACTTAATTTGGAAACCATCCCAGCATTTCCTTGGAGTAGAAGTGGGGAATCCACAAAATACTGGTTCAAGGATGACTGAACTGGGAATCTAACCCCCCTGTTCTTCGTTTTCCTTCTTGGGGTTGAGTATACTCCGCTTTAACTTCCAGACCACAATTAATTCTTTGGCAGATAAATTAAAATAAAAGCCGGAAATCCGAGGTGAGAGTCAATAATGCTAACCACTGCACCAAGAGGTGGTCGCACCTAATAGTAAAATTAGGAATACTTAAACCGCTGGTATATTAATGTAATTATGCTACATACTCTCCTATAAATATGCTTCTGGGAGAGTAACAAATTAAATCCATTCACTTCGTTGGTGAGGAATGTCGCATAATATTAGGTCAATACGAAAGATGGTAGGATAAGGGATAATATAGTGTATTTATGGTAAATATTGAAGGTATGCATACACTCAATTGTTTTTAAAATATTTATTTATGCACTATATTTTCCTTGCTACATATAAATTCAACCGATAACATGAGCTCCGAGAGGAATGGCATGTCCGGCGACGACAGCAGGTCCGGCAGCGTAAGCCAGAGGAGCAGCAGCGACAACAGCGGGTCCCGCAGCAACTACCGGAGCGGCGACATGAGCTCCGGTGAGGTAGCCGGGAGTGGCGAGAGCGACAGCCACCAGGGCGAGCAGAATCAGCTGGAAGAACAGAGAGAAACAGTTAGGAATGTTAGTTCGAATAATTCCTTGAAAATAATTCAGCAAAACCCATTACTTTTAAAAGTCTGTTCGCCGAGTCGAGATAGTGGAAGTAAACACTGTTGTACACGTGATTGTAGGGCTGCCCGCAAGGGAAGCATAGAGCCAAGGTGGTTAGAGTATATTAGGTAGGTGATTCCCGCCCGCTGCGCTATCATTGGCTCACCGCGCGTGGCGCGGACGGGAGTGCATGTCAGCCTAGTGCCTCTACTTCAACAGTAGCCCCAACCAAGTATGGAACACTCAATAATTCACAATAACTCAATAAATTATTGGCCCAATGAGAGTACACGATAATGACAACTGAAGCCTATGAAAATAAAAATCCACAGCCTGCTTCCAGTCTCCGACCGGGTCAGGAATGGAATGAATGAAGCCCTTATCTAGCGGCGAGGATATGAACTGTGCCGGCTGCCGAGGCCTGACGCATTCCTCTGGGGCAATGATTAAATGAATGACAGATGAAATGAAATGATAGTGGAGAGTGTTGCTGGAATGAAATTTTGACAGGGAAAACCGGAGTACCCGGAGAAAAACCTGTCTGCCTCCGTTCTGTCCAGCACAGATCTCACACGGAGTGACCGGGATTTGAACCACGGACTCAGCGGTGAGAGCCCGTCGTGCTGCCGCCTAAGCCACGGAGGCTCAACTGAAGCCTACATGTAACCAATTAAAAATATGGTAGAATACAGCATAAGAGGAAAAACAACCAGATATTAGAATTAACTACTGCGTACATGTAAACAATAGAACAGCTGTTACTATAAGTATGTTTACAACTCACATTTTGATGACATATTACTTGTTTACGAAGGCCGAAGATACCCACATTCGTCTCTTCTTCAACGAATACTTTTTCATAGTCTGTATTTTGCGTCTCTTGTTAAGTTGACGTATTCGGATGAAAGTCCGCGTCCTGACGTACAAGGAGATGATGTTCTTGTCGAGCTCGGGGAATTTTGATTTAATCACGGAAGTCAAAGTTTTTATTACTCTTTCACATTTCGAGATAGAGCTGTGCCTGTTGAACATACGCCAACTTCAGTGCTGTGTATAGCCGACTTGTGAAGCGGGCTGACTGATCGGTTACATGCCACAGCGCGGTTTATTTATCGTTCGTTTATGTATTTATTTAATTAATTAATTATTTCTTAGCTGCAGCCTCCGTGGCTTAGGCGGCAGCACGCCGGCCTCTCACCGCTGGGTCCGTAGTTCAAATCTCGGTCACTCAATGTGAGATCTGTGCTGGACAAAACGGAGGCAGACAGGTTTTACTCCGGGTACTCCGGTTTTCCCTGTCAAAATTTCATTCCAGCAACACTCTCCACTATCATTTCATTTCATCTGTCATTCATTTAATCATTGCCCCAGAGGAGTGCGTCAGGCTTCGGCAGCCGGCACAGTTCATATCCTCGCCGCTAGATGGGGGCTTCATTCATTCCATTCCTGACCCGGTCGGAGACTGGAAGCAGGCTGTGGATTTTCATTTTTCAATTAGTTCTTAGCTGCTTAATACAGGCAACAGTATACAGTGCAGCTCAGCACTAAGTGCAGCAAGTCTTGTATTTTCTAGGGATACGGCATGACTAATGATCTCGGAGCTTCTTGGATACCCCTGTTCGGCAGAGCCAATGACGTGAACTAGGCGTATTTTCCCGTCCAGGCAGTCAAATGACCACGTGCAAGTATTTACAAGCGCTATCTCGACTGTATTCATTTCATTGCACGTCTACCGCGAATCATTCCCGTTTCAACGGGATCGAAGTCTAGATGCGATCGATATCAGTACCTTTTCGTTTCAACGGGATCGAAGATGAGATACTATGGCTATCTGTATCATACCCGTTTCAACGGGATCGAAAATGAGATGCGATCGATATCTGTATCATACCCGTTTCAACGGGATCGAAGATGAGATGCTATCGATATCTGTATCATACCCGTTTTAACGGGATCGAAGATGAAATGCGATCGATATCTGTATCATTCCCGTTTCAACGGGATCGAGGATGATATGTAATCGATGTGTGTGTGGCAAAATATGATTACGGCCGGATGCCCTTCCTAACGCCAATCTCAAGAGAGGAGTTAATGAGTGAAGAAATGAATAAAGGTTGGAAGGAAGCAGACCTAACCTAGTTAACGTTGCCGTCCCATCATTCAAATGAAATTGAAAATGGGAAGCAACGGTAAACCATTCCAATGACAGCTAGTGGTGGGGTTGGAGCCCCCTTTTCTATTGAGTCTGGAGATAGTTTGATCACATAGCTGAACGCTGAGCGAGTCGAACTATCGCAATGTGCATCATTCAATCCATCGGAGTACAGAAATGATATTTTGTGCTCCCTTCTACTGTACTTATCATCGTTAACACGTCAAATGGTTCACATATTTAATAAAACGCCATTATACTAGTCATGCGCTGTTTTTCGTAAAACCCAAACACTCCCTTTCTAAATTTGGGATAAAGCTGTCAAAAAGACAATACACTTATCTTTTCATAGTATAAAACGAAATCCCCGATTCTTGGAAGTAACGGTTAATCTCGAGAACCACTGGATGGATTTTGATGCGGTTTTCATCATTCTGTAAAGAATATCTCGAGGGAGGTTTCTGTAAAAAATATTCATTTGTAGTTAAAGGAAGCCAAGCAGTAACGATTTCAGTGAATCGATTCGAAGAAAAACCTACCGTCCGTGCGCCTTTTAAGCTTACGCTGGTTAAACCGTAAAAAAAATATCTATGTACTATGACTGTAAGAATTGTTCAGCATAAAATGTTCTACAAAAAAGTCCGCGACGGCATATCTCTATCTTTAATACCTTGCCCACTATAAGTTTATTTACGTGTTCATTTTTCCAACAATGGAAATTTAAATTACTAGCCTCGGAGTGAGTTTACGTGCTAGCGAGCAAGCTTATCACGCCAGATACAGACAATACATCGCCCACTATAAGTTATTTTACGTTTTCATTTCCTCCAACAATGGAAATTTAAATTACGAGCTTCGGTGTGAGTTATCGAGCTAGCGGAGTGAGCCTATCACCCCAGCTACAGCCAGCTTCAAACTGTCGAGTTGTGTCGAGATAAGATTTCAGAGAAGAGTATAGTCTATGTGTTTGGAGTTTCGATGTTCACCTCGGCGTTTCGGAATTACGTCTGGGACCTGCTGTCCTGCGCCTTTTAAGCATACGCCGGTAAAACCGTTGAAGATACCGGGCGAAGCCGGGGTGGGTTGCTAGTTCAGGATATATACGAGTTCAAAATGTTCAGACAAGAATCTCACGTATAGAGGTACCAGTAAAAATAGTTCGGTACGTAAAGTCTCTGACACGCTCCGACAAAGTGCAATAGGTAACACATTCCTTAGGTCTCCCTAGCACTTCCTTCCAACGTGTTTTTCGTTATTGCAGAAGTACCTAATTTCTCTAACTCAAATAAGGCAAGATATCATAAAAGGGGATCCTGAGTTGGAGTTTACTTGAATAAGGTAGACAGATTGTCACTGAATCTCTATCCGTCAACAGCAAACGGTTGCCTTTCCTAGTGTTGACCTTACCCAACATAGATCAACCTTGGAAAATTAATGAGATAATACTGTGCATTGTTACAACACAACGCTCTGACTACAAATACAGATACACCCGCACCTCCCCACACGCTCAAAAGCACACCCACAATAACACAGGTTATCAGACAGAATACACACTTACAGTTTATGCGCGAGGATTATCAACACATCTTCCGTATCTTCCAACTTAAAATAGACACCAATATCAGCATTGGAATTGCTAGTTATGCGATTATTCGTTAATCGCTCCTGAAATGCAGAGTTAGCAAATACTAAACACAAAAATAAGTGGCTCTAGTCTAAAAACCATCACATTTTCTCTAAAATTACCGTAAAGTCATAAATATCACCAAATATCTGCCCTTGGCTGAGGAAATACGACAAATCTGGAGAAGGAAAGTGTAGTGGTTTTGCCGATAGTCATTTCTTCTACCGGCATGATCCCTAAATCATTGGCTCGCAATCTTGAAATACTGGGAATACAGCCTGGTCTACATATCAACATGCAGAAGGCCGTCATCTTGGAGACCTGTTCCATTGTTCGATCGTTTCTTAATGTGCAACCCTAAAAGAAGTTGTCATACCGTCTTGCAAACAAGCCGATGATAAGTTGATTTGTACCACTTATGTGGGGAAATTAATGTGATTGCAATAATAATAGTTATAATAATAAGAAGAAGAAGACGTCGCGTCCATAGCGTAGCAGTCAGCATGGTTAGCTGCCACCCCGGAGGTCCTGGGTTCGATTCCCGGCTCTGCCTCGAAATTTGAAAAGTGGTATGAGGACTGGAACGGAGTCTACTCAGCCTCGGTTGGTCCAAATGAGTAGAGGGGGTTCGAATCTCACCTCAGCCATCCACGAAGTGTTTTTCCGTGGTTTCCCACTTCGTTTTCGGGCAAATGCTGGGAAGGTACCTACTGTAAGGCCACGGCCGCCTCCTTCCCCCTTCCTTCCCTATCCATCCCAATATTCCACTCCATTCCCATCCCTCATGAGGCCCCTGTTCGCTTTGCTAGTGAGGCCGCCTGGGCAGAGTGCTGATCTCACTTCCCCAGTTGTATCCACCCGACCAGAGGTTCCAAGCTCCAGGACACTGCCCGTAGAGGCGGTAGTGGTGAGTTCCCTCGCTAAGTCCGTCGGAGCCACCAACCTAGAGGGTAAAATGACTAAAAAATTAAGAAGAAGAAGCAGAAGAAGAAAAAATATAATAATATTTAATTATTGGGTTAAATGATCTGCTTGCATAAATACAGGCCCGTGACTTTTATTTTATTTCATAATCCATAGCCTGTCTTGAACGTAGTGACTAGCATTATTGGCTGTCGTCACTGAGATACGGGTTTGATCCTAACTTTGCCCTTAAATTGAATACTGCTCTGATGACTGGAACGAAGTTCACTCAATCTCATGAGGCAGAGAGCACTTTTCTGTGGTTCCTTGTTGATACTCCAAGCATGTGTCAGAATGGTTCCTAAGCTACCGAAATCCTAGCTCCGATTACAAATACACACATTATTGTGACCAGTCCGGTCTGAACCGTGGCAGTGACCGGTTCGCTGCGCTTTGCTTCCTTGCGAGTGACGTTTCCGAGTGTCTAACTTTCAAGTCAGTTCACGTACAGTAAAAATGGCAACCAACAGAATTAGGAAAAAATACGATAAAATGTGCTTTCCCCGACAAGGCCAATAAACCAGGACCAGCAGAAATACATGAGTGGATTCAGTACACCCTCAAACTCAACGTGGACCAATTAGAAGCCATTCAACTCGACAATCTGGAAACTGCTGTATTCATCAATTTCACCAGCAAACTACTGATGGAGGAGGTCCTCAACAGTACCAACGGAAAATCCCAGGTACGGAAATTTAATGGCTCTATATCTGAGGTAAATATAACTTGTGGGGATGTTGACAGCAAACTAATCCGAATTATGAACCTTCCCATTGAAGTGCCGAATGACCGGATAATGTCGTACTTTAGTAAGTACGGGAAGGTTCGTGAAATTAGAAACGAGAGATGGTCCGCTACCTACCTATTCAATATTTTGAGTGGCATTCGGGCTATGCGGATTGAACTAAAAACTGCAATTCCTCCCATTATTTCTATAGATGGCTACAAAGCACAGGTGGTCTATGATGGACAACCTCGATCATGCTTCTATTGTAATGCCACAGACCACTTTCGACAGGAATGCCCAGTGAGGCGCGGTGAAACTGAAAACAAAACCGGCCCTAAGCTTCTCAGTGAAATTGTAGCCAACAAGGAAAGTGACATTGTCTCGACTGCCTTATCGGCACCTTGTTCATCTAACGTCAGTATTCCTCCCGAAAAACTTGCCCCACTTGATACGTCAGCTGTAGCACAAGACACGGTGGACGTGTCGCCTTCTCACTCCACCGCCTTATCGCCGCAACCAGCTGGGTCATTGCCTGCCATTAGTAAACAACAACATACTCCCACATTACAACAGGAACTCTGCGGGCAGCCAGCGTTGCCACCTTCGACTGATACTAGCCAATACACCCCTGGCAGTCTAGGTAGGACGGCCACTACTCTAGTTCCTAAAACTGACCAGAAACCTGACACCAGCACTGCCAGCCCTGAAGCGGTCACAGAAGGCGTGACCTCAGGAGAAAGTGCTACCAGTATGGACGCCTCAAACCTGTCCATATTTAGTTGTGAACCACCGACCGCTGGTATAAAATGGTCGGATGAAATAGAAGACGACCCCTCCAGCCACATGGATACAGAAGAGACGGGGTCACGGGACCAGGGGATCATGGACAACAAGGAACTAACTCCTAAAGAACAGGCACCTTTGAAAGCCTCCTCCAAAGATAAAACAATCCGGGCGTCAAAAGAGGGAACGCACAAGCCTTATGCGGGTGTCAGGGACCCCCGAATACAAGGCGGGAAGTCGAGCGACAAGCGTTAAAGACCACCCCATCTCCATCTTGTTTATTTTGGTAAGAAACATGTCTATCTATCTGACGATGTTGTTGACATATACTCTTATGACACTCAATGTAAATTGCATTCAAACTGCCAGTAAACAGTCGCTCTTACGCAACCTCATTCGAGACCAAGATGTGGATATTGTTCTGTTGCAAGAAGTGGCTACTGAAGACCTCCTTACCATTTCTGGCTACGATAAAATAGTTAATGTTAATGAGCATAAACGCGGTACAGCCATCTATATTAAGGATCATATACCATATGCGGCTCCAGTCCTGTTAGTCAACTCCCGCGGACTCAGTATCCGTATTCGAGATCTTTTGATTGTCAATGTATATGCTCCCTCTGGTTCGCAGGCCTGGATACAACGCCGGCTCTTTTATACTACAGATATTCTCCCCCTTATTCATTATCATACAGGCAATATAATCCTAGGTGGGGATTTTAACGCAGTGTTATCGCCCAAAGACCAAAGTGGCCAATTTCAGGGCTGCCCTGCACTATCTGCGTTAATACAAGGGTTACGCTTAAAAGACACATGGGAACTGCAGCCATCGGGGTCAGCCGGTTACACGCACTACTACCATAATGGTGCTTCTCGACTGGATAGGATATATGTCAGCGGGGAATTGAAAGAACACGTGAGGGAAACAGATATTTGCCCGGTGGAGTTTTCCAACCATTGTGCGTATCTGTGCAAGATTCGCCAACCAGAATTGGGACCTCGGCGTGGGAGAGGATCATGGAGGTTAAATGATTCTGAAGGAAGGAAGGAAGGAAGCTTGTAGTTTAACGTGACCGTTAATCTTGAGATCATGAGCCACGGGACCTCCTTTTTACGTGGAATCTGAACCACGGGACATGGCATTTCACTTCGAAAATCTCACATGCATTGGCCGGGAATCGAACCCGGACCCCCTTGGTGAGAGGCATACAGCTAGACCGCTGAGCCACCACGCCCCCTAAATCATTCTATTCTGACACACTTGGACTTGAAAGATAGCTTTGCCACTGAATGGCATAACTGGAAACGCCACATTTACCGGTTTCAAGATACTCTTGAGTGGTGGTTGAAGTATGCGAAACCCAGAGCTGTTAGGTTATTGAAGGCCTACAGTGCCGAGAGAAGACGTCACATCCATCAGACAACAGATTTCTACTATAAATGTTTACGACAGTTATACAATGAAGACCCTACCAACCCTAATACATATCGCAGAATAAAGAAAATCCGAGCGCAGCTCCTCACGCTGCAGCGCAAAGCAATGGAAGGAATCAAACTTCAAGCACAAGATCATCAAAATCTGGCTTCAGAGGCACCCTCCGTTTATCATTTTATACGGGCGTGCCGTAAAGGCCGTCAGAAATACATCAACCGCATTGCGACACCTGAGGGACAAATGGTGACTTGCCATACCTTAATCACTGAAACGGTAGAGAATTTCTTTCAGTCCTTGTATACAGACGACTCCCCATTACCACTTCACTACCAGCATCCGTTCTTCGACGGTGTACGAGGGAGACTTTTGCACAGAGAACAAGAGTGCTTGACTTAGGACATCACCGCCGAAGAGATATATACCTCCATACTCCACAGTGCGCCGAACAAGAGTCCTGGTCCTGATGGCCTGGGGAGGGCTTTCATGACGTTTTGGACCACCATTCGCGATGAACTTACGGCAGTTGTGAATGATGCTTGTCGTCCTGGGCGATGCATAGACACCCTGAAAGAAGGCCTGGTGGTATTAGTCCCAAAAATGACACAACCAACACAGCTCAGTGACTTTCGCCCACTGACGATTTTAAACTTTGACTACAAGATCTTCACGAAATGTATGAAAACGAGACTTCAGGCCTTTATGGAGGATGCCACATCTCGCCACCAATCGGGTGGGGTACCAGGCAGGTGCATTATCAACACTACCTGTGCTATTCGCGATGTCATTAGTGAGTCGCTGGTCAGTAATAAGAAGAAACTGTTATTATCACTGGATTTTGACCATGCCTTTGATAGAGTAAACCATAACTACATCCTTGCGACCCTTCAAGCTATTGGCTTCGATATGCGGTTTATTGTCCTCATGGGTAAAATTCTCCGTGGTGGATCTTCAAAAGTGAACATAAATGGGTATTTCACACGACCTTTCCTCATTCATCGTGGAGTCAGGCAAGGGTGTCCGATATCCATGCTTCTTTTTGTTCTATCCCTGGAACCTCTTCTTTGTAATCTCCACACACCTTTCAATGGCACGGAGATCAGCATTTTTGCATATGCGGATGATGTCACTCTTGTGGTGGATCGAACCGCTGACATGCAGCAATTGTTCACGGGCCTTGATGTGTACGGGAGATATTCTGGTGCGTGGCTAAACCGACGAAAAACAAAGGCGATGTGGATTGGGAAATTGGACCGCGTCCAAGGTGTTCTCCCGGCATGGGTAACAATAGCCTCAGAACTAAAAATATTGGGCATATCTTTCTTGAATAGTGTGCACCAAATGACTAAAAAGAACTGGGACGTTGCTCTACATTCTGTGCGTGGTGTCTTGCAACAAGTGCGGTACCGCTCCTTCCTCTTAAACCAACGAACAATGTACGTGAATATGTTCAGCTTAAGTAAAATATGGTATCTCAGTCAAATTCTTCCCATGCCAAGGATGGTGGGTACACGTATTATTTCCGCCGTTGGATGGTTTATTTGGCAAGGAGCTCTGTTACTTTTCCCGCAGCTCATTATCATTGCATAAATCCCAGGGAGGTCTGGGACTCATTGACGTTGAAAATAAAGCTAGAACTTTATTCCTCAAACGAAATCTTCAACTGCTTACAGGCTTCGGGACCAATGAGTCACATAACTTCCTACGGAGATGGTGTAGTCCTCATGACTGCTCGAACCCACCGGCTTATTATGATATCAACCATCATGCACCCAATGTCCGGTATCTGAGAGTTGAATTAAGTTACGTGCCACAAGACGTCATCAGGTCTATCTCAACTAAAAAGCTGTATCGTTCTATCTTGGCACAACAGTATGTTGCCCCCAGAATTATGCAATCCGCATTGATCGTCAACTGGAATCGAGTCTGGAAGAATGTCTCCCATCGCATTCTTCCCAGCGCAGCGAAGGAAAGTTGGTATAAAGTAATCCATGACCTTATACCAACAAACAGCAGACTCCATCGCATTCACATGGTGGAGACTGCCTTATACGCGCTTCATGTTCCCATCAGGATACAATCCTGCACCGATTTACGCAGTGTGATCCGATTCGATTGACCTGGAACCGCTTCACCCGGGTCCTGAATAGCTTCATGAACTGTCCTACTACCTACATCACTCCTGAATGGGTGATCCGCCCAACATTTAGTCTGCAACCACCTCAACTGAACAGTGCGGTAGTGTTACTTCTTGGTTGTTATGTGCACTGTGTGCTGAATACTAAGGTGCCCTATACAGAACTCGAAATACTGTCCGAGGTAAGTGAGTGCGTCATCACGAGCCTTCGCTGTACTACAAGAACTCGCCGGCTGGGGGACTATGCCCAGCAGCTCACCCGCATCATGTGAGTGTTTTGTGTTTGGTGATAGTGCAAAGTGTCCTTCCTGTAATTGACACTGACGATGAACATTACATATTAAGTAGTATAACTGTGATAAACTCATCAATATCCATGTGTGTTATTCATCTACTACCCCACAATCACCTGTGTACCTTAAATATATCAAGACAATAAACAAGTTTTCCTTAAAAAAAATGCAGCCATCATAATAACATACACAGGATTTCACACCAAATTTCACGGGGCTACATAATCACGGTATAACAAATTCCCTAGAATCTACGACAACATAAATTTGATCTATTTTCAGTTTGTATTGCAGCCTTAGTTCGTAATATCAGTTCTCATTGTGGTAAAATATAGTTTATGCCACTGTAGCTTGCCACGGTGGGTGAGTGGTCAACGTGTCGGTCTACTAACCCCAAGCTTGCAGGTGCTCTCCTGGTCGTGGTAAGTGATTTTTGAAAGGCGGCAAAATTTATGACACCATTTCATACGATGTTGGCATGTCAAAGAACACATTTGAATTCAGTAGGCCGTGTTCATAATGGAAAAATTAATCTCGGTAGTTTCCACCAACACAAAGTTCCTCATTTCTCTACTAAAAAGGAGCTTAGATATCTAACCTTATTGACTTTCATAGTACTTCAAGGAACAACGAAATTCGACATGCGAGCTACCCTTTGGGTGTCAAATGACAAAGCTTGCTACCGGCACCCGAGGCCATAAGATATTATTATATTATTATTATTATTATTATTATGCCACTGTGATAAACTCACCAGCTTGAACATGGTTGTTGGTTGTTTGATTCAGAGTTGAATACAATACTGAGGAGAATTGTATCTCTGTGTTATATACCCCAGCATATGGGCGGGGTCTCGGAGTCCTTGCTTCAGTGGCCTCAAGTGAAGGGAGTGCAGCGGGATATTTGCCCATGAATTTTTACAGATGCCGGTGATTGATAAGATAGTTTCTGGAGAAATACTATTTAGCTGATCAAATAAATTGAAATTAAGAACAAAATGGCAACTGTTTACCTTTGGAGGCTTGAGCAGTTTGTCCATTTTAATTTCGTGCACTTTGTGTGTGTAAATGTGTGCTGAATTTGACTGATAACCTATGTTAATGTAATGCTTGAAGTAGTGTAATTGAGTCTAGGATTGGGAAGAAGATGGTGTGGTGTTAGGTTAGGAACTGCCCCAGAATTTGCTTGGAATAGTAGAAGGCAACCAGAGAAAGCCTTTTATCGGATGCCTGAGAAGGGAATTGAATCCATCTATACGCATGTTTATGTCACAAGGCTGAGTGTACACCGTTCCAACCCTACGACCGAAATTACATTTCTTGAGGAACGAAACTCATCATCCAAGTGAATTTATTATCTCATGTAGCCTACTGTAAATGTTTTTCAGGTTTAAGGAAACACAGATTAAAATTGGGTACAATCACGTTGAACGACTGAAGAACATCAAATTTCGGTTTTACGACAACAATGGAAAATGGCTTCCAACACGATATTTTCATTTTTAGCCTATTTTCAATTTTGAAAAAATAGGCTTATGAGATCACCTTTTGTCCGTGTGTGTGTGCGTGTGTGTGTGTGTGTGTGTGAGGTGTGTGTGTGTCTTCCCCTAATAACTTTTAAACGGCTGGAGCGATTTCAATGAAATTCGGTAAGTTCATAGTACTATTCCGGGCGACTTCGACCGTGCCCTTCAAATTTTGTTGCGTCTCACCAATCCAACATGGCGGCTGTGCGAAATATTTCACCAGCATTCAATATCTCCGAAACTATTACCGATATCACCCTGGAATTTATTACTGTGATAAAGGGAACTACTAGAAGTTCACCTATGTGACTTTTGAAAAACTGGTAATTACAGAACCAACATGGCGGCCACGCGAATTTGGGACTTTTAAATAGACGTTTCTCGCGATTTAACCAACCAAACGCAATAAAACTTGGTACAGTATATGTTTATACACATTGTAATGCACCAACATCTAACTTGGTTCAATTGTTTATATAGCCACAAGATGGCGGATGAGCGAAATATTTCACCGGCATTCTATTTCTCTGAAACTATTAGCTGTATCACCCTGAAATTTTATACGGAGGTAAAGGGCACTACTGGAAGTTCATCTATAAGACTTTCAAAAAGCGGTTAACTACAAAACGAACATGGCGGCCAAACGAATTTGAAAATTTTAAATAGACCTTTCTCACAATTTAATGTTCCAAACGCAATGAAATCTGGTACAGGAAATGTTTATACACATTGTAATGCACTGGTATCTAATTTAGTTCAATTGTTTACATAACCTCAAGATGGCGGCTAGGCGAATTTTAAAATTAAGTTTTTATTTCTTGTGTCGTAAACAAGCGATCGAAGTGATAGCTTGAATAATGAACCTACGCAATAATTTTCCTTCAATGGTACATGACTCTATGGCCTATACATTTAACAATCCAACATGGCGACCATCCGAAATATTCAGACGACTCTGAATATCTACGAATCTATTATAGCAATCAAACTGATTTTGTTTATGTTCATAGAGGCTATGAACTTAAGTTCACCTATAGGACTTTAAATAACCTGGTGATCACAAATTCAACATGGCGGCGACGCGAAGTATAAATATTCACATGGACGTTTCTCGCAATTTAACCATCCGAGTGCAGTGAAACTTGGTAAAGTAAATCCTTTTACGAATGTTAATCCACTGGCATATAATTTATTTCAATTGTTTCCATAACCACAAGATGGCAGCAGAGCGAAATTTTAAAATCTCCTTATTACTTCTTGTGTCCTAATCATGCGATTGAAGTTTGAATGCTATATGTACACAATAATCTTCATGTAACATTCCATAACTCTAGGACCTACATATATAAAATCCAACATGGCGATCATCCGAAATATTAAGACGGTACTCAATATCTTCGAATCTATTACGGCAATCAAACTGAAATGTTGTATGTTGATAGTGGCAGTTAATATAAGTAGGATATATGAAAATAGGCTGTATAGTTCTTCACGGAACTACTTGTTTATTTTTTTTTTGCGAATGGCGTTTAGTGCCGGGAGTGTCCTAGGGCATGTTCGGCTCGCCAGTTTTGTAGCTGCTTCGAGGCGGACACCCAATGGGTGAGCTACACGTACCGTCGTGTGTGGAGTGTTGTCTGGGCAGGAAAGTTTTGAATGTAAAGACGAGGAGTTGGAAGGTAGCGGCTGTGGCCTATAGTTAGGGACCAACCCCGGCATTTGCCTGGAAGGAAGATGGGAAACCACAGAAGACCATCTTCAAGGTTCCGGGGGGGGATTCGAACCTCCTCGCTTCCCGGATGTGAGCGACTGCCAGCAGTCATGCCGTAACGACCACGGCTAACTCACCCAATAATGAATGACCACTGGAAAATGGCTTCCAGCACGATAATCAATGACCTCTTACTTTTTTCATTTCATATTTATTTATCAGTGCAATACACTATATTTACAGTACACTGAAGGGAGTATCTGAAAAGAGCAAAGCCCCACTTCGCATTCGGGATGCGTCAGAGACCCCTGAGCCAGCGGTTTTTTGCTAACCAGGTTAAACTGTGCTTAAATGTCCGATACGGTTTCACCTTGAAACAACATCAGGCCATAACAATATATGAAAAAAAAGTCCTCTCGGCACGCCGGAAGGCGGAGGTAGATTTCACCGGACAAACTTGGGGATAGGCGAAAATAGGCAGAATATGCAGGTTTTCGTAGAAGGATCAGACCTCATTTATTGCGAGAAGATATTTTATAATTAGAGCTTAATTAACTTTGTTTTTCGTCGTTTTATGCTTATTTTAAACATTTTATTGTCTTATGGGAACGGTAACCTTCTTGTCATTTGGGGTCCACTTTTATACTTGTGGTCACACTGTCCATATGCAAGGTTTCGACACTGATGTGTGACTATGTAACGGTCTGTTACTTCTTCACTCAAAATTATATCTCCCGCAGAGATTTTGGTTGGTTGCTCAGTTTAGGGGCTGCGACAACGTGGTCATGTAACCCCGTGTACTTAGGGATGGCTGTATTAGTCTGTAATTCAGGTAAGGACTGCAGACGGTCAATTTCAAGCAGTAGTTCCTAATGTTGGTACCAGGTACTACCGTCAACGACACCTAGCTGTGAACTTGGCTACTAGAGGCCACCGCAACCAGCAACTCGCAACGAACGTTGGAACTTCCCCTCCAAAGGAAAGCATACTGAGGGATTTTTAGCGCTCTTAGAAAATCCGACGACTTCGGCCGGCTTTGAACTCGCGACCTTGGGCATAGACATTCAGCATGCTACCAGTTACGTCACCGAAGCCGCTTCACACTTAGATGGAAATCTGAATCTGATCTCGTGCAAGTGCGTTATCTTGGCAACGTCTGATGGCTCATCCCTCATCAATTTATTAGTGTTGCCATGGCAACCACTGATAGCTCTTGGCATTTTCTTATAATTCCGAAATAATTTTTCTCATCCCTTGGCATAATGGTGGGTCATATCAAAAATTCTTTCAGACAAAAGTTTTAGGTAATTGTTAGGGGAATATTGTCCATTTAGTACGGTTTTGATATTGTGCCTATTAAGAGAGATATGAATAATGTTTCCCGAAAAACCCACTTTTTCCCACCCCTTTGGTCAATGGTTGGTGCTATAAAAAAACTCTTCAAACATAAATTGTTGGGGTTTATCAGACACATAGTATGAACGTTAAACGGATTCGATATGTCACATATTAAGAGAGTTATAGCAATATTTCACTTTTTCGAAAAAAGCCCCCCATTTCACCCCCTTCGACCGATTTAGCCCAGTAACGAACTCGACCGAAATTTTATAGGTATACATATTCGGTAAAAAAATCAAATTAATTGGTGCAAAATTACGGCAGTTATCGTGTCCACAAGAAACTGATATATATATACTGTACAGTGTGGTCCAACCGCCCCTTATTATTTAGTTTTATGAAACCCAACTAACATAGCATTTCTCCCGATGGTCGATATTGCTCTGCGCTCTGACTGTGTGACAGCAATGTAATTGGGTCATGGGTCTAGCAAAGGAAAACCGACCTTAAACTTTTCCCCGCCAAATACTACGGCCCATTCTACTAACATATGACTTTCTGCTCCTTGAAATAACACACATACACGTAATACGATCGAAATAATAGCTTACGCCACGTGATCTGTAATAGTAGAAAGTTAAATCAACATCACAAACCGTGATTGAAGACTTTGAGATGGACTTAAACGTTTGAGGTGGGACGGCTACAGTAACTAAAGCACGTTTAGCGTGCTGTAAGTACATGTCTTGGTGACTGCGAGGTTTAAAGCCTGACCGTACTTGGTGGGCGTGAGCGGGTAGAATGCTGCTTCGAATCCAGTAGTAGGCATACTTTTTTTGAACGAAAGCCCACATTCCATTTTAGTCGGGATGTAACTACATTGCCACATTTATTGCCTTACGACGAATTTTTGTGAAGAGTTCGTTGAATTTTGATGATTTATAAAGAGAACACGATCGAATTGGTACGTTATGCCACGTGACCTGTTATGGCAGAAAATTTAAAAAACTGGCATGAATATTAACATAATATCTCGAAGTGTTGCTCCGGAAGTCCGGGTTCGATTCCCAGCTCTGCCAAGAAATGTAATACTTGTCTGAGGGCTGAAATTGGGCACACGTAGCCTCGTGGAGCAAATATGAGAAGAAGTGGGTTCGATTCCCACCTCAGCCACCCTGGAAATGGTTTTCCGTGGTTTCCAAATTCCGGGACGGATTCTATCTTAAGGCCACGGCCGCCTCCTTCCCAATCCTTAATTGCAAATACACACATCATTACAAGCCCGCAATAACTCAGGTTATCAGACAAATTCTACACACACACACACCCAAGTAAACATGGCTAAATGTTCTAGGCCCTCAAATGAAACAAAACAACAACATATCGAATGATATCCTGGGGCCTGTTCCACGAATGAACTTTGCAACTTTTCACTTTGCACTTTGCACTTTTCAGTTCAGATTTTGTTCCACCATCACTTTTCAGATTTGTCTTGCAAAGTGAAAAGTGAAAAGTTAGGAATCTTTTCACTTTTGAAGACTGTTATGTTCCTCCATTGGTGCAGAAATGCAAAGTGCAAAGGAATGATTGAAAAGTTTTCGGAATTCTTTGCAAAGAGACGATTCCCTTTTCAGCTGTTAATGAACAAGTCTCTACACTAGTTTCTCGGCGCAGAATTTGGTTTAGTGTTATAAATATGTTACGCAGGAGCTTTTGTTATCATCAAGTGAGGATAGTGATGAAGAATCCAACAAGAAGACGGACAAAGACGGTATGAATTTTCATAACCTCACTTTAGTATAAACAGGTTAAAAGTCCCGCCTGATCAATACTTTTATTAATTAAGATCACTGTGTGGTATTGATCAGACTGAACTTTTAACCTGTTTATACTAATTAGTTTATCATTACGGAACCAGAATGAACCTTTTAAGTTCTAAAATAACCTCACTTTGACGGAATTTCGTGAGTGTTTTTGTATTACCCCAATACAAACTGACTTTATTCTTGAAAGAATTGGCCATTTATTGAAACCTGCAACAAAAAGAAGTCGGGCTCTTTCCGAAACGGAACAAATTCTTATATGCTTAGGCTATATTGGTTAGGAAACGGTATAGCAGCAATGTATGGGACAGCAAAATCAACTATTTGCAGAACAGTTACTAAAGTCCTCAAGTTCACCATGAAAAATAAAGCATTAAATCATGGAATAAATATACAGTTTGTTCATGGAATAAACATGATCGGATCATTCCTATGCAAAGACTTTTCACTTTGCAAAGAAATTGAAAAGTAATACATAGATCATGGTGGAACAGAAAGACTTTGCACTTTGCAAGAATTGAAAAGTGCAAAGTGAAAAGTGAAAAGTTGCAAAGTTCATTCGTGGAACAGGCCCCTGATCCCCAGTGCTTGCATCGAAGTATACGTATTCCGTAGAAATTCCCATTGTATTATTAGCAAAAAATCGTGTGTCTTTCTGTGTGTGTGTGACGTTGTGTGTGTGTGAGTGTGTGTGTGTGAGTGTGTGTACTCTGAATGTCTGCCCCTCCCTCCCCCCCCCCCCCTATCAATTCGAACACGGTGAAACCGAATTGAACGAAATTTGTTACAGAGGTAGAACTAGCAAAGGGCACCTCAGTGTCATGTTTTATATCGCAGCCATCTTGACGGAAACGTAATGGCGGCCACCCAAATGTTCAAAGCTTAAATCAAATTACGAATAACCTAATCATACGATCTCTACCAAATTTTGCAACAACATATATTTATAAGGCGAGCGCCTTTTGACTACACTACAAGGTAATCAGACCAATAGTTTGCAGATGGCGGCCATGTATGTGCGCAAATCGATTCCCCCTATCAATTCAAACACGGTGATACCGAATTGAACGATATTTGGTACAGAGGTAGCAGTAGTAAAGGACACCTCAGTGTAATGTTTTATATCGCCGCCATCTTGACGAAAACGTAATGGTGGCCATCCTATTGTTAAGAGCTTGAATCAAATTACGACCAACCTAATAATTTGATCTCTACCAAATCTTGCACCAACATACCTTTTTGTGGGAAGCATATTTTGACCAAACTACAAGATCATCAGCCCAACAGTTTGCATATGGCGGCCAAGTATGTATGCAAATCGATTCCCCCAATCAATTCAAACACGGTGAAACCGAATTGAACGAAATTTGGTACAGAGGTAGCACTAGCGCAGAACACCTCAGTGTCATGTTTTATATCGCCACCATCTTGACGGAAACGTAATGGTGGCCACCCAAATGTTCAAAGCTTAAATCAAATTACGACTAACTTAATCATCCTATCTCTACCAAATTTTGCAACAACGTATACTTGTATAGCGAGCATCGTTTGACTGAACTACAAGGTCATCAGCCCATTAGTTTGCAGATGGCGGTCATGTATGTGTGCAAATTGATTCCCCCTATCAATTAAACACGGTGTAACCGAATTGAACGAAATTTGGAACAGAGGTAGCACTAGCAAAGGGCACTCCAGTGTCATGTTTTATATCGCCGCCATATTGACGAAAACGTAATGGCGGCCATCCTAATGTTAAGAGCTTGAATCAAGTTATGACCAACCTAATAATCTGATCCCTACCAAATTTTGCAACGACATACCTTTATGTATAGAGAATCTGTTGACCACACTACAAGGTCATCAGACCAATAATGTGCAGATAGCAGCCATGTTTGTGTGCAAATCGATTCCCCCTATCAATTCAAACATGGTGAAACCGAATTGAATGAATTTTTTTACAGAGGTAGGACTAGCAAAGGGCACATCATATTCATGTATAATATCCGTAAAGCACGTTGTATTTCAAGAAGCTACTACAACCAACATTCAATTATACTCCTTGAAAAGAACAAAGGGTTATAACCATACCCATGTATTTAGGAGGAAGTAGGCTATACGTTCTTTACCGAACATCTTGTTTTGTTATTAAATTTTAACAAAAAGTCTTAGCATATCTTTAGGCCCGTATCACACGACACTCGCTGGCAAGGAAGCTGGTGTGATCGCTGGTACAAAATCCTGTATAATTCTGTTCTCTTCGTCAGTACACCTGCTTGTATGACCGAAGTGTATCACACGCTAGCATTTTGGACGCAAATTTGTATGAAATAAAACCGAAGGGCTGTCGTTTGAGGGCATTAGTTGCTGTTCTTTCGCCTTATTAACGCAAAGCGGTCGCGAAAATTGCTTTAAGTAAATTAGAAAACCTGCCAGGTACTGAACGAATGCATTCCAATCAATATTTAAGATCTAACTGTAATAATTGAATATTTTACCATACGCGTTATTAAGAAGCGCAACAAAAACCGCTAGAGTGTGTTGGAAATGTGTGCAAGTATTATTGCGCCCGCTCGCTCTTTCGAAGATCCCGGGTTCAAGACCATCCAACGGCAGATTTTTTAAATTCTTTCTAACTATTTTATTATACCCTCCCTACCTCGTACAGCAAGATTTCAACTTGGTTTTGTTCACATTATCTACGAAGACGATAGGGAAAGTTATTTTCTTGTCTCATTTAAATGGTTATTTTCCCTAAATACTGTTCTAAACCATGTCGCCTCCGTAGCGTAGCGGTCAGCATGGTAGGCTGCCGCCCCGGAGGTCCTGGGTTCGATTCCCGGCTCTGCCACGAAATTTGAAAAGTGGTATGAGGACTGGAACGGGGTCTACTCAGCCTCGGGTGGCCCAAATGAGTAGAGGGGGTTCGATTCCCACCTCTGCCATCCTCGAAGTGGTTTTCCGTGGTTTCCCACTTCGTCTTCGGGCAAATGCCGGGATGGTACCTACTGTATGGCCACGGCCGCCTCCTTCCCTCTTCCTAGCCTATCCATACCAATCTTCCATCCCTTCCAATCCCTCATGAGACCCCTGTTCGCTTTGCAGGTGAGGCCGCCTGGGCGAAGTGCTAATCACACCTCCCCAGTTGTATCCCTCCCGACCAGATGTTCCAAGCTCCAGGACACTGCCCATAGAGGCGGTAGTGGTGAGTTACCTCGCTGATTCCGTGGGAACCACCAACCTAGAGGGTAAATTGACTAAATAAAATAAAAACTGTTCTAAACCATGTCGCCTCCGTAGCGTAGTGGTCAGCATGGGTAGCTGCCACCCCGGAGGTCCTGGGTTCGATTCCCGGCTCTGCCACGAAATTTGAAAAGTGGTATGAGGACTGGAACGGGGTCTACTCAGCCTCTGGTGGCCCAAATGAGTAGAGGGGGTTCGATTCCCACCTCAGCCATCCTCGAAGTGTTTTTCCGTGGTTTCCCACTTCGTCTTCGGGCAATTGCCGGGATGGTACCTACTGTAAGGCCCCGGCCACCTCCTTCCCTCTTCCTAGCCTATCCATCCCAATCTTCCATCCCTTCCCATCCCTCATGAGGCCCCTGTTCGCTTTGCAGGTGAGGCCGCCTGAGCGAAGTGCTGATCACACCTCCCCAGTTGTATCCCTCCCGACCAGATGTTCCAAGCTCTAGGACACTGCCCATCGAGGCGGTAGTGGTGAGTTCCCTCGCTGAGTCCGTGGGAACCACCAACCTAGAGGGTAAATTGACTAAATAAAATTTAAAAAAAACCTGTTCTAAACCATGGATGGATACTATTCGTTATAATTAATATTTTTTTAGTCGATTATACCCTCCAGGTTAGGTTTTCCCACGGACTCAGCGAGGGATCCCATCATTACCGCCTCTACGGGCAGTGACCTGGAGCTTGAAACATCTCGATTGGGGATACAACTGGGGAGGTGGGATCAGCACCTCGCCCAGGTGGCCTCACCTGCAAAGCGAACAGGGACATCTTGAGGGATGGGAAAGGTGGGGAGGATAGGGAGGGATAGGCAAGGAAGAGGTAATGAGGCAGCCGTGGCCGTACGGTAGGTAACATCCCGGCATTTGCCCGAAGGCGAAGTGGGAAACCACGGAAAACCACTTTGAGGATGGCTGAGGTGGGAATCGAACCCCCTCTATTTATTTGGACGAAACGAGACTGAGTAGACCCCGTCCCAGTCCTCATACCACTTTTCAAATTTCATGGCAAAGCCGGGAATCGAACCCAGGACGACCGGGGTGGCAGCTAATCACGCTGACTACTACGCAACGGAGGCGACTCTATTCGTGATAATTAGAATTTTAATAGTTCAATATTTATAATAATATGACACGTTCTGTAATTACTGGCTTGCTGCGAGGCTCAGCTGGCTGTACCTGAGGTTGCAGGTTCGTATCCTGGTGCAGTCAGCTGGCATTTGAGGGTGCGCAAATGCGAGGGAGCCATGTCAGTAAATTTACTGGCACGTTGAAGATCCCCTTCCGAGGCGAAGTGGGAAACCACGGAAAACCACGGAAAACCACTTTGAGGATGGCTGAGGTGGGAATCGAACCCCCTCTATTTATTTGGACCACCCGAGACTGAGTAGACCCCGTCCCAGTCCTCTTACCACTTTTCAAATTTCATGGCATAGCCGGGAATCGAACCCAGGACGTCCGGGGTGTCAGCTAATCACGCTGACTACTACGCAACGGAAGCGACTTTATTCGTGATAATTAGAATTTTAATAGTTCAATATTTATAATAATATGACACGTTCTGTAATTACTGGCTTGCTGCGAGGCTCAGCTGGCTGTGCCTAAGGTTGCAGGTTCGTATCCTGGTGCAGTCAGCTGGCATTTGAGGGTGCGCAAATGCGAGGGAGCCGTGTCAGTAGATTTACTGGCACGTTGAAGATCCCCTTCCGAGGCGAAGTGGGAAACCACGGAAAACCACGGAAAACCACTTTGAGGATGGCTGAGGTGGGAATCGAAACCCCTCTATTTATTTGGACCACCCGAGACTGAGTAGACCCCGTCCCAGTCCTCATACCACTTTTCAAATTTCATGGCATAGCCGGGAATCGAACCCAGGACGTCCGGGGTGTCAGCTAATCACGCTGACTACTACGCAACGGAAGCGACTCTATTCGTGATAATTAGAATTTTAATAGTTCAATATTTATAATAATATGACACGTTCTGTAATTACTGGCTTGCTGCGAGGCTCAGCTGGCTGTGCCTAAGGTTGCAGGTTGCAGGTTCGTATCCTGGTGCGGTCAGCTGACATTTGAGGGTGCGCAAATGCGAGGAAGCCGTGTCAGTAGATTTACTGGCACGTTGAAGATCCCTTTCCGAGCAAAATTCCAGCACCCCGGCGTATCTAAAAGCCAGAGCAGTTAAAAGGGACGTAAAACCAATGTCATAATTATCTGTATTTACTTTAGATTTGGGGCATATGACCTCGTAGTTCCGCCCCTTAAAACCTCACTAACTAACTAACTATTACTGTAAGTGTATAGCAAGCGCTTTTCGCACAGACGCCGTTGAAAGGAATTATAGTTTCGGTTTGATGTATTTATTTACTTGTTATGTGGGTCGTCTGAGTGAGTCGGAGTTTTCCTTTAAACAAAGGTGGTAAAAATTTCGAACACTTGCTAACTTGAATATACAGGATACCTTGCTTTCGTTCTACAGATCATTATGTCGTCGTCCAATCTGGCTGCGTACCATCGGATAAGTACGGTCCTTTTGAGGACCAAATAAAAAATCACTCGTTGGAACAGATAGATATGCGTCCATAATTCATCCACAATAAACGACATTAAGCAAAAAAAAAAGTACTAGCTCAAGATTCGAACCTACTACAATGCGACTTCGTTGACGCTACTCTTCATTTAGCCACCACAGCTACCGAGAACCATGGTACCTTGCTGGCACGCATTGAATCTATTCGTTGACACTTCCTGTCAAAACGTAAGCATGTGTTATTCGGAGCTCTAATCGTTTCAATCATGCATTATATTTGAGGTCATTGAAAGAAAACTGCCACTATTAATTTCTACTATATTCGCGAGGATGTACTCAACGGTAAAGTTGTACAATGGACGTAAAGGAACAGGTACTAATGTTTTTAGGATGACTGTGATATACGCGTTAGTTGGGTTGCCTTCCTCCAAAAAAAATAAGGGGCTGGCGGACCACACACTATATATATATATACATACATAAATTATATATAAACCTTTGAACTGACGGTGGTTTTGTGGTCTGGGGGATGTGAAACGCGAAGATTTGTCGAAATTTTCCGGAAGTCGAAACATGGGACCCATTGCAATAGTTAGCTTTCTAATGAAATCTACCTAAAATAATTACATGTAGCCTATTAAGATTATTCACTGATAAAGGGGTAATTTTAAGATCAGTGATTAACGTATTAATGTTATGATTTTCTACCCTGCTTAATTTAATTGAGCAAAAGGGTGTTGACCGATTGAAAAGTGTAAAAGTGAAAAAATGGCTTAAAACACCACATTTAATTTGTACTGCCAGGTGTCATTCATGCGATGAAGACTTATTTCACAGTGTTTAGTTATGCTTCTTATCGGCGACATGCGATCAATTGAGCGTGTTCATTTAAGCGAATATTCACGACTGTGGCTAGCGTGTTGTAAAGCGCTGTATTTGCGTGTGTAATTGGTGTAATTGAACTGTTTCTGGTAATTAAGCCATTAACTCCGATCAGTTTATCTGCGTTTCCCTGTTTTAGAGGAAACAGATCGCGCCCGCTAACAGCAAGCCTGAGGAGGCATCAGTACTATCCAACACCTTTTGACAGTGGACAACACGAATGTTCTCTTATATTCCGTCACATACAATTGTGTAGTTGTTGTTGGTGCTTAATTTAGGAGCTGTGACACCGGGGTCATATATCCCGGTTTATTGGGCTGTGTATGGAATTTTTGTGATAACCTGTGTTATTTTGATGGTGTTGAAATCTCAAATGTTCTCAAATATAATTTAATTGCTAGCAGAAGTACCCGCTCTTCGAACGGTCTTCGGTATTAATAGCCAGACGTTATCAATTGAGCTACTGTTGCAATGGTTAGGGGCTTGTCATGCCTTCATACGTTTACCACAGCGAATTTAGTTTCCTGGGAATATCACAGACACTGTTATATTTAGGGCCTTGAAATGTGGTTTTCGGAGACCCTTTATACACTCCCGAGCTTTGTGTCTCACATTCATGGACTCAAAGTAAGCTTTGGACGTCCACCTAGGATAATTTTTATATTTCCCCTATTTAAACATGTATTTTGAAAAGTTTTATCCTCGAGCCACACTTTTATAAGAATTATAGTGAAGAGTTACATCAATGATTAGTGTCGTGCCTCTAAAGGATATGTGTACCAAATTTTACGTCGATCCCCCCCAGACGATCTCGATTTAAAAGCGTACAAACTTGTACACAGACCGACAGACGGATATACAGAAAGACAAATATTTTGCTTTTGCGTGCAACGCTCATAAAACAGTCTGAAACGAGTTAATAACGCAAATTTTCGTTAACAAAGCATGAAAACAGACAAACTGACATTGTATTTGTATCGACAAAAAGAACCTGTACCTGTACAATAACCAATGAAACTCGCGTCTGTCCTATTTTAAAATCAGGTAACCAAACATTAATAAAAACTATCGACCCGTGTTTATAGTATCAGCTGTATCAGCAAAGATATTTGAATTTATCTTACATGTCAGAATTGTTACTCATGTAGCGCCAGCCATATGAGAACAACAACATGCATTCATGCAACGGAGATCTACAGTCACAAATCTGATGAATTTCTCCCACGATGTTTCATCCGAGTTGGATATCGGAGGACAGATGGATGCTATATTCACGGATTTTGAAAAGGCATTCGATAGTATAGATCATGATATTCTTTTGGCAAAATTAAACAATTTGGGGTTTTCACAAGCAAACTTACGATTTTTTAGCTCGTATCTGTCTGGTAGACAGCAATATGTATACTTTCTCGGAAATTCATCAATGGAATATACCGTAAATTCCAGAATTCCCCAGGGATCGATCCTTGGACCAATTATGTTTCCGATACCAATCAATGACATTTCTGAATGTATTATGCACTCTAAATGTCTTCTATGCGCTGATGATTTTAAGATATTCCGTTCTATATCCTCTGCTCATGACTGCTATCTTCTACAAAATGACTTGGACAACATCTTTGAATGGAGTAGGAAAAATAAACTTAATTTTAATCTAACGAAATGTGTCAGAATGTAATTTACCCGAAGGAAGAATAAAGTTAGTTTCCAGTATAAGCTGGGGTTGAACACGCTGCGGGAGGTTGATGGGGTAAGTGACCTTGGTGTGGAACTGGATAAAGGTTTGACTTTCGCTTCTCACATCAACAAGGTAACAAGTGAGGCGTACCGAGCACTAGGCTTCGTCATTAGAAATGTAAGACCTTTTCGGGAGGTGAAAACGGCCATTACACTCTATAATGCTTACGTAAGGGCAAAATTAGAATATGCAAGCGTAGTGTGGAATCCGTGGCGAAAAAAATACTTAAGATTACTAGATGGAGTACAGAAGCGATTCGCCAGATTTATACATTATAAAATGAGCGGAAATTACCCATATATGGTCCCATATAAAATTTTATCGAATAATCTAAAAATTATTGCTTTGGAAGATCGTAGGAAAATAAATGATTCCAAGATCTTACACAAGATTATAAATTCTGCGGTAGATAACTCTTATTTTTTATCGTTGCTGAATTTCAATGTTCCACGTCTATCCTCAAGAACGTGGACAACTTTTAGGAATAAGAAAACATGCACCACGTCACACAAACATTCACCGCTTTATAGACTCTGCAGTAATTACAATAAAGCTGTAGTGTGTAATAAAAGTCTAGACTTCGATCTTAGTCTCCAAATATTTTTAAAGGTATTTATGACCACATTGCCATGAGTGTAATTAATTAATAAAAGGTAGAATATGTAACAGCATTAAGGTTAAGCTATAAATAATATTATTATGTAATTAATTTAGATGCTGTATTAGATTTAAGATTAGATTTAAGTTATGAAAAAAATTAGAATTACTGTTTAAAATTTTGTAGGTTTACTGTTATTGGGGTTAAAGACCCTGTTGTAAACCAGTATAAATAAATAAATAAATAAATAAATAAATAAATACATTTCAATAAGTGCGTAGAAACGCAACCCGAAACTGAAATGTTGTATGTCGGGGAGTCCGCTGTCCTTGGGGTAAATCTGAGAAATGTCTCATACAAAACTGTCGCTTACAGTGACATCGGACAAGAGTGTAAACTCTCAAAGATTACCACGAAAGTGGGGAAAAGCCACGCATCAATGCGGTTATCATCAGGAGGAAATGTTGTATGTTGATAGAGGCATTTAACATAAATAGTATAGATGAATATAGGAACTACATGTTTAAAATCTAATTAAAATTGCCAAAATGTTCTATGATCGAAATTTCTTCTACACGTCGTTGATGACTGTTATGTGTAAGCTTTTTTAGAGACATCAATAATATCTACACGTAGAGCTGATCTTGAAGAGGAAGATATATATTTATCTCAAAAAGTCAATTCTTGTACTTGTCTGATTTTTTGAATGAACCCTTTAATTGAACAATTGAATGGATGTTCAACAATTGAATAGTTGCTTCTTAATTTGAATTGATTGTACCTAGGTAGTAGTATTATTAAACATTCTCTATCAATTAGTGTGGTCAATATCACAAATTCTGCTAACATGGTTAATGTTATTACTCGTACCTATTAAAGCATTGAGAATACAAAAATACGTTTATTTTGCCCAATTTCCCTTTATGTAGAGATTTCGCTAGTATTATGAAACTAGTAGTAGTGCCCGGCTTCGCCCGGTGGATTTATTTGTTTTATGGATGACAATGGATACTACAACAGAACTGGATCGCTCAGGGACAAGGATTGGAAAGCACCAACGATTATTGCAGCTGATAACCTCAGTATACTGCACCAAAACCTTCGCCCTTATACAGAGGCATACTATTGTCATGATGATAACTGTTTTAAGGGGCCTAAGAAATCTTTTTGCATTAATTACTCCCCGGGACTGCAATTTAAAGCAGCTCGCATTTCTGCACCAGAACACTGGTAGGGGCGACGTGATGCAGCCCGCATGGCCAGGGAACAATAGACTTAGTTATTATTGAAGCCGTTCGGGAGTGCCTTTTTCCGACTTACTGAACAAAAATCAATCTTTAAGGTTACCTGAGAGGTGTAGCCTAATGCTACATAGCCTATAGTGCGTCTCTACCTTAAAAGACAGTACGCATTAAATGGGGCGCGCTGATGCCAGATCTGCTGCATAAACAAGTTCTGCAAGGCCGGGCACATGATGTAACATAACTCGTATACAGGCGTGCTTTTTCGCAAAACTCAGGAAATTTCGAAAATATTTGTTTGTTGTATATAACTGTACCTCATGCCTTGGAGCGAACGACGGTACAATATTTAGATATGATACACCTAAGCTCAGAGCGCGATTTTAATGCACACATTATAATAATTTATAATTTCCAATTAATCATGAATATGATTATTTATTTATTTATTTATTTATTTATTTATCGTATGGCTATTACTACCGCGAGTGTCCGAGGAGATGTTCGGCTCACCTGAGTCTGTAGCTGCTTCCAGCGAACACCCTTACTAGGATGAGCTACAAGTTCCGTTCAATTTTAGGTAGTTCCAACTTTCGCTACCAGATATCAATGATACCTAGTGGTGAACGTTGGAACTTTGATAGAGCGTTCCGACGAAATCTAACCTAACAATTTTAGCTTTACACAAGCTTAGTCTGTGAAAGGATCCTTTACATGCCATAAATCTATGACATGTGACCCCCGGCTTTACTTCCCATCCGAAGGAAGGCAAACTGAAGGGTTTGTAACGCTCTTAAAAATCCGACGACTTCGGCTGGGTTTGAACACGCTATCTTGGGCATAACAGTTCTGCATGCTACCGACTACGCCACCGAAGCCGCTATGAATATGATAATATTATAACATTATAACATGTTATAATATTACATTTTCTCGAATATCATTTTCTTTAAATTATATTATGACATAATAATAGGCTAATAATAATAATAATAATAATAATAATAAAATAATAATAATAATAAAATAATAATAATAATATATTGTCGTCCACGTAATTTATCCAAATTTTGTGTGGTCAAGAGATGGTATGCAGCCGAAATTAAATTACATATTCATTTCTTGTTTCTTGAATGAGACGTTGTTCAATTTTATAGGCCTAGTTCTTCACTTGCGCCCATACCATTTCGATGGGGTTAAGTTCACTGTGGTATGGTGGCAAGCAAGGAACATTTCTCTGCTGTGATAGCCTACATTGTCTATTACTAGGTTAGATCCTTCGGGAACATTGGGCAACAATTGCTCGGCGAACCACTTTTCATACACCTCACCTGTCATTTTGTCGTGGCTGGCTGCCGTGTTCTTTTGGCACAGAATCGTTAACTATGCACCATTAAGGGGAGTTCCAATGGCCTATCTTCTTAATGTTAATTTATAACACATACATGTTCCTCTTTCATAGAAATTACTGGGTAGATTTAGATGAAATTTTATTTCCGTACTTAGTGATCATTTCTTAGTACTTTAACACGGGCGTTCGATGTTTCTACTACTGTGACCATAATATTTTTTTTCTATTTAATCTCGAATTTTTGTTTAAAAAATAATATATCAATTTTTTTCGAAATGTATTCCAGCTAGAAAAAAAATTCCCGTGTTAAAATCTCATGTACAAGCCAAGTTAAAGATGGTAAAAATTTTAGACTTCTGTGATAAGTGACAACTGAAAAAAAGATACCTTTATGTGCAAAACGACAGTTCTGAGATAATGCCATTTGATGTTTAATACCAGGTGAGGTACCTCTTCTGATATAGCTAGTGAATCCCTGGACCATATGAGGGGCTATATGGTTCCTCCTCTTCTTCAAACTATCTGGATCCTCTTAAATAGTTTGGGAGATATTGTGATTGTATGGTCGCCATCTTAGTTTTCTGCTCACCATTCTTCATGAAAGTCCCATAAGTAATCATATGCTTATAGCCTCTATCAATACATACAACATAATTCAGTTTGATTTTTGTAATAGATTCGTATTGAAACCGTCTACATATTTTGGATGGTCACCATGATGGATTGTCCTATATGTAGAGCCAAAGAGTTATGTACTATTAGATGAAGATTATGGCGTAAGTTTATTATTGAATCATTCACTTCGATTGCATGATTGGCACACATGAAATAGAATACTACATTTTTCAAAATTTCGCACATCCACTATCTTGAGTTTATAAATACAATTGAATTAAATTAGATACCAGTAGATTGAATATTTTATAAACATTTACTGTCCCAAGTTTCACTGCGCTGGGATGATAAAGCGTGAGGAAATTCCCTTTAAAAGGGTTAAGTTCGCTTGGCCGCCATGTTGGTTTTGTATTTAACAGGTTTTATAAAACACGTAGGTGAACTTCTAGTAATACTCTTTATCACCGTACAAATTATCAGGGTGATATCTGTTGCTGTTGCGGAGATAAAGAATGCTAGCGAAATATTTTGCGTGGCCGCCATATTGGATTGGTGAAACGTATTAAAATTAGAATCAATAGTATCCTATTACAATATAACCAACACCAGAAAAAACAAAGCTCTCAGTACAAGAGAATTTTCCTTCATATAAAACCAAATTCATAGAGAAGACTTGTATGTTCTAATTTTCAGTGTTTTCTAAAGTGCACTGCATTATTTAAATAAATATTACACATGTTTTGCAAATAACAAGTACCAAGTATTATACATCATTTTAAACGTCAAAGTGCCAGCTTTCACATCATATAAAACTCTGAAAATTGATATTTTTTCATATTTTATCCATTGAAACTCCCCTTAACGAACCCATTCCCGGGACGAAAAAGGCAAACTACGGAAACCACTTAGAGGATGGCTGAGGTAGGAATCGAACCCGCCTCTTCTCAGTTTTGTCTCGTGAAGTTGAGTACACCCCGTTCCAGCCCTCAGACCAGAATTAAATTTCTTGGCAGAGCCGGGATTCAAACCCCTCCACGGTGACAGCACAGTGATAGCCAAGAACAATAGCCACTACGAAAGGAGGCGGACAATTTCTAAAGAACACGAGCTCCAAGTCTTCATTTCACAGTTTTACTTCACCTACCCTCCATAAAAAGCAGTCGGGGATATACGCGTCATCTGAGTAAACAAACGTTCGCTGCATCAGTGCTGCGCTGGGCGGGAGGTCTACGCGAAGTGCGATAACTTATGAATGCTATCTGATATCGAGCTCTGGTTTGTTTTAAAAACTATTTCAGACATTAATGAAAATTTCTTCTCACTTAGTCACCAACGTAAAGTCAACAGCAAAAACGTTTCTCGCTATGTAACTTTTTTGTGACACCATCCCTCATTTTTCAAGTAACATTTAAGAAAAAAAAATCATAACTTTATTATTATGAAAATAATTACTACCCTGAGAAATAGGGCATCTTCTACCAACATCAGGTAATCTATAATTGAATTCTTTATCTGTTGCGATGATTAGTTCATTATCTATGGCATGATAAGTTTTATATCCGCAAAAATATAGATTGGCGCTAAAATAACGTAATTGTGCAAATTGGGCCATATGTTAATTATTTGTGGCTTTAATTTTACATCATCATAAAGAGCGGAAAATTCTCTATAAGACCACGCAAACATTTTCATAGATTTGTCACTTTCAATTATTGGGAAATGGCAACATCGCCGGGGTAAAGAGGACGAAGCGAATTGCAGTACATTGGAGTGCGAGTGAGAGGCAACTTACTGTCTTTTACGGTAGAGACGCACTATAAACTATTCCTCCTGAATCGGGCTATCATATAAAAAAAAGAATTGTTCGAATCTGACTGGTAGTTCCAGAGAATAGCACGTTTAAACACGCAAACAAACAAACTCTTCAGCTTTATTATATTAGTATAGATTTAATTCCTAAAATTACGAAGAGCCATTCCCAAAAATTCCTTTTGTCCAATTTTAATTGATCAATGTGAATATTCTCGTCTATTTTGAGCAGTTATTCCTTAAAGTGGTTATAAACGTTAATCGCATTCTTTTAATGGGGCAATGTAAAGTGTTTAGGACTGTGTAAGCTTAACAGCGAATTAGTAGCCGCATAGCTAGCATTCACTTTATAGGCATTTTTATGTTTATCGCCTATAAAGCCAGGGACATAATGGACTTTGTGAATTGCTTTGAGTTCCAGCAAATTTTAAGATTTCCGCCGCTAGTTTACACGGTTCGTTGGAAAACATAATAAGTACCATTTTTATGTACCCACCTGCCACGTTGTTGTTGTTGGTTTATTTAGGGCTAAGGACATCTTTTGTTGTCAACTGTGTAAAGTACATATCTTGAAGAATATTATATGAACATATAAGTTATTATGCGGTTTGTAATAGTGCGTGTAACAGCGCTGTTCTTCATTTCTTACTGTTAAGGGGGGACCCTACTGAGTTTTCTAGGTTTTGTAACTACCATATAATTTACATGAAATTTTATTAATGAGTTTTTGTTAGTAACATAAAGAATTTACCAAAATTTTAACCTGATTGAGTGGTTAGTTTTGAAAATACGACCATTAAAATAAATTGTTGATTTTCAAAATGACCCAGGTGCAACAATTTTACATTTCCTATCTCAAAACTTTTTCATTTAAGTTAAGAAGGACTATTTAAATAAATTGTAGTATAATTTTTATAGTCTGGTTAGTACTTCTATGTTATAAAGGTATTTATTTGTTCATTGTATAAAACTTAATAAAAACTCCAATATTCCATGGCCTAGAACATCATAATTCAAAAATTTACCAACCATTTTCAAAGTGAATACTACAAATTATGAATACTATGAAACTGTATGTGTATGTTAAATTTCAAGTCATTTTGATCAAAACTGATACGTATGGAGCATTTTGTACACTGAAAGAATACACTTTCGAGAAAAAGCCATTTTGTAAGCAGACACGTTTCAAATCAACATACCTGCCTCAGAACTTGCCAGCACAATACATATCCCCTACCTTGTACTTTTTTCTTTCTTCTGCCTAGGTTTTTGCCAGTTTCACCTATTTCCTAGCAGTTTTGTATGTCATGTTAAGTCCTAGCTATGCTCTTTTTTCGCACCTCGACCCTGTCTTTGCCTAACTTATGTACACTGTCACTTATTTATCTGCCTAAACGGGACATATTCCGTTTCTGATTAGCAAGTGCACCCATATTAAATACACTTACAGCATTGCCATGTCTACTCTTGATTTTGTGGAAAAGAATGTTTAGCTTTTTATTCACTATCAACAATTACAGCAATAGATTTGTCACTCCATCGCTTCCTAACATTTACACCAGCCCGTTCACTATTTTTTGATTTCCTGCTCCTAGGCTTCTTCCAAGACTGTGAATGGAGTGCATTTTACACACTTCACACCACAAAACCAATAAAATAACCACAAATTAAATAAGTTAGGCTACTGCAAATTAGAAAATAACGAAGCAAATTCAAAACAATAACAGTTCCTTACAAACCATGTGCATCCTGTACCCCGTAATCACATAATCATTTAATTTGAACTCAATTCAAAGAAAGCGACCTTTTCCAGTTACTATAGGATTTTAAATAATAAATATGAATTCACATAACATCTCAAATCAATCAAGTTTCCAACAGTAAAGTAATGGAAAACTAAAAAACAGTATTTTCTAATAGTTTCTAATATGAAATGTGCGTCTGGTTACCGTATACACCAAGAGATGGCAGCTCTTATGTATTCTGTACATTATCTGAGCTTTTGCCAGATATTTAATACATAACAACTAGTTCCGTGAAGAACTATACAGCCTATTTTCATGTATCCTACTTATGTTAATTGACATTATCAACATACAAAATTTCAGTTTGATTGCTGTAATAGATTCGTAGATATTGAGAACCGACGAAATATTTCGGATGGTCGCCAAGTTGGATTTTATATATGTAGGTCCTAGAGTTATTTACTGTTACATGAATATTTATTGTGCACGTGTAGCTTTCAAACTTCAATCGCATGATTAGGACACAAGAAGTAACAACGAGATTTTAAAATTTCGCACAGCTGCCATCTTGTGGTTATGGAAACAATTGAAATACATTAGATGCCAGTAGATTAACATTCGTATGAGGATTTACAGTACCAAGTTTCACTGCACTCGGATGGTTAAATAGCGAGAAACGTCCATGTGAATATTTATAATTCGCGTCGCCGCCATGTTGGATTTGTGATCACCAGGTTATTGAAAGTCCTATAGGTGAACTAACGTTCACAGCCCCTATGAACATAAAAAAATCAGTTTGATTGCTGTAATAGATTCGCAGATATTCAGAGCCGTCTAAATATTTCGGATGGTCGCCATGTTGGATTATTAAATGTATAGGCTATAGAGTCATGTACCATTAAAGCAAAATTATTGAGTAGGTTCATTATTCTGACTTTCACTTCGATCGCATGATTACGACACAAGAAATAAAAAAAAATCGCACAGCCGCCATCTTGGGGTTATGTAAACAATTGAACTAAATTAAATACCAGTGTATTACAATGTATATAAACATTTCCTGTACCACGTTTCATTGCGTTTGGAACATTAAATCGCGAGAAATGCCTATTTAAATTTTCAAATTCGCTTGGCCGCAATGTTCGTTTTGTAGTTAACCGGTTTTTGAAAGTCTTATAGATGAACTTCCAGTGGTCCCCTTTATCTCCGTACAAAATTTCAGGGTGATACTGCTAATAGTTTCAGAGATATAGAATACCGGTGAAATATTTTGCACAGCCGTCATCTCGTGGTTATGTAAACAATTGAACGAAGTTAGAAGTCGGTACATTACAATGCGTATAAACATATAATATACCAAGTTTTATTGCGTTTGGTTGGTTAAATCGGGAGAAACGTCTCTTTAAATATCGCAATTTCGCTTGGCCGCCATGTTGGCTTTGTAGTTACCAGATTTTCAAGAGTCACATAGGTGAACGTCAAGTAGATCCCTTTATCATTGTAAAAAAATCCAGGGTGATATCGGTAATAGTTTCGGAGATATTGAATGCTGGTGAAATATTTCGCACAGCCGCCATGTTGGATTGGTGAGACGTAAGAAAATTTGAAGGGCACGGTCGGGGTCGCCTAGAATAGTGATATGAACTTACCGAGTTTCATTGAAATACCTCCAGCCGTTTAGAAGTTATTAGGGAGGCACACACACACTCCACACACACACACACACACACACTCGGACAAAAGGTGATCTCATAAGCCTATTTTTTTCAAAATTAAAAATAGGCTAAAAATACGAAAAAAAACAGGGTATGTCCAACATGAGCACAGGAAATGAGGGTGTGATGGATTAAAGCGCCATGCACCCACAATTTAAATGGCTCCGCAAGACATTAAAAATGTCCGCAGATAAAAACAACTAGTATCCACATGTGTGGACTACCAACTTCAAAACAAAAAGTCATTTTCGTTTTTCGGCCTATTTTGGGCAAAAAACTCAGTATGGTCTCCCCTTAACTAGCAACCCGACCCGGTTTCGCCCGGGAACAATTATGAACGCATTACGTGAAAAGCACTTTTTGATGTGCAACATCTTTCCACTAGGTTGCTGAAATTTTTTTGTGGGAGTGATTTTGAAAAATGGGACGGAAGTGGATCAGACGATCCAGCTGGCAGTGGTGGACCGGACGGAAGTTTGTAAGACATCGATCCAGCTGGCAGTGCTAAGAGGAAACAATGAGCACGCGGTTTCGGAAATTGATACCATGGCGTACTCTCGGCCATGTGGAAAGTATATGAGATACGGATTACTTCAAGGTTTTGAGGCACAATTACAAATATTCATACAATAAATCATCTTCAAGTTGCCGTTCTTTGGGGTAAAACTATTTATTATATCATATTTGCTGAAAACAATTAGGATTTATTAGGAGTCTGTTTTTCAATCTCTGGATAAAAGTGATCGGCATCCACTTCCCAAGTAACTTTGCTCACTGATATTCATACGGTAAACGCTCATGTGAACTCTGGTGTCAACTGATTGAAACACATGTTTATACGGGAAATAGGCAAACCTTCATGAACTATTGCTGAACACAGTCTCTTTACTCGGGCATTTTAAACTCAATTTCTCGCCGGAACGTCATCGAAACAAGCTAAATATAAATGAAACTTAATTCCGTAATGCAGTATTATAGGAATGTGGAAATAAGTCACCATATTGTGCATAATATTTGCGAAGTCGAAATAGCCGAGGTGTTAGCGCCTCTGACTGTGAATCTGGAGATCTCGGGTTCAAATCCCGGACGGGATAGACATTTTTGCTACCAGATTATAATTTTCAACGATATCTTATCAATATGACTCATTTTAACAAAATCCGTATGAAATTACGTGTTGGTCTGTGAATCAAGAGGTCCGGGAACTGGGCAAGCCTTTCATGATCTACTGCTGTGCACATTGCATTTACTCGCTAATTGGCATATTTATAAAGAATTTAAGGTTATGAGCGGTGTCGCGCCTATTAATCTAGATGATCCATATCGTATTCTTTATTTAGGCTAATGCTGGTGGAAGCTGCAAATCATCTAATCAAATGAGTTCCGTATTATAAACCACAATATCTGTAAAGCACTCTCTTTTACAATACATTAATATTTGTGCCAACAATAGTTTAAAATACCGGTGTATCAACAATTTCAAGTGAGGTTTCTTCTATGTCAGATGTTACACATCATATGCGACTACCGTAAGGATCGTAATTTTTTTCCAATGTCAATGAACAACGACCAATATCCGTTTTACGTCTCGGCATGATGGGTTAAAATCACTGACAGGACTATTATTAGATTATCATGGAGATGCATGTGCAACAAATTCTTGTCAGACGTAATTTAAGAATGGCGAGGTGCATGAAACCCAAATCCCCTTCCGTCCAATCTTAACTTGACTGTGAATTTTGCGGAACGGAAAGTTCACAGATGAGTTGAAGAAAAGCCGAGTTGCACTTCCAGGGAAACTCCAAACAAAACCACTCTTCTCAAAAGTTGTTAACTCAACACGACTCAACAGTTTACTGCTGGATGTATCTTGTGCAATAAGTTCGTCCGCAGAATAAGCTGTAACTAGGGTGAGAGACTCGCACCTAGCTAGCTCGAAAACTGTCGCCTCAGTAACTGAATGGAGATTGTTGGAAGAAATGGAAACGCAAAAACACTTATAGTAGGCGATGTATTGAAGATAGAGATATGTTCTCCCGAGCTATTTTGTACAACTTTTCATGCTGAACAACTCATACACTCATAGTATATAGATATTTTTAACGATTTGCACAGCATGAGCTTAAAAGGCACACGGACGCCAGGTTTTTTCGATCTTTTCACTGAAATCGTCAATGCTTGACTTCCTTTGGTCATAATTAAATTATTTTCTACAGAAACCTTCCTCGAGATATCCTTTACAGAATGGTGAAAAACCGCATCAAAATCCATTCAGCGGTTCTCGAGATTAACCGTGACATCCAAGATACGGGGACTTTGTTTTATACTAAGTAGAGATTATACGCCAATCAGTACATTTTAATATAATATAATCCCCCTTCCGTCCAATCATAAATTGACTGTGAATTTTGTGGAACGAAAAGTTCACAAGCGAAATGAGAGTTGCACTTCCAGGGAATGGCGAGGTGAATGAAACTCAAATCCCCCTTACGTCCAATCTTAACTTGACTGTGTTTCACAGGCGAAATGAAGAAAACTCGAGTTGAACTTCCCGGGAAACTCCAAACACAACCACCCTTCTCAGAAGTCTTAACTCAACACGACTCAACGGTTTGCTGCTGGCTGTATCTGGGGCAATAGTTTCGCCCGCTAGCTTGGCTGTAACAGGGATGATAGATTAGCCCTTAGCTAGCTCGTAAACTGTCGCCTCAGTAGTTGAATGGACATGGTTGGAAGAAATTGAAACGTAAAATCACTTATAGTGGGCGATGTATTGAAGATAGACATATGCTCTTAGGGACATTTTTCTAGAGTTGAACAATTCTTACACTCATAGTATTTAGATATTTTTAACGGTTTGTCCAGCGTAAGCTTACAAAGCGCTCGGCCGACAGTTTTTTTTTGACTTTTCCACTGAAATCGTTACTGCTCGGCTTCCTTTGATCATACATACATTATATTTTGCAGAAATCATCGTTGAGATATCCTTTACAGAATGGTGAAAACCGCATCAAAATCCATCCAGTGGTTCTCGAGTTTATCCGTAACATCCAAGAATCGGGGACTTTGTCTTATACTAAGTAGAGATTTAGCACCCTGGTCTTGTTAAGAATTTCAAAGCTAATCAGAACAACATGAAGCTTATTGACTAACCTTTGAAGCAGTGCACTGGAAATCAATTCTCCTCCAAACAGCTTCGTCAGAGACAAGGTCTAAGTTGGTTTACTAACGTTATATGTCATCAATTTTAATTTATGTCACTCGCGCGTATTATACTACTTGCAACAAAGCATTGCAGTATCGATATGGGATGAATAGTGAGTACTTCTGTGTACTGACCTACTTACTGCTGGCCAATGGTTTCCGGTGTCTTTGATTTGGAGCTGGTTTTAATACCTCAATGCGAATGTTTCGCATCTCTATATTTACATCCTTATGTAATAAACTAATAGCACATTTTTAGCTAGAATTACCTGAACCCTTTGGAGTGTTGATGTACGATATTGAAGTTGCTATTTGATGTTGGAAGTAAACTACTGTATAAGTAAGGAAATTTCGGGGAAATAGTTTCAGTACTTAAAACTAAAATACAGAATTGAGGAAGGGTATTCCGTAATTTATTTCACTATGCACATAGTGACTTGACTTGAATATGTTAATATAATTATTTTCATGAATATACAGTAGTTATTCACACAAAACTTGATTAAAAGCTATGTCGTGAAGTGTTGTTACTGCCTCACGATCCTTCCAACATCTGAAAGAATTGATTTTGTATCTCTTCAGTTGATCAACACGAGCAAAGCTCGAATGATTGGGTAATGTATAACAAAGAATTACATGTGATAAAAACATTATACGTTCAAATAAATGTTAAACACATGTCATATTAAGCAGGTTGATTCACATTTCCCACTAATGTGGCTGAACTCGCGTTGACCGATTGAAACTTACAATATCAATTATTGTTAATAAAGATGGCTTCAAAATTTTTCGTATATCTGAAGGACTCGCCCAGTTTCTCTGGCGTAATCAGTACTTTTGACATTCTTACAATTTACCCCATTACAATCATGTATTCAGGTGATATGATTAAGAATACTTTAGACAATAACGTATTGTTCAAGTCAGAACAGAGTTTTCTTCGTTATTTGAAACATAAAGTGCAAAGAAGGAACCTGCAACCTTCGACATTTGCCTCAATTGCTCTACCACCTGAGCAAATGTACCTATTCACTCAAATCTATTAACAACTAGCTGAAGTACCCGTGCTTCGCTACGCGTCATAAATAAATTAAAATGTGAAAGTGACAGTAAAAACATGGGATAGGCGAGGTGCTGCACAGAGGGAGATTAAGGATGGAAAAATTTGTCCAACTACACCGTTCGGCGTTGACCGTGTTTTATAGCACAAATTTAGGTTTTACTCGCTAACCGTTGGAGATACCTTTCGGATAGAAAATGTAATTTTAAACCACGTATATGCCATCAAAAGTTTGGTATTTCTTAGTGTTCACTTTTTATTTGAAATGGAAATATGAAAAATTGAAACCAAGGGGTATAGTGACGTCACTAAAATGGTCGCCATCTTAAAATAGTGCAAAGTATTGAAATCAAAAGTAGTCTATATATTAACCAGGTAAATCAACTACTTCCATGTAAAATTCATGTAAGTCGGACCAGTGGTTCTTGCGGGATTGAGTAATACACAGACACACACCATCTCATTTTTAGCCTCGCTTCGCTCGCGTCATAGTCGTGTCATATTGTTATTCAATGACATGCAGGTTTAACCCCCTTAACACCCCTTTAGAACCAGAATATCCAAAAATCCCTCCTTAGTAGACTTTTTCGACACACAACAAACATATCCCCATCTTCTAACTTTAATAGTTTTGATTGGTCGAAGAGAGTGAACATCCAAAAATCCTTCCTTAGTGGACGTTTTCCTTCCAGAATTTCACCCCTCCCCATTGGATTTATGAAAAAAAAACCGGTCGAACACCTACTTATTTTAATTATAAATTCATTTATTTATTTATTTTAAGCTGATTGAAACTCGGAGAAAATCAAACTCCTCGCCTATGTCGTTTAAGAGATACACGCTCCGTTAGGACTCTTTCAACCCCCACTTTTCATCCCTTTCACCTCATAATATACACCACATCGAAAAACCATTAGACATATGTCAGCTTATTTTTAATGATTAGTATATATGCCAAGTATCACATCCCCAAATGAAACCACTCGTGAGATATTGTTATTCATTGAAATGCACGTTTACCCCCTTAACACCTCTTTAGAACCTGAATATCCAAAACTCTTTCCTTAGTGGACGTTTTCCTCTTACAAAGAACTTATCCCCAAAATTTCATGTTTCTAACTTCAATAATTTTGGCTGGGCGATGATGAGTGAGTGAGTCAGTCAGGATATTTTCTTTCATTTATTTTTGAGAATTTCACCCCTCCCCATTAACCCCTTAAATTGGATTTATGAAAAAAAAACGGTCGAACACCTATTTACTTATTTAAAGTTGTTTCCCCCCTGAGTTTGATGAGTGAGTAAGTGATTCAATCAGTTAGGACACTTTCTTTCCTGTTTTCCCCCCCGAATTTCACTCCTCCCCATGGGCCCCTTAAATTGGATTTATGAAGAAATGGTCGAACACCTATTTACTTATTTTTAAGCTGCTTTTTCCGCTGAATTTCAAACTTATCGCCTATGTTGAATAAGAGATACAGTACACGCTCCGTTAAGAATCCTTCAACCCCCAATTTTCTCCCCTTTCACCTCATAATATTCACCATATCGATAAACCCTTTGACATATGTCTGCTTATTTTGAATGCTTAGTTTATATGCCGAATATCACATCCCCAAATGAAATAACTCGTGAGATATTGTTATTCAATGAAATGCAAGTTTAACCCCCTTAACACCCCTTCAGAACATGAATATCCAAAAATCCATCCTTAGAGGACTTTTTCGATATACAACGAACATATCCCCAAAATTTCAAGTTTCTAACTGCAATAGGTTTGCTGGGGGATGATGAGTGAATATCCAAAAATCCTTCCTTAGTGGACTTCTTTCCCCAGAATTTCATCTCTCCCCATGAGGCCCTTAAATTGGATTTATGAAAAAAACATCGAACACCTATTTACTACTTTTTCAATCTGATTTTTCTCCCTGAGATTCTTACTTTTTGCCTCTGTCTTTTAAGAGATACTTGCTCCGTTAAGAATCCTTCAACACTCACTTTTCACAAATACACCTCATAATATACACCACACCGAAAAACCCTCAGACATATGCCTTGTATCCCATCCCAAAGGAAACCAATCGGTAGATATTGTTATTCAATTAAATGCAAGCCTACCCTCTTAACAACCATTTAGAACCTGAATATCCAAAATTCCTTCCTTAGCGGACGTTTTCGACATACAACGAACATAGCCCCTTAATGTCATGTTTCTAACTTCAATAAGGGCCCCTTAAATTGGATTTATGAGAAAACGGTCGAACACCTATTTACTTATATTCTAAGCTGTCTTTTCCCGACGAATTTCAAACTTCTCGCCTATGTCGTTTAAGAGATACACGCTCTGTTAAGAATCCCTCAACCCCCAATTTTCACCCCTTTCACCTCATAATATACACCACATCGATAAACCTTTAGACATTTGTCTGATTATTTTAATGATTAGTTATATATCGAATATCACATCCCCAAAGAAACAACTCATGAGATATCGTTATTCAATGAAATGCACGTTTACCCCCTTAACACCTCTTTAAAACCCGAATAACAAAAATCATTCATTAGTTGACGTTTTCGACATACAGCGAACATATTCCCAAAATTTCATTTTTCTAACTTTAATAGTTTTCGCTGGGCGTGATGAGTGAGTGAGTCAGACAGGACATTTTCTTTCAATTATTTTTACCAGAATCTCACCCATCCCCATGGGCCCCTTAAATTGGATTGATGAAAAAACGCTTGAAACCTATTAACTTATTTTTAAGCTGTCTTTTCCCCCTGAGTTTGATGATTGAGTGAGTTAGTCAGTCAGTTAGGACACTTTCTCTCCTTTCCCTCCCCCAGAATTTCACCCCGCCCCATTGGCTCCTTAAATTAATTTATGAAAGAACGGTGGAACACCGATTTACATATTTTTTAAGCTGATTTTTTTCGCTGAGTTTCAAATTTCTCGCCTATGTCGTTTAGGAGATAGGCCTACACGCTTCGTTAGGAATCCTTCAACCCCCAATCTTCACCCCTTTCACCTCATAGTAATACACCACATCGAAAAACCCTTAGACACATGTCTGCTTATTAGCCTATTTTCAATTTTGAAAAAATAGGCTTATGAGATCACCTTTTGTCTGTGTGTGTGTGTGTGTGTGTGTGTGTGAGGTGTGTGTGTGTGTGTCCCCCTAATAAAATATAAACGGCTGGAGCGATTTCAATGGAACTCGGTAAGTTCAGAGCGCTATTCCCGGCGACCTCGACCGTGTCCTTCAAATTTTGGTACGTCTCACCAATCCAACATGGCGGCTGTGCGAAATATTTCACTAGCATTCAATATCTCCGGAACTATTAACGATATCGCCCTGAAATTGTGTACTGTGATAAAGGGCACTACTAGAAGTTCACCTATGAGACTTTCAAAAACCTGGTGACTACAAAACCAAAATGGTGGCCAAGCGAATTAGAGACTTTTAAATATACTTTTCTCGCGATTTAACTATCCAAACGTAATGAAACTTGGTACAGCAATTGTTTATACACATTGAAATGCACTGGAGTCTAATTTAGTTCAATTGTTTACATAACCTCCAAATGGCGGCTGTGCGAAATATTTCACTGACATTCTATATCTCCGAAACTATTACAGATATCATCATTGCAATTTTGTACGGTGATAAAGGGTACTGATACAATTTTACCTATGTATATTTCATAAATCTGTAAAGTACAAAACGAACATGGCGACCAAGCGAATTTGAAATATTTTAATGGACTTTTCTCGTGATTTAACTCTCTGAGCGCCGTGAAATGTGGAACAGTAAATGATTTTGCAGTTTGTAATGCACTGCCATCTAATTTAATTCAATTGTTTACATAACCTCAAGATGGCGGTTGTGCCAAATTTTAAAATTAAGTTTTTATTTATTGTGTCGTAATCATGCGATCGAAGTGAAAGTTTGAATAATGAACCTAGGCAATAATTGTCCTTGAATGGTACATAACTCTATGGCCTATACATATAACAATCCTAAATGGCGAGCTTCCGAAATATTTAGACGGTTCTCAATATCTATGAATCTTTTACAGCAACCAAACTGAATTTTTTAATGTTCATAGAGACTATGAACATATGTTCACCTATAGGACTTTCAGTAACCTGGTGAGCACAAATCCAACATGGCGGCGACGCGAAGTATAAATATTTAAATGGACGTTTCTCGCGAATTAACTATCCGAGTGCCGTGAAACGTTGCACGTTAAATGCTTATACAAATGTTGATCCACTGGCATCTAATTTATTTCAATTGTTTGCTTAATCACAAGATGGCTGCTGTGCGTAATTTTAAAATCTCGTATTTACTTCATGTGTTTTAATCATGCGATTGAAGTTTGTATACCGCACGTACACAATAATATTAATGTAATAGTACAAAAATAAAAATCCAACCTTGCGACCATCTGAAATATTTAGACGGTTCTCAATATCTACGAATCTGTTACAGCAATTAAACTGAAATTTTGTATGTAGATAGAGGCAATTAACATGAGTAGGATATATGAAAATAGGCTGTATAGTTCTTCACGGAACTACTTGTTTTTAAAGATTAGTTTATATGCCGAGTATCACATCCACACATGAAACCACTCGTGAGATATTGTTATTCAATGAAATGCATGTTTAACCCCCTTAAGACCCCTTTAGAACCTGAATATTCAAAAATCCTCCTTTAGTGTATGGTTTTGACATACAACGAACATATCCCGAAAATGACATGTTTCCAACTTCAATTTTTTTGGCTGGGCGATGATGGGTGAGTGAGTCAGGACATTTTCTTTCTTTTTTTTTCTTTTCTTCAGAATTTCACCCCTCCCGATGAACCCCTTAAATTTGATTTATCAAGAAACTGTCGAACTCACATATACTTATTTTTAAGCAGTTTTTCCCCCTGAGTTTGAAGAGCGAGTGAGTCAATCGGTTAGGACACTTTCTTTCCTGTTTTTTTTACCCAGAATTTCACCCCTCCCCATGGGCCCCTTAAATTGGATTTATGAAAAAACGGTCAAACACCTATTTACGTATTTTTTGCTGATTTTTTTCCGCTGAGTTTCAAACTCCTCGCCTCTGTCGCTTAAGAGATACAGGTTCCGTTAAGAATCTTTCAACCCCCACTTTTCACCCCTTTCACCTTACAATGTACATCACATCGAAAAACCCTTAGACATATGTCTGCTTATTGTTAATGATTAGTTTATATGCCGAGTATCACATCCCCCAATGAAACCAATCGGGAGATATTGCTATTCAATGAAATGCAGGTCTACCCCCTTAACACCCCTTTAGATCCTGAATACCCAAAAATCCTTTCTTAGTGGGCGTTTGCGGTCCTTGAGGAAGCTGCATACCAAATTTTATTCCAATCCGTTGGGTTGTTTTTGAGATTTCGTGATGAATGTGTGAGTGAGTGTGTGAGTGGTATTTGACAAATATCTAGTAGATAGTGTCAAGTCTTTGTTATGCTATACTCGGTTGACAGTGCTTTGTGAGCAGTTGAGTAACTAGCGGGATTTCAAGTAAAGATCCTCATTTTCTATACCGGTAATGCAGAGCGCAAATGGCATCAAGTCGGCCGTGTCTCGACTTGAGCTATGTTGCCATGGAAACTATCTGCCTTGCCATTCCTTGCCGAAGCCGTCGGATTTTTTAAGAGCGTTAAAAATCCCTCAGTATGCCTTCCTTCGCAGGGGAAGTAAAGCCGGCGGTCCCATGTCATAGATTTATGGCATGTTAAAGAACATTCCACTAATTGCACCTGTGTGAAGCTAAATTGGATAGGTTATTGTAAACAACGCTCTTAGGTTTCTAAGTTCGTTGCCAAGAGCCGACTGCGGTGGTGTCTAGCAGCTGAGTTGTGAACTTAGCCTAGTAGTCGTTGACGGTGGCGCTTGGCGGCAAAAGTAGGAACTATTTGAAAAATTCTAAGTTGCAGTACTTAAATTAAAATTACAGATAACACACACTAATACAGTCATCACAATTAACACCGGTTATCAGACAGATTCTACACACACCCAAAGTACACGGGGCTACATGACCGCGTTGTCGCAGCCCCTAAACTTAAGAACCAACCAACCAACCTATGATTTGATTAGCCTGTGATTGAGTGCAAAAGTGCCGAAATCAGAATAATGAGAAAGTCTATCGAAAATTCATGTAGCCAGCGGTTCCTTCTGGGTCCTAAACTATGTGTATGCAAAATTTGGTTGAGATTGATGAAACGGTGTAGATTTGTATACGGAACCATCCCACCCACCCACCCACCCACCCACATACATACATACATACAGACTTTCACTTTTATATATAAGATAAGATGCTAATGCAACTAGCGTATGCTGACTAGACAAATCAAACACCTTCAATGGTTGACAAAGAGTCGATTTATAGAAAATAATACTGTAAAATTAGCGCATCACCATTCTTTGGTTTAGGAAAGCATCAACTTTAAAAATAGGGATAGAGTATGTAGATCATTGAACATATATTGGTAATACCCATACTGTTGTCGAGGTATTATCGAAAAGAAAATGTGTCAGGTAAATGCATTTAGTATGTAGAAATGGTAAATACAAATTCTAAAGAACGGTTTTTATTTTAGTTGTACATAAATAATAAAGCGTACAAATGATTCAGTTGGTCTGTATGAATATTTTAACCATGGATAGCGTGGATACCGTGACCATAAGCCAGAGGTGCTCCAACAATACCAGGTGCAGCAATAGCAGCATGACCAGCGTAAGCTATAGGGGCTGCGGCTATGGCAGGGACAGCCACAACAGCTGGAGCTGCGATACGGGCGCCGAGATATCCAGGTGTGGCGATAGCGACGGCCACCAGGGCGAGGAAAACAAACTGGAACAAGAAAATACAACACAGACAGAGAATAAATCTTACAAATGTCGTCAGTGCTTGAGAATATTAGCATCACAATCTTGAGATCGGAAAACTGATGGGCTCAGTTCAAAATGCAACACCCCTCAATGCTACACTCATGGTCACGTAGATCTTGTACAACAATTCTGTACACATTTCCACGGAAACACACACATATTGCTATTAGAAGGAAACTTTGTAAATTTTCAAATTTCAAATTGCAACTATTTTAATCCAATTTTAAAAATTTGGTTCTATCTTTGTGCTGTCTTTCACGGTTTCTCTCATAATTGCCATGTGTATAGACATGTGTGGACTTATCTATTTTTAAAGTGTGTGTTACCCCTTCTGCTACAAAATTGTTCTTACCCACTAATTACACACGTGTTAATTAAAAAATATTAGTTCATTTTTTAATTTGAGCAAACAAAAACCGTTTTTGAATGGTTTATAGAAAGGCGAATTAGTAGTCTATTGTCTTGCAATTTAAATAAATGACAGAAAATGGCGATTCTCCTTTTTCTCATCGTGCCTATTATTGAATTACTTTCCCTATAGACAATTTTATTAAGCAATATTCTCGGTTGTTCATCCATATGGTGTTTTGTATTGTGCCCGTTTGGACCGAGATCCAAAGACCACATTTTGCAAATTACCGAAATCAGTTCAGCACGAGAAAATATATCTCAGGGTCTATCTGGGCGAATACTAGGTCTAAAACTGACATCCCTGATATCGGTAATTCGCAAGTAAGGTAGGGAGAGAAATTATTTGAAAATCACACACTTCTTAAAAATCTCAATTTATTTATAACTAGCAGAAGTACCCGTTCTTCGAACAGTGTTCGTTGTTAACACCAGACATTATCAATTGAGCTACTGTTGCAATGGTTAGCGGTTTGTCATTCCTTCAAGTTTATCCGAACGAAGTTATTTTCCTGGGAATATCACACACACTGTTAATTTAAGGCCCTGAAAATGTAGTTTTCGGAGACCCTTTATAGATTCCCGAATGTTGTGTCTCACATTGAGAAGCGCAACATATGCTTTGGTCGTCCTTCTAGGATAATTTTTATACTTCGCCTATTTTAGCATGTATTGAAAAGTTTTTCACTATATCCACCCTTCTACTGTATGCGAAGTACGGTGAAGAGTTTTATAAATGATTGGTGTATTGAAAAAAAAAGGAAGGAAGCTTGTAGTTTAACGTGACTGTTAAGGTTGGTGTATTGACTCTCATGGTTACCATACCTAATCTTACGATGCACCAAGCATCCGAACACGATCTATAGGCGTACAGAAAGATACACAGAAAGACAGACAGACAATTCTATTGTCTACAACATAATACCCAGATATCCAAATATGGGTATATCTACCATACAGTATCAATCAAAATCATCCTTACGATGAACCCGTATGTCGACAAAAAAAAAAGTTAAAATGTGCTCTCAGACTAAATTCACCTAACGTGTACTTCCTGACGTGAAATAGAAGTGAAAGCCTTGTAGACGTAACGCAATACTCGTCACATAAAAACTGACCCTCTACGTTGTGTTAGGTCCCCATACACAGGAAGACCCCTCTCATAAATTATAAATTCTTGTGGTGCATGAAAATTCAGGATCTTTAGCCTCAAATTGCCCAAATTCCTAAAAGCCGCAAAAAATGCTGGTTCAATTCAGGAATTTTTGAAAATAATGTTGCTGTTTGGAGATATAATAGACCTTCTGTACTATATGTCGAACGTGAAAATTGCATGAAAAAATTCTAGGTTACCCGTTGACCCCCTTAATTGCATTGATGAATTATACAGTCTACGTTAGTTCCGTGATAACCTTATAGCCATTTGCAAACGTTCACAGAAATGTAATAAATGGAGTGGCATTGCTTCTTACAGAAATAGAAGGAAAGTTGTATGCCACCCCTTGATATAATGTTCTCATGGTTACCGATTTGCAATCTCTCATTGATGATTCCTTATTTCAGCCCGAAGGCTGGTTGGATCCTCAAACAGTACAGTTTGTTAAATTAAATTAAATTAGTTTTCTGGGAATATACCAGAAACTGTTGGATTTAGAGCCTTATAATGTAGTTTTCGAGGACCCTTTAGGGCCCCCGAGTTTTGTTTCTGGCACCGAGGGGATTTTTCTCGTCGTTGTACGCCATAATATAATACTAATAATAATATAATATAGGGAGAAATTATAACACCTAATTTTTTTTATTAATAATGCAGCCAATGGCCATGCACTTTTCTTTTCAGGACGGGTCAGGGAACGGATATTATCAGAGAAAAAAGCATTCACATCACGCATGAGCAAAATGTAAATGGCCTACCATTTAACTAAGGACATCTATAAGAAAAGGTCAATATCCTCCAACGCAAAACTAAAACATTACTGCAGTGTCATCCGTCCGGAGGTCTTGCATGCTTCTGAATGCCTCACGATGAACCAAAAAGGCTTGGTCGAGAAACCGGAGGCCAAGGAAAGGAACATTTTGAGAAAGATATTGGGTTCCATCAAAGACAATGGGGAATTCAGAAGACGGCATAACTATGAACTATATACTCATGTGGAGAAGATAAGTAACGTCATTCGGAAGAGAAGGATACCATTTTTTGGGCATGTGAAACGAATGAGCCCAGTGAGACAGGGCAACCGCAACATAACTTACTTTCAGGAGAGGAAAACAAAATGGGCCTGGTTCATTGAACTGGATAAAGATCTGAAAGAAGTGAGGATTACACCAACATACATTTAGGAGCGCGCCCCACTCAAAAGGAAACTTCAAGCTTGCAAAGGTTTCCAAGAAAAACCGAAGCTGAAAACGGGAAAGATTTGGACCCAGGAACGGATGGAAGTCCACCGAGAACGAATGCGGGCGTACTGGGCAAACGTCAAAGCCAGTAGGAGACAGTTGGAATGACGCGGTCCATAGATGGCCTAAACGAAATGAATGATTGCATAATATGGGGATAGGAATATAATAGATCTGCCGTACCACACCCGCAGGTGTAAATCGCGTGAAAAAATTCTAGAGTACCCCTTCACCCCCTTAAGCGCATTATACGAATTGGTGAATTTTACAGCTTACTTTGGTTCCGTGATAACCTTCTAGCCGTTTGCAAACTTTCACACTAATGTAATTAATGGAATTGCATTGCGTCTTACAGCAATAGACGGACCTCTGAGAATCTGTTGCCATGGTTACTGGCTTGCATTCGTTCATTAGTTTATTAAATGAAATTAGTTTTCTGGGAATATCTCAAAAACGGTCTTAAATGGCCTTAAAATGTGGTTTTCGGGGACCCGAGTTTTGTCTCTCACATTGAGGGGCTGAAAATTAGCTTTGTCTCGTCCTTCTACGCTTATTTCAGCATTTATTTTGATGGGGTAGGCCCCTTTTATGAGAGGTACGGAGAAGAGTGACATCAATGATAAGTGTCGTGCCTCTGATGGATATCTGTACCAAATTTTACCTTGATACACCCAGCCGTTCTCGAGTTATAAGGGAACAAAGTTGTCCACAGACAAACAGACAGACAGACAGACAAAACAATTATTTTCGCGCGCATCCATCATAAAACAGTCTGAAACGCGTAAGCAACTCAAATTTCCGTAGAAATTCAGAGAGAAACAGACAAACTTTAATTTTTATATAGAGAGAGATATACTGCACCCCTCGGCGTTGACCGTGTTTTATTGCACAAATTTAGGTTTTACTCGCTAACTGTTGGAGATATACGAAAAGTGATAAGGAACTTTCGGATAGAAAATTAAATGGTAAAGCTCATGTATGCCATCAAAAGTTTTCTATTTCTTAGCGTTCTCTTTTTATTTGAAATGGAAATATGAAATTTCGAAACCAAAGGGTGTAGTGACGTCACAAATGTCGGTTTTACTCGCTAACCGTTGGAGATACACTAAAAATGATAAGGACCTTTCGGATAGGAAATTAAATTTCAAAGCTCGCATGTGCCATCAAAAGTTTGCTATTTCCTACCGTTCTCTTTTTATTTGATATGGAAATATGAAATTTTGAAACCAAAGGGTGTAGTGACATCACTAAAATGGTCGCCATTTTTAATAGTGCAAAATTTCGAAATCGAAAGTATCCTATATGTAAACCTGGTAAATCAGCTACATCCATGCAAAATTTCATTTAAATCGGACCAGTGGTTCTAGCGTTATTGAGTAACTCACAGACACACAGACAGACAGACAGACAGACAGAAAGACAGACACACACCATCTCATTTTTATTTATTAGTATGATTAAAATTTGAAAATTACTGGCAATAAGCCTCAAAAACACAAACACAATCACATATAAAAAAATCAACATCTCCTATAAATAAGCAAACACCTCTGAACTTCGCTGAATTGATACCCAGAAAATTGATAGTCCATTCTGGTATCAACAAAAAAAAATATATTTACAATCAGGTGACCACGATTCGATTAAGAGTTCCAGTGATCCCTTCTATTTACATTTGCAGATTCACTTTAACGAAGATTTGTTTAAGATTGTTCAAGTAAATGTTGAATGTTATTTTGAAAATTTTCACTTTGATTACTCCATGATGTTTTCCAAAAAAAATATATTGGAAAAATTATTTCACTGAATTCATTGAAGTTTTGCATCAACATAATATCAATATTCGGCTAACATAACGTCGAATGTTAATATTGTTGTGTCTTGTGAAATTTTTGTTTCAAAGAACAAAAATGTTTATACATTTTCATCTTTATAATGATATGAAAAATAAATCCTTACTTTTCTCTCATTTCCATTTGTCTCACATTAAACAAAAATTAACTTTACTCATCTCAAAATTTGTTACATAAATTAGCATGAATTGTTATTAACAATATAAATTGTTGTGATCTACTATCAGTTGATCAAATCACTTCCCACAAATACTTTTCTCACACTCAGATAATTTTCTAACATCTCAAAATAAAAATAAAATGTTAATCACAGAATTTATTATTTTTATTATTATTTTCAAAATTTTCTATAAATTTATTTATAACAGGTCTTTTCTCACACTCCGATTATGAATATTTAATGCTCATTTAAAATGTTATTATTATTATTATTATTATTATTATTATTATTATTATTATTATTCCAAGCACGAAACATGAATATTTTCAGTTATTTATTCCCTAATTGCATTAGCTACTATTTATTTTCTTAATATTTTTTCGGTCAGGTTCATCAAATCTAAACTCATATGTTATTCACATATCTAGGCATAATATTGGAAATCAAGATTGATCCAGGTAAAAAGTAAATATTCAGATCTACAGATTCTGGAATTTGACTAGAATATGGGGCGGACCACTTGCCTTACCCTTCTTTTACAACTGAGAGCACACATGCTCTTATTAACCACTTCAAATAACAAACACACATCTACATGTGCACATTACTACAGGAACCAATGTCCTCTTGGATGACCCCTTGGCCTCCACATAAACTCAAGTGTCGACAATCCTAATCACACACTAAAATCACCATATTTGACTTCAATTTTTTTTCACAATACTTTATCATTACTTTTTTAATGCTTTTGTAATATTCTGTCTTACCAATTTACTGTGTGTTCTCCAATTTAATTTTTCCAATGAAAAGATGTAGTTATTCCTGGTCAACTTTTCATTGCCTCCATTTTACATAATCTCACCCTAGTTTATACATTTTAATACCTGCCGCCTTATAATCCCTTCATTAACTATTTTTAGTGCTTTTGGAAAATCTCCTTCACTCAAATCCTTGCTATTCCACAGGCGAAATGAAGAAAAGCCGAAATGTAATTCCCGGGAAACTCCTAACACAACCACTCTTCTCTAAAGTTTTTAACTCAACACGACTCGACAGTTTACTGCTGGATGTATCTGGGGCAATATGTTCGTCCGCTAGCTAAACTGTAACTGGGGTAATAGACTCGCCCCTAGCTAGCCCCTAAACTGTCGCCTCAGTAACTGAATGGAGAGTTTGGGAAGAAATGAAAAAGTAAAATCACTTATAGTAGGCGATGTATTGATGATAGAGATATGCTCTCCCGGGCTATTTCGTAGAACATTTCATGCTGAACAATTCCTGCACTCTTAGTAGAGTATATAGATATTTTTAACGGTTTGCAAAGCGTAAGCTTATAAGGCTAACGGACGCCAATTTATTTTCGAGCTATTCACTGAAATCGTTAGTGCTTGACTTCCTTTGGTCATAATTAAATTATTTTCTGCAGAAACCTTCCTCGAGATATCCTTTGCAGAATGGGGAAACCCGCATCAAAATACGTTCAGTGGTTCTTGAGATTTCCCGTGACATCCAAGATTCGGGGACTTTGTTTTATACTAAGTAGATATTATACGCCAATCAGTATAATTTCCCCCTTCCGTCCAATCTTAAGTTGACTGTGAATTTTTCGGATCGAAAAGTTCAAGGCGAAATGCGAGTTGCACTTCCAGGGAATGGCGAGGTGACTGAAACAAAAATCCGCCTTCCGTTCAATCTTAACTTGACTGTGTTTCACAGGCGAAATGAAGAAAACCCGAGTTGCACTTCCAGGGAAACTCCAAACACAACCACCCTTCTCAGAAGTCTTAACTCAACACAACTCAACGGTTTGCTTCTGGCTGTATCTGGGGAAATATATTCGCCCGCTAGCTAGGCTGTAACAGGGATGATAGAGTCGCCCTTAGCTAGCTCGAAAACTGTCGCCTCGGTAGTTGAATGGGCATGGTTGGATGAAATTAAAACGTAGAAACACTTATAGTGGGCGATGTATTGAAGATAGGCATATGCTCTCGGGACATTTTTGTAGAACTTTTCATGCTGAACAATTCTTACACTCATAGTATTTAGATATTTTTAACGGTTTGCCCAGCGTACCCTTACAAAGCGCTCGGACGCCAGGATTTTTTTCGACTTTTCCACTGAAATCGTTACAGCTCGGCTTCCTCCGATCGTAAATAAATTATGTTTATAGATATCATCCTCAAGATATCCTTTACAGAATGTTGAAACCCGCATCAAAATCCATCCAGTGGTTCTCGAGTTAACCCGTAACATCCAAGAATCGGGGACTTGGTTTTATACTAAGTATAGATATAGATATAGATTTAGCACCCTGCTCTTTTTAAGAATTTCAAAGCTAATCAGAACAACGTGAAGCTCATTGACTATCCCTTGAATCAGTGCACAGGAAATCAATTCTCCTCCAAACAGCTTCGTCAGAGACAAGGTCTAATTTGGTTTACTAACGTTATAAGTCATCAATTTTAATTTATGTCACTCGCGCGTATTATACTACTTGCAACATAGCATTACAGTATCGATATGGGATGAATAGTGAGTACTTCGGTGTACTGACCTACTTACTGCTGGCCAATGGTTTTCGGTGTCTTTGATTTGGAGCTGGTTTAATACCTCAATGCGAATGTTTCGCATCTCAATATTTACATCCTTATGTAATAAACTAATAGCACATTTTTTGCTACTATTACCTGATTTTTGGAGTGTTGATGTACGATATTGAAGTTGCTATTTGATGTTGGAAGTAAACTACTGTATAAGTAAGGACATTTCGGGGAAATAGTTTCAGTGTTTAAAACTGACATACAGAATTGAGCAAGGGTATACCGTAATTTATGCACCTAGAGACTTGAATATGTATAATATAATCATTTTCATGAATATACAGTAGTTATATACACAAAACATGTTTAAAAACTATGTCTTGAAGTGTTGTTACTGCCTCACGATCCTTCCAACAACTGAAAGAATTGATTTTGTATCTCTTCAGTTGATCAACACGGACAAAGCTCGAATGATTAGGTGATGTTTTACAAAGAATTACATGTGATAAAAACGTTGTACGTTCAAATAAATGTTAAACACAAGTCATATTCCTCAGGTTGATTCACATTTCCCACTAATTTGACTGAACTCGCGTTGACCAACTGAAACTTACAATGTCAATTATTGTTAATACAAATGGCTTCAAAGTTTTTCGTATATCTGAAGGACTCATCCAGTTTCTCTGGCGTAATCAGTACTTTTGACATTCTTAAAATTTACCCCATTACAGTCATGCATTGTGGTGATATGGTTAAGATCACCTAAGAAAATAACGTATTGTTCAAGTCAGAACAAAGTTTTCTTCGTTATTTGAAACATAAAAAGCAAAGCAGGAACCTGCAAACTTTGACATTTCCCTCAATTGCTCTACCACCTGAGCAAATGTACCTATTCACTCAAATCTATTGACAATAAGATGCTAATGCAACTTGCGTATGCTGACTAGACAAATCAAACACCTTCAATGGTTGGCAAAGAGTCTATTTATTGACAATAATATTTTAAAATTAGCACATCACCATTCCTTGGTTTTGGAATGCATCAACTTTAAAAATAGGGAAAGAGTATGTAGTGTAGATCATTGAACACATATTACAAACTCTAAGAAACAGTTTTTATTTTAGTTGTACATAAATAATAAAGCGTTCAAATGATTCAGTTGGTCTGTATGAATATGTTAACCATGGATAGCGTGGATACCGTGACCATAAGCCAGAGGAGCTCCAACAATACCAGGTGCAGCAATAGCAGCATGACCAGCGTAAGCTATGGGGGCTGCGGCTATGGCAGGGGCAGCCACAACAGCTGGGGCAGCCACAACAGCTGGAGCTGCGATACGGGCGCCAAGATATCCAGGTGTGGCGATAGCGACGGCCACCAGGGCGAGGAAAACAAACTGGAACAAGAAAATTCAACACATTCAGACAGAGAATAAATCTTCCAAATGTCGTCAGTGCTTGAGAATATTAGCATCACAAGCTTGAGATCGGAAAAATGATGGGCTCAGTTCAAAATGCAACACCCCTTAATGCTACACTCTTCTTCTTTCTCTCCTTCAGAACGGTCAAGACATATCCCCTCAAGTATTGCCTTCTTTATGGGTCTGTAGTCTCGTTATAGAATGTTGCACGAGAATTTTAATGTTTTCTACAACCGCATGCGTTATTAGGACGTGTGGAAATTCTCTTCGCACCAAAATAATACCATCATTCAACGGCACAAGCTGCTTTAAGTTGCCAGCGCAGTAGAGAGCCGGTTTGTCTGTGCCATCGTTATCAACAATGAAACGTACAATTTCTTCACTATCCGGAAAAGCATATCGCTGCTGAACTTGCAATAACAATGCCAGGTGCTTAAAATACAACGTACCTGGCTTTGCTATTCTTTACCATTATTAGCCTATTTTCAATTTTGAAAAAATAGGCTTATGAGATCACCTTTTGACCGTGTGTGTGTGTCTGTGTGTATGTGTGTGTGAGGTGTGTGTGTGTGTCCCCCCCCCTAATAAAATCTAAACGGCTGGAGCGATTTCAATGAAACTGGGTAAGTTCATAGCACTATTCCCGGCGACCTCGACCGTGCCCTTCAAATTTTGTACGTCTCACCAATCCAACATGGCGGCTGTGCGAAATATTTCATTAGCATTCAATATCTCCGAAACTATTACCGATATCGCCCTGAAATTGTGTACGGTGATAAAGGGCACTACAAAAAGTTCACCTATGAGACTTTCAAAAATCTGGTGACTACAAAACCAACATGGCGGTCAAGCGAAATTGAGACTTGTAAATAGACATTTCTCGCGAATTAACTATCCAAACGTAATGAAACTTGGTACTGCAAATGTTTATACACATTGTAATGCACTGGAGTCTAATTTAGTTCAATTGTTTACATAACCTCAAAATGGCAGCTGTGCGAAATATTTCACTGACATTCTATATCTCCGAAACTATTACAGATATCATCATGCAATTTTGTACGGTGATAAAGGGTACTGATACAATTTTACCTATGTATATTTCATAAATCTGTAAAGTACAAAACGAACATGGCGACCAAGCGAATTTGAAATATTTTAATGGACTTTTCTCGTGATTTAACTCTCCGAGCGCAGTGAAATGTGCTACATTAAATGATTTTGCAGATTGTAATACACTGCCATCTAATTTAATACAATTGCTTACATAACCTCAAGATGGCGGCTGTTCGAAATTTTAAATTTAAGTTTTTATTCTTGTGTCGTAATCATGCGATCGAAGTGAAAGTTTGAATAATGAAGCTAGGCAATAATTGTCCTTGAATGGTACATAACTCTATGGCCTATACATATAACAATTCTAAATGGCGAGCTTCCGAAATATTTAGACGGTTCTCAATATCTATGAATCTTTTACAGCAACCAAACTGATTTTTTAATGTTCATAGAGACTATAAACATATGTTCACCTATAGGACTTTCAGTAACCTGGTGAGCACAAATCCAACATGGCGGCGACGCGAAGTATAAATATTTAAATGGACGTTTCTCGCGAATTAACTATCCGAGTGCCGTGAAACGTTGCACGTTAAATGCTTATACAAATGTTGATCCACTGGCATGTAATTTATTTCAATTGTTTGCATAATCACAAGATGGCTGGTGTGCGAACTTTTAAAATCTCGTTTTTACTTCTTGTGTTCCAATCATGCGATTGAAGTTTGAATACCACACGTACACAATAATCTCAATGTAATAGTACAAAAATAAACAAGATGTTCAGTAAAGAACATATAGCCTACTTTCTCCTAAATGCATGGGTATTGTTATAACTCTTTGTCCATTTCAAGGAGTATGATTGAATGTTGGTTGTAGGAGCTTGTTGAAATACAACGTGCTATAGGGATATTAAACATGAATATGAGGTGCCCTTTGCTAGTGCTACCTCTGTACCAAATTTAGTTCAATTCGGTTTCACCGTGTTTGAATTGATAGGGGGAATCGATTTGCACACATACTTGGCCACCATCTGCAAACTATTGGGCTGATGTTCTTGCAGTTTGGTCAGAATATGTTTCCCACATAAAGATATGGTGTTGCAAAATTAGGTAGAGACTAGATTATTAGGTTGGTCGTAATTACATTTTAGCTTTTAACATTTGGGTGGCCGCGATTACGTTTCCATCAAGATAGCGGTGATATAAAACATGACACTGAGGTGCCCTTTGCTAGTACTACCTCTGTACCAAATTTCGTTCCATTTGGTTTCAGCGTGTTCGAATTAATAGGGGGAATCAATTTTGACATAAAGATGGCCTCCATCCGCAAACTATTAGGTGAATGACCTATTAGATTGGTCAAAGGATGCTCCCTCCATAAAGGTATGTAGTTGCAAAATTTGGTAGAGATCGGATGATTAGGTTAATCGTAATTTGATTTAAGCTTTGAACATTCGTGTGGCCGCCATTACGTTTCAGTCAAGATGGCGGCGATATAAAACATGACACTGAGGTGCCCTTTGCTAGTGCTACCTCTGTACCAAATTTCGTTCCATTCGGTTCCACCGTGTTCGAATTAATAGGGGGAATCAATTTTGACATAAAGATGGCCGCCATCCGCAAACTATTACGCTGATGACCTATTGGTTTGGTCAAAGGATGCTCCCTCCATAAAGGTATGTTGTTGCAAAATTTGGTAGAGATCGGATGATTAGGTTAGTCGTAATTTGATTTAAGCTTTGAACATTTGTGTGGCCGCCATTACGTTTCCGTCAAGATGGCGGCGATATAAAACATGACACTGAGGTGTCCTTTGCTAGTGCTACCTTTGTACCAAATTTCGTTCAATTCGCATTCACCGTGTTCGAATTGATAGGGGGGGACAGACATTCAGAGTACACACACTCACACACACACACACACACACACACAGACACACACACACACAGACTCACACACACACATACACACACACAGACAGACACACTTTTTTCGCCCTGTGTTGATCTCATAAGTCTACTTTCATTTTTTGCAAAAATCGAAAGTAGGCTAAAAATCCATCCAGGCGACCATATGTAATATTTAGACGGTTCTCAATATCTACGAATCTGTTACAGCAAATAAACTGAAATTTTGTATGTTGATGGAGACAATTAACATGAGCAGGATATATGAAAATAGGCTGTATAGTTCTTCACGGAACTACTTGTTTTTCTTAAAATTGGCCACGCTTCCCAGCCGTGTGTGGTTGTGCCGTCCAACAGTACAACTCACGTTAGGTTAACTTCCCTGTGTGTAAAACATATGGAAAATGAACCTTAAATATACCATACTGTAGGGGTGCATGACTACACGGTAATATATTCTTCTTCCTTATAATGAATTTAAAGTTCATTGTTTATGCACCTCCACTGGCAAATGGACTAAACGTGAATTGTTCTGAAAGACGGCACATCTACAGTACATACGGCTGGGAAGCGTGACGAATCTCAAGGAAAATAATGGGAAATACAAGCATAACTTTGAAAGAATAGTAGATTTTCCGCCTTCAATACTGTTTATTTCTAACTACTTACAGGGACTAGTTTCAGGGGCTAATACTCCCCCTTCCTCAACCTGTCCAACAAAACTTCACAAAGGAAAAACTTTCCATGTATAAGCTCATACAAAACACATGAAGAATAAAGAATAATGAAATAATAATTATTTACAATCCCGCTCGACGCTCCAAAGAAGATACTCTTATTGGATCACTAAGGCCTAGGCGCATCAGGACTCCTGAATAGGGCCGGTGCTGCGGTCCGCTGTACTCACTGCGTCATCGTGGGGCCCCTCTAGTCCCCTTGTTGCTCTTGGCAAACGTCAAGGCGGAGAAAATTTGTGGCCGCCTCACGCGCCGCCAAGAACTGCAATGCGCAGGGCGTGAACAAAAACAAACCGAATGCGCCTTGCGAAGTCTCTTACAGCTGAGTGTTAGTGACGTGCGTTGGCGGTTGGGGTTGTGGGAGATGGGAGGCTAAGGAAATGAGAATGAGTGAGGTTTGTTGACGTGCCGTGTATTGCTGTTATGGAGATTGATTAATACGTAGAATGAGAGGTGTCAATCTTTAGTATGTTATGAAAAATGATGGGTATGAATAGTGGTCCCAAGATGACGCAGTGGGGACAGCGGACCGCAGCACCGGCCCAATTCAGGAGTTCTGATGCGCTTAGGCCTTAGTGATCCAATAAGAGTATCTTCTTTGGAGCATCGAGCGGGATTGTAAATAATTATTATTTCATTATTCTTTATTCTTCATGTGTTTTGTATGAGCTTATACATGGAAAGATTTTCCTTTGTGAAGTTTTGTTGGACAGGCTGAGGAAGGGGGAGTATTAGCCCCCGAAACTAGTCCCTGTGAGTAGTTAGAAATAAACAGTATTGAAGGCGGAAAATCTATTATTCTTTCAAAGTTATAGTTACGTCAATACGGACCTGAATAATCGACATTATGAAATACAAGCATTGTGGGATACGTGTATTACAAGTTCATCGATGATATAATCATGGATATGAATAACGACTTTTTGACTTCTGAGCGTTTTTGTATCCTGCACACCTTGTTCTTTTATGCACCGGTACTTATAGACGAGAATCCGTGTCGCGGATACACTTCTGAAAATCACTCACTTCGCCTCACGTTTCCATTCGCGACAGGTTTTACATTTTACATCATTCAACATTATATAAATCAAATACATTCGTAACGAAACAAACTATACGTAATTATGCCATGAAACTACGAGCTTGTTTCGTTATAGCAACGTATAGGCGACACTACTGACCTAGTGTGCTTAGAATAACAAGAAATATGTCCCTAAGACGCGTAACTAAGAGCTTTCGTTCTCACAGCAACGTGTAGACGACTCTACTGACCTAGTACACCGGGTGATTCAGCAGCCTCATTCAATATCGTTTGCTGCAACCCAACTAACGCGTGTTGGCAGGAAGGTCGATATATCTCTGCCTTCATCCCGTAAGGTACTAATGCACTGCAAGCATATCTCGCAAACGATACCGTACACTATTATTCTTCCCCCGTATTAGTCTGTAGTCACATCGAGGGAAAACTAGTAGTGGTTCAGTATCGTTTTTAGGAAATGCTTGCAGTGCACGGGATGCAAGCAGAGAATTATCGACCTTCCTGGCAACACGTGTTAATTAGATTGCAGCAAATGATATTGGAAGGGGCTGCTGAATCATCCGGTATATAGATGAACAACCAACACGTATCTAAGGCGCGTAACTAAGAGCTTGCAGTCTTATAGCAAAGTATAGATTACGCTCTTGAAGTAGTAGACCTATATGTAGGTTAAGTAGACGTGTTGATATGGTTACCATGGTATCTGAAAAATTAATGACGCTAATTCCAGCTTGACCTTCTGCCTTAGAACAATGTTGGCCATGCTAATGACGGAGAAACAATTTTAAGTACTATTTGGCGGACAATTATTCATCGTCATCATTAGTGCTATTTAGAGTTATAACATTCCGAGTTACTGCTCCTGTTGCTATATTAATGCCGTCCAATACTCCTCGTGACAAATCCTCGCCATTGCGGAAGGAGTTCAGTGCTTCACTTAATGTATAATGACTGACGAGTGTTATGGAAGTAATATAGGAAGTTCCCTTACCATTAACGGAGTAATATGGTTTTGTAAGCAGGCATTAGCATGTTAGGAGCCAAATTTCAATTCTGCCTATATAATCAATCGATACAATTGCTTTTGCTTTCCAGTAGGCTAGCCCAAGTGTTTCTTACAAATGGTTGGGGTTTAGTTGGATGACATGTTTCGCTCAACATGCGAGCATCATCAGATCTAATTATACAACACAAAATTAATCTACAAAACACAACCAATAACCACAATGTAACCCTCTGACAACAACCCCTAAAGCCACGGCAAAATCTTAAAAATTACAGCCACCACTGCAGTTGAATACTATAGCATTAAGCACCTGTGAAGAAAACTATTCATTTTAATATCTTGGCAAAAGTTTGAAAGACCAAGCAATGGCAATCCCACCCACAATCAGTCTGCCCCTCCCCCTCCCCCCCCCCCCCCCCCCACCCCCCTACTCAACTAATCTATGAATGTATAAATAATTCATCTAACATTTCCTTTGAGTATAGGAGTGACTGGCTGCGTGGCTCAGGGGTACCGTTCTCGCCTACTGAACCCAAGACAGCAGATGGAATCCCTGCTTAAAGGTTGCTGAAATCTTGTGTTGTTGCTTCATTTAGGGGCTTTGTGACACCATGGTCATGTAGCTCCGTGTATTTAGCTGTGAGTTTGTGGGTGTGTAGAATTTGTCTCATAACCTCTGTTATTGAAATGGCTGTATTAGTGTGTGTATTTGTAATTCAGATGAGGATTGGGAAGGAAGTGGCCGTGGCTTTAATTTAAGCGGAATAGGCCGTGGTGCTCAAATATGAGGGCATCATGACATTATATTTACTGGCCTGTTAAAGATCCCCTTCGGGGCAATATTCTGCCAACCCAGTCTCTCTAAGAACCGAAGTAGTTAAGAGGGACACAAAACCGTAAGAGGGGAAACTACATTTTAAATAACCAAAATAATAACGATTGTAATATTCTGTGCCTGTCATAAATCTTGTTCAACAATACACTGTACACATTTCCAAGGAAACACACACATCGTGCTATTAGAAAGGATGTTGAAAATTTCAAAAATTTGAATTGCAACTTTATTAATCCAATTGAAAATTTGGTTCTAGCTTTTTTCTGACCTTCACCGTTCCTCTCATATCTCCCATGTTTATAGCAATTTGTGGAATTCTATTATTAAAGTGTGTGTTACCCCTTCTGCTACTAAATTGATCTTATTCATTAAGTACACAGGAGTTAATTAAACAATATTAGTAAATTTTTATTTTGAGCAAACTAAAAATAAATTTTAATGGTTTATAAAAATATGAATTAAATCCACACAGATTTGAGTGACATCAATTATTTAGCTTAAGGTATGACGCCCACATAAAAAAATAAAAGTCCAAATATTATATTGAATATGGGAGATATGAGGGAAATGGGAAAGGTCAGTACAAAGCAAAGATCAAATTTGTAAATTTAATAAAACTAGTTACGATTTGAATTTTGAAAATTTGAAACTTTGTTTCTGACAGTAAGATGTATGTGTTTCCTTGGAAATGTATAATATACATTATATTATATTATATTATATTATATTATATTATAATTGTTATTGTACAAGATTTACGACAAGCACAGTTTGGATGATAAAATACTTATTATTATGGCTCCTGAAGCTGTATGATCCAACTTAAAATAATTGTTTATGATTAGGTAGTAGAGTGACAAAATATTGGTACTTCCCACCGAACCTACTTGTGATGACCAAATGAAGAGCAACTCTGTTGATTGTGAAGCAAGTGTTATCAATGTAGGGCAAACGTGCAGTATCACTACAGTGGATTATAAACTGTTGTTGTTGATTCATCAGGGGCTTTGCGACATCGTGGTCACGTGGCGCATGTATTTGAGGGTGTGTAGACGTTGTCCGATAACCTGTGCCACTCTGATGTCTGAATTAGTGTGTGAACTTGTAATCGAGTTAGGATTTGTGTGCGAAGAAGCCGTAGTCCAAATTTAGGAACCATCCCTGAATTTGCCTAGAATAGAACATGGGAAACCTCGTAAAACAACTTCCTGGGTTGTTGAGGTAGGAATAGATTCTGAATGTACCCCGTTCCAGCAATCAGACCAGAATTAAATTTCTCTTTTGAGCCGAAAATTGAATCCTGGCCTATGAGGTGACAACTAAGATCTATAGTCACTCTGCAACAAGGTGGACCGGATTGGAAATTGAACATGTCTTCAGAAACTACGACTCCATTTAAATCACAATGGCTATCCTACAGTCACCAATTTCCATATGTTTATGTAAGTCACGTATAATATGTGTTGCTAATGATATAGAATGTACCCATACAAGAAGTAATGTATTAGTTTTTAAAACTGTGAGGAGTGTCTGCCTTAGAAAGAATGGAGATATGAATCACTTACCAGCTTGAACATGGCTGTGGGTGACTTGTGGTTCGGTTGCGAATACAATGATTCCAAAGCCACAGACTGTGTTTATATACCGTCCAGTACTCTAGTAAAAGGTAGACGTCGATGTCTCATTTTTCTAGCGGGGTAACACTGACAGAGGACAACTACATTTACTAGAGTGAGAGCAAGGTTACTGTTCTTGTACCTTGTCTAGCGGTATTCATGAAGACAACACAGATCATGGAGATAAGAGAGCATTGTGGACGGTATCAGAAACAAAGGCAATGTTCGGTGAAATATCCGTAATATAAACTAAGATAATAATGCTAATTGTTGTTTTAATAGGCCTAACACCGAGGATATTGGCCCCTAATTATTTGGTTGATAGTGAAAGATGAGTTGAGATTGAAAACTATAACTAATACTAACTACTGACTTACATACTAAAAGAAGAAATGGTAAACAAATAAAGGATAAGGCAAATAAAGAACAGGAAGAAATGAAATTCCCTCAACCCTAGTAAAATGAGGATTGAGGGACCCGCCCCAAAGTCAGTGGAAAAAGGGGAAATAACGGACCCAGCTCAGGAACCCCTCGGAATCGCCAACTCCCAATCTCACCAGCCGTGAGCCCCTGAGGGTATAGCAATATCCAGGGTGCACCATAAATGGTGGGGCTACATACACCCTGCCTCCTTGAGGGCCTTGAGCTGAAGGCAGGAGATAACATGAAAAGAAAAAAAGAGAAGGCTGATCCATCGCAGAAGGAGGGTATCAGGAAAGATGAGACAAGGGCCAATTATGGCAGGAAAGGAAGACACTCCTTAGGCCTCGGATACCCTAATACCGTCGGCTTCGGAAAAGAACAAGAGTTTACCAAGAGAGGCCGAGAGGAAAGAAGACGGAGAGGAGCCCGGAATAAGTAAGTCGAAGCAATACCGGACACAGCTGGGTCCCATGGTCGCCAACCCACGTTCCACTAGATGTGAGCCCCAGGGAGGGATAAACTAAGACAAGAATGCTTAATATTCTTTTGAATTCAGCCGCTTGAGCTATCTCGTTAAAGCACGCTCCAAAACTGAAGTTTGGAACTCCAATATGGAGATCCGAGGTTCAAATCCCGGTGCTTTTATAACCATCTTCCTAACTGAGGTTATTCTATTCTCACTCTAGGAAAGTGGAAACTATCCCACGACGTAGCCATGTGTTTTAAATCAATCACCACGAATACGATGGGAAGCTGCATCAAATCCAGAGATCGGAAGGCCGAATTCCGGCAGTGACAGTGGCTATCCTGAGCGTGGAATTGTCCGGGTTTTTTCCACACTCCTATACAAATGCTGCGATAATATTTAATATTTCCAGCCCCTGAGCATCTATCCCATCCCTGTCCCTAATACAGCTACACACACTACTACGGCCACCACAGGAGCACAGGTTATTAGGCAATTAAACACACACCCAACCACACGGGGCTGATGAATGTATTTATTTATTTAATTTATAATTTATTTATTTATTTAGTTATTTGTAATTTGTTTTATTTATTTATTTATTTATTTATTTATTTATTCGTTTATTTATTTAAGCAGCGATCAAGATATTACTTTCAGTGTTACGTTTCATTGTTTTCTACTACCATAGTTCAGCCTGATGTTGAGCAGGCACGACTTTCAGTATCGTGGGCAATGACAGAAATATGAACTTAAATATTGGGTGTCAGCTCTCGTTTAGCCGAGCTTCATGTCTTCTGTGAGAGTAATGAACATGTTGTATTGTGTGACTGCCGAGTATGAACGTCTCCTACTATTAAGTGAATTTGCTGACAACCGTCTTTTGCAATATACTGTATCCTGAAGAAACAAGGATTGAAGTAATAATCCAATTTATTATTTTTCCTTTACTCAAGAGTATTCCTTCAGGAATCTCACAGTGAAGATTTCAGATTACATAGCGTACATTGAATTTGATATTCCAATCTATTATCATTCTAGGTTCGAGATTACTGAGAGGCTCATGATTTAGTTAACGATATCTTAATTTTCTTATTATTATTAGTATTTATATACATAGTGTACGCCCACATTGGAAAACTTTAATCATACCAACTGCATTTAAGTCCTCTGCGAATTGGCAGCGAATTTAGCGCTCATCATCCACCTCCTCTCCCTAAGCCTCTTCATTCTAGCTGATCTAGCTGCCCTTTCCTCTACAAATATTACATATTGTTTTCGTTGATTAATTCTTAGCGTAAACCATATATGATTGTTCTACAGAATCCGTTTTTCTTCAAATAATTTTGAACTTCATTGAACCAATTAATTATTTTGCCTTTTTTCCAAGAATAGTTAAACAGTTGTAGTAGTCTATTTATGCAATTTAGATAAATGACAGAAAAAGGCAAATCTCCTTTTTCTCATCGTGTCTATTATTGAATTACTTTCCCTATAGAAAACTGCATTAGGCAACATTCTCGGTTGTTCATCCATCTGGTGTTTTGTATTAAATATTGTTCTAGATATCCTTCTATCAACTTTCTGCAGTTGATCTGTCGTTGATTTGGTGTTTAATTTAAATTGTATTTCTGAAGCGTAAGTCGCTTCAGTTTGTACGACGGAACAGTATTTATTATTATTCTTTCGAATAACCCATTTGGAGGGTACGATGAATCAACTTTGGCTATTGTCCATTGTATTCAATTTCCTGTGTTTCCAAATTTCCTTCACCTTTCTAGAGTGTCGATCTTTCTCCTCTTGAGTCCACTTTCTGCGAGTATTTGGTTTCTCTCTTTCGTTCCCTGTAGTTAAGTTTCGTTGGTTGTTTCCTTTGTTTAGGGGCCGCGACAACGCGATCATGTAACCCCTTGTACTTTGGGTGAGTGTAGTATTTGTCTGACAACCGGTGTTAATTGTGACGGCGGTATTAGTGTGTGTTATCTGTAATATTCAGGTGAGAACTGTAGACGATCAATTTCAAGTAGTTCCTACTTTTGCTACCAAATAATACTGTCAACGACACCTAGCTGTGAATTTGGCTACTATATGCCACCACATCTGGCACCTGGCGATGAACGTTGGAATTTCATAGTGCGTTAATCAAATCTTACCTACAACATTAATGCGCTTGGAGCCATTTTTCAGTGCTGCCTTAGTAAACAAAAGTTTGATGTTTTTCGGTCAGTCAACCTGATTGTACCCAAATGAGATGGGTTATTCCCTAATCCAGAAATAAGTACCTGAGGTTAATAAATACACTCGGATGGACAGTTTCGATCGTCAAGCGATCATCATCAGATCCATTACAGTTAGGCTATGAAATCTATGTCTGTAAATATGGGTGAAAATATTTACAATATATACACTTATTTAGTTGCAGTATTAGTTGAGATAATGCAACTCGTCAATATTTGTTGGTTGTGGTCTATGCGATGATTTGTTGAGACACTGGAAGTGGTGATTGACCTACGGAATTTGCTTGTTTGGAGTGAATATGTGTGTGGTTGTTGTAAATGGTCAATTAAGAATTGCGTTCCTAGAAAAGACCTCGACAAACGGAATAGTAATGTGGAAAAGATACGTGGATGAAGTAATTTGCATCTACGACACTGAACATTACTAACAAGCGAATATACAATTCTCCAAACCATTAATAGCCTACGCCATCCTAACACATTCACTAAGCAATCCGAAACCGATCGGAAAATAAATTATATCGACATAACTATCGGACTTAAAGACAATGAGCTTTCATATTCCATATTCCGAAAAGCCACACAAACTTCGCATGCAATTGACAATCAGTCCAATCACCCCAGTACGCATAAATTAGCTGGGTTCAATTCAATGGTGCGCCGGGCTTTAAACATACCCATGTCAAAAGACAATTACAATAAGAAAATCAGAATAATCAAGCAAATAGTAAGAGAAAACAATTTTGCATCAATCAATATAGATCAAATTGTAGCCAGACATAAAAATAGAACGATTCGAAAGTCGCACAATAATGAGAAAATATACGCGCGTTTCAATTATGTGAACGCCATTAGATATAAAATCACAAATCTGTTCACAACACAAGGCATAAAAGTAGCATTTACAACGAATAAAACAACCGGAAAGCATCAGCACAATAGCAATCTAAACAAGGCCCGTATTCAAAGTCAGGGGCATATTCCATTACGTGCCAAGATACAGGGTGTCAGGCAAATTACAACGGACAGAGTGGGAGAAGATTTGTTACACGATACAACAATGAACATAGAAATGCGATAAAATACGCGACACACTCGGCCGTATGCGAACACATGTGCGACGTGGGACACAGTTTCACTACCATTGAAACCGACTTAAAAATAATTCATCACGAACCGAAAGGCAGAGCTCTTGACATAAAGGAAGCAAACGAAATACACTTAGCTAAAAGAAACAACCACATTAATTTAAACCAACACGCTTTCATGGAGAGTATCCCTCTTCACTGTACTATAAAACACACCCCATCGGAAGCAAGACACAACATAACGACGTATCCAAACTAGATAATGGATTAATAATCGAAAAATGCTATTGGATCTGGATGTACGATGTGTTTTTTTTCTTCTTCAATAAACCTAGACCGGTATTAACGGCAGTATTAAAGGTGCCGGGACATTATCATTAGTCCGTTTGCGCTCAAAGACAGCTTTTTAGATTATGCGTGGAGAGTTTCAAACCAGACCTTTAATAGTTGAAGATTATCCTGAATACAGTAACAGTACAGTACAGTACAGTAGAGAGACTAGACTCGGCAACTTACAGGTACGATTGTACGAGGAACACATATCACTCAGGAATGCGAGAGGGGGAGTGGTCCAACGAGATAAGGGGCCCTCACACTCAGGAATTTCCCTTCAGTCGAGTGCAGAAAATGACCATGTTAACTGCTCTCAACAGGACCATGCATGATTCACCCAGATAAGTAGCCTGCACAATACACTCTGAATTAAAATTTACAACAAGCACATATTCACTCCAAACAAGAAAATTTCGGAGGTCAATCACCACTTCCAGTATCTCAACAATTATCACATAGACCACAACTAACAAATACTGACGAGTTGCATTATCTCAACTAATACTGCAACTAAACGAGAGTATACATTGTAAATATTTTCAGACATATTTTCAGACATAGATTTTATAGCCTAAGTGTAATGGATCTGATGATGATCGCTTGACGATTGAAACTGGTCATCCAAGTGTATTTATACATCTCATGCAATTTTTTTCAGGTTACAATCATATTGACCGACAGAAGGGCATCACACTTTTGTTTCTTACCAACAAATGTAGCTTCACACAATTGTAGTTAGTGGAGGGTTCTTTTACATGCCATAAATCTATGACATGCGCCCACCCGCTTTACTTCCCTTGCGTAGGAAGGCATACTGAGGGATTTTAACGCTCTTAAAAAATCGATGACTTCGGCCGGGTTTCAACCCACGATATTGGGCATGGAAGCACAGCACGCTACCAAATACGCCAGCGAAATCGCCACTTTGGGTTTCTATTTGAGCATCTTGCTCATTCTTGCTCAACGTGCACAATATATTCTGTAATAGTGTTAATGAAATGTATGTTTAAGTCTCTCAAACCAATTTATACCAGGTGAATCAGCTGCTCTTAATATTATTGTTATATTCAGCACAACTGGTGTTGTCAGGAAGGTCGATATTTCTCTCCTTGCATGCACTGAAAGTATGACCTGCAATCGATACTGATCCCCATTATTTTCCTCTCGATGTGAATACCGACTAATACGACCAGCAATCACACACACCCAGTAGCCTACGTACTTGGGAATGGTAATCTTGATGCCGCTAGCCCCTAATACGAACCTGAGTGAGGTCATTCTGCGTGCAGACAGACTCGGAGTGAACTGCAGGAAATAATACCAAGAACTGAACAGAAAATGTGTGTCCAAGTTCTGTCTGACCACTGTTGGTCAGACAAGACATAGCTTACATACAAGCCCCATGGCGGACTTTTGTGGTTTTGAAGTTTCCACTGGTTACTACAGCAGCGTTGTGGTTAATTTAAGTTGTCTATCGTGCAGTCTCTTTTAAAATGTGAACTAGTTTCAACATTCCGTAGCAGCTGTTGCTAGAACAGAAACTTCAGTAAACCAATATACCCAAACTATTGTCTTAGCTGCTCGTGTATAAGCCGAAACAATAAAAAGCAAGTTCCAAACATTCTGCTCACCTGGGAGATTTTGAAACAAATATAATCTGGAAATTCATATATAAGATACGTTCAGAAATGAATAGCTTCTTCGGTGGTTCAATGGTAAACAAAGTCCGTCTCTTCATTCCAAGAATGCAATTTGATTACTGGTCGCGTGAAATCACATTGTTTTATGTCGGCATAAATCCACGATTCATGAATAATCGCTTGTATTACATTTGGTGGTTACAAAACTAAATGAATTAACACGCGATAGGTCGCCCCTGCGGTAGTTTGCCGCACTTTTTGAATTTTCTTAATAATTATGTTACTATCAGCGGGAGAATTTTGGGCGCCTCTTTCATCTTTCCCAGCAATCTCTCTTGCCTGACATTGACGATCGTCAGAGTCTCGTCTGTTCCGTTATGCTTTGCTATCGCAACTGCCGCGGCAACTTGCCTAGCACATTTTTGTAACATTCATAATTTCTTAGATAGTTCGATTTTAGTGAAATTCATTCATTTTTAATGGTTTATATTGAAGTAGTACAGTATTCTTTTTATCAATAATTATGAATTTTGCAGAGGAACAGTGAAAAATTACACACCACACTAAATTAAGCAGCAAAAGTTATGCAGATGAGGCCATGGGCACTGACTATCATTATGTTTAACAGCAACGTGGTATAACGGTTAGAATTCTACTTTCGACCCGGAGGTCCAATTTCGATTCCGGGCTCTGCCAACAAAAAATTTTCTTATCTCAGGGCTAGACTCTTCTAGGACTAAGATGTTCCAAGCCACTAATCATAATAATAATAATATCGTATGGTCTCGGGGGCCGGGTACAAGCTTTGTTCTTTGACAACCAGACGGTAGCTTGCATGTCGAATTTCGTTGTTCCTTGAAGCACTATGAAAGTCAAGGAGGTAAGATATCTAAGCTATTTGAACACTATATCGCTTTCTAGTAGAGAAATGAGGAACTTGGTGTTGGCGGAAACTTCCAAGATTGATTTTGCCATTATGAACACGGACTACTGAATTCAAAGAGGTTCTTTGACATGCCAACATCGTATGACATGGGTGTAGTAATTTTTGCCGCCTTTCAAAAATCAACTTACCACGGCCAGGAACGAACCTGCATGCTTGGGGTTAGTAGACCGACACGATAACCACTCACCCACCAAGCCCCTGAAATGAATTAACAGCAATGTTATCGAACTTAATAATATTAATAGTACATAAGTGCCGTAATTGGTGAATTAAATGCCAGATTAAGGATTTCTGGAATGAAGTAGCAGACCGATAATTCCCACACTTGATTCACCAGCGTCCATAGATTACAGAAGAGAATCTGAAAAGCGGGGCTCCAACATTTCTGCTGATTCGTGCTTTGCAACGAACTCACATTCAAAGTCCTAACGAAGTAAGCTTGACCTTTTAACGTGGGACGCTTGTTGACACAGAGGTTTTCTCCTAACTTTTACTTTTTCAACTATGCAGTCACAGTGTGAATACACCTACTTTTCTCTGAGAACTTATTTCACATAGTCTATTCAATTCAGATCGCTAGAGAGGAAACTTTTGAAAGTGGAGAGTTTATAAATGCCTTGCAGTGGACTTCACAGCATTTGCTAACTACCGTCATGGTGAGGTGTAGTTGATATAACTGATGATTTCAATGGGGTACGGGGATGCAACGCTGACACGATACTGACATTTCTGAAAATCATTATTTCTCCTGATTTCACATACATAACACATCATTCAGAGGTAATACATGAAATACAACTCCATATACATAAATGGAAAAATAACATGTGGTTCCGTGATGAACTAAACAGTCTATTTTCACATATTCTACTGGTCTTTTCCATTTAAAAACACTCCCCCCTAATAAGAGGAGTGGGCTTGCCATGGTGGGTGAGTGGTTATCATGTCGGACTACCAATTCCAAGCTTGCAGGTTCGCTCCTGGCCGTGGTAAGTGATTTTTGAAGGGCGGCAAAAATTACGACACCATGTCATATGATGTTGGCATGTCATAGAACCCATTTGAATTCAGTAGACCGTGTTCATAATGACAAAATTAATCTCGGAAGTTTCCGCCAACACAAAGTTCCTCATTTCTCTACTAGAGAGCGCTACAGGTCTAGTGTTCAAGGAGTTTAGATATCTAACCTCCTTGACTTTCTATGTGCTTCAAGGAACAACAAAATTCGACATGCAAGCTACACTTTGGGTGTCAAATAACAAAGCTTGCACCAGGCACCGGAGGGCATACGATATTATTATTAATCGAAATGTGGCGAATACACAAATAATACTTAGATAACTCACGCCAGCACGTCTTCATTACGGGAAAAATATGTGTCCTAAAGTACACGATGAGGCTCATCTACAATACATGAAAACAACACCAAGGAAGTGTGTATTGTGTTATCAACCTACCGTGATACAGGTTCATTAGAACACAGTGAAATATGTTTCTATTCAGATATCAATATGTGTACAATCCTTAATGTATGGTCCGCCTCATTGCGTAGTGGCTAGCATTCCTGGCTGTCGCCGAGGAGGCCCGGGTCTGACAAAATATGTAATTCTTATCTGAGGGCTGTAACGAGGTTCACTCAGCCTCGTGAGGCAAAACTGAAAAGAGGTAGGTTCTAATCCTGCCTCAGGCATGCTGGAAGTAGTTTTCCATGGTTTCCCACTTGTACTCGAGGCAAATGCTGTGATGGTACCTATCATAAGGCCACGGTCGTTTCGCACGCAAATCCCACCTCAATTAAAAATATACACACTAGTACAGACATCATAGTAACACAAGTTATCAGACAAACTCTACACACACACCCAAGTACTAGGGATTCATGGCCACGATGCCGCAAAACCCTTATAAAGAATCCAAAACAACAACATTGTTAACGACGCCTAAATTAGTGAACTTGATATTTTTCCCCTTAAAACAAACTCCACCAACACCATTGCAATGACAAATGATGCGTTTTGAGTATCGGTAATTACGAATCCTCCCGCGAGATGGCATCTCTCTGTAACGAGTAACTGGAGATAATTTAGGAACAAGATGTTCAGTAAAGAACATATAGCCAACTTTCTCCTAAATGCATGGGTATTGTTATAACTCTTTAAACTTTTCAAGGAGTATAATTGAATGTTGGTTGTAGTAGCTTGTTGAAATACAACGTGCTATACGGATATCAAACATGAATATGAGGTGCCCTTTGCTAGTGCTACCTCTGTAAAAAAATTCATTCAATTCGGTTTCACCGTGATTGAATTGATATGGAGAATGGATTTTCACACATACATGGCCGCTATTTGCAAACTATTGGGTTGATGACCTAGTAGTCAGTCATAAGATGCTTTCCACAAAAAGGCATGTTGTTGCAAAATCTGGTAGAGATCAAATGATTAGGATGGTTGTAATTTGATTTAAGCTTTTAACATTTGGGTGGCCGTCATTACGTTTCCGTCAAGATGGCGGCGAAATAAAACATGACACTGAGGTGCCCTTTGCTAGTGTTACCTCTGTACCAAATTTCGTCCAATTCGGTTACACCGTGTTTGAATTGATAGGGGGAATCGATTTGCACACATACTTGGACACCATCTGCACACTATTGGGCTGATGATCTTGCAGTTTGGTCAGAATATGCTTCCCACATAAAGGTAAGTTGTTGAAAAATTTGGTAGAGACTGGATTATCAGGTTGGTCGTAATTAGATTTAAGCTTTTAACATTCGGGTGGCCGCCATTACGTTTCCGTCAAGAAGGCGGCGATATAAAACATGACACTGAGGTGCCCTTTGCTAGTGCTACCTCTGTACCAATTTTCGTTCAGTTCGGTTTCACCGTGTTCGAATTAATAGGGGAAATCAATTTTCACACAAAGATGACAGCCATCCGTAAACTATTAAGCTTATGACCAATTAGTTTGGTCAAAGGATTCTCCCTCCATAAAGGTATGTTGTTGCAAAATTTGGTAGAGATCGTATGATTATGTTAGTCGTAATTTGATTTCAGCTTTGAACATTTGTGTGGCCGCCATTACGTTTCCGTCAAGATGGCGGCGATATAAAACATGACACTGAGGTGCCCTTTGCTATTGCTACCACTGTACCAAATTTCGTTCCATTCGGTTTCACCGTGTTCGAATTAATAGGGGGAATCGATTTTGACACAAAGATGGCTGCCATCCGCAAACTATTAGGCAAATGACCTATTAATTTGGTCAAAGGATGCTTCCTCCATAATGGTATGTTGTTGCAAAATTTGGTAGATATCGGATGATTAGGTTAGTCGTAATTTGATTTAAGCTTTGAACATTTGTGTGGCCGCCATTACGTTTCCGTCTAGATGGCGGCGATATAAGACATGACACTGAGGTGTCCATTGGTAGTGCTACCTTTGTACCAAATTTCGTTCAAATCGGGTTCACCGTGTTCGAATTGTTAGGGGGGACAGACATTCAGAGTACACACACTCACACACACACACACACAGACACACAGACTCACACACACACAGACACACACACACACAGACAGACAGACACACAATTTTTCGCCCTGTGTTGATCTCATAAGTCTACTTTAATTTTTTGCAAAAATCGAACGTAGGCTAAAAATCAAATGCACAGCTTCTATGATTTTTACAAAAAGTAAGCTACAGAATTTAGTGCCATTAGATTATGACTAGCAGAAGTACCCATTCTTCGAACGGTCTTCGTTATTAATAGCCAGATGTTATCAATTGAGCTACTGTTGCAATGTTTAGGGGCTTGGAACCTGTTTGTTGGCAAAGAAAAATTATTAGTTAAAATGTGCTCTCAAACTAAATTTACCTAACGTGTTATTCCTGGCGTGAAAATAAAATTGAAAACCTCCTAGACGAATCACAATACACGTCACATACGAACTGACCCTAATCGTTGTGTCAAGTGCCCAACTACAGGAAGACCCCTTTTATAAATTATAAAGGCTTGTGGTGCATGAAAATTCCGTTTTTTTTAGCCTCCAATGGCCCAAATTCCTAAAATCAGCAAAAAACAGTCTACTATTTCTATTCAGGAATTTTTGAAAATAATGTTGCTGTTTGGAGATATAATAGACCTTCTGTATGACATATCGCACGTGTAAGTCGTGTGAAAAAAATCTAGGGTACTCCTTGAACCCCTTAAGCGCATTGATGAATTTTACATTTTTAGTTGGTTCCGTGATAACCTTATAGCCATTTGCAACCTTCCACAGAAATGTATTAAATGGAGTGGCATTACTTATTCCAGAAATAGATGGAAAGTTGGATGTCACCTCTTGAGATACTGTTGTCATGGTTAGTGGCTTTCATTCCTTCTTTAGTTTATTAAATGAAATTAGTTTTCTGGGAATATCTAAGAAACTGTTGGGTTTAGAGCCTTAAAATATATTTTTCGGGGACCCTTTACGGCTCTTGAGGGGCCCCGAGTTTTGTTTCTGACACCAAAGGTTTGAAAATGAGCTTTGTCTCTTTGTTTTTCGCCATAATAATGATAATAATTAAAATAATAATAATAATAATATAACAATATAGGGATAGGGATATAATAGACTTTGCGGACCATACCCGCACGTGTAAATCGCTTTAAAAAATTCTAGATTACCCCTTGACCCCTTAAGCGCATTATATGCATTGATGAATATTTCAGCTTAATTTGAATCCGTTATAACCTTATTGCCATTTGCAATCCTTCACAGTAATGTAATAAATGGAATTGCATTGCGTCTTACATAAATAGATGGACCTCTGAGATTCTGTTGCCATTGTTACCGGCATGATTTCCTTCATTAATTTATTAAGTGAAATTAGTTTTTTGGGAATATCTCAAAAACTGTTGGTTTTAGGGCCTTAAAATGTGTTTTTCGGGGTTCTTTTAGGGCCCCCGAGTTTCGTTTCTCACATTGACGGGCTGAAAATGAGCTTGGTCTCACGCTTATTTCAGCATGTATTTTAAGGGGGTAGACCTCCTGTTATGAGAGGTACGGAGAAGAGTTACATCGATAATTAGTGTCGTGCCTCTGATGGATATCTGTATCAAATTTTACGTTAATCCACCCAGCCGTTCTCGAGTTATAAGGACACAAAAAATTGTCCACAGACAAACAAACAGACAAAAATATATTTTTGAGTGCATCCGTCATAAAACAGCCTGAAACGGGCAAATAAGTCAAATTTCCGTAGAAATGCAGAAAAATCAGACAAACATTCATTTTGAAAAAATAGGCTTATGAGATCACCTTTTGTCCGTGTGTGTGTGCGTGTGTGTGTGTGTGTGTGTGTGTGTGTGTGTGGTGTGTGTGTGTGTGTGTCCCCCTAATAAAATCTAAACGGCTGGAGCGATTTCAATGAAACTCGGTAAGTTCATAGCGCTATTCCCGGCGACCTCGACCGTGCCCTTCAAATTTTGTTACGTCTCACCAATCCAACATGGCGGCTGTGCGAAATATTTCACTAGCATTCAATATCTCCGAAACTATTACCGATATCGCCCTGAAATTGTGTACTGTGATGAAGGGCACGACTAGATGTTCACCTATGAGACTTTCAAAAACCTGGTGACTACAGAACCAACATGGCGGCCAAGCGAAGTTGAGACTTTTAAATAGACTTTTCTCGCGATGTAACTATCCAAACGTAATGCAACTTGGTACAGAAATAGTTCATACACAGTGTAATGCACTGGAGTCTAATTTAGTTCAATTGTTTACAAAACCTCAAAATGGCGGCTGTGCGAAATATTTCACTGACATTCTATATCTCCGAAACTATGACAGATATCACCCTGCAATTTTGTACGGTGATAAAGGGTACTGATACAAGTTTACCTATGTATATTTCATAAACCTGTAAAATACAAAACGAACATGGCGACCAAGCGAATTTGAAATATTTTAATAGACTTTTCTCGTGATTTTACTCTCTGAGCGCTGTGAAATGTGGTACAGTAAATGATTTTGCAGTTTATAATGCACTGCCATCTAATTTAATTCAATTGTTTACATAACCTCAAGATGGCGGCTGTGCGAAATTTTAAAATTAAGTTTTTATTTCTTGAGTCGTAATCATGCGATCGAAGTGAAAGTTTGAATAATGAACCTAGGCAATAATTGCCCTTGAATGGTACATAACTCTATGGCCTATACATATAACAATCCTAAATTGCGAGCTTCCGAAATATTTAGACGGTTCTCAATATCTATGAAACTTTTACAGCAATCAAACTGAATTTTTTAATGTTCATAGAGACTATGAACATATGTTCACCTATAGGACTTTCAGTAACCTGGTGAGCACAAATCCAACATGGCGGCGACGCGAAGTATAAATATTTAAATGGACGTTTCTCGCGAATTAACTATCCGAGTGCCGTGAAACGTTGCACGTTAAATGCTTATACAAATGTTCATCCACTGGCATCTCATTTATTTCAATTGTTTGCATAATCACAAGATGGCTGCTGTGCGTAATTTTAAAATCTCGTTTTTACTTCTTGTGTTCTAATCATGCGATTGAAGTTTGTATACCACACGTACACAATAATCTTAATGTAATAGTACAAAAATAATAATCCAACCTGGCGACCATCTGAAATATTTAGACGGTTCTCAATATCTACGAATCTGTTACAGCAATTAAACTGATATTTTGTATGTAGATAGAGGCAGGATGAGTAGGATATATGAAAATAGGCAGTATAGTTCTTCACGGAACTACTTGTTATATAATAGAGAAGGGATATAATAGACCGTCCGTACCACACCCGCACGTGTAAATCGCGTGAAAGAATTCTAGAGTACCCCTTGACCCCTTAAGCGCATTGTATGTATTAATGAATATTTCCGCTTAATTTGGATCCGTTATAACCTTATAGCCGTTTGCAAACCTTCACAGTAATGTAATAAATGGAATTGCATTGCGTCTTACAGAAATAGATGGACCTCTGAGATTCAGTTGCCATGGTTACCGGCATGCATTCATTCATTAATTTATTAAGTGAAATTAGTTTTCTGGGAATATCTCAAAAACTGTTGGTTTTAGGGCCTTAAAATGTGGTTTTCGGGGGCCCATTCGCTTCTCACATTGATGGGCTGAAAATGAGCTTTGTTTCACCCTTCTACGCCTATTTCAGCATGTATTTTAAGGGGGTAGGGCCCCTTTTATGAGAGGTACGGAGAAGAGTTACATCAATGATTAGTGTGGTGCCTCTGATGGATATCTGTATCAAATTTTACGTTGATCCACCCAGCCGTTCTCAAGTTATAAGGACTCGAAAAAGTTGTCCACAGACAGACAGACAAAAAAAATATTTATGTTCGCATCCGTCATAAAACAGCCTGAAACGCGCAAATATCGCAAATTTCCGTGGAAATTCAGAAAAAACAGACAACCTTTCATTTTTATATATAGAGAGACTAGCAGAAGTACCCATTCTTCGAACGGTCTTCGGTATTAATAACCAGATGTTATCAATTGAGCTACTGTTGCAATGTTTAGGGGCTTGGAACCTGTTTGTTGGCAAAGAAAAATTATTAGTTAAAATGTGCTCTCAAACTAAATTTACCTAACGTGTTCTTCCTGGCGTGAAAATAAAATTGAAAACTTCGTATTTTAAGGGGGTAGACCCCTGTTATGAGAGGTACGGAGAAGAGTTACGTCAATGATTAGTGTCGTGCCTCTGATGGATATCTGTATCAAATTTTACGTTAATCCACCCAGCCGTTCTCGAGTTATAAGAACACAAAAAATTGTCCACAGACAGACAGACAAAAATATATTTTTGCGTGCATCCGTCACAAAACAGTCTGAAACGGACAAATATTTCAAGTTTTCGTAGAAAAGCCGAAAAATCAGACAAACATTCATTTTTATATAATAGAGAAGGGATATAATAGACTGTCCGTACCACACCCGCACGTGAAAATCGCGTGAAAAAAAATCTAGAGTACCCCTTGACCCCTTAAGCGCATTGTATGTATTAATGAATATTTCAGCTTAATTTGGATCCATTATAACCTTAGGCCTATAGCCATTTGCAAACCTTCACAGTAATATAATAAATGGAATTGCATTGCGTCTTACAGAAATAGATGGACCTCTGAGATTCAGTTGCCATGGTTACCGCCATGCATTCTTTCATTAATTTATTAAGTGAAATTAGTTTTCTGGGAATATCTCAAAAACTGTTGGTTTTAGGGCCTTAAAATGTGGTTTTCGGGGTCCCTCGAGTTTCGTTTCTCACATTGAGGGGCTGAAATTGAGCTTTGTTTCACCCTACGACGCCTATTTCAGCATGTATTTTAAGAGGGTAGGGCCCCTTTTATGAGAGGTACGGAGAAGAGTTACATCAATGATTAGTGTGGTGCCTCTGATGGATATCTGTATCAAATTTTACGTTGATCCACCCAGCCGTTCTCAAGTTATAAGGATTCGTAGAAGTTGTCCACAGACACACAGATAGACAGACAGACAGACAAAAATATTATTTTTGCTCGCATCCGTCATAAAACAGCCTGAAACGCGCAAATATCGCAAATTTCCGTGGAAATTCAGAAAAAACAGGCAATCTTTCATTTTTATATATATAGAGAAGAGATTAGAGCACATCATACGAATCTTCTCTTCAATCGCTTGAATAGGATACGAGATATGTTTAGCCTACTTTTCACATTTTGCAAAAATGAGGAAAAAGTAGACATGAGATCGGGCAAATGTGTGTCTATCTGTCTGTCCTTCTGTCTGTCTGTCTGTCTGTCCGGCTGTGAGTGTGTGTCCCCCCCCCCCATCAACTCCTAAACGGCTGGACCGATCGAAACAAAATTTGGTAGGAGTAAAGATCTCTACCTGACTATCTCACGGCCTTATTTGAAAACGATGTCAGTGCTACCAACTACTGAGAAATCGCAATTGAAGTTTGAGCTCCATGTTGTTATATCATGGAAGGTATCAATGGGAGCTATTTCAAAATTGGTACACGTTAAGATAATAATATTGCAATTTAATTTCCAGGAGGCCATACATGGCAGTGTTGCCAAAATGATTATAAGCCTGCTGATATGTCCAATTTTTAAATGCATATAACTTCTACACTATCAATTGGAATTCAACCATATTTCGTATGTTGTATGTGTACATAACCAGATAAGACTGAGCATATTCTAAAGAACCACCAGGGCTGCCAACTGTTAATAAATGCTCTTAATTTATTTTTTCCAAATACCAATATATCAGAAAGTATGCAAGCCGACAGCTTTAAACTATGCACATGTATAGTACCTGACATTCTATATTAATTTGGAGTAACTTATATACGTCAGTGCTACCAACATGATTCTAAGCCTGTTGAGAAGTCCAACTTTAAATACATGTAACTTCCGTACTATCATTTGGAATTACACCAAATTTCGTATGTGCAATGTGTATCATAAAAGATATGACTATGCGTATTCTTAAGAACAACCAGGGCTGCCAACTGTTAATATGTGCTGTCTCTAATTTTGCTACCCTAATATCAATATATCAGAAAGCATGCAAGCCGATAGCTCTAAACTTTGCACACGTATAGTACCTGGCATTCTAGATGAATTTGGAGTAAGTAACATACGTCAGTGCTGCCTACATGATTCTAAGCCTGCGGATAGGTCCAATTTTTAAATGCATGTAACTTCTATACTAACTAATGGATTTCATTCCAAATTGGCACAACAATAGGTCATATTATTTCAGATTATTTCTGATCAATACATGCATGACATTGTTGCCAACATGATTTTACGCGCGCTGTTATATCCAATGTTTAACTGTATGTAACGTCCATGCTATTCATTGGACTCCAACCAAATATTGTATTCTGTACCTTAAGAGATGGAACTGAGAATATATTCAGCCACCAGGGCTGCCAACTGTAGTGCTCTATTGGGCTACATTATGCCAGGTATACAGTATTTCGAACTAATTAGAAATTTCGATATTAGCAACTTAATTTCGTCATTATTCTAGATAGATCCATATAGATTAATCATTGGCATGAATCTTAACTTTTATGAAAAGTAGGCTCTTTAGTTCGTTACGGAACTTCTTGTTTAGCCTACTTTCGATTTTTGCAAAAAATGAAAGTAGACTTATGAGATCACTACAGGACCAAAAAAATGTTTGTTTGTCTGTGTGTGTGTGAGAGTCTGCGTGTGTGTGAGTGTGTGTACTCTGAATGTCTGTCCCCCCCCCCTATCAATTCGAACACGGTGAAACCGAATTGAACAAAATTTGGTACAGAGGTAGAACAAGCAAAGGGCACCTCGGTGTTATGTTTTATATCGCCGCCATCTTGACGGAAACGTAATGGCGGCCACCTAAATGATCAAAGCTTAAATCAAATTACGACTAACCTAATCATCCGATATCTACCAAATATTGCAACTACATATAGTCGTATGGCGGGCGTCCTTTGACCAAACTAAAAGGTCATCAGTCCGATAGTTTTCAGATGGCGGCCATTTATGTGTGCAAATCGATTACCCTTATCAATTCAAACACGGTGAAGCCGAATTGAACGAACTTTGGTGCAGAGCTAGCACTAGCAAAGGGCACCTCAGGGACATGTTTTATATCGCCGCCATCTTGACGAAAACGTAATGGCGGCCACCGAAATGTTAAAAGCTTAAATCAAATTACTACCAACCTTATCATCTGATCTCTACCAAATTTTGCAACATTATACCTTTGTGTATGAAAAATATTTTGATTAAACTGCAAGGTCATCAGCCCTATACATTGCGGATGGCGGCCATGTATGTGTGCAAATCGATTCCCCCTATCTATTCAAACACGGTAAAACCGAATTGAACGAAATTTGGTACAGAGGTAGCACTAGCAACGGGCACCTCAGTGTCATGTTTTATGTCGCCGCCATATTGAAGAAAACGTAATGGTGGCCACCCAAATTTTCAAAGCTTAAATCAAATTACGACTAACCTAATCATCCGATATCTACCAAATTTTGCAACTACATATAGTCGTATGGCGAGCGTCTTTTGACCAAACTACAAGGTCATCAGCCCAATAATTTTTAGTTGGCGGCCATGCATGTGTGCAAATCGATTACCCTTATCAATTCAAACACGGTGAAACCGAATTCAACTTAATTTGGTACAGAGGTAGCACTAGTAATGGGCACTCCAGCGCCATGATTTTTATTGCCGCCATCTTGACAAAAACGCGATGGCAGCCAACCAAATGTTAAAGTCTTGAATCAAATTACAACCAATCTAATCATCTGATCTCTACCAAATTTTGAAACATGATACCTTTATGTATAAAAAATTGTTTTGACCAAACCTCAAGGTCATCAGCTCAATCATGTGCGGATTGCGGCCATGTATGTGTGTAAATCGATTTACCCTATCTTTTCAAACACGGTGAAACCGAATTGAACGAAATTTGGTACATAGGTAGCACATGTAAAGGGCACCTCAGTGTCATGTTTTATATCGCCGCCATCTTGACGGAAACGTAATGGTGGCCACCCAAATGTAAAAGCTAAAATCCAATTACGACCAACCTAATCATCTGATCTCTACCACATTTCGCAACATCATACTTTTAAGTGAGAAGCGTTCTTTGACCAAGCTACATGGTCATCAGTCCAATAGTTTGCATATGGCGGCCATGTATGTGTACAAATCGATTCCCCCTATCAATTCGAACACAGTAAAACCGAATTAAATGAAATTTGGTACAGAGGTAGCACTAGCAAAGGGCACCTCAGTGTCATGTTTTATATCGCCGCGTTTTTGACGGAAAAGTAATGGTGGCCACTCAGATATTAAAAGCTGAAATCAAATTACGTCCAACCTAATCATTTGATCTCTACTAAATTTTGCAACAACATACCTTTTTGTGGGAAGCATCCTTTGACTGAACTGCAAAGTCTTCAGCCCAATAGTTTGCAGATAGCCGCCATGTATGTGTGCAAATCCATTCCCCATATCTATTCTAACACGGTGAAACCGAATTGAATGATTTTTTTTTTACAGATGTAGCACTAGCAAAGGGAACTTCATATTCATGTCTAATATCCGTATAGCACGTTGGATTTCAACAAGCTACTACAACCAACATTCAATTATACTCCTTGAAAAGGACAAAGAGTTATTACTATACCCATGCATATGGTTGAAAGTAGGCTATATGTTCTTTACTGAACATCTTGTTCAAAATACGAAGTACGTCCAGAAAGTAAGTTCCGTTTGGTAATAACATTAAATTATGTACAGATACAGAAAAGATATTTATTGCAGAAAATTCTACAACCCTTAAACTACTTTTCCACATAACTGCCGAAATGTTGCAGGCATTTGTCGTAGCGTGGCACGAGTTTTTGTATACCTTCTTCACAGACGTGTGCCGCCTGTGTTTTCAACTAGTTGTACGTTCTGCTGCAGCGCAGTTCCGTATATGCGCGGTAGACGCTCTGTATCAAGGAGAAGAAACATGCGCCATTTAGAGAGCGCTGTCAGCCACGTACGCGTTGTTGTGCATGTTTACTCGTACAATGTCGGTGTTGATTGAAAATCCCGCCGCTTGTGAAATCAGACTGTGATTCGTTTTCTGAATGCTAGGAAAGTGAAACCAATTGAAATTCATCGGCAAATTTGCGAAGTGTATGGACAAAATGCGATGAGTGATTCAATGGTGAGAAGATGGGTCCGACAGTTCAATGAAGGACGTAGTGAAGTGCAAGATGAAGAACGAAGTGGGCGTCCATCTTTGGTTACAGAAGAACTGGTTCACGCGATTGATGACAAGATCCGGGAAAACCACATGTTTACAATTAGTGCTCTCGCTATGGAATTTCCCCAAATCTCACGATCACTAATTCATGAAATTGTTACCGAAAAACTGAACTTTCGTAAACTTTGCTGACGTTGGGTGCCAAAGATTCTTACGGAGCAACACAAAACAAAACGTATGGGTAGTGCACTTCAATTTTTGACCCGTTACAATGAAGGCGGCGAAGAATTTCTGACACAGATAGTCACAGGAGATGAAACTTTGGTTCCTTACGACACCCCTGAAAGAAAGTGGCAATCAATGGAATGGAGGCACACTTCATCCCCAGCAAAGGTTAAGCCGAAACAAATCTTGACACCTCGGAAAATGATGTGCAGAGTGTTCTGGGACTGGAAAGGCATCTTACTCATTGATTTCTTACCGCGTGGTCAAACAATCAACGCAGATGCTTACTGCGAGACACTTAGGAAATTGCACCACGCAATACAGAATAAGCGCCGAGGGTTGCTGTCATAAGGTGTTGTTTTTCTTCACGACAACGCACGGCCAAACACTGCAAATGTAACGAAAATCCTCCTACAGGGATTTGGCTGGGACGTGTTTGACCACCCTCCGTACAGCCCTGACCTCGCTCCTAACGACTTTCATCTGTTCACACATCTCAAGTCTTTCCTTGGCGGTCAACACTTCAACAATGACGACGAGCTGAAAGAAGATATTTCCAACTGGTTGAAGACACAGGCGGCCAACTTCTATGAAGAAGGTATCCAAAAACTTGTGCCACGCTATGATAAATGACTGCAAAAGTTCGGCAGTTATGTGGAAAAGTAGTTTAAGAGGTGTAGAATGTTGTGCAATAAATATTGTTTTCTGTATTTGTACACAATTTAATTTTATTACCAAACGGAACTTACTTTCTGGACGTGCCTCGTATGTATCCACGTCACCAATATTCAGACAGAGCTAATTGATTGTGATATTTCAGACTCTCTTAGATTTGTCAGGGCAGCGTTGTTCACAAATAGAGAAGAAAGTTAACGTGCCTGTTTTGCATGGAGGGATCAACTGTTGGCTGGCTTTTATTTCCTTACCATTCTCCTTACAACTTAAATTTAATTTTAATAGTTGGATCTCCTGCAGTCTTAGTTCCTGATGCGGAAGATTTAGGCTTATGCATAAATTACTGAAATTGGTAATCACATTCCGTACATAAAATTAATTTGATGGCAACCCCGTAATTTTGATAACCTAACATTCAAGGTTGACTAGCAAATCACAACAGGTGACTGCCACACCCTGAGTACCAGGTTCGATTCTTGCCTACGCCAAGAAGGATAATTAAGCAATGATGTGTGAAACGGTATCCACTTCGCTTATAAGGATATCCAAATGAACCATTCTAGAAGTGATATTCCATGGTTTCCTAAAACCGAGAAATAACAGGTTTGCTCCTGAATTCATTACACGGCCGCCTCCTTCCCCCAACCTAACCTTAATTACGTACTGATAATGTACAAGATATACGACACGGGCATATTACCAGAAGACTGGCTCTTGTCTACATTTATTGCTCTTCCGAAAAAACCGATGGCTAAGTCATGTAGTGACTTCAGGACAATCAGTCTTATGAGTCATGTGCTCAAGATATTTCTCAAAGTTATCCATAATCGCATATACAGGAAATGCGAGATGAATATCAGTGACACGCAGTTTGGGTTCCGCAACGGTCTAGGAACTCGTGAGGCATTATTTGCGCTTCAAGTTCTTTTCCAGAGATGCCGTGAGGTGAATCAGGATGTATATGCATGTTTTCTGGACTATGCAAAAGCCTTTGACCGTTGTCAGCATGATAAGTTGTATAATGCACTCAAGAACTCAGGAATAGATGAGAAAGACATTCGGATCATCATTAATTTATACTGGGGTCAAAAGGCTAGTATCAGAATTGATGGACATATATCGAGATCAGTGGAAATAATGCGTGGTGTGAGACAAGGATGCATTCTTTCACCACTTCTTTATAATATCTATGCAGAACAGATTTTCTCCGAGGCACTTGATGGCATTCAACAAGGTATTAAGGTCAATGGTAATTATATTAATAATATACGGTACGCAGATGATACTGTATTGGTTGCAAATAGTTTCGAAGGACTTAAAGAGATTGTTACTATGGTATATCAAAAGAGTAAACAATATGGCCTTGACCTCAACATTAAGAAAACAAAATATATGATAATATCGCGAAAACCAGCATTGTCACAAATCCTTTTAGTCGATGGACATCAGATTGAGCGAGTCAAGAGTTTGGTTTATTTAGGACAGAATATTAATGAGAATTGGGATCCTTCGGTTGAAATAAGATGCCGTATAGAGAAGGCTAGATCCATCTTTATGACAATGAAACAACTACTATGCTGTCGAGATCTCAGTATGACGCTTAAGAAAAGAATTGTGAAGTGTTATGTTGTCTCCACCCTTCTTTATGGTGTTGAAGCTTGGACCTTGTCCGTAGCTACAGAAAAGAAGATTCGAGCTTTTGAAATGTGGATATACCGGCGGATTCTTAAAATTTCGTGGACAGAACATGTGAGTAATGCCGAGGTTCTTCAGCGTGTGAGCAGCCAACCTGAGCTGTTATACACAATTAAGAAGAGGAAATTGGAATACTTGGGACACATGATGAGGAACCCAAAATACCGTCTGCTCCAAGTTATACTTCAGGGTAAAATTGAAGGACGGCGTGGACCAGGAAGGAGACGAATAACTTGGATAATTTAAAAACGTGGTTTGGGCTGTCTTCCACGGAACTCTTCAGGATTGCACAGGATAAGAAGGTGTTAGCCATGGTGGTAGCCAACGTCCGTATCGGATAAGGTAGAAGAAGAAGAAGAAGAAGAATGTTTTTTTCTTTTTTGATTGGATATCGTGGTCATTTTAGCATGTGTAGATCTACATAATAACCTTTGTTTGCGTGGGGTCTGCAAAACAATCTCCATACTTGGGATGAGAATTTATCATCGAGTTAAAAGCTCTTCTGAGTTATATCTCATTTGGCTGAGAGTGACCCCGTTCCAGCCTTCATATCAGAGTTTAATATCTTGGCAGAGCCGGACATCGAACCCGGACCTCCATGACGAGAGCCAAGAATGGTAGCCACTGCACTGCAAGGAAGAATTTTAATACCCCTTGATCAAATTTTGTTTCGTAGGCATTCGGGCCCAAAGCTGATGCTGTTAGCTAAAGTGTCTCGCGCTGTTTGGTCACGTCCGGAGTTTGTTTGTTGTCGACGTGTTGCTATCAATTTTCTCTCCTTTTGTGTTGCCTAACAGTAATTCTGTCATGACTAAAATTATTTGAACAATGGAAAATATTTGTAAATATTGCAACTCCGTAGACATTCATGTGCCTAAGAAATATAAAAACTTAACCATAAAGGAAGTCCGAGATACTACAGATAATAACCTTGAATAACTTAATGATTCAGGTCGTGTTATTAACGATTATTCATGGCTGAACACATCGATTCTGTGAATAAAGCATTCAAACACCATGATGAAAGGATGATGTAATGAGGATAACCAAAATCAAACAGTAAATAACAATTGATTTATTTAATATAAAACATTGCTATACAAGTATTTATACGATCAACCTATGATGGCGTGGCTCCGAACGAGACCAGCGCCATAAGCTACAGGGTGAGCGGCGACCACGGGTTGCAGAGCAGCGTAGGAAAGTGGAGCAGCATAAGATACTGCTGGAGCGGACAGGTAGCCGGGATGAGCGAAGGCAATAGCCAACAGACCGAAGAACAGGAACTGGAAAAGAGAAATTAATATTAGCATTACACGTAACTTGAATTTAAGAAGGGGAAGCGTAAGATATGCTGCTTTAATATTGCTTGGGAATATTTCACAGCAAAATAATCTAAAACATCTAAAGGGATAATTGCTTCTATAAAAGCTAATCAAATTCAAAGCATTCAAATTTACATAGATATAGTTTAATTCATAAAAAGCGAGTTGTCTGAACAGCCTGTTGACATTACAAAATTCAGGTAAGTAACCACATGACATCTTTCTACACACTAAGAGTAGACAAACACTGCTTCGTATGTTGTAGTTATAGCTTTTTACTATTATCACAGTAGAGTACTTGCAGGTCATTCTGCATATTAGTATACAATTCTATAGTAGTTTAGGGTGTATTGCTTATATGAATCACAGAAATAGTAGGGGGAGGAAGACTATTTTGTTGATGAGATTTTCATTTCTATGTTTTGTAACAATAAAATAAATAGTTCTATTTTCGGCTGCCTTAATGTTTATTAGTAGTCTAATAATTACCACAGTTACTAAGTTTCTGACAGGCTTTGATTTTTTGATTTTGGGAGGAACAGACTATCTGTGGTGGGGGGTTCCTGTAGATTTAGTAGTGTTCTTTTAGAGTTATTTGTCTTGTGAATCTGATTATATTGGCTTGATGAGCGAAACATGTCATCCCTTGGTTTACTCGTTTCTCAATAGTCCATATTAATATAAATATATATAGGGTCATCGAAAAATAATGCCAACATTTCAAAAAATTATAGCACCGAAATCCTTTATGTTAATCGTGTAATTCTTTCACTGAACGCCAGCTGGTTAAAGTAAGTTTTGTTTTGGAGGGAACGTGACCTTGCTATGCACACACTAGATGCGCAGTAGCCAAGGTCGACCGGGGGCACGCGCGCCAATGAAGTCCCGACCTCACCCCTTTGGATTTTTTTTCTGGGGGTACATTAAAAACATTGTGTATGAAGAAAAATTCGGGATTTGGAGCACCTGCGGGAGCGAATTTCTGCCGCCATCTTGACAGTTACTGCTGAAATGATTGCACGTACCAATCCAGCCATTAGGAAAGCGAGCGTTCAATGCTGATGTTGGTGGTCGGCCTGGCCTGGATTATTTCTCTACAGTCCCTGTTTCCTTAAACTGATTAAACCATCGAATTACAGCTTTGTAATCTGGTGCAGTTTGTCGAGCGGTGCAGTCATTGGTGCATGCGTCCCCGGCCGACCTTGGCTACTGCGCATCGAGTGTGCGCATAGCAAGGGCACGTCCCCTCCAAAACAAAACTTACTTTAACCAGCTGGCGTTCAGTGAAAGAATTACACGTTTAACATAAAGGGTTTCGATGCTATAATTTTTTGAAATATTGGCATTATTTTTCGATGACCCTGTATATTAATCACATGTAATTTTCTTCAGGTCATTTTTTCAAATATTCCAGGAATTGTAATTAATTTGTGTAGACCGACTGAAAGTTATAATAGCAATTTTTCAATCACGTTTGAGCTCGAATATTGTAAGGAATTACATACCAAAATATTTCGTGTGTATCCTCCCAATTCACAGTGTAACTTCTATTGGCTTCTTCTCTGCACATTTCATGAATTTTTATTACAATTAGTATTCCATTATATATATAAAAACAGAGTATTTTAGGGTTCGTTTTGTTATAAAATATACGTTTATGTTCGACGATGTCGAAATGTAAATATGATATGTCAGAAAACTGTATCATAATGAGGGTCATTATAACACTATTTTTCATTATGAAAGAGTTTCTCCCACCAATCAGAGCTCAAGAAACAGTTGTGTGCCCAATTAGCTAAGGATAACATCGCACCTGCTCTGACTTCCATGGCCTCCTATTTTAAATTTCACTGAGTGGCTAGTGTCATAGTGGGGTATTCGAGGAGGTCATGGCCAAATGCAAGGTATTCTCTGTGTCCCATGCGCACAGATCAGTACATAAAACTGGTGAAATCCCGACAGTTATTTCCGAATATATATGCTCGAACATAAAATAGTTATAATTATCGTCGAACATAAACAGTCGTATGCAACTCGCCTATAATGGTAATTAAGACACTCGTATGGAAATTATAAAACTCGTTTCGCTCGTTTTATAGACATAGGCCTACTCGTGTCTTAAGTATTGCCATTATAGGCTCGTTGCATAATGTACTATTAAATATTCACTGCCAGGTTAGAACCTCAATCACAGACATTGCTTGAATGACAAATCCAAAAGATGTGTCATTTAAGCATATATTTTGAATATTTTTCAAGAAGATAATTATAAGAAGAGATTGGCTAGTTCACCAAATAGTCTTAAATTGCTTAGAAAATTGATAAGCTGGACATCATGCATCCGTGAACGAGAAGTGACCTTCTAATTTCCAACACAAAATTAGATAAATACAACATAAAAACAAACGTTTTTTAGATTCAATCCCAAGAAATGTAAGGCGTACAATAGGCAGAAGAAATTAAAACTGCACAAGTGTAAATACACAGTAGCGTCTAAGCAAGTGTTAAGGAACGATAGCTATTAACCTGGTTTAATTGGTGAAAATGCGTCAAGTCTGTAGTCTAGATTTGACTGTGGTCACTAGTAAACGACATAGAGTATTATATTTTCTTCTTGTTTGCACATCAAATTAGATATCATCATTCACGTAATTTTAAATTATTTTTTATTTTTATTACGATTACTTGTTTACTGTACACGAGCTGCACATCCTGTTTCCACTAGAACTCAGTGCTTATTTGCAATGTATAACATTAATATTAATTATATTAATAGTATGTATTATACCCGTATTCAATGGGGATCGGGGATCAGATGCGATGAAAATCTATGTGGCGATTGGTTTTTACGACCGGATGCCCTTCCTGACGCCAGCCTCGAGAGAGGAGTTAGTGAGAAATGAAATGAATAGAGTGAATGAATGTAGGCAAGGCTGTGGAAGGATGCGGTCGTGGTCTGTCAGAATGTACCGTCCATTTGCTTGGAGCTGAAAATGGGAAACTACTGCAAAATCATTTCAAGGACGGCTGCTGGCGGGATTGGAACCCATGGCTACTGAGTCCCCAGATAGCTTGGCCATTTGGCCTAGTGATGTGCGTTAGCGAGCGTAGCTACAGCTCTAGGTAAAACTATTAATAGTGATAGTAATAATTATATTAATAATAATAATAATAATAATAATAAGTGTGTGTGTGTGTGTGTGTGTATACAGTAGGTTATACGTACCAGCTTGAACATGTTGGATGTGTGAGAGCACGATACCTGTTGAAGCTTGGTTCATGGTTTATATACAGTACCATGGCACTGGGCGGGGTCAGTAAGAACTTGAGGAAGGTCATCCTGGTCCACATAACATCCGTGATGGAAAATGTGTCACAATAACTCTGTATCATTTCCCGCCCGACCATACACGTCAGTTAATGTCTTGTGATTCCTGGTATTGAATAATTGCATTCTGGTCTGAAGAATGTAACGGCGCACACTCAGCCTCGTGAGGCAGAACTGAGAAGAGCGGATTCTATTCCTACATTGGTCTTCTTAGAAGTGGTTTTACGTAGTCACCAACTTCCACTTGGGATGGTATCCAACATAATCCGATGGCTACCTCTTGTCCAAATATAGCCCCCGTTTACAAATACAAACACTAATAAATCCATGACAATGACAAAGGTTTATTATTAGAAAAATTTCACACACACCCAAGTCCATGGGGCTAATCACTATGATGTCGCAAATTCTTAAATTAATCAACAATATATCGTGTTGGAAGCCATTTCCAGTGTTGCCTGAGTAATCGAAATTTTATGTTTTTCAGTCGGTCACCATGATTTTACCAAATTATAAAGGGTGGTTGCCTAATCCTGAAACGAATTTACATGTGTTTAATAAACTACACTTGGATGATAAGTTTCGATCGTCTAGCGCCCATCATCAGATCCATTACACTTAGGATATTAAATCACAGTCTACAAGCATGGGTTATGATCTTTACATCATTTACACTTAATTAGTTGCGTAGTACTTAATTGACAAGGTTGTGCTAGTTTAAATATTACTGCAACTAAATAAGTTTGTATATTGCAAATGCCATCACCCACACTTGTAGACATAGATTAATGTGCCGAATTAAATTTGGTGAGTACAAATTAACTACTTTATTTATTTATTTATTTATTTCTTCTTCTTCGTCGTTTGGGCCTCGTCGCTTTGTCTTTTCTCTTCTTCCAGTACTTTTTCATCATCTGACTATGAGCCATCCTTCTTTCCTCCGTCCATGGTGGTCTGCTGACTCCGGTGTTCTTCCTAGCTGTCAGTGATTCAGGAAAAACTCCCAGTCGGATGGCTTGCCGGAATTGTTGGCGGTCCTGTATGGACTTAAGTGGGATCCCTAGGTGGTCTAAATCCGTCCTGACCGTAGAGATCCACTTGGTCCTAGAGGCCTTCCCTCTTCCTGCCACTGTGAAGATCTTACTGGTGAGCCGGCAAGGGATCATGCGGGTCAAGTGTCCATAGAAGGCCAGGCGCCTCTTTCTTATACAAGTCACAATGTCTTCTTGATGGCTGTAAAGCTCGTCATTGTGCCGAATTCTGTAGGTGCCTCCCCATTCCTGTATGGATCCTAGTATCCTCCGCAGGATCTTCCCTGGGGTTCAAGTTTACTGGGTGAACCTTTCCTGGCCATCACGAGGAACTCAGAGGCGTACAGAACAGATAGTTTTACAACTGAATTGTAGTGTCTGAGTTTTAGGTTTTCGTAGAGGGACTTTGATGCGTAGATGCTGCGGCAGGAGTGGTAGACCCTCTCGAACTTGGTATTTATTCATTTATTTATTAATTTATTTATATTGGCTTTCATGGTCAATGAATTAAAACTCAGCATTTTGTATAGGTTTATGCCGTGTCTTGTGTGGGGTTTCGTCTAGGATCACCAAGCTGGCTCATCAGCGGGCTCTTGGTGTCTGTGCCCGGAACCCCACAGTAGTAGTAAACTGCGCGCCACGTCCCTTTTTGTGAAGCGCACCTGCGCTTCTTAACTGCGAGAGCTAAGAGCTCAAGCAGCCTTCACCTCTTTATACAGTCTTCCATTCATTTTCATTTTAATTTTTCATTTTTGTATTTATTTATATAGATGCTTGAGTACAGTTTTACGAGACACACAATCAATTACAGAATGAAACATTCATCGTGATAGGAATACGTCCAGTATAAAATATAATGCAATTTGTCGTTAAGATCTTATGGTTATTGACCTATTGGTCAGTTCGACATGAAACAGAATAATCAATTCTTTATTCGCATTAATATTTCACGATGAGCAAAAGTACCCTTTCATTGGAACAATAAGGCCGCCTTTATTTCTCAATGTTCCGTTATCAAATATTAAAGGAGACTAAATTCCGCTATTTGATCCAGTAATCACTCCAGCACTGGTTAAAAATTCACAGACATTACATACCATTTGTATTCTTTTATTCATCGAGGATTACAGAAATTCATTCTTTTCCACTGCACTAGTATATCACTAATCATGAAAGGAGTCCAATTAACATTCGATAATAGTATCAGAGTGCTTTTTAAGAGCAATGAGATAAACGGTTTTACGTGATATATATATTTTATAGGATTATCAAACAAAACATACAGCCTACTGTCGACCAAAGTATTATGTGCACTCGAGTTTGAAGGTTGTTTGTGAAGTAACCAATATACCTACATAAAATCCAATGACATCAACATTTTCATCGTTCTATTTTACGTTAGTTCATGTAGGTTTGGAATTTTTAATGTATATTTTAATATTTTTTAACGCAGTTGGAACACAAAACGTGCACGTTTTTAAGCGTGTTTCAACCATGCGTCACATTTAAGATTTATTATATCAGAAACTCGTCATCAGATCGAATCCAAATTTTAACCCGATATACATTGGAATGGTGTATAACTGGTTTATTAATTTCAAAATTGTGTGTATCCAAGAAACAAAGTTGTTATCATTTATGTAAGGTAACATTTTCATGGCTCTGGGTGGTTGGAAAATGTAGTTCTTGGTTGCGTTGTAATCGTTATACATCAAAAACTCATGCTGTATGACTGTCAAATACGCAAATTAATTCACTTATTTTATATCGGTGTGTATTTGTACGAGGAAATAACACATGGTTCACCAGCTAGCCGCTCCGGGAAAAGCTGTACAGCGTTGCCGAAATGGTGCCCACACGCATCATGGCGCGTCTCGCTCGGAAGTGATGGTCTCCATCTCAGCAACGCTGTACAGCTTTACCCGGAGCGGCTAGCTGGTGAACCAGTATTTTTTACTATGTAGTATTTCACGTACCTTAATATCAATGAAAGTCATATCGTATTTTTACTATAGGGGAGACTCAGTTAAATTCGAAATATTACGGGATTGATGGTATACACTTAAGGGAAAGGATTTCAAAAAATTAACATAGAAATTTAATTACTACATATAGTTTGTGGCATACATTCAGTTCTCAAAATCTGACCTGGCATGGGCTGTCTAAATCATCTAATACTTAAAATAACACTTTCGAAGAAATTTTAATTTATTAACTTATTACCGATTTTTGGTTGATACAAATGTTACTAAGGGTGAATCTGTGGTACCTTGTTTAAATCCGCATTATAATAAGTCTAATGATATGATGCATTACTAGGCTTACCAATACGGCATCACCGAAATACATGAGATTTTATAAATACTTCACAAACAAATAACACTAGTTTTCACAATTTTAACATCAGGTTGATGGTATATTGGCTTTCACGGCCAATCCGAACGGGTATACCAAGAGCCTACTGATGAGCCAGCCTGCTCTCCTAGGCGAAACCCCACACAAGACACGGCACAAACCTAAAAAAAAAAAATGCTGAGCCAAGAGAAATGAAATTGTTAACTCAATACAGCTGATGAGATGAACTCGTCTCTTGCACTGGGGTATCTGTGAAGAGAAAGTACATTTCAAGTACAGTTTTTGGTTTTCACTTGTCTTATATTTGTGACACTTGAGTTTTAGTTTCACTCAGTCGATGTTCCATCTTCCATTTTTGGCTACTTTTCACATTTTGCAAAAATGAGGAAAAAGTAGACTTATGAGAACGGGAAAATGTGTGTCTGTCTGTCTGTCTGTCTGTCTGTCTGTCCTTCTGTCTGTCTGTCTGGCTGTGTGTGTGTCCCCCCTATCAACTCCTAAACGGCTGCAGCAATCAAAACCAAATTTAGTATGAGTAAAGATGTGCACCGGAATAGCTCACGTCCATATTTGAAAATGATGTCAGTGCTACCAACTGCTGAAAAAACGCACTAGAAATTTGAGCTCCATGTTGGATATCTTGCAAGGTATGCATGGGAGCTATTCCAAAATTGGCACACATGCAGATAATACTATTTCAGTTTAATTTCCAGGAGGCCAACAGTGACAGTGTTGCCAAAATAATTTTAAGCCTTCTGATAGGTCCAATGTTTAAATGCATATAACTTCTACACTATCAATTGGATTTCAACCAAATTTTGTATGTAACATCTGTGCATAAACATATATGAATGAGCATATTCTTAAGAGCCAACAGGGCTACCAACTGTTAATAATTGCTCTCTCTATTTATTTATTTTATCAAAATACCAATATATCAGAAAGTATGCAAGCCAACAGCTTTACACTATGCACACGTATATTCTGACATTTTAGATTAATTTGGAGTAACTTATATACGTCAGTTCTACCAACATGATTATAAGCCTGCTGATAGTACCAATTTTTAAATACATGTAACTTCTATACTATCAGTTGGATTTCAACCAAATTTCGTATGTGCTATGTGTACCATAACAGATATGACTATAAGTATTGTTGAGAGCAATCAGGGCTGCCAACTGTTAATAAATGCTGTCTATATTGTTTTTACCCTAATATCAATATACCAGAAAGTATGCAAGCCAACAGCTCTATACTTTGCACACGTATAGCACCTGACATTCTAGATTAATTTGGAGTAATTAATACAAGGCAGTGCTGCCAACATGATTCTATGCCTGCTGATATGTCCAATTTTAAAATACATGTAATTTCTATACTAACAAATGGATTTCATCCATAATTGGCACAACAAGATATCATAATATTTCAGATTATTTCTGACCAGCACACGCATGGTATTGTTGACAACATGCTTTTACGCGTGCTGATAGATCCAGTGTCTAACTGCATGTAACGTCCATTGGAATTCAACCAAATTTTGTATTCTGTACCTTAAGAGATTGAACTAAGAATATATTCAGTCACCAGGGCTGCCAACTGGAGTGCTCTATTTGGCTACATCATACCAGGTATATTTTGAACTAATTAGATATTTCGATATTACCAACTTAATTTTGTCATTATTCTAGATAGGTTCATATACTGTAGAATAATCATTGGCATGAAAAGTAGGCTGTATAGTTCTTCACGGAACTTCTTGTTCTTCATATGTTCCTGCTTCCTGCTGCTCTGGTCCATTGTGGGCCTGCCCACGCAGAATAAAAGTCAGACCATGTCCGTCTCGTTCTCCCTTTCTAACGCTTTCCCATTCTAGTGTCTCACATGGTAGTGTCCATCTGTTGGCTCGTATCCTCAAAATGTGACCTTCCCATTTCCATTTCTGCCTGGTGGCTTCTTCTGTAATATCCGTTATTGCTGACAGTTTTGACAGTTGTTGATTTGAGTTTCAATGTTTCCTTCTTATTCCCAATATACTATGTGATTAACTGCAAAAACCATAGAAAATTCATCATATACTTCTGCACAAGTATATTTTATAATTTGCAAAATTTGTGCGCATTTGTAATTAATACAAATTAATAGTTAATGAATTTAAGAGATTTAATTTGATTTTATAAATTGGCCACGTCTGTAATATATTTAATGATTTTATAGTGTACTATCAGAAGTACCCGTTATTCAAAAGGTATTCGGTGTTAACACGAGACATTATCAATTGAGCTACTGTTGCAATGGTTAGCGGTTTGTCATTCCTTCATAAGTTTATCGGAACGAAGTTAGTTTTCTGGGAATATCACACACACTGTTAATTTAAGGGCCTTAAAATGTGGTTTTCGGAGACTCTTTATAGACTCCCGAATTGTGTGTCTCACATTGAGAAGCGCAACATATTGAACCCTTATTGATCTACGATAAATAAGTATTCATAATGTATTATTATTGTTACTGCAGCCCAGGCAGTACTTGTGGAAGGTGACAAGGATAAAGGCAAGGTAGCGTGTCGCAATGATTGCCACATAAGTTGAGCTTGTAGCTATTCTTGAAGAACGGCCTGGTAAGTAGGGTTCAAGGCCAAATTGTGTAACAACTTGCACCAGAATTGGAAACATAAAGGGATGGTCACGAGTTACTTACAACCGACCTACGATTGAATCACCCAATCAGGAGAGACCACGCCAAGATCACACGATGGAAGGCGTCAGTGGCAAAAAGCACGCGGAATTGATTATCTAAAGAACCGCCGATAGGAATTATCTCCGCACGAGTGCGATGAGACGTTTGATATATTTGATGAAGATTGACACTAGTCCCATCTGTGTGAGATGAAAACTCTGGAAAATTTTTCTAAATCCACCCCACTCTTCCGTACCCTGTCAGTTTCTAATAAATTGTTCGACGTGAAGCTGTTCGATGTCTTTCTGTGTGCGAGCTCTGTGAGCTAACTTCACGCCCGTTTGTGTCACGATTTTAACGCTCTTACTTATTTGAAGTCATATACTTTGTGAGCTCTGTAAGCTAATTTCACGCCAGTGTGCGTGATGATTTGAAACTTGTAATATTATCTTAAAGACGACTATTATCAGCTCTTAGGGGCAAGACATGTAAACGTTCTAATTAGCGCTCACCCGAGCGAAGGTCAAAGCAGAGCAGTGCAGAGATTACCGAGCGAGATAGCGATTGTGAGTCAGTCCGACTTTAAAACTGGTATTGTCGAGTCAGTGACGATGGACTCGAAGTGTGTATTTTCTGTAAATTTTTAAGTGTATTTTTCATGTGTGCATTGCGCGTGTGTGAGCGATATTTAGGGAAAGTCGTCGTAATTAATCGCATAGGACTATTTGTGGGCGAATTTAGTAACCCACAAGCGATTATAGCCAGGTCAAATTATAATGACGTTGAACTTTTCTTCCAAGGAGACTACATCAAGATGTCCAACATGTGGTCAGGAGTTGGGATGATGTCCGACGCTTCAACGAAGACGACTATGGAGTGCTAACTTTTCCATAGGGAAATGGGCTGAGATGGATGTCATAAAGTTCTGCAAGCTGAGACGGTGATGTACAACAATTTATTATTCAATTATGTAGTTAGATTGGCGGGGGAACTTTTGTAAATAATTCATATTTCTTTTCTTGTTTTAGAGTGTTTTTCCTTGTACCGACACTAAATGTTTTAAATGTACGTTGGCACGTGGCCAAAGTGTTTGTTGTGTATTATATTTTTCTTGGAGTCATATTTAATGTGCACGGCGCGTGTACGTGATGTTTATCCATGCAAATGCGAAACCCGTTACATTTGATAAGTGGTGCTTTATTAAAGTTCATATTTGTGATAGGAAAGGGAGGTAATTACTGTAAGATGTTTGCTGAACAGGTTATTATTCATATTAGGGTTGCCAAGTGCAACGATTTAAGATGTAATTGTAGAACACCTTCGTTCTAATTTGATAGATTTTTTTTTAGTCCTTTTCAGGTTAATTAGTCACGTCGTGGAACGGTGGCGCCAGCAAGTGGAATATTTATGTATTTTTATTTCAGGGTCTGTCGAACCCATACGTGAGATTCTGAGTGTGATAATGTGTCAGGTGTGTGTGTTGATTCTACGTGAAGAGGGGTAGAGGTCCTACCGCCCTCATATTTTGTCGTTGTTGTATTTTTGATGGAAAGGCAGGGTGCTCTAGGGAGACCGCTGTTGCTTGTCCATAATGCTGATTCTTGGATTTCCTAGTGGAAATGCCGGGATATTTTGTTCTGACACACACACACGTATTATTGTGCTTTGGGGCACGCTTCTTCGAGAGTCGATCCCCTGCCTTTGGAGGTCGAGGTTATTGTGACACGTGGGTTGACAGATATGCAGATTTCCACAAATCGCCCGTCTCGCCTGGTGACTTATTTTTGATAGGCAGTCCTGTTGTTCCGACTGGCCCCTTTAAGCTTTCATGTAGCAAACCTGTTCATTGTAATGGTTATTTTGAACCATAATTAATTGGGGAGTTCGCCATGTGTGTGACAGATTATTGCATGTTGTATGGATAGATTATTGTGTTAATAATGTAAATGTTGGCTGTGAGCCTATAGATCTTGTTTATGACTCAATTCATGTAATTTAGGATGTCACACCCGTGTGGTGTAGTGGTAGTGTACTTGTAAATTTGACGGCGGTCATTTGTGTATTTCTTTTATTGGTCACGTGTTAACTTACATGTGTTGATTTGTGTGAGAAGTCCTAAGTTTTTAGGCAGTAATGTTTTTGCTACGGCAGTTTGATTCCAATTTCATGCGGAAATTATTGTGTTGTATATTTTAAGTATATGAAGTGTCGGTTTAGTTTTTAGTGTTGTATAGTTGTTCCCCGCGTCTGTCTAGCTTTAAGCAATGTGGATTCGTCGTCTGAAGTTTTATTCTGGATGATGACGAATCATGCATTCGATTGTACACATCGTGAAGCATGCAGAACGACACGCGCGCATACATTGTCACTTTTGTTGTTTTTCTTAAGGACACTTTGTCCGTGTATTTAATCTCTCCAGAGATTTGGCCTAGTTTTGGCGTATTTATTTTATTAAGTGGGAGTCATTTGGGAGTTTGTTTTGTTAATTCTTTGTATAGGTAGGTGAATTGTTATTAAATTCATTTGTTTTAACCCTGGCTTCACTTTTTCCTGCATGTTATTTTGTTATATGTTACCCTGCATGTTAATGAAGCGCTTTAACAACAACTTACGATATGGACTGTTACACCCCCCCGAAACTGAGTCTCATAAGCTTCTTTGCAAAGGTTCAATATGCTTTGGTCGCCCTTCTAGGATAATTTTTATATTTCGCCTATTTTAGCATGTATTTTGAGATGCTTTTCCCTATATCCACCTTTCTACTGTATGAAAATTACGGTGATGTGTTTTATAAATGATTGGTGTATTGACTCTCATCGATACCACACCTAATTTTACGATGCACCAAGCACCCGAACACGAGTTATAGGCGTACATAAAGATACACAGAAAGACAGACAGACAATTCTATTGTCTACAACATAAATACCCAGATATACAAATATGGGTATATCTACCACATAGTATCAAACAAAATCATCCTTACGATGAACCCGTATGTAGACATAAAAAAAAAGATTAGTTAAAATTTGCTCTCAAACTAAATTCACCTAACGTGTACTTCCTGACGTGAAATAGAATTAAAAGCCTTGTAGACGAAACGCAATACACGTCACATAAAAACTGACCCTCTACGTTGCGTTAGGTCCCCATACAAAGGAAGACACCTTTCATAAATTATAAAGGCTTTTGGTGCATGAAAATTCAGGTTCATTAGCCTCAAATGGCTCAAATTCCTAAAAGCCGCAAAAAAAAGCTGAATCAATTCAGGATTTTTTGAAAATAATGTTGCTGTTTGGAGATATAATAGACCTTCGGTACTATGTATATCTCGCACGTGAATATTGCGTGAAAATATTCTAGGTTACCCCTTGACCCCCTTAATTGCATTGATGAATTATACAGTCTAAGTTGGTTCCGTGATAACCTTATAGCCATTTGAAAACTTTCACAGAAATGTAATAAATGGAGTGGCATTGCTTCTTACAGAAATAGATGGAAAGTTGGATGTCACCCCTTGAGATAATGTTGTCATGATTACCGACTTGCATTCCTTCATTAGTTTGTTAAATTAAATTAAATTACTTTTCTGGGAATATCGCAGAATGTGTTGGTTTTAGAGCCTTATAACGTAGATTTCGGGGACCTTTTAGGGCTCCCAAGTTTTGTTTCTGGCACCGAGGGGTTTGTCTCGTCGTTGAACGCCACAATCTCTCTCTATATAACAAGAAGTTCCGTGACGAACTAAAGAGCCTACTTTTCTTAAAATTTAAAATTCATGCCATTGATTATTCTATATGGATCTATCTAGAATAATGACAAAATTAAATTGGTAATATAGAAATTTCTAATTAGTTCGAAATACTGTATACCTGGCATAATGTAGCCTAATAGAGAACTACAGTTGGCAGCCCTGGTGACTGAATATATTCTTGTCTCCATCTCTTAAGGTACAGAAAACAAAATTTGGATAAAGTCCAATGGATAGCATGGACGTTACATGCAGTTAAACATTGGATCTAAAAGCGCGCTTAAAAACATGTTGGCAACAATGTCATGCATGTATTGGTCAGAAATAATTTGCAATAATATGATCTATTGTTGTGATAAATTTGAATGAAATCCATTTGTTAGTATAGAAGTTATAGGCATTTTAAAATTGGACCTATCAGCAGGCTTAGAATCATGTTGGCAGCACTGACGTATATTAATTACTCCAAATTAATCTAGAATGTCAGGTACTATACGTGTGCAAATTTTAGAGCTACTGGCTTGAATATTCTATGATATATTGATATTAGGGAAACAAAAATAAAGACACCATTTTTTAACAGTTGGCAAAACTGGTTGCTCTTAAGAATACGCATAGTCGTATCTGTTATGGTGCACATAGCACACACGAAATTTAGTTGAAATCCAAATGATAGTATAGAAGTTACATGTATTTAATATTGGACCCGTCAGCAGACTTAGAATCATGTTGGTAGCACTGACGTATATAAGTAACTCCAAATTAATATAGAATGTCAAGTACTATACGTGTGCATAATTTAAAGCTGTCAGCATGAATACTTTCTGATACATGGGTATTTGGATTAAAACAATTGAGAGCATTTATAAACAGTTGGCAGCCCTGGTGGCTCTTAAGAATACGCTCAGTCATATCTGTTTAGGTACCCATAGCACATACGAAATTTGGTTGAAATCGAATTGATAGTGTAGAAGTTATATGCATTTAAAATTTGGACCTATCAGCAGGCTTATAATCATTTTGGCAACACTGCCATGTATGGCCTCCTGGAAATTAAACTGCAATATTATTATCCATACGTGTGCCAATTTTGAAAAAATAATAATAATAATATTAATAATATCGTATGGCCTCGGGTGCCTGGTGCAAGCTTTGCTATTTGACACCCAGAGGGTAGCTTGCATGTCGAATTTCGTAGTTCCTTGACTATGAAAGTCAAGGAGGTTAGATGTAAGATATCTAATCTCCTTGAACACAATAGCGCTTTCTAGTAGAGAAATGAGGAACTTTGTGCTGGCGGAAACTACCGAGATTAATTTTGCCATTATGAACTCGGCTTACTGAATTCAAATGGGTTCTTTGACATGCCAACATCATATGACATGCGTATCGTATTTTTGCCGCCTTTCAAAAATCACTTACCACGGTCAGGGGCGAACCTGCAATCTTGGGGTTAGTAGACCGATACGCTATCCACTCACCCACCGTGGCAAGCTAATTTTGAAATAGCTCCCATTCATACCTTCCAGGATATCCAACATGGAGCTCAAATTTCAAGTGCGATTTTTCAGCAGTTGGTAGCACTGACATCATTTTCAAATATGGCCGTGAGATATTCAGGTATAGATCTTTACTCCTACCAAATTTTGTTTCGATTGCTGCAGCCGTTTAGGAGTTGATAGGGGGGGACACACACACAGCCAGCCAGCCAGACAGACAGAAGGACAGACAGACAGACAGACACACATTTGCCCGATCTCATAAGTCTACTTTTTCCTCATTTTTGCAAAATGTGAAAAGTAGGCTAAAAATGAGAGTTTGTGTTTTCTGAATTTCTACGGACATTTGCGTTATTTGCGCGTTTCAGTCTGTTTTATGACGGATGCGTGCGAAAATATATGTTTTTGTCTGTCTGTTTGTCTGTCTGTAGACAATTTTGTTCCCTTATAACTCGAGAACGGCTGGGTGGATCAACGTAAAATTTGGTACAGATATCCTTCAGAGGCACGACACTAATCTCTGTACCTCTCATAAAATGGGGCCTACCCCGTTAAAATACCTGCTGAAATAGGCGTAGAAGGGCGAGACAATGCTCATTTTCAGCCCCTCAATGTGAGAAACGAAACTCGGGGGCCTTAGGGCCCCCGAAAACAACATTTTAAGGCCCTAATAACAACAGTTTTTGAGATATTCCCAGAAAATTAATTTCATTTAATAGAATAATGAAAGAAAACAAGCAGGAAACCATGGCAACAGAAACTCACAGGTCAATACAATTCCATTTATTACATTGGTTGGTTGGTTGGTTGGTTCTTAAGTTTATGGGCTGCGACAACGCGGTCATGTAGCCCCGTGTACTTTGGGTGTGCGTAGAATCTGTCTGATAACCGGTGTTAATTGTGATGACTGGATTAGTGTGTGTATCTGTTTTAGGTAGATTTCATTAGAAAGCTAACTATTGCAATGGGTACCATGTTTCGACTTCCGGAAAATGTCGACATAATTTCGCGTTTCACATCCCCCAGACCCCAAAACCACCGTCAGTTCAAAAGTTTATACATAATTTATGTATGTGTATATATATATATATATATATATATATATGTATATCAGTTTCTTGTGGACAAGATAACTGCCGTAATTTTACACCAAACACTTTGAAATATTGCTATAACTCTCTTAATATGTGAAATATCGAATCCGTTCAAAGTTCATACTATGTGTCGAATAAAGACCAAAAATTTATGGTTGAAGAGTTTTTTATTGCACCAACCATTGACCAAAGGGGTGGGAAAAAGTGGGTTTTTCGGGAAACATTAATCATATCTCTCTTAATAGGCACAATATCAAAACCGTACAAAATGGACAATATTCCCCAAAATAATTACCTAAAACTTTTGACTGAAAGAATTTTTGATATGACCCACCATTACGCCAAGGGATGAGAGAAATGATTTCGGAATTATAAGAAAATGCCAAGAGCTATCAGAGGTTGCCATGGCAACACTACTAAATTGATGATGGATGAGCCATCGGACGTTGCCATGACAACGCACTTGCTCGATATCAGATTCAGATTTCCATCTGACTAAGTGTGAAGCGTCTTCGGTGACGTAACAGGTAGCATGCTGAAGTTCTATGCCCAAGGTCGCGGGTTCAAAGCCGGCCGAAGTAGTCGGATTTTCTAAGAGCGCTAAAAATCCCTCAGTATGCTTTCCTTTGGAGGGGAAGATATAACGTTCGTTGCGAGTTGCTGGTTGCGGTGGCATCTAGTAGCCAAGTTTAAAGCTAGGTGTCGTTAATGGTAGTACCTGCTAGCAACATTAGGAACTACTGCTTGAAATTGGCCTCTGCAGTCCTTACCTGAATTACAGACTAATACAGCCATCACAATTCACACCGTTTATCAGACAGATTCTACACTCACCCAAAGTACACGGGAATACATGACCGCGTTGTCGCAGCCCCTAAACTGAGGAACCAACCAAAATCTCAGCGGGAAATATAATTTTTCGTGAAGAAGAAACAGACCGTTACATAGTTACACATCAATGTCGAAACCTTGCGTAAGGACAGTGTGACCACAAGTAAAACAAGAAGTTCCGTGACGAACTAAGGAGCCTAATTTTCTTAAAATTTAAGATTCATGCCAATGATTAATCTATATGGATCTATCTAGAATAATGACGAAATTAAGTTAGTAATATCGAAATTTCTAATTACTTCAAAATACTGTATACCTGGCATAATGTAGCCTAATAGAGAATTACAGTTGGCAGCCCTGGTGACTGAATATATTCTTAGTTCCATTTCTTAAGGTAAAGAATACAAAATTTGGTTGAAGTCCAATGGATATCATGGACGTTCCATGCAGTTAAACATTGGATCTAACAATGCGCGTAAATTCATGTTGGCAACAATGACATACATGTATTGGTCAGAAATAATCTGAAATAATATGATCTATTGTTGTGTCAATACTGAATGAATTCCATTAGTTAGTATAGAAGTTGTATTTTAAAATTGGGCATATCAGCAGGCTTAGAATCTTGTTGGCAGCACTGACGTATATTAGTTACTCCAAATTAATCTGGAATGCCAGGTACTATACGTGTGCAAAATTTAGAGCTATTGGTTTGCATACTTTCTGATATATTGATATTAGGGTAATACAAATAGAGACAGTATTTATTAACAGTTGGCAGCCCTGGTTACTCTTAAGAATAGGCATAGTCATTTCTGTTATGGTGCACATAGCACACACGAAATTTGGTTGAAATCCAAATGATAGTAAAGAAGTTACATGTATTTAATATTGGACCCGTCAGCAGACTTAGAATCATGTTGGTAGCACTGACGTATATAAGTAACTCCAAATTAATATAGAATGTCATGTACTATACGTGTGCATAGTTTAAAGCTGTCGGCATGAATACTTTCTGATACATGGGTATTTGGATTAAAATAATTGAGAGCATTTATAAACAGTTGGCAGCCCTGGTGGCTCTTAAGAATACGCTCAGTCATATCTGTTTAGGTACCCATAGCACATACGAAATTTGGTTTAAATCGAATTGATAGTGTAGACGTTATATGCATTTAAAATTTGGACCTATCAGCAGGCTTATAATCATTTTGGCAACACTGCCATGTATGGCCTCCTGGAAATTAAACTGCAATATTATTATCCATACGTGTGCCAATTTTGAAATAGCTCCCATTCATACCTTCCAGGATATCCAACATGGAGCTCAAATTTCAAGTGCGATTTTTCAGCAGTTGGTAGCACTGACATCATTTTCAAATATGGCCGTGAGTTATTCAGGTATAGATCTTTACTCCTACCAAATTTTGTTTCGATTGCTGCAGCCGTTTAGGAGTTGATAGGGGGGGGACACACACACAGCCAGACAGACAGACAGACAGAAGGACAGACAGACAGACAGACAGACACACATTTGCCCAATCTCATAAGTCTACTTTTTCCTCATTTTTGCAAAATGTGAAAAGTAGGCTAAAAATGGACCCCAAATGACAAGACGATTACCGTCCCCATAAGACAATAAAATGTTTAAAAATATGCATAAAATGACGAAAAACAAAGTTAATTAAGCTCCAATTATAAAATACTTTCTCGCAATAAGTGAGGCCTGATCCTACTACGAAAACCTGCATATTCTGCCTATTTTCGCCTATCCCCAAGTTTGCCCGGTGAAATCTACCACCGCCTTCCGGCGTGCCGAGAGGACTTTTTTTTAAATTTTAAGTACTGCAACTTAGAATTTTTCAAATTGTTCCTACTTTTACCGCCAAACGCCACCATCAACGACTACTAGGCCAAGTTCAGAACTTAACTACTAGACGCCACCGCAGTCGGTTATTGGCAACGAACGTAGAAACCTAAGAGCGTTGTTTACATTCTTAACCTATTCAATTTAGCTTCACACAGGTGCAATTAGTGGAAGGTTCTTTAACATGCCATAAATCTATGACAGGGGACCGCCGGCTTTACTTCCCCTCCGAAGGAAGGCATACTGAGGGATTTTTAACGCTCTTAAAAAATCCAACGGCCTCGGCCAGGTTTGAACCCGCAATCTTGGGCATAGAAGCTCAGCATGCTACTGACTACGCCACCGAAGTCGCCAGATTTATTACATTACTGAGACAGTTTGCAAACGGTTATAAGGTTATAACGGAACCAAATTAAGCTGTAAAATTCATCAATACATATAATGCGCTTAAGGGGGTCAAGTGGTAATCGAGAAATTTTTCACGCGATTTACACGTGCTGGTGTGGTAAGGAAGGTCTATTATATCCCTATCCCTATATTGTTATATTATTATTATACGTATTGTTATTATACTACGGCCTACAACGATGAGACAAAGCTTATTTACAGCCGCTTGGTGTCGGAAACAAAACTCGGGGCCACTAAACAGCCGTAAAGGGTCCCCAAAACTACATTTAAGGCTCTAAAACCAAGAGTTTCTGAGATATTCCCAGAAAACTAATTTCATTGCATAAACTAATGTAGGAATGCAAGCCAGTTACCATGACAACAGTGTCTCAAAAAGTTACATCCAACTTTTCATCTATTTCTGTAAGAAGTTATGCCACTCCATTTATTTCTGTGAAAGTTTGCAAATGGCTATAAGGTTATAACGGAACCAACACAAACTGTAAAATTCATCAATGCACTTAAGGGGGTCAAGGTGTACCCTAGATTTTTTCACAAGACTTAAACGTGCGATATGTCGTACAGAAGGTCTATTATATCTTCAAACAGCAACATTATTTACAAAAATTCCTAAATTGAAATAGTTTATTTTTTATTTTATTTTTTTTGCTTTTATGAATTTGGGCCATTGGGGGCTAAAAAACCTGAATTTTCATGCACCACAGGCCTTTATAATTTATTAAAGGGGTCTTCCTCTGGATGCGGAATTGACACAACAGTGAGGGTCAGCTTTTAGGTGACGTATATTGCGTTTCGTCTACGAGGTTTTCAATTTATTTTCACGTAAGGAATTACACATTAGGTAAATTTATTTTCAGAGCATATTTCAACTAATGATTTTTCTTTGTCGACAAACAGGTTCCAAGCCCCTAACCATTGCAACAGTAGCTCAATTGATTACGTCTGGTTATTAATACCGAAGACCATTCGAAAATGGGTACTTCTGCTAGTATAATACCAATAATAATAATAATAATAATAATAATAATAATAATAATAATAATAATAATGTAATATAGGGATAGGAATATAATAGACCTGCCGTACCACACCCGCAGGTGTAAATCGCGTGAAAAATTCTAGAGTACCCCTTGACCCCCTTAAGCGTCTTATACGTATTGATGAATTTTACAGCTTAATTTGGTTCCGTGATTACCTTCTAGCCGTTTGCAAACTTTCACACTAATGTAATTTATGTTCGACCCAACTATTATGTGTCAGAAAACTGTATCATAATGAGGCTCATTATAACACTATTTTTCATTATGAAAGAGTTTCTCCCACCAATCAGAGCTCAAGAAACAGTTGTGTGACCAATTAGATAAGGATACCTTCGCGCATGCGCTCAAAATCCAACATGTCTATATAAATTACCAAAAGTGCACCGTCCATATGTTCGCGTAAATAAACTAGTGAATATGAGACAAGAAATGGCACTGTGCCTTAATATCCCCAAAATCAATTTCTACACAGCGCGTGGTTTTGAAACGACTTCGGAGACAGTTTTACTGATTACTGGACCACAATCTGAACATATGGCATTGAAGCACACAGAGCGCATGCGTCGGTTGTCCAGAGAGCTTCGAAAACAGAGATATACTACCCACCGCAGCACCCGATCACAACATTCTAGTGACTGAACAGATATTTATGAATATTTATGTTAATACATTTAATAAAGTTATAATTATCGTCGAACATAAACAGTCGTATGCAACTCGCCTATAATGGTAATTAAGACACTCGTATGGAAATTATAAAACTCGCATACGCTCGTTTTATAAAATACTCGTGTCTTAATTATAGTCATTATAGGCTCGTTGCATAATGTACTATAATTGAATTGCATTGCGTCTTACAGCAATAGATGGACCTCTGAGATTATGTTGCCACGGTTACCGGCTTGCATGATTTCATTAGTTTATTAAATGAAATTAGTTTTCTGGGAATATCTCAAAAACGGTTGGTTTTAGGGCCTTAAAATGTGGTTCGAGTTTTGCCTATCACATTGAGGGGCTGAAAATGGGCTCTGTCTCGTCCTTCTACGCCTATTTCAGCATGTATTTTAAGGGGGTAGGTACACTTTTATGAGAGGTACGGAGAAGAGTTACATCTATGACTAGTGTCGTGCCTCTGATGGATATGTGTACCAAATTTTACGTTGAAACACCCAGCCGTTCACGAGTTATAAGACAAAAATTTGTCCACAGACAAACAAACCTACAGACAGACAAAAAAAAAAAAACGCGCATCCACAAACTTACATTTCATATACTGTGTATAGTGATATAATGCGCCGCTCGGCTTTGACCGTGTTTTATTGCACAAATTTAGGTTGTACTCGCTAACCGTTGGAGATACACGAAAAGTGATAAAGACCTTTCGGATAGAAAATTAAATTTTAAAGTTCGTGTGTGCCATCAAAAGTTTGCTATTTCTTAGCTTTCTCTTTTTATTTGAAATGGAAATATGCAATTTTTGAAACCAGGGGGTGTAGAGACATCACTAAAATGGTCGCCATTATTCAATAGTGCAAAATATCGAAATCAAAATTAGCCTATTTGTAAACCTGGTAAATCAGCTATATCCATGCAAAATTTTATTTTAATCGGACCAGTGGTTCTTGCGTGATTGAGTAACGGACAGGACGACAGACAGACAGACACACACCATGTCATTTTTATATATTAGTATGATATAGGAGATGGTTTGGGGTTGGTTTGACAACTTCGTTAAAAATAACAAACATGTATATTGGTATAGAATTTATTTTGTCAACCAAGATTGATGTGGTTTATAAACTGATTAGTTCCCTGGATTGTATTTTGAGGAAGAACCATTCAGCCTACGACCAGCCTGCTGTAAGGGGAGTAGGCAGAGTAGGCTGAGTAGGCGTATGGGGAGGCGAATGGGGCGGCGTAAGCTCCATGGTATGCGGCGAGAGGAGCGCTGTAAGCCAGAGGAGCGGCAGAGTAGGCCAGGGGTGCTGCGGCCAAGTAGCCAGGAGCGGCGTAGGCTGCGGCGACCAGCGCGAACAGGACGAACTGGAACACAACATATACACATCTATGAGCATCAATCATATCTACGTAATAAATTGACAGGTACCGGTAGTATTTCCGGGGTCACCACAATGTCACACTTGTATTTTTTGGTTCAGGTCTGAATAAAATTAAATATATTTTAGAGCCAGAAAATTCGTAATTTATTTCATCCAAAACCCATGGTGTGGGGTCTGTAAGATACCAGTAAAATCATATCCACTTAAAACTCTTTTCAATACCCTTTCCTATCCTAAACAACTCTTGTATCTTTTGTTCAGCTCTTGGTCAAATAGCAGCCGGATAATTTGTGCTTAAGAGGAGTCAGCTATCCCTATTCCACCCATGTTAAAACATGAAGAATGAAGCAACTAATCATAGCATTAGATAGTACATTATGCAACGAGCCTATAATGGCAATAATTAAGACACGAGTATGTTTATAAAACGAGCGTAGTGAGTTTTATAATTTCGATACGAGTGTCTTAAGTACCATTATAGGCGAGTTGCATACAATTTTTTATGTTCGACGATAATTATAACTTTATTATAATTATGTTTTAACATAAATATTCATAAATATATGTGGGATTCAGTTACTTCAGTTAGTGAACAGGGCGCGCTGGCTTTGCTGACTGAACAGGGCGAATGCGTGGGTCAAAAGCACTCGAAATCAGATATCATTTACTTTGCTTGGCAATGCTATTGTTTACAGCCTGCATGATGACTAGTGCCGTCCAGTTCTTGCATTCACTAATATTTTCACCGGATTCGTTTGAAAGCAATGCGCTGTGTAGAAATTGGAGTTGGGGATATTAAGGTACAGTGCTTTTTCTTGTCTCATATTCGCCAGTTTATTTGCGCGAAGATATGGACGGTGCACTTTCCATGTCGGAAATTCATATATAAGGATGCTGTGTTGCTAACTTCTGGACGTAGATTCATACATTTCTTGCATATGTCATAGTATTTTTTTGTTACCGAAAAGGTTCGTGCTGATTTTGTCTGTTTGGGATTGTAACTACAATGGTTGATCCGATATCCAATTTGAACCTTCAAATCATGTAATTCATGTCCGACATGTTGGATTTTGAGTGCATGAGCGAAGGTATCCTTACCAAATTGGTCAATAAATTAGCTCTGATCGGCTGGAGAAACTGTCTGATAATGAAAAACAGTACTATAATGACCATCATTATGATACAGTTTTCTGACGTATAATATTTACATTTCGACATCGTCGAACATAAACATTATTATTTACTAACTATTCCTATTCATCGTAGAAAAATTGTTAATTACAAATACAGTGCGTCAGGGAATGTTCTCCGCAGTGCCTAGGCACTGCTACGTTAGGTGAGAACCGGAGTTAAGTTGGCAGCGCGATGTCAGGCCTTTCGCTCACTCGCCGAGCTCATCTTCTACAAGGTCGACAGGATATCAGAACACAAATGTGAGCTGTGCTGTGCTGCCAACTAATCTCCAGCTCTCACCTAACATAGCAGAGCCTAGGCACAGCAGAGAACATTCCCTGATACCCTATAGTACATTATGCAACGAGCCTATAATGGCAATAATTAAGACACGAGTATGTTTATAAAACGAGCGTAAGCGAGTTTTATAATTTCCATACGAGTGTCTTAATTACCACTAATGGCGATTTGAATACGATTGTTTATGTTTTCAACGATAATTATAACTTTATTATATGTTTTAACATAAATATTCATAAATATCTGTTGAGGTTCAGTCACTTGAATTTTGTAATCGGAGTGCAAGCGCTGGGTTTGATATCTCTGTTTTCCAAGTTCTCTGACTGACCGACGCATGCGCTCTGCGAGCTTGGCAATGCCATATGTTTCAGCCTGCCGATGTGCTCCAGCGGTCAGTCAAACTATCACCAAAGTCGTTTGAAAGCAATGCACTGTGTAGAAATTGGAATTGGGGATATTAAGGTACAGTGCTATTTCTTGTCTCATATTCGCCAGTTTATTTACGTGAACATATGGACGGTGCACTTTCCATGTCGGTAGTTTATATAGAAGGATACTGTGTTCATGTCCGACATGTTGGATTTTGAGTGCATGCGCGAAGTTATCCTTACCTGATTGGTCAATGAATGAGCTCTGATTGGCTGGAGAAACTGTATCATAATGGATAACAGTGATATAATGACCATCATTATGATACAGTTTTCTGACGTATAATATTCCCATTTCGACATCGTCGAACATAATAGTATATTATGCAACGCCAGTTTTATGTACTGAACAGAGCGCATGAGACGCAGAGAATGCCTTGTATTTGGCCATGGCCTCCTCGATTACCCTACTATGACACTGGGCTACGCAGTGAAATTTAAATTAGAAGGCCGTGGAACTGAGCGCAGGTGCGATGCTAACCTTATCTAATTGGTCAAACAACTGTTTCTTGAGCTCTGATTGGTGGGAGAAACTGTTACATAATGAAAATTTGTGTTATAATGAGCCTCATTATATTACAGTTTTCTGACATATAATAGTCAGTGTCGAACATAAACATTATTATATAACTATTTCTATTCACCATAGAAAAATTGTTAATTACAAAACAATATTATTTTCAAATTTACATTATGGTGTTTGGAGCCATTTTCAGTGTTGGGTTAGTAAGTAGACTATATTTATTATCTCATGTGGTTATTTTCAGGATGAGGGAATAACCCTTCTCTATTGGGTACAATCGTGTAGACAGACTGTAAAATATTAAACTTCTTTAAAATGTATCTTAATAATTTGGGGAAAATGATTTGCTCTTAAGGGATATTATAGATGATGTTTTGTACTTGGATGAATTATCTACCAAACAACACACGCAGCATGACAAGCAAATGGTGAAAATGTAAATGTAAACATCGGCCAGGATATAAACCTCGACCACAATGTAAACATCGACCACGATATACAACTCGACCACGATGTAAACATCGACCACAATATAAACCTCGACCGTATGTAAACCTGAATATCGATTTGTGGAGCCTATTTCCAAACCTCCACCACAGCACGGACCAGCTGCAGTCTAAATCTCACCACGATGTAAACCGCGATCACAATATAAACCACGACCACAATCCTGGACCACAATGTAAACCTCGTTCTAGATGATGACGATGATGATAGTGGTTGTTTTAAGGGGCGGAACAGCGAAGTCATCTGCCACATAAAACCTCGTCCTAGTGCAGCGCTGTGCCTTCGACATGTTTTCTTGCTGTATCTCTTGCGTTCATAATTGATTTGTTTAGCCAATTTTCATTTTATGAAAAAAAAATAGGCTTATAATATCACCATTTGTTCGTGTGTGTGTGCGTGCGTGCGTGTGTGTCACCCCCTCTAATAACTTCTAAACGGCTTGAGCGATTTCAATGAAACTCGGTCAAGGCATGGCACCATTTTGGCCGACTCTTTTACAGCAAGCAAACTGAAATGTTTTATGTTCATAGAGGCTATGAACAAGAGTTCACCTATAGGGCTTTCAATAACCTGGTGTGCTCAAGTCCAACATGGCGGTGACGCGAAGTATAAATAGTTAAATAGATGTTTATCGCGATTTAACCATCCGAGTGCAGTGAAACCTGGTGCGGCAAATGCTTATGAAAATGTTAATCCACTGGCATCTAATTTATTTCAATTGTTTTCATAACCACAAGAAGGAAGCTGTGCGAAATATTAAAATCTCGTTTTTACTTCTTGAGTCATAATCATGCGACTGAAGTTTGAATACTACACGTACACAATAATCTTCATGCAATAGTAAACTCTAAAGCCTACATAATTATATAAAAATCCAACATGGTGACAATCTGAAATATTATACGGTTCTCAATATCTACGAATCTATTACAGCAATCAACCTGAAATTTTGTAAGTTGATAGAGCCAATCAACATAAGTAGGATATATGAAAATTGGCTTTAGTTTTTCACGGAACTACTTTTTCTTATTCTGTTTATTTTCGGTTTACGGTTTTTATATGAAATCGTCAATGGCACTAAACCCCTGAGCCATGCGAATTTACCACGGGAAATTCAAATCCACACGCCCCAGCCTGGAATTGATCCCGTGGTCCTTTAAACGAAAGGCTAGCTTGCTAACCTCTGGGACACAGGGATGTACAATTTAGTCAGTACCCTAATATATGGATTGATAATGTCAACAATATTCGTGATTTTTGAGTCCCTTATTGTCATTGATGAAAGTGAAATCTGAATATAGATACAGTGTCAACAACAGATAAGGTGATATTTGAGAGGAACTTTCTATAGTGATTATGGTACTCACCAGCTTGAACATGATGAAAGATGTGATGTCTTCTTGACAGTTGAGACTACAATGATTCCTCAGGCCCTCGGGCGTTTATATACACACCATGTAGGTGGGTCAAATGAACGCCCTTGGCGAGGTTTTAAGAGGGGAGAAAGAATTTGAAGAATATATGTGGTAAACATAAGAGTTATGCCAATCTAATTTCGATTACGTGGTGTCTATAAGATTGCCAAATACCCTTTATTGTAGGTGTTACCATTTGGAATATAATTCATTCTTTGATTAAGTATTGGGATCTAAGCCAAGCGGCTTATGATGTGGGTCAACGAGAATAAGGAGACAGGACACTGCCAAGTTCGTGGGTGCGTTCTGAATACGTAACCGTCATGCTTAATCCTCACGCACACCACGTGTGCATTCGCGTAACCAATACCTCACATGTTGCCGTAATATGCTTTCACTTCGTTTGAAGATAAGAACTAGCCTTGTAAAGAATACATTATACAAGTATTTGTAAGAAATAGTGCTATCTATTACATTACTGATGCCCTTCATAAATGCCGAAAATTCTACTCTATTGTCTAATGCATTTACAATAGTTTCACTTTTTAGAGCATATTCCTAAATATTTTATTGTCTAATATGGCAAAAATCTTTCATTTCACAAATTTCTTTATCAATGAAAAATTTGTTCTGCTACTGTGATTTTAAGAAAGATTATACCAAATATATTGCAAGTAGTTTAGAAATTCATTCCGATTTGATGTTATAGAGAGATGTTTTCATACAGTCAAGTTTTCAATATTTTAACTTCGAATGCCAATTAAAGAAAAACGTTGATGCTATTCTTGTGGCCTCATTGTTTGTGAAACGCATATCAAATGTACCAAAACTATCTTGGGATAATTTTAATTTTCTTCGGCTTTAGGTTATCATTAGCATTCCGTAACATGTTAAGTGCCTTATCAGTCGTTCCATACTCAACACGTGAGCCCATGCCAAAGACGTTATTAACTCCAATGCTATTTACATTGGTAGTGTGTGACATAGCTAAAAATATAGTTAGTATCGGATAATGCCATATATTCGACAACAAAATGCAATGTTCTTTCGATTCCTGAACGTTTTACAAAATGTGAAAGAGCAGCAAGTAGCGGTTTCCTTATTTGTGGATACTACCTGTGTAGAATAAAGTATAGAATGTAAAATAAAATATTAAGTAGAGTAAATTATAATATAGGCCTATATCCTATTTACAAATCATTCTGTAAATCTGCTTTTAGGTTTCAAGCTCCTTATGGTCCTGCTTTTAAGCGACTGTTTCATAAACATTAATGGCCACAACTTTTTATTATTTTCGTTATTTTTGAGACATTCACCCTGTTCACAAATATAGTACGTACATGTAGTAGTGATAAATTATAATGTCATTAATGCAGATAAACTCAAAATGTGTGCAGGAACATTTTGATTAGACTACTTCTAGCCATATTGACGTATTTCTGAACAGAATAAATAAGGAATTCATTTGAAGAGCGTATTTCAGAAACAAGTAAAGCAATAAATCCATAAAATATGAATTAGATGGTGAAATACTTTTATGTCGTGGTACTCGAATATTTTAGTGCAGAATTCAGTTAAGTGCCGTCCTAGGCCTAATATGGTTGCTATACAGCACATGATCATTTGGTTTTAGTGCAATGCCCCGTCAGGCAACATTGCTAGTTGGTTTATATTATAAACTTTGGGTAATTTAACTTCCTCCGCTCCTGGTCGGTTGGCACGAGTCACATATTGATGGGTATACTGTATATTGTCAACTTTCAATGTACTGAAAAGAGGCTTCGGTTGCATAGTTGGTAGCATGCTGAACTGCTGTGCACAAGATAGAGGGTTCAAACACGGCCGAAATCGTCAGATTTTTAAGAGAGTTAAAAATCCCTCAGTATGCTTTCCTTCGGAGGGGAAATAAAGCCGTCGGTCCCATGTCATAGATTTATGGCATGTTAAAGAACTCTCCACTAATTACACCTGTATGAAGCTAAATTGTATAGGTTAGGAATATAAACAACGCTCTTAAGTTCCTACGTTCGTTGCCATGAGCCGACTGCAGTGGCGTCTGGTAGCTAAGTTCTGAACTAGAAGTCGTTGACGGTGGCGTTTGGCAGCAAAAGTAGGAATTATTTGAAAAATTCAATAGTGTGCAGTCCTTACTTGAATTAGACAAGATGTTCAGTAAAGAACATATAGCCTACATTCTCCTAAATGCATGGGTATTGCTATAACACTTTGTTCTTTTCAAGGAGTATAATTGAATGTTGGTTGTAGTAGCTTGTTGAAATACAACGAGCTATAGGGATATTAAACATGAAAATGAGGTGCCTTTTGCTAGTGCTACCTCTGTAAAAAAAATCATTCAATTCGGTTTCACCGTGTTTGAATTGATATGGGGAATAGATTTGCACACATACATGGCCGCTATTTGCAAATTATTGGGCTGATGACCTTGTAGTCAGTCATAAGTAGCTATCCACAAAAAAGGCATGTTGTTGCAAAATCTGGTAGAGATCAAATTATTAGGATGGTCGTAAATTGATTTAAGCTTTTAACATTTGGGTGGCCGTCATTCCGTTTCCGTCAAGATGGCGGCCATATATAACATGACACTGAGGTGCCCATTGCTAGTGCTACCTCTGTACCAAATTTCGTTCCATTCGGTTTCACCGTGTTCGAATTAATAGGGGGAATCGGTTTTCCCACAAAGATGGCCGCCATCAGCAAACTATTAGGCCAATGGCCTCTTAGATTGGTCAAAGCATGCTTCCTCCATAAAGGTATCTTGTTGCAAAATTTGGTAGAGATCAGATGATTATATTAGTCGTAATTTGATTTAAGCTTTGAACATTTGTGTGGCCGCCATTACGTTTCTGTCAAGATGGCGGCGATATAAAACATGACACTGAGGTATCCTTTGCTAGTGCTACCTCTGTAAAAAATTTCATTCAATTCGGTTTCACCATGTTTGAATTAATATGGGGAATAGATTTGCACACATACATGGCCGCTACTTGCAAACTATTGAGCTGATGACCTTGTAGTCAGGCATAAGATGCTTTCCACAAATAGGCATGTTGATGCAAAATCTGGTAGAGATCAAATTATTAGGATGGTCGTAATTTGATTTATGCTTTTAACATTTGGGTGGCCGTCATTCCGTTTCCGTCAAGATGGCGGCGATATAAAACATGACACTGAGGTGCCCTTTGCTAGTGCTACCTCTGTACCAAATTTCGTTCAATTCGGTTTCACCTTGTTTGAATTGATAGGGGGAATCAATTTGCACACATACTTGGCCACCAACCGAAAATATAAGGCAAATGACCTATTAAATTGGTCAAAGGATGCTCCCTCCATAAAGGTATGTTGTTGCAAAATTTGGTAGAGATCGGATGATTAGGTTAATCGTAATTTCATTTAAGCTTTGAACATTTGTGTGGCCACCATTACGTTTCCGTCAAGACGGCGGCAATATAAAACATGACACTGAGGTGCCCTTTGCTAGAGCTACCTCTGTACCAAATTTCGTTCCATTCGGTTTCACCGTGTTCGAATTAATAGGGGGAATCGATTTTGACACAAAGATGGCCGCCATCCGCAAACTATTAGGCTAATGACCTATTAGATTGGTCAAAGGATGCTTCCTCCATAAAGGTATCTTGTTGCAAAATTTGGTAGAGATCGGATGATTATGTTAGTCATAATTTGATTTAAGCTTTGAACATTTGTGTGGCCGCCATTACGTTTCTGTCAAGATGGCGGCGATATAAAACATGACACTGAGGTGCCCTTTGCTAGTACTACCTCTGTACCAAATTTCGTTCCATTCGGTTTCACCTTGTTTGAATTGATAGGGGGAATCGATTTGCACAAAGATGGCCGCCATCCGCAAACTATTAAGCTGATGACCTATTAGTTTGGTCAAACGATGCTCCCCCCATTAAGGTATGATGTAGCAAAATTTGGTAGAGATCGTATGATTAGGTTAATCGTAATTTGATTTAAGCTTTGAACATTTGTGTGGCCACCATTACGTTTCCGTCAAGATGGCGGCAATATAAAACATGACACTGAGGCGCCCTTTGCGAGAGCTACCTCTGTACCAAATTTCGTTCCATTCAGTTTCACCGTGTTCGAATTAATAGGGGGAATCGATTTTGACACAAAGATGGCCGCCATCCGCAAACTATTAGGTTAATGACCTATTAGATTGGTCGAAGGATGCTTCCTCCATAATGGTATCTTGTTGCAAAATTTGGTAGAGATCGGATGATTATGTTAGTCATAATTTGATTTAAGCTTTGAACATTTGTGTGGCCGCCATTACGTCTCTGTCAAGATGGCGGCGATATAAAACATGACACTGAGGTGCCCTTTGCTAGTACTATCTCTGTACCAAATTTCGTTCCATTCGGTTTCACCGTGTTCGAATTAATAGCGGGAATCTATTTTCACACAAAGATGGCCGCCATCCGCAAACTATTAGGCTGATGACCTATTAGTTTGGTCAAACGATGCTCCCCCCATAAAGGTATGTTGTTGCAAAATTTGGTAGAGATGGGATGATTAGGTTAGTCGTAATTTGATTTAAGCTTTGAACATTTGTGTGGCCGCCATCACGATTCCGTCAAGATGGCGGTGATATAAAACATGACACTGAGGTGTCCTTTGCTATTGCTACCTTTGTGCCAAATTTCGTTCAATTCGCGTTCACCGTGTTCGAATTGATGGGGGGGGGGGGGGGGGCAGACATTCAGAGTACACACACTCACACACACACAGACTCACACATACCCACACACAGACAGACACATTTTTTTTCGCCCTGTTATGATCTCATAAGTCTACTTTCATTTTTTGCAAAAATCGAAAGTAGGCTAAAAACAGATAACACACACTAATACAGTCATCAGATTTAACACCGGTTATCAGAGAGATTCTACACACACCCAAAGTACACGGGGCTACATGACCGCGTTGTCGCAGCACCTAAACTTAAGAACCAACCAACCAAAGTAATCATTACTGTAATCCGTTTTATTTAGCTCAATTACTTTCCATCCCTGATTATACAGGGTGTCATTTATGTACTTGAGTACCCTTAAGGGGCGTGTAGGAGATGGGTATAGGATCAATTTGAGATAGGGAACCTGGGGTCAGAATGGTATCATAACCCCAGAAAACAGGTTTGTTTCAGGCCCTCCGCCCCTGTAAAGTAGGGAAGCGCGCCATGTCTTACTCTGAGGTCAGGCACTCCTTCGCAGTCAACGGTCTTGGCGCGACCACCAATGTACGCTGCGATAGCCTAGAGCAACGGTTCCCAAACTTTTTCGGTCACGGAACCCTTCAGAAGCCATGTTCTTTCCGTGGAATCCGAACTCTACCTCTGATTTTTACTGAGCATTGTGAACCCACAACGTTCTTCTTTCTTTCATCTATTCTTATTTCCTGGGTGTTTTCTATAGCCTAACGCTAACGTAGTAGGTTTGGAAACAAAGACAAAATATTTTAAATATATATACAAGCCTTTAATTTACTACAAAAATATAAACAATTATTTTAGAACAATAAAAATTGGATTTCGATCTAATTTCTATGTGATGAATGAAATTGTTTCATTTTCGTCTTAAAATAGTTTTGAAATCGCCAGCTGAATACGTAAATCCGAGGCACCATTCAACTTACTCCTAAATTTGTTTTTGGTGTAAGCATAAGCAGAAAAGCCTAATTCGCATCGATAGGTGGACACGAAGGGGAGCAGAGCTCGGATAGCCTTTTCGGCTACTGACGGGTAGGCCTATACGTCTATCAGTCCTACCCAAAAGTCATTCAGCGGCACTAATTCAAATTTCGTTTTAAAAGCGGAGGTACATTGAATTTCAATAAGATCTTCATAGTCAGGCAGGGACATGTGAGGTTTATTTCGGTTGGCAAATGGATTTTGCTGTGATTAAAGTCATAAAACGAAGTCCTAAGTTTGGTGAATAGGTGTTTGGATATAGCACGAACTCCACCTACCTTTGCATTAGAGGCAATCTGATAGTTAGCCTCGTGTGGTTTTATTTTAAAATCAGTTTTAAATTTGATTTTTAAGATTTATCGCGGAACCCCTGCGATGCCTTCGTGGAACCCTAGGGTTCCGCGGAACCCAGTTTGGGAACCGCTGGCCTAGAGGATAGTGGCGAGTCACGGTCCCGCGGTTTCCCTAGTTCGTTTCTCCTGGGGTGACATACATTTTTTTAAATTTTTCTTTTTCTTCATTTCTAAGTGAAGGAGGGGGCGTAGTCACAGTGCGTGTTAATTCTGTGCTGAATTCAAAAACTATCGTTGATTATGTAAATTAATTGCCTTTTGATTATTAGTATCAACGAGTTACGTGTGTTCCTGTAGTAGTTAAAGACGACGGAACTATCAATTGGCAAGAGGAATGCAGCTCTTGGCTAACGCAGCGTTGTGCGTTGGTCGCGCCAAGACTGTTGACAGCGAAAGAGTGCCTGACCTCAGAGTAAGACATGGCGCGCTTCCCTACTTTACAGGGGCGGAGGGCCTGAAACAAACCTGTTTTCTGGGGTTATGATACCATTCCGACCTCAGGTTCCTTATCTCAAATTCATCCTATACCCATCTCCTACACGCCCCTTATGGGTACTCAAGTACATAAATGACAACCTGTAGTATAGACACTTACGTAGTTTTTGTCTTTGGCAATTGGGGTTCAACCTGTACACATATGTTACATCCATATAATAATACAAGAACAGTAGAGCAAACCGAGGAGATGTTGCTGGGGATCGGTGATTTAATACAGGCAAACAGCAGAATTGACATGGTGAAACACAGCGGGATGTGAAGTATTAGTTTGTTACACAGAACAATTGAATTACCTTGGGAGCCAAATGGAACTCCCTCGGGCTTCAGTACCAATAATTACACAATGTGAAAAATAGCTTCTGGGAAATTAACAAAAATTATTGATATGGCTCCTAGCCTACTCTTTCCAATTAATGTAGAAATCCCGCCCGTGTCACTGAAGGGGAAGTGCTAACAACGTGAATTTACACGCAAAGCATAAATCACTATGAAAAATTTGATAAAGGTTACCCGATGCTTTCTTTACTAATTAAATAGAATCATGATTTATAGGAAATAAAATAAGTTAATATAGGCACGTATAGGCCTATAGGCGCTACTGTGTAAAATAGGCAAACATTTAAGAATACACACTTATTTGTGTATGTAACATTGTCATTATCATCATCTTGCACAGTTTCAAGCCACTGGCCGGGACTGTTTGGAACACAAGCCTCTCCAACCTCTTCTGTCTTCCCTCCATCTCTCAGCCTCCACCCTTGTCCAGTCTTCTCCTCTCTTCTTCACGCTTTCTTCCACCCCCTTCAGTCACCTGTCTATCCGTCTCCCTCTTGGTCTCTTTCCTTCCCACTTCGTCTCGTGTATCCTCCTGGGTATCCTCTTCTCCTCCATTCGTTTTACATGTCCATACCATCTAAGTCTAGATTTATCTATATCATCCTGTAATGGTTCCTCCTCCATTAATACTCTGGTCCTCATTTCTTATTCTGTCCCTCTTGGTAGCTCCAATACTGCTTCTCAAGAACCTAATCTCACTGGCCTGTATTTTGCTCTTCTCCCTTCCTTTCATAACCCAGGTCTCCGAGGCATACGTCCGATATATGATCTTTTTGCTGTTCTGAGGGACATCCTTGCTCCATAACATGCTTCTCACACTCCTCCGGAATGCCTCTGCCTGTCTCCCCCGCTCATTTATTTCTCTATCGTTTCTTCCATTATCTTGTATCAGGCTTCCCAGATACTTGAAACTCTCCAATTTCTTCAGCTGTTCCCCACCAATTGTTATTCCTGTTGTGGTTCTTTCTTTCTTTCTTCCTTATTGTGATTACCATCTCACTCTTATTAATGCCAAATTTCATCCCATACCCTTGTATTATTACTTCCCACACGTCCAACTGTTCCTGTACCTCCTCCTCCTTGTTTCCCCAAATCATCAAATCATCTGCAAACACCATTGCTTTCATCTTTCCTTCCCCAATTACATGTGCCACTCGGGTCATTATGTCTTCCATCATCACAATGAAAAGTAACGGTGACAGTGCACTTCCTTGTTTCAGGCCGTTTCTCTGTTCCAACCAGTCCGATCTCTCTCCTCCCACTTACACACAGCACACGCTTCCCTTGTACATCTCCTTTATCCTCCTTATAGTCCATTTTTCTACTCCTCTATCCTCCAGGGACTTCCATACTTTGTTTCTGCATACACTGTCATATGCTTTCTCGATGTCCAGGAAGGCCATCAGTAGATCTGTTTCTTACTCATAGTGCTGTTCTTGTAACTGTCTTACAGCAAAAATCAAATCCACTGTGGACTTTCCTGCTCTGAAGCCATGTTGTTCTTCCCTCATCCCTCCTTCTATCCTTGTCCTAATTCTCCTTTCCAAAACTTTCTCAAACATCTTTGCACAATGACTCATCAGTGTTATTCCCCGATAGTTTCTGCATTCTGTTCTACTACCTTTCTTGAAGATCGGGACAATTATTCCCCTTTTCCTGTCCTCTGGGGTCTTCCTTTCCTTCCATGCTGTCTTCATCACTCGGTACAACCATTGTATCCCCACCTCTCCTGCTGCTCTCACCATCTCCACACTCAACTCATCCACACACGGTGCCTTCCCTCCTTTCATCTTCCTCACTGCATCTTCCACTTCTTTCCATGTTAAGTCCTTTTCTGTTTGCAGTTCATCTTCCTCTTCCCCGATTTCTTCCTCCTCACCATCTTTTCCATTTGGGTTCAGAAGTTCTTCGAAATATTCTTTCCTCATTTTCTTCAGTTCTTCCCTATTTTCTATCTCTTGTCCCCTTTTGTTCACCATTCTAACATAATCCGTAGGATCCTTCCGCCTCTTATTCTTTACCATCCCATACATGACCTTTTTTTTGTACCTTCACTATCCTCCTTCATCATCTTCCATCCAATTTCTTCTCTCCTCAGCCACTACTCTCTTTGCCTCCTTCTTTCCTTCCTGGTACTCTTCCCTTGTCTCTACCGTCCAATTTTGATACCACCTCCTAAAGGCTCTATTCTTTTCCCTTACTATTTCTTTTGTCTTCTCATTCCACCATGGTGTTTCCTTCCACCTCTTCTTACTACTTGTCCTCCCACATACTGCGTCTGCTGCACCTACCAGTGTCTTCTTAAATCTAGCCCATTGCTCTTCCACCCCTCTTTCTACATCTTTTGGAATTCCTTCCTTTACCATTTTGAGGTATTCGACCCTTCTGTCTCCTTCTTTCAGTTTCCATATCCTTATACGTCTTTCCTGGTTCTCAGTCCATTTCTTCTCCTTAGTCCCTCTCAGGTTAATTACCAGCAATCGATGGTCGCTATCCAGGTTCTCCGATGGTACAACCTTGATGTCCGTGATGTTCTTATTTAATTCTTTCTCATACAGTATATAGTCGACCATCGACTTCCTGGTCAAGTCATCACTGTACCATGTGATAGTGTGGCTCTCTCTTTTCTTGAACCAAGAGTTCCCAACTAACAGGCTGTTCCTTTGGCAGAAGTCCAACAGTCTCTTTCCTTCCTCATTTCTTCCGCCCCAACCCTCTGGTCCAAGGACACTCTAATATCCTTGTCTTTCTCTTTCTACATGGGCATTCAGATCCCCTATAACAATCATATTTCTTCCTACCAGCTGCTTCTGCAATTCCTCTTCAAACTCCTCCTTCTCTTTAGAGGCGCAGCCTACTTGTGGAGTATACACTTGCACTATTTCTACGGTGTCTCCCCTCAGTGCTACTTTCACCTTCATCATCCTATCACTTATTCTCTTCACTTCTTCTTTTAAACCATCTCGTACTACTACTCCCACACCATTCCCCTTCCCCTCTTCATTCCCACTCCAGTACAGTCTATAGCCTTTTCTCAGTTCTCTCCTTCCTTCCCCTTTCCACTTTGTTTCTGCCAATCCCAATAAATCCAACTTCCTTCTTTCCATCATATCCACCATCTCCTCCACCTTCCCCGGCAGCGTTCTTATGTTTAAAGTTCCAAATCTTAGTCCGTGTTCACAGCCGTGTCGTCGTCTATTGTATCTACCATGTCCGAGGCTCGTTCCATTCTTGAAAGCATTTGGTTTCATCCACTACTGGCTGCTGGGCCTATCGTAGCTTCACCGGAGCCCCGTTGGCCGTCACTTTTCAGGGTCCCTGTAGGACCTTCACAGCTACCGTAACGGTCCCGGGGCACACGAAGTCCCCACTGTATTTCGCCCATACAAGCAATCCCCTATTTTGTGCCGTTGCCCGTCTCCCACGACGTGGACGAGGGGTTGGACTTATGGGAGACATGTAACATTGTAATTAATGTAAATTTAAATATAACTCCATATGCTAAATTATTAATCTATTTGATTGAAGTACTTGAAACCATTTTTAGTGTTACCTAATTCTAATATAGAAAAAGTTTTAGTCGTTGAACACAAGTTGTGCCCTCTTACATTAGGATTGTAAAACAAGTATGTAAACGCCCTAAAATAAAAAATATAACCCCCCGGCACTACAGCCCGTGAGGGCCTAGGCCTTCCAAGCGACCGCTGCTCAGCCATTTGGCCTGCAGAGATTGGGGTGACGCGTGATCAGCGCATCGGGTCCCCTCGGCCGTTAATCTTGGTTTTCGTGATTGGGGTGCTGCCTCACTGTCAGACAGCTACTCAATTGTCCTCAAGAGGCTGAGTGCACCCAGTTCCAGCCCTAACGTTAGTTTCTAAAATCCCTGACGGAGCCGGGAATAAAACCCGGGGATTCCGGGTGAGAGGCATGCGTGCTAGCCCAACACCACGGGGCCGGCTTTAAACGCCCAAACCCGAAATAAATAATGAGTTATTTATATAGATACTTTTGAAGCTTATATTATCTTATTGATAGCAACTTTTCAGCCGGTCAACACAATGTAATCCCAATTATTGGGAAATGTGAAAAATAACCTGAAATATTACTCACGATTAAAATATATACATGGTGTTTCAAAAACACTTTTACAAACTTTGGGGATTGGTTCCTCACTCCAAAACAAGGAAAAGAAGATGTTCAGTAAAGAACATATAGCCAACTTTCTCCTAAATGCATGGGTATTGTTATAACTCTTTTCTCCTTTTCAAGGAGTATAATTGAATGTTGGTTGTAGTGGCTTGTTGAAATACAACGTGCTATTGGGATATTAAACATGACTATGAGGTGCCCTTTGCTAGTGCTACCTCTGTAAAAATATCATTCAATACGGTTTCACCGTGTTTGAATTGATATGGAAGAATAGATTTGCACACGTACATGGCCGCTATTTGCAAACTATTGGGCTGATGACTTTGTAGTCAGTCAAAAGTTGCTTTCCACAAAAAGGCATGTTGTTGCAAAATCTGGTAGAGATCAAATTATTAGGATTGTCGTAATTTGATTTAAGCAATTAACATTAGGGTGGCCGTCATTACGTTTCCGTCAAGATGGCGGCGATATAAAACATGACATTGAGGTGCCCTTTGCTAGTGCTACCTCTGTACCAAATTTCGTTCAATTCGGTTTCACTGTGTTTGAATTGACAGGAGGAATTTATTTGCACACATACTTGGCCACCATCTGCAAACTATTGGGCTGATGATCTTGCAGTTTGGTCAGAATATGCTTCCCACATAAAGATATGTTGTTGCAAAATTTGGTAGAGACTAGATTATTAGGTTGGTTGTAATTACATTTTAGCTTTTAACATTTGGGTGGCCGCGATTACGTTTCCGTCAAGATGGCGGTGATATAAAACATGACACTGAGGTGCCCTTTGCTAGTGCGACCTCTGTACAAAATTTCGTACCATTCGATTTCACCCTGTTCGAATTGATAGTGGGAATCGATTTTCACACAAAGATGGCCGCCATCCACAAAATATTAGGCTAATGACCTATTAGTTTGCTCAAAGGATGCTCTCTCCATAAAGGTATGTTGTTGCAAAATTTGGTAGAGTTTGGATGATTATGTTAGTCGTAATTTTTTTAAGCTTTGAACATTTGGCTGGCCACCATTACGTTTCTGTCAAGATGGCGGGGATATATAACATGACACTGAGGTGCCCTCTGCTAGTGCTACCTCTGTACCATATTTCGTTCCATTCGGTTTCACCGTGTTTGAATTAATAGGGGGAATCGATTTTGACACAAAGATGGCCGCCATCCGCAAACTATTTGGCTAATGACCTATTAATTTGGTCAAAGGATGCTTCCTCCATAAAGGTATGTTGTTGCAAAATTTGGTAGAGATCGGATGATTAGGTTAGTCGTAATTTGATTTGAGCTTTGAACATTTGTGTGGCCGCCATTACGTTTCCGTCAAGATGGCGGCGATATTAAACATGACACTGAGGTGCCCTTTGCTAGTAATATCTCTGTACCAAATTTCGTTCCATTCGGTTTCACCGTGTTCGAATTAATAGGGGGAATCGGTTTTCACACAAAGATGGCCGCCATCCGCAAACTTTTAAGCTGATGACCTATTAGTTTGGTCAAGGGATGCTCCCCCCATAAAGGTATTTTGTTGCAAAATTTGGTAGAGATCGGATGATTAGGTTAGTCGTAATTTGATTTGAGCTTTGAACATTTGTGTGGCCGCCATTACGTTTACGTCAAGATGGCGGCGATATTAAACATGACACTGAAGTGTCCTTTGCTAGTGCTACCTTTGTACCAAATTTCGTTCAATTCGCGTTCACCGTGTTCGAATGGATGGGGGGAGACAGACATTCAGAGTACACACACTCACACACAAACAGACTCACACACACACATACACACACACAGACAGTCACACGTTTTTTGCCCTGTGTTGATCTCATAAGTCTACTTTCATTTTTTGAAAAATCGAAATTAGGTTAAAAATGTCATACACACATAAGTCGCAAAATCCTTCGTTGTCGATTTATTAATGAAATAACATTGTAAAGTGACACATTAATTGACAGCCTGTTAGGAAGTGTTTAACACTTCCTGTCACCGACAGAAAAAAGACTGTCATATGCACAGGTGTCCCAGAATCCTTTGTTTTCCCGTGATGGACTGTTGAACACATAGGTACACTGATAATATTTCACTACACACAGCTCACAACAAGTGCTCGATATGTCTTCCTGTTGGGTCGAGACATGCATGATCACGTTGCATCAAGGACAGATGAGTATGAGTATACCCATGTGTTCAACACTCCCATCCGGGTAAAACAGGGGTCGGGGACACATGGTCATATGACCGAGTTTTCTTCTGTCTGTGTCACGAGCCAATTCCCGAAGTTTGTCAAAGTATTTCTGAAACACCCTGTATATATTATACCCGGATCGTTCACACGTCCGTGACATTGTTGACATTCTTATCTTGGAAAGAGGAGTTGTTAGTTGAAGAGGTTGAAGGAATGGATGATTTGAATAACGCGCGGAGGAGACTCAAGAGTGCTGAGGGAAGCATACATCGCAGGGACGAGTGACGCTAGATTATGACGTGGAGCCTGAATACGTCATGAGAAAGAATTTTTTAGAATTACCTTAAGGAGAAGATATGGACGCTAGGAAATTAGCACACTTTTCTGGCTATAACAAGAGAAGAATTTTGAGCTATCAAGCATTAAAATCGGTCCAGTAGAAGCCGAGATACGAGATGGAATGTCCTCGAACAATTTCTCGCTGAACTATAAAAGGCCACGTTGCTGAGCAGAAAATTTGCTCATGTTCGGATCTACGCTACGTGAAAGTGACAGTATACACGCCGAGATTCTGACGGTCGGAGGACTTAGTCCCCGTACCAGTGGTCAGCACGACTTAGTTTTTGATCAAGTGAACGAACTTAACTTTTGGCAGCGAATGGACTTAGAATATACACTGACTTTCAGGTCACTTATTCTATAGTCAGGTGATGGTAGTATCGAAACCATTCACAGAAGTAAGCCTACAGAACGATGTATTTCTTGTGGTGACTATACATCAGGCACTTCGAATTCATCAGGAGAAGTTTATTTCATTTTGTTCGTTTATGCAGCTAATAGGTGTTTCTATCTTAGCGTGCAAGCGAAACCGCATAATTGGAACATGAGATTTATTCTCGAATCTACAGGAGCGCTGTACCAGTCTATGACTGAGCAACTTTTTGTCATGTTACACGGTACTAGTGATAACGGGAGTTATTTCGAACGGATGACTGCGAACATCATCATGCACCACTAAAACTACTCGTAGGACTGGAAGGACATGGAGTCGAACGAGGTATTTGGATACGGCAGTTGGCCATGGGAAGACACTGTGGGAATAGTGTACACCGCAGGACACGCCCGTCATCTACATCAAGAATGAAGTAAGACAACCATTTCATGTACTATCCACTAACCAGTAGTGTTAGAGAATTCCATATTTTTGAACAGTCACGATCAGAAATCAACACACATTTTTCACCATAGCTAGATATTAGCTAGATCTTCGATTGTATTTGTCTGGATGACAAATGGAACTGCTGTCTGTAAAATTATTTTTCGATCTAAGATTTTTGTAAGGACAGGCATTAGTTCATGTTTCGCCATGAAATATTTCGATTATTCCAAGGGATATAAATTATAATGAGAACAGAAGTAATTGAGGCTTGGATTATTTAAATAATTTGATTTACTTAATAACAATAATAATAGAGTGTGAAGTGAATATGTTAATAATAATAATATAATAATAATAATCAAGTGTGAAGTGAATAAGTTAATAATATTTATAAATAATAACAACGCTATTTAAAGTTATAAATAATTAGGGAGTGATAATACCGAACATTAGGAATTAAATTAAATTGTGTTAATTGTTTATTGTGATTAAATAATTAATGCATTAAATAACAAGAAGTTCCGTGACGAACTAACGAGCCTACTTTTCATGCCAATGATTATTCTACAGTAGATGAACTTATCTAGAATAATTACGAAATTAAGTTGGTAATATCGAAATGTCTAATTAGTTCGAAATATTCCTGGTATAATGTAGCCTAATAGAGCACTACAGTTGGCAGCCCTGGTGACTGAATATATTCTTAGTTCCAACTCTTAAGGTACAGAATACAAAATTTGGTTGAAGTCCAATGGACGTTACATGCGGTTTGACGCGTAAAAGCATTTTGGAAACAATGCGTGTGCTGGTTAGAAATAATCGGAAATATTATGATATCTTGTTGTGCCAATGTTCGATGAAATCCATTTGATAGTACAGAAGTTACATATATTTTAAAATTGGACCTATTGGCAAGCATAGAATCATGTTGGCAGCACTGACTTATATTCATTACTCCAAATTAATCTAGAGTGTCAGGTGCTATACGTGTGCAAAATATAGAGATGTTGGCTTGCATACTTTCTGATATATTGATATTAGGGTAAATAAATATAGACAGCATTTATTAACAGTTGGTAGCCCTGATTGCTCTTAAGAATACATATAGTCATATCTGTTACGTTACACATAGCACATACGAAATTTGGTTGAAATCCAACTGATAGTATAGAAGTGACATGTATATAAAAATTGGTCCTATCAGCAGGCTCAGAATCATGTTGGTAGAACTGAAGTATATAAATTACCCCAAATTAATCTAAAATGTCAGGTACTATACGCGTGCATAGTTTAAAGCTGTCGGCTTGCATACATTCTGATATATTGGTATTTGGATAAAAAAATTGAGAGAGCAATTATTAACAGTTGGCAGCCCTGGTGGCTCTTAAGAATATGCTCAGTCATATCTGTTTATGTGCACATATTACATACAAAATTTGGTTGAAATCCGATTGATAGTGTAGAAGTTATATGCATTGGACCTATCAGAAGGCTTAGCATTATTTTGGCAACACTGTCATGTTTGACCTCCTGGAAATTAAACTGAAATAGTATTATCTACATGTGTGCCAATTTTGGAAGAGCTCCCCTGCATACCTTCCAAGATATCCCACATGCAGCACAAATTTCTAGTGCGTTTCTTCAGCAGTTGGTAGCACTGACATCATTTTCAAATATAGACGTGAGATATTCCGGTATACATCTTTACTCATACTAAATTTGGTTTCGATTGCTGCAGCTGTTTAGGAGTCGATAGGGGGAGACACACACACAGCCAGCCAGACAGTCAGACAGACACACATTTTCCCGGATCGATCTCATAAGTCAACTTTATCCTCATTTTTGCAAAATGTGAAAAGTAGGCTAATAATTAATAGGAGACGTTGATAATAATAAATCTCAGATGAGACTTAAATATGTATTTATTTAAAGGAATAGGGCGATAATAATCATTTGATATTGATGATGCTTAAATATTTTTGTGGTGATAATAATAATTTGTGGATGAATTTAATTAGTTGGAAGGAATTAAATTAAATAACTTTGTTTGGAAGTTTAAATAAATTTAAATGAGTTTATGGATGAAGAGAATGAAGTATTAGATTTTTGAGCTCAGAATTATTTTTTTCCAAAGCACTTAAAAAAAGAAAGAAAAGAAAATATTCAGATAAAAAAGAAGGGAACGGCAGGTATTTAATTTATCAAATAGGGAGAATTTATGTAAATGGGAGGCAAGGAGATATTGACCAGAATTTATTTAATTGGTAAAATAATACTGAAGAACTACAGTCTAGTAATTGACAGAATATTTCAAGAAAAAAATATAATATGTAAAAAAAAATATAATAGTAATAATATGATGCTGTGTGCAGAATATTCTGGTGATGATTTTAGTGTGCGTTTGGCGACACTTAAAGTTACGGAGGCCTAGGGGGTCATCCAAAAGTGGGTTTTATTCCCGTAGTTGTGGGCACAGAAGGATGTGCGGATGTTTGAAGGAGCCTGTGGGCTATATTTGTAAAAGAAGGGTTAGGCGATGTGGACCGCCCCATATTCTTGTCAGATTTCACTATTCTGTTAATCCAAATATTAAATAATTTTTTTCTGGATCAACTCAAAATTCAAATGGAATGCCTAAATATATAATTGAAGAACTTGAATTTAGATTTGTTGAACCTGACCGAGGAGAAAAAAAAATGAAAAGTGCAAATGAATTAAAATAAATAATTAATGATTTTTATTTTTGAATAACAATAATAATAACATTGGAAATGAGCAAATAAAATATTCATCATGTGAGAGGTTGAGAAAACTTGTTATAAATAAAGTGAAGGGATAGTTTTAAATTAATTAATTAATAATAATAATAATTTTTTTTATTAAAAATTTTTGTGAGATTATACGAAAAGTTTGGTGATAGAAAAGTTTGTTAACATAAAAATTTGGTGAAGAGTTAGATGATTTAATCCGCTGATGGTGGATAGAAATAACATTGTTTACAACAATTTTTGTGTAATGTTAATAACATATGTGAATAATTTAAAATCGTTTATGACATTTAAACAAATGAAAGTGATAAAAGATGAAAGTTGAAATTTCAAAATATTATGAAAGTGTTTGAACATTTCTTTCTTAATTTGAAAATCTTTATGAACAATTATTAACATTCGACTATATGTCAGTCGAGTATTGATATTGTTATGAAACAACGAATCAGTGATATGATAATTTTCCAAATAAGTTTAATTTTGGAATAACACCGAATGAATGAAGTGACTATTTATTTTGAGAAATGTTTGCTACGAATATTTGATAAAATCAAATTGCAATCTTTGTAAAGTGATCTACGAACGTGTAAATAGTAGGGATCACTCAGAACTCTTTATTGAACAGTGATTACCGAGTGTAAATATTCTTTTTGAAATTTTTATGGATATCAGAATGGACTAATTAATTTTTTCTGGTTATCACATCTACGACAATTCTAATAATATTATAGGGACCGTTGATTTGTTATGTGTGATGTGTTTTTATCCTTGTTGAAGGTTTTTACCAGTTGAATCATATTTTTTATTTATAAATAAATTGAGAATTTTAAGGAATGTGCTAGTTCAAAAATAATTTCTCACCTTACCTTACTTGTGAATTACCGAGATCAGGGATGCCAGATTAGACCCAAGTATTCACCTAGATAGACCCTGAGATATATTTTCTCGTGCTGATCTGATTTCGGTATTTTACAAAATGTGGTCGTTGGATCTCGGTCCAAACGGTAATATATGCCCTCTAACAGTCCTTAAACTCCAAAAACACAAAACCTGTCAAAACAGTTTAAAAGCATTGCACCTATTACTGGTAAAATACTAAAGCATTAAGCATCTGAAACTATTTATGCGTGGTACTGCCCCCTTAAATTGAATTACTTAGGGACAAAATGAGAGTATTCTCCGTCCCCATGATAAAATTTAACCAGCTAATATAATTTCTGGAAGTGTGACACAGGAGTGTAGTGTTACAAGCTCGAGACTGTGGGAGAGCCCGATCACGTGATATGTTTCACAATGGACGCTTCTAGAAGGCTATCTTTAGCATAGTAACAGCGAGTTTTTAGATTAATATTATAAATATTGTTATAAATTATGCTATTGGATCCCAGCCCAGAGCCAATGAGAACAGGTCTTATTGAAGACGGGATCAACTTTAATTACACAACATGATGCAATTATGCATTTAGGCCATTAGAAGAAGATTTTCATATTTGGTAATGAAGAGAATATTAAGAGAAATTATGTCTGATACTTTAAAAACCACTGATCGGTTAATCTACGCAGTAATAAGCATTAGTATTCTATGCGCTAAAATTATGGTGGGAGATTGATATGGCCGCCAAAAATTCGACTTGGAGGGGGAGATCCAAGGAACGAGGTTCTTATTCCAGCAGTCTTTGAAGAGTGAGGAAGTGTTTATACTGGGTTAACGGAGATCCCAAGGCTTAGTCCGAGTGCGACGACTGTCGACTTGTGGAGACGCGAGGATAGCTAGGTGGAACGTAGGAGGTCACCGCACTTCCATTCTACGTGAAGTTGCGAGGAACATTGCATTGATTATATCTCTTATATAATTTAGATCTGAAGTTAAATAAGCGAATATATACTGTATAAAGAACAGGTCGCTTACTATATATTGTGAAAAGTCGAGCGTTTTAAAACTTACCGTTTCGACAATATAAGCCTGTCAATTTAGATTTCAAATGTGTTGGAAATAAAGCTGAATATCCTTATAAATTGCAACGTGAAGTTGGCGAACGCAGTTCAAGTGAACAGTGGCGGAGAACTCTTAATATTGGCGCAACACATAAACATTAACAGAATGACTACTATTATTCTGCAAACGTTATCATTCAACTTAATTAATATTGTTGATATGATGAACTAAATAGTCATGCGCCAGAGACATATTCGATAACAGGAGTTAAGATACAACGATGGAGCTTCGTTAGACAACGTATTCTTGAATACAGACGTAGTGTACAGTCCATCTTGTGCATTTTCGTCAGTCTACGAACACTAATAGTAGTGGAGTGGTGACAGTTCTAACGAGTGTCATGGCCGCCGCGTGAGTCTAAGCCGATAACTCCCGAACCAGTGGTCGGAGATTCACGAATGAAGTGTCGTTGGACTCGGGATGACGGGGGCTTTGCTATGGACCACTCGTTATATTATTAAAATTTTTTTTGTTTTTTTTTTGTTTTCGAAAATAGGCGATAGTTTGAAAACCAAACAGGATAGAACGTTGTGCCATGGCTCAAACGAATGGTCTTTATGACCTTTATTTTCTATAGTAAAACCTTTTTACTTTTTATGTTTTTTTGAAAACACTCGAATTTTGAAAATTCTATATTTTGGAAACTAGGAACTCTACAAAAAAAATTGTTTAACGTCAATCAATGGTCCCTACCCCCTCTACCCCCCAAAAAAATTTCAAGTCTCTAGAATGAAAACCTGTAGTAGTGTGGTAGTGACAGGGCTGCACCACTTCTTATTGAACCCTCCTCGTATTTGCCCCGAAGCTGATATCTCGCTAACCAATGGTCGGATTTGAACATAAAGGGTGTCCTAGCACTCGTAGTGATGCCCCCTACTTTCCTATAGGCTCTTTATTTGATTAAAAGACCAAAACTAAAAGGTCATGTGCTTTTAATATTTCGCGAACCAATCATGCTAGAGGCATGTTCGACAGGTCCAAGGACTCGGGGTGACGTCCTCTCTGCTATGGACCACTCGTTATAATTTTTAATAAAATTGGAAACTCGATTTTGGGGTAAACACGTGTTTTTGTGATTTTACCGATATCTCGCGAACCAATCATGCTAGAGGCATGAACGAGGGGTCCAAGGACTCGGGCTGACGTCCTCTTTGCTATGGACCACTCATTGTAATTTTAAAAAAATTGGGAAACTCGATTTTGGGGTAAACACGTGTTTTTGTGATTTTGCCGATATCTCACGAAGCAATAACGCTAGAGGCATGTACGATGGGTCCAAGGATTCGGGAAGACGTCCTCTTTGCTATGGACCACTCGTTGTAATTTTAAAAAAAATGGGAAACGCGATTTTGGGGTAAACACGTGTTTTTTATGATTTTTGCCGATATGTCACGAACCAATAACGCTAGAGACGTGTACGAGGTGTCCTAGGACTCGGGCTAACGCCCCCTTTCAAATGTGGTAGATATTTTTTTCGAAAAAATAATTCACAAAGGGCCTAACGCCGTACATGTTGAAAAAAAAATCATTACCCTTACCTGTTTATAATGTTTATAAAGCGTGGTGGTTGAGAGAGACGATACGGCTGGGTATGTGTGTGTTTCAACGAACCTGTCGCTAACCACAAGGACCATGCTTAATAGAACAATCGCTATTTCGGCGGATCGGTGTATGACAGAGCGAGCGTGCGTTTTTCCTGATATTTTACCTTTAACGTGTAAACGGTGATGAGAACTTGATTCTATGTTGGTCGAAGCGAGTATCGAAAACAAACGAGCAGGAGGTGAAGGTCATTTGAGCTTATTGGAAGGCTCCGATCTGACTTGACAACAGGTGCAATGGAAAAAATGACCAAGACGCTTGAAGGTGACATAATCTGACCATTGTGCTGGCAGGGAAGTGCGAAAGGCGTGCACACATGTGTGAAACCACAGGCACGCTAAACCAGTGACATCCTGTCTTGCTTCGTACGTGACAAAATGCAAGTCCATGTGAAATTTGATCTACCGCAGGTGTTCACCTTGGACGTTATCTGTCCACGTGCATGATAACTGTTAACAAGTCACATCCTGTTTTGCTTCGTACGTGACAAAATGCAAGTTCATGTGAAATTTGATCCGGCACAGGTGTTCGCCTGGGACGTTAGCTGCCCACGTGCACGATAAGAGAATGTTCAAAGCGTGGGAATCGCTTAATCAGTAAAAAGTATGATGCAACTTGTGGGAATGATGTCACAACCAATAGAGAGGCAAGAGCTGCAAACAGCAGTGGTGGGAGGTGAAGGGAGGGAGAGGGGAGGGGGTGATGTATGAGAGAACACAGGAGGAAAGGGAAAGACAAACATGTATGAACATGCATGAAGCGCGGAGCGCTGTATACATAGAGCTATAGGTGGTGTACAACATGTGTGAATAAATAAAAAGTACACAGGTTCACACAACATGTAATTTATTGATCCAAGAATTAAACGTAGAGTTAAACCCTAACCATTTGACGTAGAGTTTATTTCCTTTTTGTTTCAACACTTTTTCCACAAGATAATGCTGAGGAAATGCTGTTTTCTGAAGTTCATGGAGATAAAATCTACCTTTTATGGGTTGATGGTTGAGGTCCTCGAGTAAATAGGTGACTGGACTGTCCAAGTAGACTCGACGAATTCGAAATAGTTCAGTCCCCCACTGAGGCGTGTAGCCCTTATTGAAGGCAGACTTAAATTTGCTCACACGAACAAAATCCCCAATGTTCAGTCGGTGACGTTTAGGATCGGCTGTTTTTATGGGGTTAAACAGTTTATCCAATCGCTGAATATTTTTAGTCACGAGGCGTGGCTTGGTCCCAATCGTTCTATGTTTGGTGTCATTGTAACGTGACACTAGCTCAGGTAACATGTCCAACCAGCGATAACTGCCCTGAGCGGTAAACGCTTTCCACATATGGGTTTTCAATGTTCGGTTGAACCGCTCGACCACACTGGCTTTGAGATTGCTGTACGTGGTGTAATGGTGAATATCCTTAGATTTGAGAAAACTGGAGAAGTCCTTGTTGAAAAATTCTTTCCCCTGGTCGGTTTGTAGCAGCTGAGGTTGACGTTTGGAGTGTTGAATAATATGTTGAAAGGCCTTAGTAACTAGTGGACCAGACTTGCGACGCACAGGTTCAACAAAGGCCATTTTGGAATAGACATCAATGACGGTCAACATATAGCGTACACCGTCGTTAACGCCAGCATAGGGTATCATTTCAACCAAGTTAGCCTGCCAAAGTTCATCCACACCTCGTGAAATCACCTTGAGTCGTGGATAATGACGCCTAGCTGGGCGATGCAACTCGTGAGCAATACCCATTTTAATGGGTGAGGGCTTAAACAATAATTTTGGCATTTCGAAGTTCTTGTTCAATTTCTTGAATTTCCCAATCGTGACCGGTATGGCCAGCTTGACGTGAGGCATGCAACAACTGTAGCCGCTGGACGAGCTTATTGGGATTGTGCCAGTAGGTAACATCCACAAGGGGTTTTAATGGTTTAAATGTCACTCCCGAAGCGGACGCTTTACGACGAGTACTTTGACTGGTGGGAAACATTTTTGCAATGATGGTTTTATATTTTTGAGATATATTGGCATTCACTTGTTGCGTGGGATCATACTGTCTTTTGTGAGCATGGGTATCCAATAAAATGGATTTATATTTGTCAAGATCCTCTGACGTATAATCATGGGAAGAGGGGGTCCGAGAAAAGAGCAGCTTTAACAGTCCTGGCGTTAAGTTATAGTTGATGTTTTTAATGACAGCTTTAGTACGAGCAAATTTAATGGATGAATCGCCAATTTTAAAACTATCATTCTCATAGCGAACACCATACGTGGTATCTGTGTTTCCAATAAATAGATCGGTGAAATAGGGTTCCAATGTTGATCCATAATATTTTATTAAAATGGTTTTCAGTTGAGCTTTATGTTGAGGGGTGGCCAAGAGTTGTGAAAACGGAGACGCTCTGGAAGGGCAAGGTGTTTCGACCATGGCCAAGGATTTCTTTTTTCTCAAAAACTCTGCAAGGGGTGCGGCCTTTTTTTGAGGCGTAAACACTTGTTCCTCCTCATCCTCAACTTCACTAACACTAGTCAAATCTTCCTCTTCCTCTTCCTCAGGGTTCTCGTGCAGCGTCTGCGTGGCTTGTGAAACGGTGGGTAGCGTTTCAGATGGCTTGAAAGAGGGTTTCAACATGGCTTTTAGTGGAGGTGCTAAATGTTGCTGAATAAACAAAGCATGATTGGCACGTGATTGTTTCAATTGACGAAACTTTTGGCGAATAGTATTTTTTGCTCTAATAATATGCTTTTTCAATTGACTCTCTGCTAACGCCATGGTGTCTTGACAAATGACTTGACGGGGAATGAGACAGGGTCTTAAATAGCAATAAAATGATCAAACCCTAAGCGATACCGTCCTTGGTTGAGTTCACTTTGTTTGTCAATCACTAAACAGGCATGACGTTGAGTGTTCCAGCACTTGGCACACAATTCTGTAAACATTTGAAAGGTCATATCCGGATTCACATGTTCATTATAAATGTGACGACTGTTCCTCTCGTCCTGACGAAATAAAACAATGACATTGGCATTGTCACGAATCAACTGTTTGGACATTTTAGAATACGTTTGCCCAAGATAGAAGCAATCGATATGTTTGTGACGACCCATGCTGAAATAGCTTTGAATGATGCCTTGACGTTCAGTGGATACATCATCGAAAATCATGAGTGAATCAGGCTTTACCTCATCCGGTGAAATCACATTTTCTTGCATGGAAAATGTAAAATAACCCATATTCTCTTTTTGTAATCCAGACATGACTTGATCCAGAAACACGTAGAGGGGTTGGTAGAGAGATTTTGCAAAAATATAAATATTTTGAAAACGCAGACCATTGGGCGCTGTGATGAGCGTTAGCAAAAGATTAGTCTTTCCACAGCCGGAAGGCCCCACAATGATGCAGCGAATGGAAGATGGAAACAGTGAACCATGGCGTTGTTCGCGTGATGAGGGACAGAGATGGGAAACCATGTCCCCCACGGGGAATGACTCTTGCTGCTTAATAATCTTCATTTCAACTAAGGCTTAGACAGGCTAGCAGGCTGTCTATATACAGGACACCGAGCCTTGTCATAGAAACAGTAGACTGGTACTACAGGTTGACGATGGATGTCTTTGGACGGGCGTTGATGGCCAAAGCTAGGCCTGTCTCCATACATGATCCTAAACAAGAAACAGATCCTGCTAATAAACACTATGTGGATAGGTCAGTAGTGCCACGCACAAAACAGGGAGATTATGACTTTAAGGGAAAGCGGTTAACCCATGTAAAACATCCTCAAGTGTCTACAGACGTTACTACGAAAAAGTATGTGGATAACAAAGTGTATGAGTTTTATGACAAAGTGCCCCAGCTTACGGTGAATGGCTATAGCGCTAATCACCATCGGATTATTCACGTGGAAGACCCACAAGACGAAGACGATGTTTGTACCAAGCGTTACATGACCTATGAAATGAAAAGGCTTTATAAATTTATACCATCTGTATTTTTAGTGTATCTGACAAATGAAAAACCTGTGAATGACAGAAACCATTTATCGTTAGTCCATGATCAGCACTTGACCTATGTGCTTGCTTCGGGTTTAAGCCACTATCGATTACACTATGATGGAACCATTCACATCAAATATGCCATACCTGATGAGAACCATTTACAAATAAAGATAAATGGTCATAGGATGTTGGTCCATGACCATGAAATGGTCAATGCAGGTGACGAATTATCCTTTTATCTCATGTTGACATGGGATGAAAAGCAAGCGGGAAAAACCATAAACGATTTCCCACTTTATGTGGAATTGGAATATACAGCCATGAAATAACCATCTGACGTTAGTTGTGATTTAAACTTTCTTGTGAAAGGTTGTTGGTCATTATCATCATGGTGAAACAAAGGTATGCAGTGAGAAAGACTAAAAAAAGGACTTTGTCCTTGGCAAAGCCAGGGTTTTCAACATTCGTGGCCAAGCCCTTGCGAAAGAAAAAAAGAAAAAATAATGTATTGACCATAAGGAAAGCCCTTCGAGCAGCACAGAGACAGGTTATTCCAAAACGTCGGCGACAGGTTTCAAACCAAGGGCGAGTGATTCCCGTCCCCAAACGAGCGGGATTTTTACCTGCATTATTTGCCGGGTTGGCTGCTCTGGGCTCACTTTTGGGCGGTGCCAGTGCAGTGGCGAAAACCATTAAAGCCGCGCAGCAGGGCAAGCAACAACTCAAAGAAAGTCAGCGACACAATGAAACGATGGAAGCGATTGCCATGGGGGCTAGAAATGCCAATTTAAAGCCAGCCTTTTATCAACAAGGATTTGGGATTTCACCATTTCGAAATATTAAAAAAAAAATTAACCTCAGCCATAGCGAGACATGCCCTGACGCATCAACAAGTGGAAAGCTATGCTAAACAACTAAAGCTTTCTCATTTTCGAGGTGTGTTTATGCGAAACCAATTACCCCCACGACCCTGGAAACGGGAATGTGCTGTTGTCAATTTGGATGATCACCGAGGACCAGGGACGCATTATGTAGCTTATGTCAAAGAGGGATCCATGGTATGGTACTTTGACAGTTTTGGGAATTTGCCCCCGCCCATGGAACTAGTGACCTATTTTGGAAACAGGATCAAGATATATTATAATGTGAAACGTGAGCAAACGTTTAACAGCCAACAGTGTGGACGTTTGTGTTTAATTTTTTTATATAAGACGCAGCATAAGCTAAAACGCCACCAGTATGTCGGCAGAAAGTAAAACGTTTACAGTGCATGGACGTGGACCTGAAGTCAGCCTAGACTTCTACCCGCCTATCGAATTGAGTGAAAAACCCTATGGTTTAGGACTTGTTTCTCTTGAAACGTACAATCGAATATACAACATACGTGAAAATGTGAACAACAAGTTTTACTATGATGATTCTGTGCTCACCTTGAACTCTGGTGGATACACGATCGATGATATTTATGAACACATTTATGTGGTGTTGATCAATCAATATGGTTTAAAGTCATTTCTCGACGGAACGCACAAGTTTGAACTTGTAGGAAATACCAACACTCATCGCTGCAGTATTTTCTCTACCTTCAACATTGACTTTAAAACACACCCCGATTCCATTGGTCCATTACTAGGATTTAAACCACGTGTGTTGGAGCCCAACAAAAAACATGAATCAGACCATGAAGTGAAATTCATTGAGGACCATCATGTGTCGGTGACGTGTAATATTATTAGCCAAGTGTACACCAATCAAGAACCATCGCATTCGCTATATGACTTTATTGTGACATCCCCCAATGGGTATATTATTCGTGAAAACCCTCCAGTGGTGCTTTTTCATGCTGTGGCTGTCGATAGTATTAGTAATATAACATTAAGACTGATCAATAGAGATCAACAACTCATTGATCTAGATTCTACCACACCAGTGACTTACAAGTTGGTGCTAAAGCCACTATGAAGTTTGTGTATAAAGCAACAACACCGTCTAGGAATGGTGTTAGTTGTTTGCCACGTGAATACACGTTAACATCTCAAGGCAAGCAGATTTTACAGCATTTGGGTTACCACGTCAACCCTCATAATGAATTCTATCCTAGAGATAGCGAACCACATCGAGGAGCAACCAGGAGTGGTAAGAATTGATCTCCATTCCTATCAAGCTCAAACACCTGGACTCAATAACAATGATGAAATTCAATTTGCTATCAACAACCAAGATATTTACACTCTACCGCATGAAAGTGTTATTCAGATTGAAGGTCGGCTCACCAAAGCCGATGGCTCTACACCCACCACATCCAAGTTGGCCAACCATGGTTTAGCCTTTCTGTTTTCTGAAGTGCGGTATGTCATTAACGATATCGTGGTGGATAGCACTCGAAATGTGGGCATTTCCAGTGTCATGAAACTATACCCCTCTTATAGTGAGGAAGAAGGTAAAACACTTTGCATGGCAGGTTGGTGTCCTGACTCGACCAATGACTGGATGGTACACACTGATGGGACCTTTACTGGATATTTACCTCTTAAACTGATTCTAGGCTTTGCTGAAGATCACCAACGCATTGTGGTTAACGCAAGGCAAGTGCTTTATCTGGTGAGAGACAGGAGTGATAATAATGCACTCAAGGGAGCCGACAATGCCCCCATCGATTCAAAAATTCAACTACAACGCTTGCTATGGAAAGTTCCCCATGTGACCCTTGAAGATAGCAAAAAACTGGACATACTCAAAATGGTAAAGAGAGATATGCCTCTACCCATGGAATTTAGAAGCTGGGCACTCCATGAGTATCCGCTATTGCCCACTACCAACACACACAGTTGGTCTGTAAAAACAGCTCGCTATACAGAGAGACCTCTCTACCTGATCGTGGGTTTTCAAACGAATCGCAAGTATCAACAAACCAAAGATGCCACGCAATTTGATCACCTGCAATTGAGAAATGCACGTCTTTTCCTCAACGGAGCCGTGTTTCCCTATGAAGGACTGGATTTGGATTTTTCAAAAAATAAGTTTGGCCCTCTGTACGACTTGTTTTCTAAATTTCGATGGTCGTATTATCAAAAAGAGAACGGCCCCATGCTACTACCCCAAGCGTTTAAGGCAAGAGCACCACTGATTGTCTTTGACTGTTCTTACCTGGAAGAGTCTGTCAAGCCATCCAATATCGACATTCGACTAGATTTTGAAACGCATGACAATGTACCAGCCAATACGACGGCCTACTGTTTGATTATTCACCACAAACAAGTCAACTATTATCCACTATCCAACCAAGTGACGAGTGTATAAATAACAGGTCAACCAACGTCAAGCCACTCAGTCATGTCTTGCTTTAAAGCCTCAAGAGACGTTACATCCATGAATTTAAACTCTGAGGAACAACGTTTCAAGACTTTTGCCACATGGCCAGTGCCTTTCATAAACCCTCAAGCCTTGGCAGCCGCTGGATTCTACTATTAAAAACAAGAGATGAAGTGAAATGTGCCTTTTGTCCCATCATCATAGACCAATGGCAGGAGGGCGATGAACCCATGCAGGAACATCAGCGCTGGTCACCCACCTGCCCCTACCTGTGTAGAATGAAAGTGGGAAATATACCCTGTCATTCAAGCTATCCCTCACTTGTGTCTCTGGGTGATGAAAAAAAAACAAGTTACGATACATGTGGGCCGTATGGTATCCATGGTGCTTCGGTGAGCAGCTCACCATCAAAAACGCCTAGTTTAGAGACATTGGGACATCATCGGTGTTATGGACGTTACAAACACAAGAGACTATATTGTTGTATCAGTTGCTATCGTCCTTATCCTAAAATGAGAAAAGCCTGTAAGACGTGTTATGATAATAAAATGATGTAATTCTTAAATTCTTATTTTTGCATGTCCCCCTGTCCTACCCTAACCTTAATTTGAAACTAGCATGGCAGGTAAGTCCATGTCATGATCACACCTGATCGTCCGTCAGTCGTCAGTTGAACTTGGTCCAGGCAAGCGTCAACATGTTGCGCACACTCATTGTGGATTGCCAAGGGTTTAAAATTGGTGACAACAAATTTATATTTAAACAAGTGGCCATGATCGATTGTACCACATTTTGGATATCGCAAGCTACGCATTTGCTATTTAAACCACCCCATGCTTTTGATTTGTTGTGTGAAAAAGACCGTAAACAAACCCAGTGGATTGAAAATCATAGGCAACTAGACTGGAATCAGGGAACCATTTCCTATAAATATTTGGACGTGGTCATGAAAGCACACTTGTCCTCGGCCAATGTGGTATTTGTGAAAGGTAATGAAAAACGTCAATGGTTGCAACCATTTTTGGCGTCTTACTGCCAATGTATCGACCTCATGGAGTTGGGCTGCCCCTCCCTGCAAACGCTCATGGATACTTGTTCCTGTGGCAACATTACCCATACAGCCCTATCACATGCGTGGCATCTCTTTCATTGGTTAACCACCCATGCCTGCTGGGAGTTGTTGAACAAAATTATAACTCAAGATTTACCTGTGAATGACGCCAGTGAGATTTCTACAAGCGACGTGTAAACATCTACAGCACGTGATACCATGGAGAAAGGCAATGCTACGGACAAAGCCATTGGCAAGTTCTTTGTGTGCAAAAAGAAACTAGACAGTTTTACCAAAGAGGAACTCTTGGCGCTGCCCAAGTCGTTCATTTATTATGTGGCCGCCAACGCGGTCAAAGAAATCTGGCAACATGTACCAAAATCATGGACTCAAGACCCTGTGTTGAGTGAATTGCAACCCTGTACGGATTACGATCACCATAAGCAAGTGGCCATGGCAAAAATACCGTCTATGCGTCAGTGTGCGACTTGCCAGCTAGTGAAACTGTATCACGGTCATAAAAGTCCGTGTAAAGACTTTGTTGAATCATTCCACGGGTGTCATGGCGAGAAAAAGCAACAACAACAACAACAAACACAAACATCGTCCACAGAGGAGGAGGAAGACCAAACCTTTCTACCATCAATGGAAAAGGATATGCCAGACCTGTACTGGCAATGGCGTCATTGACAAAGTGATTCAATACTTACCTTTCGAAATCCATCTTCCAGGTTATCGTTTTTGCGGCCCTGGAACTCGTCTCGAAAAACGTTTACAACGTGGTGATGTACCCATTAATCTTTTGGATCAAGCATGCAAGGAACATGACCTTTCTTATCGCCATAGTCATCCTGGTTTAAGACATGTGGCAGATAAATTGTTATTGAAGAAAGCTAAACAACGTTTCACATCCAGTGATGCCTCAGTGGGTGAAAGGATGGCAGCCCTAATTGTCATGAGTGCTATGAAAGGAAAGTTGATGATGCATGGACATAAACATTGAGGAGTGAGGAATTGGGATTTGTTTGTATTCTATATTTCATTTGTCAATTGCCTTATAGTTATGAAATAAAAACAAAGGTTTGCCAGAGCACGATGTTGTGTTATTTTTAATTTTAAGAAATCGTGATGTTGATGGCCGATTTCTCATTTTCACATTTCACACATTGTCATTTTGCCAATTTGCAATTTACAGTTTTTTGAAAACGTTCGTTTTAGGTTTAATGTTTTTGATGATATGGATTTTTCCATTTTGCTGATGACACTTTTTAAACAATGTCCGTTTGAAGTTTTTGAATTTTCAAATTTCACACAAGGCCATTTCTAGTTTTTAAAAAATGTCCGTTTTAAGTTTTGCATTTTTGGTGATATGGAAACATAGATTTTCCATTTTGCTGTTTTCGCATTTTTCCATTTGGTGTATGTCGAAAGTTGATATTTGATAATGATGTTGATGCAAGTGCATGACCATGGCTATGCTGCAGTGAGTTTATGGGTGTTTGGAGAAACGTCGAGGTCTACGACTACTGCAGGTAAGACTGTTTTTACAAAATAATGTCTATTGTCTGACACATTTCAATGAAAAAACGAAACTATTTAAAACAAAATGAGTATATAAGTGACCATTTACCTCCTCCCCACCCACTCTACCTCACCGTGTTTGCTCTGGTCAACCATACACACCAGTTTTCTCTCTCCATTCATACATTCACACCTGTCTTTGGGAACAAACACAACCACTTTATTTATTCCCAAAAGCACATTCTCGACATGCACACTCATCCCAAAAGAACTTTTTTATTTGATCATTTACATTACGAAAAATAATTAAATACTAGTTATTAAAGTTACTAAAAATCTTACTTATTTCATATTTACAAAAAAAAACTTTGTACAGCGTTAAAAGAATCATACTATTTACCAATCAAAAAAATTTAAAAAAATTAGTTTGCATAGAACTTTTTTTTAAAGAGCAAAAGGTCCAAGTGGATTGCCACTATTTACAAAATCTACTATTTACAATGACAAAAAAACAATATTTACAAAATACTAAATCTACAAGTTACATAAAACTATGTCCCATAAACGATTAAACAGTGAAATCACACCTCCTCCTCCTTGCGATCATAACCCCAGGGCAGGCTGGTGAGCAGGTCATCAGCCCACACACGTTTGTTATCCATGGAGGCGAGGGTGCGTTTTCTCTGTTCCACAAGATACAAATGATGGTTGCTGGATTGTATCCTGCACTGTGTATGAGACATAGCTTTGCCAGTACGTAAAACCGCTAGATAGTCATCAACACGTAGCGATTTTACCACTGCCCTACCTACACCTTTTGCTCTTTTGGCTTCCTTACAGTCGAGTGTGCGATAAGCATACATTTTCGAAGCCAAACCTACGAATTCCGTCATAATGGAATCACCGCATTCATCTTTTAAAACACCCATTTTCTTTTTGTTTTTTATGGGCAGCTGAAACACGTTGTCAACACTATAGCAAGAGGTGTCGAACCAGTCACTATGTTGCCTCATGACGTCATAGGGGTTGCAGTGGCGAATGTGGTAAATGAATGAGTCCGTGTCCATATACAAAAGAGAGACGTCCTCAAAATGGCGTTTGGCAAACTCATAGTGGAATCGATACATGACCGATTTAGAAAAGTCTAAAATGACTTGACCCAAGTAAATGGGCTTATCCATGGTCACGCTGGTCTTACTCATTTCAATAGTAGCCAAATCCTCATCGATAATTTTGATCGATTTGAAATTTGGCTTGGCAATGTACCGCCGGGCACCCCACTGCCCCTCCCAGACATTCACCAATTTAATGTCACGGTATTTGCGGACATTCTCCATAGACTTGCCATAGATGCAGTTGTTCATTAATTTAAAAAAATTAATTTCAAACTGCTGTGTTGCCATTTGTCGGTGCTCTGTGTTGAGTCGCATGTATGGCTCAAGCCATGCTTTTTGAGCAAAGGAAATACCCCTGTGGACTTTCTTCAACACCAAGCCTTGGGCGAGGCATTGCACCAACATTTGGATATGTAGCACATACCGATTTTTGTTGTAAAGTGTGCCCATGAGTTTTTCAGTTTTCACTTTACTGTCAGGGGGAACCATTTGCTCAAGGCAGAATGGGAAATCGGCATGTTCATCATACAAGGATGATGGATATTCAATATCCACTTCTAGCACATATCCACGGCCTGTTTCTTGGCTAGCCATGTTCACATCAAATTCTGACACTTGTTTGTCTGTCAGCCAAGCAAACTTCCCATAGGGCAAAGGCTGACTCATGGCGTAAACGTACAAATTATTCACGTCATAGTACATTAAGTACGATTCTGGTTTGTCTGGTGAATAATCAGGCATGTAGACATTGTTCGCTTCGGCATGGCGCTGGTTAAGTGACACAAAGCCGCCACGAATGCCCTTTTCAAAAAATAGAACCATGTCTACGTCAGTGAGTAAACCCAATTCCACTTGAGTGTATTTCAAAGCGGCATCAAACGAGAGTCCAGGACTCGTATAATAGTGAGCCGGGTCAAGACCGTAAATGTGTTGACACAAGTTACGGAATTTTTCAAACACATCAGTGAGCAGCAATACATCCAGTTTTAGGTAATGTAAAGCATATTCACTTAGCGTGTTCATGCCAAACACTCGCCAAACTTGACATGCATGTGCATAGTCTTCATCGGAAACGGTACTGCGTGTTAGTTTCGAGTAAAATTTCTCTTGTGGTGGGAGTTTTCTTTGCTTTAACACGTCCCAGCTATTGCAGAAATCATACGGGAATATACCTTTCCGAATGCACAATTGAAATTGCTCAGGATCATTAAAATGCATTCTAGTATTTTTTAATTCCTCCTCATTCAAGCCATTCACAAGGCTGTCTAGCGAGGATGTCATAAACTTAAAGGAATCCAAAAATCGAATGCTAAAGTCGCCCAACCACCATGTCAGGGCCGTAAAACGCTCATGGTTTTGGGGAATAATGGTAAACGAGCCCTTGTTGACATGGCCCAATTCACGAATCAAAAACTGAATGTCATAATTTGCCAGATTATGGAAAAAGACACTGATGAAGCGAGGAGCTGGAAAGTTCAAATTGCATTTACTATGCGCAGCTCCACGAAACTGCCCCGTAAAGTGTGAGTGATCACGAACGGTGTCTTCAGCACTGATCAGTGGCTTTTCGCAAATATGGCATGTCATGGCATGCTCATACTGCTGCTGCTGTTCTGGAGATAGGCTCATGGGTACTGGGTGGTCCAATAATTCCTGTACATCATGAGCCAACTTGACAAGTTCATCCAAGAACCATTTGGCACAATCTGGCCCCTCACGGTATTTGTAAACGGATTGTGTGGGTTCATAGGCACACACCACATTAAATCCTATGGCAAAGGGTTCATGTTTTTGAATGGGTGTGGTTGAGCTCATGGAGGGATCTGGTTCACATCCCGCCATGGGTGTAGTGAGAGCTTCAAAATCTGCATATACCACATAGGGAACAGTGTCACGCTTATGAATGTCCTTAAACTTTAACACAGCCTTGTCCCCTTGTGGCAATATCAGTCTCACCGCTTCCTGAGTAACACAATCTAGCCTATGACGTTCCAAAGCGTAGGGGTTTTAAAATATTGCAAGCATCGATCACAAATGTGCTTCTTACCATCATGTTTGGACATTTGACTGCTTAGCAATCTACTCAGGCTTTTAATTAGGCAATAGTGATTCACCTCTCCATAAGATAAATATAAAAGATGAATGTGGTGTCGTTTCGGTTCTTTTGTGGCATAAAGAGGACCCACAATCTCATCACCAATAAGGCCATACACCATGAACGAAAAGTCCTGGTTATCTTGTTCAAACCTATGGATCACGGTTAAGTCCATAGGGAACGACACTCGAGTTAAATTTAAAGTTTGTTTCAATTCATCAAACTTGGCCTTGTACTTTCCCGGCCAACAACCATCATGTTGTACCGGCTGCAAATACGCAGCCACAGACCACAGAAAGCAATCATTGTCACGATTCTTAATATTCACCACAGCCTTTTTCGAAGCTATTGCTGGTGGTGTTTTAATATAGCTAGACCCAGCATTCAACGGGTTGAATTGACAAATGTTGATTTGCAAATGATGAATTTTGTCTAAGGCTAGACCACTCGGTCCTTGTTGCAGTTTATCAAATTTTGATAGCAAGGCATTCACCACGTGGGTTTCATACCACTGTTCCAAATTATGGGCTATGAATAGCTCTTGCATTTTACTGCAAATATAAAATGTCTCTTTATGCTCTACGTCCTTCTTTTTATATATGAAATCGCACACCAGTTCTGTATTCACCTTTAAAGCCGTATGCAACCTTTGCGCTGTACAAATTTCAATTTAAAAAATTTCAAAACAAGATTGTAAAAATTCTTTGGGAATCAAACTTTTTCTAATATTGACCACACGACCAGAGAACACACGCGATTTAAAACAACTATTTAGGGGTTCCCAAATTAACGTATCGGTAGCAGTGGCAAAAGACATTATTTTGAAAGAACACACTCACCTGAGTTTAGAAATGTATACTGTCTGACAATGATCCCAAACACACACGTTCCTGGTTATTCACAGAGGTCAAGCGTTTTCCAACACTCTAAAAAGAAATAAAATAAACCACCATAAGTATATATATTCCATAATTTATGCCTTTCATAAACAAAACAAAATCAAACAGGTTATATATATATAAACAAATCTCACCTTGACGTATAATGCTTTGCTATATTCCCGTCTCACGGACTAGTGTGGAAATGGTTTCCTTCTCTAGCTGTCTGTCTTTCTCTCTTTCTTTAATATCGTTCACACACACACACACTACAAGTAGGCTATACCGGTTATCTGCAAACAAATAAATAAATAAAATCATTAATTACCTAATCAATAAATAATTGCATGTATTTATATATAAATCAATAAATGTATAAATGAATAAATATATACCTACCTCACAACAAGAATAAGTATTTTCCACCAACACCAAAACTGTTAAACAAGGCCAAGTGTTTCACACAACGCTGTAGCGTGTTCAAAAGTAGTCACATAAGTGCGAGTGGAAATGTCAGCGACGTGTCTTTATATATCACATTGCATGTATAATCTTTTTTTTCCCACGCTTTGAACATTCTCTTATCGTGCACGTGGGCAGCTAACGTCCCAGGCGAACACCTGTACCGGATCAAATTTCACATGAACTTGCATTTTGTCACGTACGAAGCAAAACAGGATGTGACTTGTTAACAGTTATCATGCACGTGGACAGATAACGTCCAAGGTGAACACCTGCGGTAGATCAAATTTCACATGGACTTGCATTTTGTCACGTACGAAGCAAGCCAGGATGTCACTGGTTTAGCGTTTCTGTGGTTTCACACATGTGTGCACGCCTTTCGCACTTCCCTGCCAGCACAATGGTCAGAATATTTCACCTTCAAGCGTCTTGGTCATTTTTTCCATTGCACCTGTTGTCAAGTCAGATCGGAGCCTTCCAATAAGCTCAAATGACCTTCACCTCCTGCTCGTTTGTTTTCGATACTCGCTTCGACCAACATAGAATCAAGTTCTCATCACCGTTTACACGTTAAAGGTAAAATATCAGGAAAAACGCACGCTCGCTCTGTCATACACCGATCCGCCGAAATAGCGATTGTTCTATTAAGCATGGTCCTTGTGGTTAGCGACAGGTTCGTTGAAACACACACATACCCAGCCGTATCGTCTCTCTCAACCACCACGCTTTATAAACATTATAAACAGGTAAGGGTAATGATTTTTTTTTCAACATGTACGGCGTTAGGCCCTTTGTGAATTATTTTTTCGAAAAAAATATCTACCACATTTGAAAGGGGGCGTTAGCCCGAGTCCTAGGACACCTCGTACACGTCTCTAGCGTTATTGGTTCGTGACATATCGGCAAAAATCATAAAAAACACGTGTTTACCCCAAAATCGCGTTTCCCATTTTTTTAAATTACAACGAGTGGTCCATAGCAAAGAGGACGTCTTCCCGAATCCTTGGACCCATCGTACATGCCTCTAGCGTTATTGCTTCGTGAGATATCGGCAAAATCACAAAAACACGTGTTTACCCCAAAATCGAGTTTCCCAATTTTTTTTAAATTACAATGAGTGGTCCATAGCAAAGAGGACGTCAGCCCGAGTCCTTGGACCCCTCGTTCATGCCTCTAGCATGATTGGTTCGCGAGATATCGGCAAAATCACAAAAACACGTGTTTACCCCAAAATCGAGTTTCCAATTTTATTAAAAATTATAACGAGTGGTCCATAGCAGAGAGGACGTCACCCCGAGTCCTTGGACCTGTCGAACATGCCTCTAGCATGATTGGTTCGCGAAATATTAAAAGCACATGATCTTTTAGTTTTGGTCTTTTAATCAAATAAAGAGCCTATAGGAAAGTAGGGGGCATCACTACGAGTGCTAGGACACCCTGTATGTTCAAATCCGACCATTGGTTAGCGAGATATCAGCTTCGGGGCAAATACGAGGAGGGTTCAATAAGAAGTGGTGCAGCCTTGTCACTACCACATTACTACAGGTTTTCATTCTAGAGACTTGAAATTTTTTTGGGGGGTAGAGGGGGTAGGGACCATTGATTGACGTTAAACAATTTTTTTTGTAGAGTTCCTAGTTTCCAAAATATAGAATTTTCAAAATTCGAGTGTTTTCAAAAAAACATAAAAAGTTAAAAAGTTTTACTATAGAAAATAAAGGTCATAAAGACCATTCGTTTGAGCCATGGCACAACGTTCTATCCTGTTTGGTTTTCAAACTATCGCCTATTTTCGAAAACAAAAAAAAACAAAAAAAATTTCAATAATATAACGAGTGGTCCATAGCAAAGCCCCCGTCATCCCGAGTCCAACGACACTTCATTCGTGAATCTCCGACCACTGGTTCGGGAGTTATCGGCTTAGACTCACGCGGCGGCCAAGACACTCGTTAGAACTGTCACCACTCCACTACTACTAATATAACATCAATTAGCAATGGAAATATTTCTTTCACCATTTATATGAATATTTCCATAATTATATTCCAATGATGAAGCTGATACATATTTACGACGGAGAATGAAGACTTTACAGAAGAGATTTGTCAAGATGCTAGGGAATGGTAGCACAGCAACTCAGAAGAATTTGGCAGAAGGATGCCGTTCGAGCCCAGGCGAGTGTTGGTGAATTCCAGAGAGGGACGTTTCTTATCTCTGAGGTCGCAGATCCGAGGTTCGAATGCAGATCCATTTCAGTGTCTTGTACTGAGGAAACATCTAAAGTATTGTGGGAATACTTACATAGATCTTCAAGTTTTCGTCCGAATATGGTATTAGTGTATCTCAATTGTTATATATTGCTTGATTAGTAACATTCTGAGCCAGCGATCTTTTTCCATATTTTCAGCGATCTTATTCCATATTTTTCTATATTTTCACATTTCATGTATTTCAGTGCTTTTATGTATTTTACACTTCAGATGTGTGTTGAGATTTTTATGCTGCAAGATTATTTAGAAGATGATTGCATTTCATCTATTTTTCAATTTTATTCTACGGATCAGTTGTGGATTTGACATTAAAATTTTTGTTTGAGGAATTATATTGCCTCATAGGAGACTAGTCGTTTCGACTCTCGAATTTTAATAATTTCGTTTAAACCAAGTATTCTGACATTGTGTCATAGCTTCAAATTAAATTCTTATTAAATTTAATTTGAGCACTTTAATGTAACAACATATAACTTCAAGAATAGAAGAAACACCGAATGATATTGTTATATCATTATTGTACATAAACTGTCGACGATCTAAGAAATACTAGTCGTTTGATAAGACCGAAGTCTCAATCCCTATGAACATTCTTTGTGTAGAGTGGAAAAACATTACGACATTGACAAACCTGTCTTATTATTTGTAAAGCTAAGAGCTTTGTTCATTTAATATGTTAGAAGAAATACCTTTTGATAGAAGATTATTCAAATCTTTGGCTAGGAATTCAAAGCTAGTTTATCCCGGTCAGGATTGAATTCTATCTGACACTATAAATAACATGTTTGTTATTTTATGCTATTTGTGTAACATCACGTCATTTGTGGACATGATATTACAACGATAAACAATTGAAAGCTTGACAAGTGAGATGAAACAGGAGTGTTATTTTTATTACATGTATTTGCGACAGACGAGTTAAGAGTTAATTATATTGTTGTGGAGTAAACTTTAGGAGGTTAATCACGACTATCTAATATCGTTCATTACAATTGGAGGTTTCGTTTGAAGAACTTACGCATGTAAAATTGTAGTCCAGTAGTCATGTGCAATGATACTGAGCGTCATGCCAGTATTTGAGAGACGTTCCTACATAAGATAAGTTAATAACAATTAATCCCTTTTTGGTTATTGTTTAACATAGTAGATGATAATTGTTTATGCGATATATACTGTTATATGAGGATTTGTAGAGCTATGAAGAGTGCTCATGCGAGGGAATTCCGCATTTTAAGGATGTCAAAGTTTTGTTGTTCTTTGATTTAAAAAAGGCATGTATCATGATAAGAGCCGTTGTATACCAGTAGTCCAGTTTTTGTGAATTAACGATTTAGTTGTGTTAACAGGAGGGTTTCAGCGGAAATACAACTTGAGAAAGATTGTCTACTCATGTCTATAATAAGATAATTAAATTTTATTAAACCCGAAGTTATGTAATTACGTACAGTTTACCTTAATTAGTCGACTGTATTATACCGACAGTGTAATGAAACCCATATAAGACGATGTGTAAGCAGTATAACAAAACTACAGAACGTTAGAGAAGGATGGTTATGTGAAAAACCAGTGTATATATTTAGTTAAGAATTATATTGTAACCGAGTAGTTAGAATCTCGAAAGTGTCGCGTTAGCAACACTAGATAGTGGATATTATTATAAGCATATTACATGTAAATAATTGTGTGGAAATGATTTAATTAGTTAAATAATTTAGTAGGATGTATTAATCAATTGTTTTGGAATAGCGTTTGTTTATGAGCGGATGTTTTGGTGTGTATGATTGTTCATTTTTAAGAGAAATTGTGGAACCGAATTGGTCTAGAACAATTACTGGGTGCGAATGAAAGAGTGTATAAAATTTTATGAATGATTGTTTAAAAAACAGAGTAGTTATGTGAATTTTGTAAGATCTAAATATTAATTTTTTACGTGTTTTAAAATGCACACACAAGCAGTCTCTCTGTGGGCTAGCGAGAGTGATTCACCGTTATATTGGAGAGCGATGACATAATATGAACACCGCCTTGTATTTATTTTATAAACCAGTTTCGAGTACGGCGTGGTGCCGGTATTTCATTGATGAAACAGTTAATGCACGTGCGTTCTACAACGCAAGCTTTTGAATGAAATCAGGAGTCTGGAATGCCATTAAGAGACTTCATTAAACGTTTTTCTTTTTACGCAGTGTAGGCATAGAACAAGCCAAGATTGTATACTCATAATTTTAATACAGCATTGTAGTAAGATGTAGAGCTGAAAGAAGGTGTGAATGATTGCGTGTTTTTAACTTTAATGTCTATGGTTAAATTCTTTTATTGTTATTTTGTTTATAGTAGATTAGTTTACCCTATTGTTAATAAATTTTATTCAGATTGTTTTCCATTGTTGTTGGAGTGTGATTCATTTTGAATATAAGGTGAAGAATATTGTGGATGTAGTGTAGGCGAAGCTGAATTCCCAGTCCCCGAGAGGTAAGTAAAGGTGAGTGCCCCGTGTAGTTGTTTGTTGATCCACAATATTCTGGTAACTGCTGTCTGTAAATCCCTAAAGGCCATATTGGAAGCGATTTCTAATGTAGTATTTGCCGGAGCAGTTAGAAATAGGCAATCCAGCGGGGGCAATGGATATTCCAACAGGATCCTTTCCGGATTATCGGGTACAGTACTGTACCCGATACCTAGTTGAGGCTATCGGCTACGCCAGCTGACATTGAGCCGTAGTTGAGATTTATGGGAAGAGTTGTAAAGATAGCGCTTACATCGAGTCGAGAGGAATGTCAAGAAATGACGTAGAAGGCCAAGGATCAAGAAGGCACTGCCAGTCAAGTAGATGGAATTATGGGAGGAATATTAAAGTTTTATTAAGATCTTTATGGAACAGTATATTTAATCATCTCAGAAGAGAATAAATAACAAGATGAAGGTGGTCGAGATTTTATTCGTGACGCACGACAGCAGAAAGTGGGAGAGCATCACGTGACCGCGCCAGGTAGGAGCTGGTCAATGCAGTTTAGAGACATCAGTCGAGTTCAGCCAGCGAGCTGAGTGGTACACATGCGCAGAGCGTACGGTTAAGTTGAGCGGTGCACGGCACTTGTTTCGTAAAGTGAAGGCGACAGTATTACTTAACCAAGCAGAGAGCAGGAAGTAGGTCAGTGAGCCTAGGCGAGCAACGCAGGGCAGACGGCGAAAAGACCGGTTACGCGGCAGGCTGTACGGGCCGTGTACGGAGGAGAAAAGCCGGGGTTCAGAACAGCATTGTAATACGAGTTTGAGAACTTTATTTCGAGCTGCATTTTATAACGCAGAACAGTATAGCAAAGCGGCTTGGCGAGGCCGGCTTTAAGCATAGATCATTCTGGAACAATGCAGTAGATCCGAGCGGGCTAGTTCCGACTTTTATACGCAGGCAACATTAAAGAAGCTGAACTTCATTTCAACATTCAGTTACAACATTGAGTTGGGACTTGTATTCAGTAATAGAATTGTGCAGGCAGATAGTTACAATATACTGCAATTATGAACTTAGATATTCAAATTACATTACGACTATGCATTTCATAACGGAATATGTAGAGCGACCATGGGGTCCAAACAACATTAACGCTTTTAAGCAAACGAACTGTTACAATTATATGCACTTATGAACATTGGCACGTGCATTAATAGAATTCTTTTTCATGAATTATCATAAAATACCGAGTACGAACACAGCTACAGGGTGTTTCAAAAACTTATACACTCTCATAAATAAAATTTATTTTCTGCAAGTGAGACTTAACCGCTGTGGAGATTGAACTTTTAACAAGCGAACCGAACATTATATGGGACAGTGGCGTAACATAGAAGGAGAATATGGGGTACGCTGCTTTTATGAACTTTTACGTAAGATTTTGGACAGTATCCGCTATGGATAACATGCAGTTCATCATGTCGGAGTAAACGAAGACAGAGACGCGATGGCACCACGGAGCGATGGATTCGATTCCTGAAGAAGAGGAGGTCTAACAGCTGATTCACTTGGGATATGAAGGCGATCGTTTTTGCGTGGGTGATACGATATTCACGTCGATCTTTCGAGAAATTTATTACACACAAGAATAATCGACGATCTTGGAAATATAATTACAGCTGATATGAGAAGGTACTGTAAGAGTTATGACTTTATGATATGATATTTTCATGAGCACTGGGCATACATCTATATATTTTCTAGTAGGAGTTCTACAATAATTTAGACATGGCTTAGACATTATTTTTCCGAGTATTGCTAGAATATGGCGTTACCATATGATATGGCAGGCACCATTATACGAAATTCTCACCATTGGTTGGCTTTATTAAGCAGATGTTTGGTCTTTTAGACATTTTCCAGTAAGGATAGTTTTTCTTGGATAGTTATTTTTTTTGTGACGAGTATTTCGAACTCGTGATCTGCAATTTGATTATTTAAAACACTTCGTCAGTTCATTGCATACTAGCGAGTGTGTATTATTCATCAGTAGGGATTTTTCCATTGGATTATTTGGAGATATTAAAATGTTATTCACTCAAGTGAATGAATATCGCTTTTATGTGACAACTAGAGACTTGTTGATTCCAATCTGGTACATTCACTCATGAGACGACGAGATGGGGCCTTTCGTATTTATACGATTGCGTGGTGGTACACATCTTTACCCATCGTTCAGGGTATTATCATGTTAGACGACGGGGCAAGGCCTTTCGTATTTATACGATCATGTGGTGGTTACTCATCTTACTTGCCATTGAGGAACTCATTTTTATCATCCGAGTGAACTTGAGATTGTAAGAGGATCAAACAAGGAACTACTAGTCACATATCAGTCGAATTTTGTTAAATAAATTAAAAATACATGTCAGCAGGGTTACATTTTGTAATTCTTGTTTGCCAATCCAATATTTTGTTGCCATACTCTTTTGAGAGTACTTTCAATTTAACAGCTGATACAGCTGATGCTTTTGATAATTTTCATGATTGAATTTGATACCTTTGAGAAGGATTTAAAGTAATTGAATCTTATAAGATGAATCATTAATGGTCAGATTTATTTTAAGGCAGATCAGTATTGCATATTTCGATGGAGAGATTATAGCACATTGGTGTTTTTCTGTGAAATGAATTATGAGAATTTTGAGAGAATTTATGCTATTTGAAAGCAGACTTTGAATTTGATTTCGATTACTACGGTAATATTTTTCCTAATTGTTTAAGAAGTTGTCTAGATGTGATCAAATTAATTACAGTTATTGGAGATTGTGTGCGTTGATAATTTGAAGCCAGTTATGTATTTTTTGTAGATCATGCAACGTGATTAAGTGAAGTTTGTGATAGGCATTTTGTGGAAGTTGCCAAGTGGAAGTTGCAATATTTCTAATATATTTTGAAGCAGACATGAGGTTGTCGAACCCAGTCTAGCATAATTTTGAGATTCATGCTGTGCGCTGAATATTTATGGAGTTTTGTGGAATAATTGTGGTATTCAAATGTTATATTTGATAAAGTGGGAATATACAATGTAGTTGTGGATAGTGAGATCCAACGTGAATTTGTGAAGGCAATAATATTTTTTGGCATGATAATTAAATACGAGATATAACTTGGAAGTGATAAAACTGTAAGACAACGTTCTGTAATCCATATTAAACAATTTGTTAGGAAATTAAACAAATAAATAATGTTGATGATACAAGATTTTCTGATAATAATAATTAATGAAATAATAATCTGAAATTTAAGCATATTAATGATCAGACCTAATGAAATAAAAATCAGAATGACTAGATGAAATAATAAAAATCAAAATAACCAGAAGAATAAAATTTAAATAAGTTGATAAATTAAATTTTGGAATAAATCAATGAATTAAATAAATGGATGAATTAAAGATTGAATAAATAAGGTGATTTAAATAAATTAATAGATGATTAAATAGATGATGAATAACTGAATTAGGAGGTGATAATTAATTAAAGAAGCTGATGATTAATAAATTTAAATGAATTTAAATAAATTTAATTGAGAGATATAATTTGAATGATTTGAAGAATTGCAACTTGGATTGATGAATTAAACAATTAATTTTGATGATGATGATGATCATCATAACCAATGAGTAGTGGATTTTCTGTGATTCACAAACCAGCAATGATTAATGACAGTGTAAATAGTGTAAATTACTTATTCGATGTTTAGGAGCATTTTACTAACATATTCAGCATTTGAATAATGCCATGCAAGCCATAAATTATGTGATATTTAAAATATGTGTTTATAATATGTGTGTTTAGACAGATTAATTATATTTTTACATCCACATTCATGATGTTAATTTAAAGAGAAGTTAGGTCTCAGTTATCACGAATGTCAGTGACGCAAAGACATAGTGCTACGGTGATCCTGAGAACCCAAGAGAACTTTAGAAATTTTTCCTATTTTATGTGGATTAAATACACTTCGAGTAGAATAGAGATGGTTCGATTTTCTGGACAATGACAATTTAAAGTTGGCATTCGACCATGCTCTTAGGTAGGATGAGTATTTAATATGTCTGTCTGACTATCAAAGTTGAATAAATTTGTTTTTATCTTAGTTGTGATCTGATGATGATGTGATTTTCCTATTTCCTTCCTTGTCTTAATTACGGCTTAACCAGGAAGGATGTGGTTTGCTAGGGATTCAGTTGATGGCGCCCATTGATATTTGTATTTTTTTTTAAATTTAAACCCGTAACGACCCTGGAGATACTTTATCTCGTGTTACCCTCTGCTTTTGAGATATTTCAACTGAATTTCCGACACATTCCTTATTTGACTAGGTGTTCATTTAACTCCGCTCTGTCCTGGAAATCCAAGAATGCGATGTAATAGCAGATGGGTCATCGCATCCCCAGGACGAACGGGTACAGTACCTACAGTACAATGTTGCAAGTCCGAGAAATGACAGTTTCATCAACAAACAGTCTCCCTCCACCATCTAATCTATGAAGTAGTAGATACTGTTTTTGTGATATACTTAAGCAATAAGTTCTAAACTACTGTCAATCAATCAATTAATCAATATCTAAAGGCAATGCCTTGTCGATTCAATCAATGTCTTCTGTCTTCAGCTTGTCTTTTCATCTCACAATAGGAGCAACATCCTACATTTTGCATCAATACTTGAAGGAATTGCTTCCTAGGTCGACCTCGTCCCTTCTTTCTTAAGACCTTTCCTTCTAGTGGATTGGTTAGAAAGGTATTATGATGCACGGTGTGTCCAAATAATTTAGCTGTTCCTCTATGTATTGTTACCATGAGCTGTTTCTTTCCCTGTATTTGTCACAGTATACTTCCGTTTGTTCTTTTTTCAGTCCAACTGACCGTTAGCATTCTCCTCCAGACCCACACCTTTAACGCTTTAAGCCGTTTCCTCCTGTTCTTGAATTGTCCAAGGTTCACATCCGTATAAGAGTACCTATGCTCCACACAAATGACTTCACAACATTTTTCCTAATCTCAATATCTAGATGTATATTGGTCAGAAGAGTTCTTTTGTTGCTGAATGCCTGTTTGGCAAGCACTATTCTTCTTATTATCTCATTGCTTCAGCGGTTAACATTTGTGATTAAACTTCCGAGGTAAGGGAAACTGGTGACTTGTTCCACTACTTTGTTAGCAAGCCTGATGTTGGTGTGATTTCGCTCAGGATGTTTACTTTCAACAAATATTTTTGTCTTCTTCGCGTTAATGTTTAAGTATAAATCTACTAAATATGATGACAGTATATTCATCATCTTGGATAATTCCTTTTGTAGGTGAAATTGTAAATTAATTGTAAAATAATCCAGAAATGACCTACGAGTACCGTTCTGAGTTGATGGTAAAATGCTACAACTGTAACTTACAAAGACAGTGTTTGTTTACTAATAACGGGTTGAAATATCTGATATTGTGGAATGTCTACAAGCTGCTCTGACATTGACTTTTCTGATGTAAAGGAAAACTTGTATCTTCTTCTTCTTCCTAGTCGCAGTTCGATTTTGAACGTCGTGACCCTACACGCAATTCTTTTAACAATATTCCGCCATACACCGCGGTCTTCTGCGGTATGCATTAATTTATGAAGTGGCAGATTAGTCAGTCTCTTTACCGGCTTGGGGCACGTCCTCTCAGCCGTTTTCCGTCAACTTCACCCTGGATGATATTCTTTTCAATACCATTTCGCCGGATGACATGGCCGAAAAATTTCAACATTTCCCTTTGGATGTTATGGAATAAGCGTGCTTTAGGAGCAATCCTTTAGGAGAATTGAATAATATTTTCTTCTTGCTACCCACGATATTCGTAGCATTCTTCGATAACACGTCATCTCGAAGGCTTCGATTCTCCTACGGCATGCAGCATTTATGGTCCATGGCTCAGAGCCATACGTGACGATAGGAAATACCAAAGCTTGAACCAGTCGCTTCTTTGTTTCCTTGGTAATATGTATAGTCACAAATCACTTGTCAGGTTAGGATATTTTAAAATCTCAGGGTTTGTTCTTGTTTCTAAGGTTAAAACATTATAAAGACGTTTGATATTCAGATCTTTTATCATGCTATAGTATTTTATCAAGGAATGCAGGCCATAAAGGCAGGACAGTGGGTTAAGTGATAATTGCTCTTCACCCCTCCCACTTGATATGCACGTGATTGATAACAAATAGAGGTTAGTGAAAATGTACAGTTTCTTGTAATTCAATTCTTTCCATTTATGATGTAGAGCCGGCTAATTAGGCTTTTCTCGTACCAGCTTCATCGGATTGAGATAAGGACGCCAAATGGACTCTTCGCAATCCTTTAATGACCTCAAGTTGCTTTTTGCGGTCATTCGTATTGTTCATATCATGCTAGTAAACATCTTAATTAACCCAATAAAACGAATTCCGGGTCTAATGAGAGCCTAATAACACCTCACAGCAACTACAACAAGAACATATTTATGGCCGGTGTACACAGAGGAATGTAACTCCTCAACAACAGTTACCTTCATAAATACTGTCGCCACTAGCTCGTTAAGATAATCTTGACGTAACAAGGCTATTTGCAATTAATTTCAAACATACAGAGGTGTTAGCAGCAACATATTTGCCCTGAGAGACTAAGACACGCCAAACCATATTACTCGAGGATTCGAATTGATCATACTGAGACGGTATCAAACAAAGGATGAAACAACAAAATATGGTGGTTTTTATGATTTAAAGTCTTCCCACAATTATGAGCTGCCACATTGAACATTTTTTTTTCGTGTGACCTCCTGAGAGGCCGAGTGCAGGTCTTTCTAGTCGACGCCCGTGGGCGACCTGCGCGTCGGGATGAGAGATGGAATGAATGAAGGCGAATGAATCTGGGCAAGGATGTGGAAGGAAGCGGCCGTGGCCTGTCAGAAGGTACCGTCCCAGCATTCGCCTGGTGTTGAAAATGGGAAATCACGGAAAACCATTTCAAGGACGGCCGACGGTGGGGCTCGAACCCACGCGAATACCGAGTCAGCAGAGAGCTTGGCCCCATGACTTAACACTGGGCTTTAGCCAGCGTAGCCACTGCTGACGGTATTGAACAATGTATAATACATACTGAGCCCGCCAGACAAGCTGTTAGGGTTGCCACTAACCGCAATGACTTCCCTGACAACTCATCATCCGAACACATATACCGAAGGGGATTGGATGTACTTCCTATAGGTCAGTGCGCACGAAATGCAAGATCCCGGGGCGATCTGGGCAGACAAGGTATGTGTCAAGAATGACCCAAGAAGTACACCGCAGAAACACTTGAACTACAAAATCATAACATCCCGACTAATGTAATCTCGGGTAAAATTTATTAAATAAATAACAAACACCTAGCCTAGTTCGGAGGGATTGTTTCGGGTTCCTTTATGCAGAATTACTTCGTGGTATGTTCTGAGACTTTTAACAGCAATAAATGTAATAATCGGTGCTCAGAAAAAAGTATAAGGGTGAATGTCCAGAGTCAAGACATCATCCATTCTCATTGCATGCCGCGCGCTACGTCAGGGCTTTTCAGTGGCAAGGCATGGCATGTTCCTCAACATTCTCATAAATATCACCAAACCATGAGCTCAGGCGGGCTCAATACGAGTACTACTGAACCACCATTCACACTCACAAAATTGAGTACATTCAACCAAACTGCCATACTTATTGATGTGTCAAGATCTGACAGTTTGCTCTGTCATTTTACATGATATAAAAGCCCACAGGAAAGTTATTGTTGGTGCAGATGATGCCAAAGAATACCTATTGACTATTTATGGACAGCATTGGCTCCTTTCTTCATTATAGGGGAGACTTTGCTAGTACGGCAAATTCCGAAGAATTTGAAATTTACTTTTTCTGCAAAGATACTCCAGTGCAAGAGACGAATCCCTCTCACCAGTTAAATTCAGTCAACTCTTTAATTTGTATTGGCTGTGAATTTCGAAAAGATAAATGCTAAAATCAAGTGGAAAATTCGTGAAAACCTGTGATGTATTTTGTTTTTGAAGTAGGATATATATAAAATGTCATGTAACCTATTTCGGTGATGCAGTAGTGGTAGTAATGAAGCATATTATTAGACTTATATTGCGGATTTAATCAAGGCACCTTGGATTTCTCTCTAGTACCAGTAGTATCAACCGAAATCCCTAAATAGTTATTAAATTCAATTTCCTTCGAAAGTGTTCACAGTATTAGATGATTTAGACAACCCCTGCCAGTTTTTTAATGTCCAAAATATGTGGTAATTTAATGTCCATGTTTGTTTTTTGAAACCATTTCCCTTAATTTTATCTATAATGCTTACCATCAATCCCTTAATATGGCGGATTAAGCTGAGTCTCCTCAACTGTTAGGTATAGGCGACCCGTGAATGGTGCTTTTGAAGTGAACCAACCATTAGACCAATAACTTCGATCTTTCTGAGCTTAAACAATATTGAATGATTACTGTGTGATCAATTTCAATTTTCGACTAAAACTTTGTATTTATGCCGGATGAGATGAGATCTATAATAGCCAAATACGCGTGACTTACTTGAATATTTCCTGTAACTCCTAAGTCGAGTATGGGGAATCAAGGAATTTCCGCCATCGGATTCTGTTCTGCACCATATGTAATGTATTCGGTCGAGATCTAAGACCACGAAGGGCGTGCTATACTGTTTTACGCTTTATTTATTTCTACCCAAAAGAAGTACATTACACATCAGTTGTTACATCCACCTTCTCAACATGATCTCCTTGTAACTTTAAGCACTTTTGCCATGGATGTGTCAGTCTCTCCAGACCTTCCTGAAACAATCCTTTCGGAGTGCTGCGTACCCATGCCTTGCCAGCCGTGTCAGTTCTACAAAATCCTAAAAACGGCGACCATGCATAGGGGCAGTCCACCGCCAAAGAAATGTCGAACAGTGCCATCAGTTGGCAAGTGAATGGCGACAGTGTTCTGGGACACAACGGGCATCATCCTCATCGACTCGCTGGAGTTGGGGGCCACGATTAACAGTGTAGCGTAAGTGACAACCCTTAAGCGCTTACGTCGTGTCATTCAAACTAAGCGGCCAGAAAAAATGGGCTAAAGGTGTGCTTCTGCAATATGACAATGCCAGCCCCCTCACTAGCCGAGAGACCACCGCTGCCATTGATCAAATGTGGTTCACCGTGCTGCCACACCCACCATACTCTCCCGACGTGGCACCAAGTGATTATCATCTGTTCGAAACCTCTGGACACAGCTGTCAAGGTATATGTACGCAGTACTCCGAAGAATGGTTTCAGGAAAGTCTGGAGAGACATCGATGGCAAAAGTGCATAAAGTTACAAGGAGAAGGTGGACGTAACAACTGATGTGTAATATATTTCATTTGGGTAGAAACGAGTAGTATTTCCGTTACGAACTAAAGAGCCCACTTTTCATAAAATTTAAGATTCATGCCAATCTATATAAACCTACAGTATCAAGAATAATGACGTGTTCAAGTTCGTAATACTAACATTTCTACGTACTGAAGTTAGAATTACACCTGAAATAGTGTAGCCTAATAGGGTAACTTACTACAAGTGGCAGCCCTGGTGACTCTGAATATATTGATAACTCCATCTCTTAAGGTATAGATTGCACACACAAAATTTGGTTGAAGTCTAATGGATAGTATGGACGTTACATGCTGTTGGATATTGGATTTATCAGTGCGCGTAAATTCATGTTGGGAACAAAGTCATGAATGTGATGCTCAGAATTAATCTGAAATATTACGCTCTATTATAGTGCCAATTTTGGATAAAATCCATTTGTTAGTATAGAAGTCACATGTAATTAAAACTTGAAACTATCAGAAAGCTTAGAAACATGTTGGCATCATTGAGGTTTATTAGTTACTCGAAATGAATCTTGAATGTCTGGTACTATACGTGTGCAATGTTTAGAGCTGATGGCTTGCATAGGCCTACTTTCTGATATATTGATATTAGGATTAAACAAATAGAGAGAGCATTTATTACCAGTTGGCAGCCCTGCTGGTTCTTACGAATGCGCATAATCATAACTGTTATGGTAGACAAAGAACATACGAAATTTGGTAGAAATCCATTTCTTAGTATAGAAGTTATAGCATATAATAACTGGATCTATCAGTAGGCTTAGAATCGTGTTGGCAGCACTGATGTATGTAAGTTACACCAAACTAAGGTAGAATGTCAGGTACTATACGTGTGCATGTGTGCAAAGTATAGAGCTGCTGGCTTTCATACTTTCTTATATATAGACATTAGGGTAAAATCATAGAGAGAGGATTCATTAAAAGTTGGCAGCCTTGGTGGCTCTTTAGTATATGCACAGTCATATCTGTTGTAGCACACATAGTACATACTGTGCCCTTTTAGCAAGAAATATGCCAATCACAGTATACCAGCGTAGCTCAATCCGGAATTTTCGGGGCAGCGGTAAGTTCCCCCACTCTGTGACCCACATATTTTGGATTAATTAGAGGATACACTTTCAAAAATAACAACAAAATCAACTCCTATTTTTAACACATTTAATTAATAAAATTAATGGCGCTACAAACACTTTAAAAATTAAATTACTGACCCATCATCATCTACTTGTTCCAAATGAACAAGGAATAATAATATAATAAAACAAATATTGTATTAAAACATATGGTTTCCACATAAACCAACAATTCCTACTTATTTTTACTTCCATAAAGCCTCAGCTGTAAGTTTCATATAACTCCGAGCTCTTTGGCTCCATGCTTTATATAATAATGGTGTCATTCTTTGTACACCTCAAATACTACTTTTATATTTTCTTAATCCTCAAAACAAATGTATCATTACATTTAAAATTCTATGTTAATTATCTAACTCAATATTTTGGGCATGTTCACACATTTCCAGCTGTTATCATCTCTCTTTAGTTTCACAAATACATTAAGGTAATCAGGAAATTACTTGTGTACTCCAGAGTATGAAGATACTTGACACAGTCAAAAAACTATAGTTACTCCCGAAACCTAGTTGCCTTCAATTAACTCGTGGAATCCTACTTCCATACAACATTACAATAGGGATTGTTATTTATCTCTTACGTCTTATAAGACCATTATCATATAAGAAAACTACGATCTGAACAGGCAAGCGGAAATATCAATCTACAAGGACCTCGGTTCAACGCCCGGGTCGTTAACAACTTTAAACACTCCTGGTGTATTCATTACTCCTTACACGACGGCCTCCAGACACCCCTCCTACTCCGAGGGTCTGGCCGTGAAACATGATAGTTATTTATGACTATGCGGGCTCCTTCCCGTCTGGCCCGAGCTAGAGCGCTCTTTAAATGCTTTACCAAACACAAACTTTCCATTCTCAGTTCTTTGTGGAGACCTGGCCTTTTATTCTTCGTGTACGTACAACAATATTATTGGGCTTATAAACCACATTCGTAATCTTGGCGTTTATTAATTATGAAAGGTCCTCATTGATTGTGGAAGAACAATTAACGACGAATAATAAAGGGGCTTTCAAAATAAGAGGATTCTGAGTTCGAATCTCTTCACATGCCTCGGGAACCTTTCCCTTATAGAGGACTATACAAAATGCGATTTAGGGTCAGCCAATAGCTAATAGACCTACGCTCAATACCATACATTTGCTCCCTTTCAAATACACACAATGCCTCGTGATACTACGTCACAAATAGAGGACTTATCCCACATCTCAATTCGCTACAATCAACTACCTCTCATAAATAATTTACCAAGTACATTAACTTTTACGCGTTCCTAGCGTGACATTTTACTTTAATTGCGCTCCTTTTGCGCTATACATTTTTAAAGCCTTGCGTCATCCAAAGAACTGATAATATCATATTAACCATTGATACACATTTCAATTTTTAGCCTATTTTCAATTTTGAAAAAATAGGCTTATGAGATCACCTTTTGTCCGTGTGTGTGTGCGCGTGTGTGTGTGTGTGTGTGTGTGTGCGCGTGTGTGTGTGATTCGTGTGTGTGTCCCCCCCTAATAAAATCGAAACGGATGGAGCGATTTCAATGAAACTCGGGAAGTTCATAGCACTATTCCCGGCGACCTCGACCGTGCCCTTCAAATTTTGTTACGTCTCTCCAATCCAACATGGCGGCTGTGCGAAATATTTCACTAGCGTTCAATATCTCCGAAACTATTACCGATATCGCCCTGAAATTGTGTACGGTGATAAAGGGCACTACTAGAAGTTCACCTATGAGACTTTCAAAAACCTGGTGACTACAAAACTAACATGGCGGCCAAGCGAAATTGAGATATTTAAATAGACTTTTCTCGCGATTTAACTATCTAAATGTAATGAAACTTGGTACAGCAAATGTTTATACACATTGTAATGCACTGGAGTCTAATTTAGTTCAATTGTTTACATAACCTCAAAATGGCGGCTGTGCGAAATATTTCACTGACATTCTATATCTCCGAAACTATTACAGATATCACCCTGCAATTTTGTACGGTGATAAAGGGTACTGATACAGGTATACCTATGTATATTTCATAAACCTGTAAAGTACGAAACGAACATGGCGACCAAGCGAATTTAAAATATTTTAATAGACTTTTCTCGTGATTTAACTCTCTGAGCGCAGTGAAATGTGGTACAGTAATTGATTTTGCAGATTGTAATGCACTGCCATCTAATTTAATTCAATTGCTTACATAACCTCAAGATGGCGGCTGTGCGAAATTAAGTTTTAATTTCTTGTGTCGTAATCATGCGATCGAAGTGAAAGTTTGAATAATGAACCTAGGCAATAATTGTCCTTGAATGGTACATAACTCTATGGCCTATACACATAACACTCCTAAATGGTGAGCTCCCGAAATATTTAGACAGTTCTCAATATCTATGAATCTTTTACAGCAACCAAACTGAATTTTTTAATGTTCATCGAGACTATGAACATATGTTCACCTATAGGACTTTCAGGAACCTGGTGAGCACAAATCCAACATGGCGGCAACGCGAAGTATAAATATTTAAATGGACGTTTCTCGCGAATTAACTATCCGAGTGCCGTGAAACGTTGCACGTTAAATGCTTATACAAATGTTGATCCACTGGCATCTAATTTATTTCAATGGTTTGCATTATCACAAGATGGCTGCTGTGCGTAATTTTAAAATCTCGTTTTTACTTCTTGTTGTCTAATCATGCGATTGAAGTTTGAATACCACACGTACACAATAATCTTAATGTAATAGTACAAAAATAAAAATCCAACCTGGCGACCATCTGAAATATTTAGACGGTTCTCAATATCTACGAATCTGTTACAGCAATTAAACTGAAATTTTGTGTGTTGATTGTGGCAGTTAACATAAGTAGGATATATGAAAATAGGCTGTATAGTTCTTCACGGAACTACTTGTTATATTATTCTTTCCTTTTGCAATAACTTTCTCTCTTTCAAGAACATGCATTTAAACATCATGTCTATACTTTTTATTAAGGCTCTAACGCTCTTTTATTCACATCAATTAATTTGATCTTTATTTAATATTTCCTTACTTGGATATTATTATTATCTTTATTCTTTACACAAGCTCAAAAGCTATTTCTTTCATATCTCAAATTTACTTTATTTAAATATCTTTCATGATAATTACTAATATTTCGCTTGCTCTTATGACCTTTGTCAAATACATTAACATTTTATTCACATATTTCCTCCACGGGATTTATTCTTTACATAATTATTTATAATTTCTCAAATTTCTATTTTTGTTCAGACCGCGTTCTTGTTTATTCAGTATTTATTTATTAAAACACATCCCTTTTACTCAAAAACTCCGGTGGATTTGTACACAATCATTCCCTGACACCATAATAGAATGAAATTCATTACTCACATGTGTTTTAAGGTCGTCCCATGACCTTTATTCTTGTGCGGTGTTTCATTTTGGCCCACTTTGAAATTTTACTCCATATTATAGAAATTCATCTTATGTACAAACACTTATTGACACATATTTAAGACACTTAACATTGACGACATTTTTATACACTGGTGTGTCCCTTTAGAACACACAATAAACACTAAAAAATATTAATTTAACACACAATCTTGATAAATTTACACTTCACAATTCTTGATCACTAGGCCGTATTTCTTAGCCTATCACACGTGACCTCTTAATTTCCCGTTTCCAAGGGTGAAATTTATTCAATGTCGGCTTCCTATCCCGCAGAATACGAAAGTCTCGAAACATCTACTGTTCCCTGGAATCCTAATTCTTCTACTCCTATTCTGGATGACCGGCTATTTCTCTAGCTTGAACGGCTTCTTTGTAGATCTGGTTTATCGATCCTAGCGAAAGTCTGTTCGGATCGAGGTCTCCTCGATAACCTATCGATGACCTATAGATTTATTTTATAGCAGCTAGTACTTCTCGAATCTAGTGCTTTTAGAATAGTTCGTCAGCTTTCTGGAGATACTGACTATAGTCTCCGTTCTTCTTTATTTGATCGGTTCTAGCACTCCTACGTTTCTGAAATACGTTCCGAACCTTACTCTGTTCTTCCCTTTTTGGGTTCTTTAATTTAGATAACTGTTTATCTTTCTGTTACGGTACTTCCGTACGTTATGATATATTCGTTCGTCTATTTAACAACCTATCGCCTTAAGTCCAACGTTCGCAGCCTGCTCTGACTATATCTTACGAACTTTTCACTATAAACTTGTGTACTGTCGGACCTAAATCCTGTAACTGGGATTTTCCTAATCTTTCAACACGGCGATACTTTAAATTTCTTCTTTACCACTCCTTATGGAGGCAAGCAAGTTGTTAATACTGCGACGCCTATGGCTATCGGATATTAATTCTGCGGTGTAATACAGCGTTTCTCCCCTCAAGGAGTACTAGTAACTGTCTTCGATGTGACGCAGAGTGACGCCCCACACGGCTGTCTGAATACTGATGCGTAGCAACGCCCCCCTTGGGCTATTTGGACCTGCTTGTACTGATGCGTAGTAACACCCCTCACGGGTTGTCAGAATAACTGCATGATTGGCTTGGTGAGGCCAGGAGTTTTATACATTTTCGCTACAAAAAGATAAGACTCTAGCCCTTTCTGTGGCCAACTTCTAAAATAATGGTTGCACAATTACAACAATTATACCTTCCGAAAGCTCGTCTTCTCAATGTCAAATAATCTCATTGCACATAAGAATCGATCGTGCAATTCGGAGATATTAATTAATTTCTCGTCCTCAATTGTGTGGGAGTTGCTGTTCTTTTGTACTCTCCCCTCTACACCAGCCTTGGTAATTCCCCGATGACGTATACTTGCGTTTGCAGTTTTCTCCTGTGTAATTATTAAAGGGGTTTTCTTTACACAAAAATCTCTCATTCGAAATGATTCACCGTACTGTACTTGTTTACTTATTTTTATACTCGTAAACGGGTTAAATTTAATTATTCCTCTTCTGGCGCATAAGCGGTGTTGTCGTTTTCCAGCAAGCTCAGCTCGATTTCCGAATCAGGCTTCCTTGTCTAACAGTGGGAAATTTCCACTCAGTTATTAATACTCATGACTAGCTCCCTTCTGAATGTCAAGAGGGGTGATCTCATCTCTCGAACACCTGGTCCTCGCCTCTTGCACCATATTAGGCTAGCATCCTAGCTTGATCTTTCTCTAAGTTACATTAGAAACTGTACGTTTCTTTCATTTCTTCCCCAAATGCATGGATTCGACCTCCATGGACCCTATGGTACATGGGTTCAATACGAAATTTGGTTGAAATCCAACCGATAGTATAGAAGTTACATGCATTTAGAAATTGGACCTATCGGCAGGCTTAGAATCATGTTGGAAACACTGGCATGCATGGGCTTCTGAAAATTATTCTGGAGTTTCATTTTCTATTGAACCCAACGGTGTTAGGCTGACTGGTGTCGAACGTGGATCTCAGAGATAGATAAGCTCAGAATAGAGGTTCCAGCAAGGAACGAACACAAGATCTTTTGAGGGAGTTTAAGCTATAGAAACCCCTAGAGAAAATACATATTAAATCACTGTTGTGATATGAACTAATTCTGACATTATTTGTTAATATAATGCCGGGGATAATAGCAGAATACTGCATTATTGGACTGTATGGCGTATACAATTCTGGACTGAGCACAGAAAGTTTGAGCGCTTGACAGTTGTCAAATGACTCTAGAATATGGGCGTGGTTTCTTAGAGCTGTGTCACTCACTGTGACCTACTTAGGCCGTCTGGAGCAGGTCAGGAGGGTAATATATGGTCAAGTTATTCTCCGTTACATAAGGAAGATGCCAGGGGGATGAGAAGATACCAGTGTAATTTAATGATTACTCGTGATCGGAGTAACTCAGAGACATGAAGATTGCACCTATGTGAATGTATAGCCGGGAGGCTAATTATCAAGCCATTAAACATTGAAATCGAGGCAGATTTAATGGAACGCGCAGTGACAAAGTAGATCTGAGGTTAGCGGCGAGATCTAACCATGTCTTCGGGGATTTACCTATGACGCGGCGTGGGGAAGCGCTGGCAAAGGCAATTAATATTAATTAATTGGCCGATCGATCCTCGAGCACGCAGACAGATTTGCGATCAGCGAGGAAAAATGCACCATAAAAACGTTATTTCAAGACCAGAATCATACTCAGAGAGAAGATGACGCTGCAGGGAAATTTTCGGTCTACTTTTTCTCTCCAAACGGATATAAGGGCCAGAGAAAGGACAGACGCGGTCAGTCGAACCATACTTGAGTGCAGAGTGCACGTCACCCGAGTTCAGAGAAGGGACGCGCGGATTTTAACATTCTAAGTGCAGAAACATAATAATCATGCATTAAGGCATGAATTAATAACGATTAATGTAGTCAGTTGAACCGCAGTCTAATGCGAAATGCACGTTACCGAGTTCAGAGAAGGGACGCTCGGACTTCAACATGAAGAGCCATGCAGTAAGGCATTTATTAATCACAATTATTAAGGACAGTCGTGCCATACGTTTATAGTCGACATTACGAGGGACTACTATCGACACGCCAGAAATGTACCGTGTGATATACAAGGTAGGACAATTGAAAGTGGTAATTGCACAAGTACAATTATAATAGGATGTTGGAATGCGCAGATATAAACTTTGTTATGCAAGTGGTGAAATTTCGCAGGCATACCAATGTAATTAATGCTCAGGACGATATGCAAGCATATTTATGCGATATCAGGAAATGTATCTAAGGATAGAAATTGATAGACAGAGTGGGGGACCGATAGGAATCCTTAGGCTGAGAATCGAGACTTTCAATCGAGATGCGGATAGCAGTGAAGAATAGATCTTCAGGGCCTGCATTTTTGATATTCTGCGAGGAGAGGTCAACCATTAAGAAATGTACATAAGCATTCGTGTGATTTTAGTGATGATCTGTTAAATATATGTAAAATTAATAGTGTAACAAATGCTATAACGTGTTGTGTGAATAAGGAAGCAACAGCTTCAATATGGAAAAGCAAAATTCCCGTGTGGTTTGTAAGGCAAAAGTTATGTAAAATGTATGTGGAATGTGGAAGAATGCCTTGCTAATTTGCAAATAATGGCGGGCATTACTGGAAGAAATGCGTGGTTGGAGCCACCAGATTAACCAATGTGAGTACCCAAAAACCATGATTTTGTAGTAATTATAGTCCACTGTATGTTGAGTGATTTCAAAATTTATAAAATATACAAAAAAGAGACAATTTTAGGATGTAGAACCTCAAAATAGTATTGTTGTGTTGATTTTAGTCAAGTTGAGATGTTTTTTTACATCATTGAGTGGATAAATCGTTACCACTAATGTAAAATGGCAATTCAGTTATATAGAAACGTAACGTAACGAACACGGATGTTCGGTTATTGAAAAGGGTTACGTTGTGTCGGTTATGGTAATTCATGTCAGTAATAATAATAATAATAATAAGTAGAAGAATAAGAATAAATGAATACATATCAGAGAAAAATGGTTGTAAGCAAAATATATATGCTAATTGGAATATTAACTATCCAAGCAGTAATATTATACACGAAGGGCTAAGCAAAGCAATTTAATATCAGAGTATATTATGATAATGGAAATAAATATGCAAGAATCTAGGAAATGGAAGAGTTTAATAGAGAATTGAATTTGCAGCTTGTGTATAAGCTTGTAAGAGTAATTGATTGATTTATCTTACTAATTAAAGGACGGGATTATACCACCATGGACACGGAAGCCAGGTAATCTATTCGACGTGTGAAATCTCGTATAGCCTAGGGCATATAGAGTTATTTATTATGGCCAGAGCGTAATTAGTGAATGACCCTAGCTCTGTGGATTGCCATGAAATGTTCCGGGTTCGAATCCAGTGGTGTATGGGAGGATAACAATGGAAACCTCAGCATGACACCTGATATCGACCGAGAACTAGCTATTGAAATAAATCAGCTCCTGGAAGTGAATGTTGTTGGCGGCAGGTTGTGCCTGACCGTATCATTTATAAGATGCCGGCTAGCCAATCCGACCGGTGAATGATGAATCTCGTCCCTTCATATGATGTAGACGGACCTGTTAAGGCCAGTTATTAATATCCTAAGGTTAGGAATAAATGTTTAAACAAGTCCATACCCTATCTTGCATTCAGTTTAGTTAAATCATATGGGATGTGTAGGTTCGTGAGACTGCACTATTGTATTTAAAACTACAAGTTACTGCTTGGAGATAAAGGAAGAGGAAACTTAGTAAAGGACGGAACGAGTGTTTTGTTACCGCCCGATTCAGCCCATTATATACAGGAAGGGCCGAGGGAGAGCTTTTTAAACGACCCTTGGAGGTTGACATTTAGAATGGACAGACTTTAAAACCCTGTTTGTAAGAAAAGAATCATTGTTGTATTGTATAATGAATTTGTGTGGTTTGAAACACATTCATAATTAAGGATCATCCTGATGACTTAATATTTGGCAAACTTATGAGTTGTTGAAAGTTGCATTTTTATACTCACATTGTCACTTTGTTCTAAAGGTCGACACTAGATGCCATAGGCTATGCCCACTCAAGGGTAGCATAATATACCATCCGACACAGCGGTAACGGAATCTTTGAAATTGAACTCATGACAGCATACAGTGGAACTGCAGAAAGGGAACTGCGGAAAGGGGTATGATTACAAGTAACAGTGGAGTTGCAAGTAAATTTGATGTGCAACCCATAAATTGGTTAATGCATGGTAAAGCATTTTGGTGGGAAGAGAGATACAGAACACAATTGTACGCATAATGTAAATTAGGATGTGTTGAGAGTAAACAATTAAGATTGTGAAATTAAAGGGGTCACGACAGGTGACATAAGATTATAAGTACAGTTTATGTGTAATTTACTTGTGCATCAGCACACTTGAGAATGAATTTTGATGTTAATCTCATGGTAAATGAATGTATAATCATTTGGATTTGCAAGGATAAAGTGCGAATTTTAGTGGATTATAGGAGTAATTTTGCATTGTTTTGTGTTATATTGTTGGGATTGTGTTTGTGTTTGTTTGAAGCCATGATTTAGAGCTTAATTAAAGTCTTTAGAATAGAGTTGTGCTTTATTATTGTAGAGTTGATACCTTTTAGTCTCAGATCAAAAATATGCAACTGCTCAGTGGGAGGACTGTACACGTCTGAGGACTGATGCTGGCTGGAGGCAGGAGCATGTTTTCCATGGAAATTACTCACATGGGTACACTATATGTGTGCCATTTTTGGAGTAGTTCGCATCCATAACTTCCAAGATATCCAACATATACAGTAGCTCAATTGCGATTATTCAGCAGTTGTTAGCACCGACGTCAATTTCAAATATGGCCATGAAATATTCAGGTATAGATCTTTACTTTTACCAAATTTGGTTTTGATAGCTGCAGCCATTTAGGAGTTGATAGGGGGGTGGAGAGCACACAGACAGACAGACAGACAGACAGACATTTTCCCGGATCGATCTCATAAGTCTACTTCGTCCTCATTTTTAGCCTATTTTCATTTTCTGAAGAAATAGGCTTATGAGATCACTTTTGACCGTGTGTGTGTGATGTGTGTGTCTGTGTGATGTGTGTGTCCCCCCTAATAACTTCTATACGGCTAGAGCGATTTCAATGAAAGTCGGTAAGGTCATAGCACCATTTTGGCCGACCCCAACAGTGCCCTTCAATTTTTTCTACGTCCCACCAATCCAAATGGCGGCTGTACGAAATATTTCACCAGCATTCAATATCTCCGAAAATTTTACCGATATCACACTGAAATTTTGTACGATGATAAAGGGAACTACTAGGGGTTTACCTATGGGACGTTCGAAAACCTGGTAACTACCAAACTAACAAGGCAGTCAAGCGTATTTGCGACTTTTTATAGACGTTTCTCGCATTTTAACCAACCAAACGCAATGAAACCTGGTACAGTATATGTTTATATACATTGTAATGCACCGACATCTAACTTCGTTCAATTGTTTAGGTAACTTCAAGATGGCAGCTGTGCGAAATATTTCACCGGCATTCTATGTCTCTGAAACTATTACTGATGTCAGCATGAAAATTTGTACGGAGATAAAGGGCACTACTGGAAGTTCATCTATGAGACTTTCAAAATCCTGTTAACTACAAAACTAACATGGCGGCCAAGCGAATTTGAATGTTTTAAATAGACTTTTACCGCGATTTAATGATCCAAACGCAATGAGACTTGGTGCAGCAAATGTTTATACGCATTGTAAAGCAATGGTATCTAATTTAGTTTAATTGTGTACATAACCTCAAGATGGCGGCTGTGCAAATTTTAAATTAAGTCCTTATTCTTGTGTCGTAACCATGCGATCGAAGTGAAAGTTAGAATAAAGAACCTACGCAATAATATTCCTTTAATGGTAGATAACTCTATGGCCTATACATAATTATAACAATCCAACATGGCGACCATCCGAAATATTTAGACGATTCTCAATATCTACGAATCTATTACAGAAAACTGATTTTTTTAGTTCATAGGGGCTATGAACATAAGTTCACCTACAGGACTTTCAATAATCTGGTGATCAAAAATCCAAGATGGCGGCGACGCGAAGTATAAATATTTAAATTGACGTTTCTCGCAATTTAACCATCAGAGTGCAGTGAAACTTGGTACAGCTAATGCTTATAGAAATATTAATCCACAGGCATCTAATTTATATCAATTGTTTCCATAAACACAAGATGACAGCTGTGCGAAATTTTTAAATCTCGTTTTTACTTCTTTTGTCCTATTCATGCGATTGAAGTTTGAATACTACACGTACACAATAATCTTCATGTAACAGAACATAACTCTAAGACCTACATATATAAATATCCAAAATGGCGACAATCTGAAATATTTAGTCTGTTCTCAATATCTACGAATCTATTACAGCAATCAAACTGAAATTTTGTTTGTTGATAGTGGCAATTAACATAGGTAGGATATATGAAAATAGGCTTCAGTTCTTCACGGATCTACTTGTTGAAAAATGAGAAAAGTAGGCTAAAAATAAACTCTAAAACAACACAGTACTCCAGTCGTATAATACTTAAGTGGGCGCCAGTTCGTAATATAAAGAAAGATAAACATATAAAATGGTAGAGCAGATCCCTCTCTCTCTCTCTCTCTCGAGTCGCAGGGTGTTGTATACACCTACGAAGATACATCCGATAAGAGGTAAGATGCAATATACTGTAAATTAATATTTTTAAAAAGCACCACAAGCAAATCATAAAGGTATAAGTTTAATATATGTCTGAAATTAATCTAAAATTGATATATATATTTGAAATACAGTATCAAGTTATTCAAGGTCATGATATTTGCTCACCTGGGTTTAGACGTCTTTAGACATGGTTACTTTTTGTTGGTTAATGGTATCTCCGAACTATGGAATTTCTATAAATGACTGCTGTATAGGTTTATATTCTGGCTGCGTTTTTCAGAATCGTGGACATTGGTCGTGAGACTTAACTTTCAGAAAAGAACGTATTGGAACAAGCCATCGCTTAGCGATTGAAATGGATTATTTCTTACCTCCAACAAAGGGTTAGACTTTTACTTCCATTTGTTATATTCTCTTCTCCCCGAATTAACACTTAGAGTCGCTCATTTTGGTTTACGACCTTACACTATCAGTTCACGATATCACCACTACAAAAGTTACAAAGTCACAGCAGCCATCTTTGCGGTTCATTTAAGGCTTCATTAGTTCCGTGTTTCACCACCACAACAGATTGCTTAATTCATGTTAGCCATCATTATGCTACCTATATAGTCTGTTGCACATCCATTATGATACTATCACCATCGTGATAGTACATGTACATCTATGGATTTTATTAGATATTCTACAATCACGTCTCCTTCCAATAGCTCATCACAATTGCACCAGTTCACACGTAAATAGTCCCAATCAAGATTTCTGGACGCGTTACACATGGATCTGATCTCCGTCCAGGTCTTCCCACCATTCTCAGTACTTTCCACCTTTACGCTCCTTCTCAAGTGTATATCGGCCTGCCTCTTTGTTTAGTGCCATGTATTTACCACTCCATTGTTATTGATGTGTGACATCTTTCCACTCGGTTACTGGATATTTTTGTGTAAGACACACTGCCATCTGGAATGTATAAAACATACGGATTACTTCAAGGTTAGGAGGCACCATTACAGATATTTCTACAATAAATCTTCTTCATGTTGTCGTTCTTTGGTGTAAAAATAAAATTATGTGGCGAATCTCTCATATAAACCAATGAGAAGCAGCGATACCGACCTGTTTTAAAGGACAGCCCTGACGGTCTAAGCACTCAAGGCTGGTGGGAAGCAGCCTCCAGTCAGCATATAGGCTACGCCTCGCCACTGGGATGTCCAGCTCCACCAGCCGTCATGCCTGCGTACCAGGATGTCAGGTACGATTTCGGAGCCTTGCAGTTCAATCTGGCGGCTGATATTCCACGCGTTGTCCTCCAATAGCACAACGATTGCGTCCACAAAGTTTCCAGATAGGTTTCGACCTGTCTTACCTGATACTCTCCTTGTGAGTTTCAGAGCCATTTAAGTCTGCACTTTGATGCTTGAATGACCTAAAACTTTTATACAATGTAACGGTGGACTTTTCCATCCCGTGCAGATTTTGGGCAATGTTTTGATCTCCACCATTTGCGAGGCTATCAATGATAACTCTAAGGATGTTACTACAAATTTGTAATATTTGGCAACGCCGGAACGACCTGAAAGTTGACCAATATTTATTGCTGGGTGCATTATTGTTCCACAATGTTTTTATCATAATTATTTTGGTCGTCATTACGAAGTTCTAAAGGTTTTTATAAGGTTGGTGGCACTTGTTAGAAACAGCCTGAAACTTAATAGTTCATGTAATGGTGGTGTAGTCAGTAGTTTAGTATGCTCACCCCAAAGTTGGTACAACGTAATGCTAAAGTTTGGCGACAGGTCAATAATTAAGGAAAATATAAGAAAATCGATGTCCGGAGGCTTACATAAAACTCTGTTGCTTTATGAATAGCTGTTCAGAAGCTATAACAGGGGATACGCAGATGGACAGACACATGCTCCTCACTCTATGATTGATCTAATTTTAAGTGGATAGAAGAATATGAAAAGGAGATGTGTAATAAAAAGGATTATGAATCTGTCTTCGTCAAGACTATTAAAACAGCATTTTCTTCTGCTTCTATCCGATGGCGAGCTGTCACTTGTTCGGCTTGTGATGAGCCATATCGAACTAGGCACGTCTTCATTCCGAAAGGGGCTTAGAGCAGCCTGGACCAGCAACAAGAAACTTCTAATAGGATTATAGGGCTTGGGAAACTCGCTTCTAACTTGGTATATGAGCACTCAGAAAGAAGTGGGTCTCTAATGTTCAGTGGACTTAACTATTTTCATAGTTATCCTTCAAGTTTCCTGATAGCGTTTCTTCCGTGTAGCAAAGTGCACCTAATCACTGGATGGAAGGATTATCACCTAAGTATAGACAAAACTTAGATTGACCAAGGAAATAATGGTCATTCTACTGTACACCTATGGAAAGAGAATATCTACTTAAAGACACTCCGGAATGTCCCACTCTATATTGCCCATGCTAATTTCCACCTTTTTCCATTATATAGCTTTGGGGCTGTTAGGCAGAGCGGAAATTTTAAGTACCAACGTCTCGAGACAACTGCTTGTCCCTTTTCCAAGGTTTGTAATGAAAAAGGGAATGAGTAAACAATGGCATGTATAAGGTGAATTCAAAAAGTAACGAGCCGGAGGCTGTAATGCGCAAACCGGTGACGACATCGGCTAATCGTGGCGTGTGTAACGAGGTGTGGTTCCGACCACAGCGTGGAAAGTCCCAGCCCGTAGCTAGAGGGAACGCGTGCACGTCACGTGACGATACAAAGCGAGCAGCAGCATGCATCAATCGTCCAACGCTCCCAGTCGCATTGCAAACAGTGACATGGAGGCGTCAAACGAAGAACAAAGAGGTGTTGTTCGGTTTCTGACAGCGGAAGGGGTAGGGGGAACGGTCATTCATCGCCGAATGTCACAAGTGTACGGCGAACACTGCATGTCCCTTGCAAAGGTCAAGGCGTGGCACAAGTGCTTCAGGGAAGGTCGGGTGTCGTTAGCCGATGATGCTCAGTCTGGGGCTCCCCCCCCGCATTACCGATGACAACGTCCAGCTGGTTGATGCACTCATTACCCAGGACCGCCGAGTGACAGTAAACGCCATAGCCGCCGTGGTCAGATTGAGCGTCGGAAGTGTGCACACCATCATGAAGGAACGACTGCACATGCGCAAAGTGTGTGCCCAATGGGTGCCCCACAGTCTTCAACCACACCAGGAAGCATGTCGAATGGCCCACTGTCTTGGTCTTGGATGGACGATTGATGCATGCTGCTGCTCGCTTGTATAGTCACGTGACGTGCACGCGTGCCCTCTAGCGACGGGCTGTAACCTTCCACGCTCTGGCCGGAACCATACGTCGTTACACACGCCACGATTAGCCGATGTCGTCACCGGTTTGCGCATTACAGCCTCCGGCTCGTTACTTTTGGAACGCACCTTGTAGCCTCCATAGATAAAAGGTATAAGATAGGAAGCCATGTCGAAACAAATAGTTACTCCATGATCTCCCGAGACCAAGAGGAAGTCGGTAAGAAAACTATAGAAGACAGTTTTAACCTACTTAACCCTGGAACACTCGCGCTAGTAATAGATACAGCGATACTCGCGCAGCCTACACATGTAGCCTAAACAGTTATTCGTGCTGATGGACTCTCACACGTTACTTTTGGTGTTCAGTTTCAATAATATGATAAAGAGTATTATATAGAAGTACTAGCAGGTACCCGCGGCTTCGCTCGCGATCAAGACAATGGGGACGATGCATTAATTGGTCTATTCAATTACAGCAATCGCGGCTACAGATGGGTCAATTCTAATTCTGAAAATTCTGATACATACAGTACAGTATATTGATATGAGCCGAAAAGTGGGATTTTTTTAGAGTTGTCAAAATCTGCAGGGTACAATGTTACATTATATGAACACATTTTAAAATTACGTTTTTGGTTTTGCCATCTTCTGCTGAGACATAACGATTTTGTTGTCCGGATACTCGCGAGCACGCCACATACAGTTGCCCATGGGAAAAAAAGGTTTTGTCTAAATGTACACCTGCTGCTGCTGTTAAGTGTGTGACATTGCGCTTTGTTAATAGAAATTGCGAATATAGTTTGAAGAGGGAACTGCACTCTTGCACACTGGAATGGCAAATCTATCGGAATATGGGGAATTAAAAGTATTTTTCCTTAAGCTATTCTGGGTGTAATTTTGCCACACTTTTGATGATTTGAACGTCAACGTGTCGCTATTAATAGACCTATAGTAAAATATATCTCACCTTGGCCGCTGATGTACTCGTACATTATGCAGTCTCTTCCAGTGTTACGTCCCAGGGATTGAAATTCTCCAAAAACCCTTTTGCCTCACATGCCTCTCTAAATAATTAAAATTCCTCATTGTTGTTGCTTGATTCTTCAGTTTTTTTTACTGGTTTGATGCAGCGCACCATGCCCCCTCTCCTGAGCTAATCGTTTCATCTCTACACAGCAACCACACCCTACATCCGAGGCAATCTGTTTAACCCTGGTCTACGCCTACAGTTCTTTTCCTCGACCCTCCCTTCCATAACTAAGCTTGCTATTCCTGGGTGTCTTATTTATGTGTCCTACCAACCTATATCTTCCCTTCATTAGCAGTCGCCAGAAACAACTCTCCTCTCCCACTCGTCTTAATACCTATTCATTTGTTACCCTATCTACCCATCTGATCTTCATCATTCTCCTGTAACACCACATTTCAAACGCTTCAATTCTCCTCTTTTCTGCTGCACCATTAGTCCAAATTTGACTTCCTTATAATGTCACGTTCCAGACAAAAGCTTTCAAAAATGACTTCCTAATACCTAAATGTATATTCGATGTCAACAGATTCCTTTTCTGTAGAAATGCTTTCCTTGCCTGAGCCAAACTGCTTTTTATATCCTCTTTGCTTCGTCCATCACTGGATATTTTGCTTCCTAAGTAACAGAAGTATCCTACTTCCTGTAGCGTTTCACCAGCCAATTTGAGGTCCATAGAGGTTTCTGATTTATTTCGGCTGCATTCCAATAATTTTGTTTTACATTTATTGATTTTCATCATGAATTCATTCCTCAAGACGGAGTCCATACCATTCAAAAACTCGTTCAAATCCTTTGGCGTATCGGCCAAGACGACGATGTCATCAGCAAATCTCAAAGATGAAATTATTTATCCTTGAATCTTCGCTCCCACTTTAAATTTTTCTCCAATTTCCTGATTAATGTGGTATTAGAAATCTTTGAAATGCGTTGTCCTCGCACATGGTGTAGATGCATTGTCAAAGGATAACATTCCATGTTACGAACATGGGCCGCATAACCTGCACCGAAAGCCTATTCTGGACAGCAGTTCCTTGAATTCAGATTTGCCAACATTTTATTGTATCTTTCCATGTGGTATATCTCTGTACCTCAACATACAGAAGAGTGCTTTAAAAATCATGTCTTGTGTACATTTTGGAAAAGGTGGTGAGTGTGGCTTTTACCAGAGTGGATACTCGCACGTAGAAATTCTTTTCAGTAAATAGACTGGTTCACAATTTTGTAAGTGCACATTGAGGTATGTGACGGCGAGATGCCTTAAGTGTTACGGAAACGGCAATAGCCACCACAGAGCTTCGTTGCTACTGAAATAACGACCAGACTGATATTTGTACTTAACTATACGGGATTTGTAAGCCCAATGTTTATGAAATTGAACGCAGGTATATCGCTAACTTTATTGAATAGCCGCTAGTGTAGTGTTTAAAATTTAAAAGTGGTATTAGAAGGCGCTATCCCTAATTTTTTTTACCCCTTGCACTACAGACCACGAAGGGCCTAGGCCTATCATGCGACCGCTTCCCAGCCATTTGGCCTGCAGATATTGTGGTGACGCATGGTCAGTGCATCGTGTTCGCTTGGCCGTTTATCTTGTTCTTCGTGACCGGGGCGCTGCCTCTCTATCAGACAGCTACTCAATTGTCCTCACGAAGCTGAGTGCACTCCGTTGCAGCCCTCACGCCAGTGTCTAAAATCTCTGACGGGGCCGGGAATCGAACCCGGGGCCTCCGGATGGGAGGCAGGCACGCTACCCTGTTCTTGTGTTTATATATCTCTTGAAAAAGATAATAAATGGATTGGCACTGCCTCCTACAGGGATATATAGAAAATCGGATGTCATACCTTGAGGTTCAGTTGCCATGGAAACGGACTTGCCATTAGTTCATCAGTTTACCAGGGTGAAGATAGTTTTCTGCGAATATCTTTGAAACTGTTGGTTTTAGGGCCTTAAAATGTGGTTTTCGGTGTCCCGTAGGGACTTACCGAGTATTGTTTCTCGCATCGAGGGGCGTAAAATGAGCTTTGTCCGGTTCATATGCGACAACTTCGATATTTTGTCCCGGCTGAGTATTTTTGGTGACTTTTCAGTTATGTTGCCCGTTCGACGGGAACAATGATTTATATCCGGATGAAAGGCAGCCTATATGTTATCCTAGGGTATAAGCTGTCTCCATTTCAAATTTCATCCAAATACGTCCAGCCGTTTTAGTGTCAAGAGGTAACAAACTAACACACACACGGACACACAGATTTTCACAATTATAATATACTAGCAGGTACCCGCGGCTTCGCTCGCGATCAAGACAATGGGGACGATGCATTATTGCTGATAGTTGGTTTATTCTATTACAGCAATCGCGGCTACAGGTGGGTAGATTCAAATTCTGAGAATTCTGATACATACAGTATATAGATATGAGCAGCAAAGTGGGAATTTTATAGAGTTGTGAACACATTTGAAAATTTTAGTTTTGGTTTTGCCATCTTCTGCTGAGACATAACGATTTTGTTGTCCGGATACTCGCCAGCACGCCACATACAGTTGTCCATGGGAAATAATGGTTTTGTCTAAACGTACACCTGGAATGGCAAATCTATCTGAATATGGGGAATTAAAAGTATTTTTCCTTAAGCTATTCTGGGTATAATTTTGCCACACTTATTGATGATTTGAACTTCAACATGTCGCTATTAATAGACCTATAGTAAAATATCTTTCACCTTGGTCGCTGATGTACATTATGCAGTCACTTCCAGTGTTACATCCCAGGGATTGAAATTCTCCAACAACCCTTTTGCCTCACATGCCTCTCTAAGTAATTAAAATTCCCGATTGTTGTTGTTTGAGTCTTAAGTTTTTTGACTGGTTAGATGCAGCCCTCCATGCTTCGCTCTCCTGAGCTAATCGTTTCATCACTACATAGCTACCACACCCTACATCCGAGACAATCTGTATAACCCTGGTCTACCCCTACAGTTCTTGTCCTTGACCCTCCCATCCATAACTAAGCTTGCTATTCCTGGGTGTCTTAATATGTGTCGTACCAACCTATCTCTTCTCTTCATTAGCAGTCGCCAGAAACATCTCTCCTCTCCCACTCGTCTTAATAGCTCTTCATTTGATACCCTATCTAACCATCTGATCTTCATCATTCTCCCGTAACACCACATTTCAAACGCTTCAATTCTCCTCTTTACTGCAGCACCATTAGTCCAAGTTTCACTTCCTTATAGTGACTCAAAAGCTTTCAAAAATGACATCCTAATACCTAAATGTATATTCGATGTCAAGAGATTCCTTTTTGTGTAGAAATGCTTTCCTTGCCTGAGCCAACCTGCTTTTTATATCCTCTTTGCTTCGTCCATTACTGGTTATTTTGCTTCCTAAGTACCGGTAACAGAAGTCTCCTACTTCCCGTAGCGTTTCACCTGCCAATTTGATGTCCATAGAGGTTTCTGATTTATTTCGGCTGCATTCCAATAATTTTGTTTTACATTTATTGATTTTCATCATGAATTCATTCGTCAAGACGGAGTCCATACCATTCAAAAACTCGTTCAAATCTTCTGGCGTATTGGCCAAGATGACGATGTCATCAGTAAATCTCAGAGATGAAATTATTTCTCCTTGAATCTTCACTCCGACTTTAAATTGTTCTCCAATTTCCTGATTATTGTGTTTTTAGAGATCTTTGAAATGCGTTGCCCTCGCACATGGTGTAGATGCATTGTCAAAGGAAAACATTCCATGTTACGAACATGGGCCGAATAACCTGTACCGAAAGCCTATTCTGGACAGCAGTTCCTTGAACTCAGATTTGCCAACATTTTATTGTATCTTTCCATGTGGTATGTCTCTGTACCTCAACATACAGAAGAGTGCTTTAAAAATCATGTCTTGTGTAAATTTTGGAAAATGTAGTGAGAGTGGTTTTTGCCGGAGTGGATACTCGCTAGTAGAAATTCTTTTCAGTAAAATAGACTGGTTCACAATTTGGTAAGTGCACATTGAGCTTCTGGCGTATTGGCCAAGATGACTATGTCATCAGCAAATCTCAGAGATGAAATTATTTCTCCTTGAATCTTCACTCCGACTTTAAATTAATCTCCAATTTCCTGATTATTGTGTTTTTAGAGATCTTTGAAATGCGTTGCCCTCGCACATGGTGTAGATGCATTGTCAAAGGAAAACATTCCATGTTACGAACATGGGCCGAATAACCTGTACCGAAAGCCTATTCTGGACAGCAGTTCCTTGAACTCAGATTTGCCAACATTTTATTGTATCTTTCCATGTGGTATGTCTCTGTACCTCAACATACAGAAGAGAGCTTTAAAAATCATGTCTTGTGTAAATTTTGGAAAATGTAGTGAGAGTGGTTTTTGCCGGAGTGGATACTCGCTAGTAGAAATTCTTTTCAGTAAAATAGACTGGTTCACAATTTGGTAAGTGCACATTGAGGTATATGACGGCGGGATGCCTTAAGTGTTAAGGAAACGGCAATAGCCGCCTAAGAGCTTCGTTGCTATTGAAATTATGACCAGACCGATATTTGTACTTAACTATACGGGATTTGTGAGCCCAGTGTTTATGAAATTGAACGTAGCTATATCGCTACCTTTATTTAATAGCCGCTACTGTAGTGTTTAAAAATTAAAGGTGGTATTAGAAGGCGCTTCCCCTAATATTTTTTTCCCCTGGCACTGCAGCCCATGAAGGGCCTAGGCCTATCATGCGACCGCTTCCCAGCCATTTGGCCTGCAGATATTGTGGTGACGCGTGGTCAGTGCATAGTGTCCTCTCAGCCGTTAATCTTGTTCTTCGTGACCGGCACGCTGCCTCACAGCTACTCAATTGTCCTCACGAATCTGAGTTCAGCCCGTTGCAGCCCTCACGTCAGTGTCTAAAATCTCTGACGGAGCCGGGAATCGAACCCGGGGCCTCCGGACGGGAGGAAGGCGCGCTACACTGTTCTTATTGTGTTTATATATATCTTGAAAAAGATAATAAATGAATTGGCATTGCCTCCTAGAGGGATATATAGAAAATCGGCCATTTGGCCTGCAGATATTGTGGTGACGCGTGGTCAGTGCATAGTGTCCCCTCTGCCGTTAATCTTGTTCTTCGTGACCGGCGCGCTGCCTCACAGCTACACAATTGTCCTCACGAATCTGAGTTCAGCCCGTTGCAGCCCTCACGTCAGTGTCTAAAATCTCTGACGGAGCCGGGAATCGAACCCGGGGCCTCCGGACGGGAGGCAGGCGCGCTACACTGTTCTTATTGTGTTTATATATATCTTAAAAAAGATAATAAATGAATTGGCATTGCCTCCTAGAGGGATATATAGAAAATCGGATGTCATACCTTGAGGTAGTGTTGCCATGGAAACGGACTTGCGATTAGTTCATCAATCAGAGCGAAGATAGCTTTCTGTGAATATCTTTGAAACTGTTGGTTTTAGAGCCTTAAAATGTAGTTTTCGGTGTCCCGTAGGGACAAACCGAGTATTGTTTCTTGCATCGAGGGGAGTAAAATGAGCTTTGTCCGGTCTTTATGCGACAACTTCGATATTTTGTCCTGGTTGAGTTTTTTTGGTGACTTTTCAGTTATGTTGCCCATTCCCGGGAACAATGATTTATTTCCGGACAAAAGGCAGCCTATATGTTATCCCATGGTATAAGCTGTCTCCATTTCAAATTTCAGCCAAATCCGTCCAGCCGTTTTAGTGTCAAGAGGTAACAAACTAACACACACACTCACACACACACACACACACACACACGGACACACAGATTTTCACAATTATAATATATATAGGGATATAGGGATTATAAGCTAAATCTAGGATTTCATGTAGGCTTTAATTTCCATATAGAGAGAAAATACAAACCTAAGAAGAAAATTCAATTTTATCGTACATCTTCGGTAAAACTGCAACAGAATTAAAACTAATGGAACTAGAACAGTAAAATCATTTTTATGTAAAACAAAATACATTCATTAGTGCATATTTGGATTGGAATTAAATAAAAATAATACTGCGTTAAATAGTTTCCCTATAAACTCACAATTCCAGTGTTTTCATTATTTTATTCTCGATTTTTAGCCTACTTTCGATTTTTGCAAAAAATGAAAGTAGACTTATGAGATCACTACAGGGCGAAAAAAAATTGTGTCTGTCTGTGTGTGTGTGTGTATGTGTGTGTGTGTGAGTCTGTGTGTGTGTGTGTGTGTGTGAGTGTATGTACTCTGAATGTCTGCCCCCCCCTATCAATTCGAACACGGTGAGCGCAAATTGAACGAAATTTGGTACAAAGGTAGCACAAGCAAAGGACACCTCAGTGTCCTGTTTTATATCGCCGCCATCTTGACGGAAACGTAATGGCGGCCACACAAATGTTCAAAGCTTAAATCAAATTACGACTAACCTAATCATCTGATCTCTACCAAATTTTGCAACAACATACCTTTATGGGGGCAGCATCCTTTGACCAAACTAATAGGTCATCAGCCTAATAGTTTGCGGATGGCGGCCATCTTTGTGTGAAAATCGATTGCCCCTATTAATTCGAACACGGTGAAACCAAATGGAACGAAATTAGGTACAGTGGTAGTACTAGCAAAGGGCACCCCAGTGTCATGTTTTATATCGCCGCCATCTTGACGGAAACGTAATGGCGTCCACACAAATGTTCAAAGCTTAAATCAAATTACGACTAACCTAATCATCCGATCTCTACTAAATTTTGCAACAACATACCATTAAGAAGGGAGCATCCTTTGACAAATCTAGTAGGTCATTAGCCTAATAGTTTGCGTATGGCGGCCATCTTTGTGTCAAAATCGATTACCCCTACTAATTCGAACACGGTGAAACCGAATGGAATGAAATTTGGTACAGAGGTAGCACTAGCGAAGGGCACCTCAGTGTCATGTTTTATATCGCCGCCGTCTTTACGGAAACGTAACGGCGGCCACCCAAATGTTCAAAGCTTAAATCAAATTACGACTAACCTAATCATCCGATCTCTACTAAATTTTGCAACAACATACCATTATGAAGGGAGCATCCTTTGACAAATCTAGTAGGTCATTAGCCTAATAGTTTGCGGATGGCGGCCATCTTTGTGTCAAAATCGATTACCCCTATTAATTCGATCACGGTGAAACCGAATGGAATGAAATTTGGTACAGAAGTAGCACTAGCAAAGGGCACCTCAGTGCCATGTTTTATATCACCGCCATCTTGACGGAAACGTAATGGCATCCACACAAATGTTCAATGCTTATATCAAATTACGACTAAACTAATCATCCGAACTCTACCAAATTTTGCAACAACATACCTTTATGGAGGAAGCATCCTTTGACAAATCTAGTAGGTCATTAGCCTAATAGTTTGCGGATGGCGGCCATCATTGTGTCAAAATCGATTACACCTATTAACTCGAACACGGTGAAACCGAATGGAATGAAATTTGGTACAGAGGTAGCACTAGCAAAGTGCACCTCAGTGTCATGTTTTATATCGCCGCCGTCTTGACGGAAACGTAATGGTGGCCACACAAATATTCTAAGCTTAAATCAAATTACGATTAACCTAATCGTCCGATCTCTACCAAATTTTGCATCAACATACCATTATGCAGGGAGCATCCTTTGACCAAACTAATAGGTCATTAGCCTAATATTTTGCGGATGGCGGCCATCTTTGTGTGAAAATCGATTCCCCCTATTAATTCGAACACGGTGAAACCGAATGGAACGAAGTTTGATACAGAGGTAGCACTAGAAAAGGCCACCTCAGTGTCATGTTTTATATCACCGCCATCTTGACGGAAACGTAATCGCGGCCACCCAAATGTTAAAGGCTAAAATGTAATTACGACCAACCTAATAATCTAGTCTCTACCAAATTTTGCAACAACAAATCTTTATGTGGGAAGCATATTCTGACTAAACTGCTAGATCATCAGCCCAATAGTTTGCAGATGGTGGCCATGTATGTGTGCAAATCGATTCCCCCTATCAATTCAAACACGGTGAAACCGAATTGAACGAAATTTGGTACATAGGTAGCACTAGCAAAAGGCACCTCAGTGTCATGTTTTATATCGCCACCATCTTGACGGAAACGGAATGACGGCCACCCAAATGTTAAAAGCTTAAATCAAATTTCGACCATCCTAATAATTTGATCTCTACCGGATTTTGCAACAACATGCTTTTTTGTGGAAAGTATCTTATGACTGACTACAAGGTTATCAGCCCAATAGTTTGCAAATAGTGGCCATGTATGTGTGCAAATCCATTCCCCGGATCAATTCAAACACGGTGAAACCGAATTGAATGCATTTTTTTTACAGAGGTAGCACTAGCAAAGGGCACCTCATATTCATGTTTAATATCCCTATAGCACGTTGTATTTCAACAAGCTACTACAACCAACATTCAATTATACTCCTTGATAAGGACAAAGAGTTATAACAATACCCATGCATTTAGGAGAAAGTAGGCTATATGTTATTTACTGAACATCTTGTTTGAATTTTATTTTTGCCCTTTTGGCTACAATCTATAGCCCATGTAATCCATAAGCATGCTCTCACAAATTTGTCACCGAAGCCTTCGGTGCAAGTGGATACAATGATTCGAGATGATTCTTATTGCACTTTGCGCGTCTGTTCCTTGTTGATTTATCCCTTCCTCGTCCACACAAGAAGCAACAGCCTACTTTATTTCCAGTACACTCAACCTATCACTACTTTCATCCAAACACTGACTGATTTGAAAGTCATCTACATGACCGCCTCCTTTGAGGCAAAGTTTCCTTTGCACGTTCAATTCTGAAACAGCGATGCTCGCGCGTGCTCTATTGTAGCCCAGATGACTTCTAATGCATCTGGTGTCAGTTTGGTGCACTAGGTTCAGTTGGAATCACACCCGACTGTTAAATACAGCATCTACAGGCAGCTACAGAAATTCTCAATATTCCTAGCAAAAAATATACTCTGCACTACAACAAAATAAATCCCTGGGCTACACCTGGAACACATGCGAGTATCCGAGGGTTAACATATTACCATCACCTATATTAAAGTTCCTTAGCTGCTTACTAATTTCTATCGCCTCCCAAATGATTGAAATTGTGAATTGTTTCTCCATACAGATGACAGAAGTATCATCAAAAATAATTCGATGGTCAATCTGTATGGCATGTTCAGCCGCAGCAGACTTCCCTGGTTGCCAAAGAGGTAAACGCCTAATATGTTCCTTGACCGCTGTTGTGATTCTCCTACATGTCTGAACAATATATACGTAACACTAGGGACATGGAATCTTATATACTCCAGCACAGTTACGATCAACTGAATCCTTGACTGATCACAAGGCTTGAATATGGTTTTTAATATTGCGTCTTCTGAGAATATTGCTAATTCTACCCATGACAGTTTTCACGTAGGCCTATGGCAGATAGGCCAATTTTGCAGAGGGTTGATTTTGCGATAATCTGTACTGTACCCGTTTTTAACGGAGGATGCTCAGTCAGACCTCGGCTAGGCTACAGCGGTTCGGGGCGTGTTATGTCTCTTCCCCAACAGACTGAACATCCGATATGTAGACACAATCAGGTTGACAAGATTCAGGAAAAAGCTCAACATGACCATTTAAAATACAAATTTTTATGCAAGAAATGGAAATATTAATTCACAAAAAAAAATAATATTAAAACCAAAATCACTTGATATTGTCCCTTCAGGCGTCACTCACAAAATAATCAAATCAAAATTTATCAACTTAAATCACTTGGAATTGTCTCTGCAAGTGTCACTCATAAACCAAAAATAAATTCACTAATAACAAGATGTTCAGTAAAGAACATATAGCCTACTTTCTCCTAAATGCATGGGTATTGTTATAACTCTTTGTCCTTTTCAAGGAGTATGATCGAATGTTGGTTGTAGTAGCTTGTTGAAATACAACGTGCTATAGGGATATTATACATGAATATGAGGTGCCCCTTGCTAGTGCTACCTCTGTACCAAATTTCGTTCAATTCGGTTTCACCGTGTTTGAATTGATAGGGGGAATCGATTTGCACACATACTTGGCCACCATCTGCAAACTATTGGCCTGATGTTCTTGCAGGTTGGTCTGAATATGTTTCCCACATAAAGATATGGTGTTGCAAAATTTGGTAGAGACTAGATTATTAGGTTGGTCGTAATTACATTTTAGCTTTTAACATTTGGGTGGCCACGATTACGTTTCCGTCAAGATAGCGGTGATATAAAACATGACACTGAGGTGCCCTTTGCTAGTGATACCTCTGTACCAAATGTCGTTCCATTCGGTTTCACCGTGTTCGTATTGATAAGGGGAATCGATTTTCACACAAAGATGGCCGCCATCCGCAAAATATCAGGCTGATGACCTATTAGTTTGGTCAAAGGATGCTCCCTCCATAAAGGTATGTTGTTGCTAAATTTGCTAGAGATCGGATGATTAGGCGAATCGTAATTTGATTTAAGCTTTGAACATTTGTGTGGCCGCCATTACGTTTCCGTCAAGATGGCGGCGATATAAAACATGACACTGAGGTGCCCTTTGCTAGTGCTACCTCTGTACCAAATTTCGTTCATTCGGTTCCACCGTGTTCGAATTAATAGGGGGAATCAATTTTGACATAAAGATGGCCACCATCCGCAAACTATTAGGCTAATGGCCTATTAGATTGGTCACAGGATGCTCCCTCCATAAAGGTATATTGTTGCAAAGTTTGGTAGAGATCGGATGGTTATGTTAGTCGTAATTTGATTTAAGCTCTAAACATTTGTGTGGCCGCCATTACGTTTCTGTCAATATGGCGGCGATATAAATCATGACACTGAGATGCCCTTTGCTAGTGCTATCTCTGTACCAAATTTCGTTCCATTCTGTTTCACCGTGTTTGAATTAATAGGGGGAATCGATTTTTACACAAAGATGGCCGCCATCCGCAAACTATTAGGCGAATGACCTATTAGATTGGTCAAAGGATGCACCCTCCATAAAGGTATGTAGTTGCAAAATTTGGTAGAGGTCGGATGATTAGGTTAATCGTAATTTTATTTAAGCTTTGAACATTCGTGTGGCCGCCATTACGTTTCAGTCAAGATGGCGGCGATATAAAACATGACACTGAGGTGCCCTTTGCTAGTGCTACCTCTGTACCAAATTTCGTTCCATTCTGTTCCACCGTGTTCGAATTAATAGGGGAAATCAATTTTGACATAAAGATGGCCGCCTGCCGCAAACTATTAGGCTAATAACCTATTAGATTGGTCAAAGCATGCTCCCTCCATAAAGGAATGTTGTTGCAAAGTTTGGTAGAGATCGGATGGTTATGTTAGTCGTAATTTAACTTAAACTTTGAACATTTGTGTGGCCGCCATTACGTTTCTGTCAATATGGCGGTGATATGAAACATGACACTGGGATGCCCTTAGCTAGTGCTACCTCTGTACCAAATTGCGTTCCATTCAGTTTCACCGTGTTTGAATTAATAGGGAGAATTGATTTTCACACAAAGATGGCCGCCATCTGGAAACTATTAGGCTAATGACCTAGTCATTTGGTCAAAGGATGCTTCCTCTAAAAAGGTATGTTGTTGCAAAATTTCGTAGAGATCGGATGATTAGGTTAATCGTAATTTGATTTAAGCTTTGAACATTTATGTGGCCGCCATTACGTTTCCGTCAAGATGGCGGCTATATAAAACATGACACTGAGGTGCCTTTTGTTAGTACTACCTCTGTACCAAATTTCGTTCCATTCGGTTGCACCGTGTTCGAATTAATAGGGGGTATCGATTTTCACACAAAGATGGCCGCCATCCGCAAACTATTACGCTTATGGCCTATTAGTTTGGTCAAAGGATGCTCCCCCCATAAAGGTATGTTGTTGCAAAATTTGGTAGAGATCGGATGATTAGGTTAGTCGTAATTTGATTTAAGCTTTGAACATTTGTGTGGCCGCCATTACGTTTCCGTCAAGATGGCGGCGATATAAAATATGACACTGAGGTGTCCTTTGATAGTGCTACCTTTGTACCAAATTTCGTTCAATTCGCATTCACCGTGTTCGAATTGATAGGGGGGGACAGACATTCAGAGTACACACACTCACACACACACAGACACACACACACACAGACACACACACAGACTCACACACACACATACACACACACACACAGACAGACACACTTTTTTCGCCCTGTGTTGATCTCATAAGTCTACTTTCATTTTTTGCAAAAATCGAAAGTAGGCTAAAAATCACTAAAATTCACTGTAATGTCATTTCATTGTTCTGTGAAGTTTCAGAATTATTTTTGTCTTGCTTAAATTAAACCCTTAATATTTATTTATATTTATTTTACTTAGGCGTCAAGCGCGCCTAACATTTACATTTAATACTTTCTCCAAGGCTTTGGATATTTACATTCTTCCATTTACCCTTTAGGGTTTCTTTGTCATTTATGTTTACTTAAATATTTATTCATTTATGATTTAATAAGTCCTTTGGAACTTTATAATAATTCTTTTCATTTACCCTTAAGGGTCTCTTTATTATTTATGTTATTTGAATATTCATTTATTTACCAAGTATTTATCCGTTTGGACCTTAATAATAATTCTTCACAAAGCCTTAAATGTGGAAAATAATATAGTACTGCACAGAAAACATGCCATGTCTAAGGATCGAATCCGTAACTCTCAGTTACCCTTCATGCATCTAGGTGATTTGCTTTTGCGTTGTACTGTGTGCTTTATTATTTACTAGCTGAAGTACCCGTGCTTCGCTACGGGTCATAAATAAATTAAAATGTGAAGGTGACAGTTAAAACAGGGGATAGGCGAGGTGCTGTGCAGAGGGAGATTAAGGATGGAACATTTTGTCCAACTACATCGCTCGGCGTTGACGGTGTTTTATAGCACAAATTTAGGTTTTACTCGCTAACCGTTGGAGATACCATTCGGATAGGAAATGCAATTTTAAACCTCGTATATGCCATCAAAAGTTTGCTATTTCTTAGCGTTTTCTTTTTATTTGAAATGGAAATATGAAAGTTTGAAACCAAAGGGTGTAGTGACGTCACTAAAATGGTCGCCATTTTAAATAGCGCAAAGTATTGAAATCAAAAGTAACCTATATGTTAACCAGGTAAATTAGCTACTTCCATGTAAAATTCATGTAAATCGGACCAGTGGTACTTATGTGATTGAGTAATACACAGACACACACCATCTCATTTTTAGCCTCGCTTCGCTCGCGTCATAGTCGTGTGATATTGTTATTCAATGAAAGGCAGGTTTAACCCCGTTAACACCCCTTTAGAACCTGAATATCCAAAAATCCCTCCTTAGTAGTCGATTTCGACACACAACAAACATATCCCCAAAATATCATTCTTCTAACTTTAGTAGTTTTGGTTGGTCGATGAGAGTGAACATCCAAAAATCCTTCCTTAGTGGACGTTTTTCTTTCAGAATTTCACCCCTCCAAATAGGCCCCTTAAATTGCATTTAAGAAAAAACGGTCGAACACCTATTTATGTTATTTATTTATTTATTTATTTATTTATTTATTTATTTATTTATTTTTAAGCTGATTGATTTCCTCCGAGATTCAAACTCCTCGCCTATGTCGTTTAAGAGATACACGCACCGTTAGGAATCTTTTAACCCCCACTTTTCATCCTTTTCACCTCATAATATACACTACATCGAAAAGCCATTAGACATTTGTCAGCTTACTTTTAATGATTAGTATATATGCCAAGTATCACACCCCCAAATAAAACCACTCGTGAGATATTGTTATTCAATGAAATAAACGTTTACCCCCTTAACACCTCTTTAGAACCTGACTATCCAAAACTCTTTCCTTAGTGGACGTTTTCGACATACAACGAACATATCCCCAAAATTTCATGTTTCTAACTTCAATAATTTTGGCTGGGCGATGATGGGTGAGTCAGTCAGTCAGGACATTTTCTTTCATTTATTTTTGGTAATTTCACCCTTCCCCATGAATCCCTTAAATTGGATTTATGAAACAAACGGTCGAACACCCATTTACTTATTTAAAGCTGTTTTCCCCCTGAGTTTGATGAGTGAGGAAGTGAGTCAATCAGTTAGGACACATTCTTTCCTGTTTTGTTTTTTTTTCAGAATTTCACCCCTCTCCAAGGGCCCCTTAAATTGGATTTATGAAAAAAAAACGGTCGAACACCTATTTACTTTTATTTTAAGCTGTTTTTTCCCGCCGAATTTCAAACTTCTCGCCTATGTCGTTTCAGAGATACACGCTCCGTTAAGAATCCCTCAACCCCCAATTTTCACCCCTTTCACCTCATAATATACACCACATCGATAAACCCTTAGATATATGTTTGATTATTTTTAATGATAAGTTTATATACCGAATATCACATCCCCAAACAAACAGCTCATGAGATATCGTTATTCAATGAAATGCACGTTTACCCCCTTAACACCTCTTTAAAACCCGAATAAACAAAAATCATTCCTTAGTTGACGTTTTCGACATACAAGTGAACATATTCCCAAAATTTCATGTTTCCAACTTTAATAGTTTTCGCTGGGCGTGATGAGTGGGTGAGTCAGACACGATATTTTCTTTCAATTATTTTTACCAGAATTTCACCCCTCCCCATGGGCCTTTTGAATTGGATTGATGAAAAAACGCTTCAACACCTATTAACTTATTTTTAAGCTGTCTTTTCCCCCTGAGTTTGATGAGTGAGTGAGTCAGTCAATCATTTAGGACACTTTCTTTCCTGTCCCCCCCTTAGAATTTCACCCCTCCCCATGGGCCCCTTAAATTGGATTTATGAAAAAAATGTGTAATACATATTTACTTAGTTTTTGTGCTGATTTTTTTCCGCTGAGTTTCAAACTCCTCGGCTATGTCGTTTAAGAGATACACGCTCCGTTAGGATTCTTTCAATCCCCACTTTTCACCCCTTTCACCTCATAATATACACCACATCGAAAAACCCTCAGACACGTGTCTTCTTATTTTTAAAGATGAGTTTATATGCCGAGTATCACATCCGCCAATGAAACCAATCGGGAGATATTGCTATTCAATGAAATTCAGGTCTACCCCCTTAACACCCCTTGAGAACATGAATATCCAAAAATCCTCACTTAGCGGGCATTTGCGGCCTTTGAGGAAGCTGTATACCAAATTTTATTCCAATCCGTTCGGTGGTTTTTGAGATTTCGTGATGAATGAATGAATGAGTGAGTGAGTGAGTGAGTGGTATTAGACAAATATGTAGTAGATAGATAGTGTTAAGTCTTTATTATGCTAAACTCGGTTGACAGTGCTGTGTGAGCAGTTGAATAACTAACGGGATTTCAAGTAAATATCCTCATTTTCTATACCGGTAGTGCAGAGCACAACTCGAATCCAGTCGGCCGTGTCTCGACTTGAGCTATGTTGCCATGGAAACTATCTGCCTTGCCATTCCTTCATCAGTATATTTTATGATTTGATTAGCCTGTGCTTGAGTGCAAAAGGGCCGAAATCAGAAGAATGAGAAAGACTATCGAAAATTCATGTAGCCAGCGGTTCCTTCTGGGTCCTAAACTATGTGTGTGCAAAATTAGGTTGAGATTGGTAGAACGGTGTAGATTTGTACACGGAACAGACCCACATACATACCCATATACATACATACATACAGACTTTCACTTTTATATATAAGATTACTGTGGGATATTTATTATAACAAATTACATTATTTCTTAGCCCGTCATTTGTTTATTTCTGGAAGAAGGAATTTCCTTTATCAACAATATATTATTTGACAAGTCCGTCAAATCTTTATACAACAATCAAAAACTTTTACTCGGGATGATTTTTTTTCACTCCCCAAAAATGATTCTACAATTTGTTTGCTTGCACCTCTTTTGTTTAGATTTTAATTATTTCCGTGCCTTCGCATCTCCTTCCACCCGTGCCGGCCAGGCACTACTTGATGGCCGCACCAATTAAGATATATCCTCGTCCTCTCTCACAAGAGCAAGGAAAAGGACAAGGTCGTTCCTTCCCCTTGTGGTACTTCCAGGCGAGATTTATGATGTCTAGCCACCCTCAAAGCCTTTATACTGGGGTGGCTTTAAACATATGTTTCCAAGACTTACAAATTCATTTTACTACAGAGATTTACTCCGCTCTTTTATTATTATTATTATTATTATTATTGTTCATTGGTTCCCAGGATAGTGGTATTTAATTCGGAGATGCTGTATGGTAGTTTAATCTTCCTACTTTATACGACGATTATAATACCTCCAACAATGCCTAATATTTCAACAATGCCTCCTTTTACAACAATATTATACTGCAACAAATCCTAGCTGGGATATCCATCCTACAGCGGGAGATACATATATTCGGCGCTTTCATTATCCTTACAACACTATTCGATGCTTATTTAGTGGGAATTTTTCATCCACGATTCAATAATACCTTTACAAAAATATTCGACGCTTATTTAGTGGTAATTTTTCATCCACGATTTACAATACCTTTACAACAATATTCAACGCTTATTTAATCACAACACGAGGCTCCTACAACAATATATTCGGTGGGAAATTACATCCACGCAGTTAGACAATTTCACTACATTTTTCTTCTCACGAATAAATCTATCTGGGCTTAACGCATTTTTTATATTCACTTGAAACTATATTTCATTATTTCTTTAATATTGACCCCTACGGCAACGCAGCGTGCTTGGATATTATCACAACATTTGCCTGATTTCGGCATTTACACAATGTATTTCATAATTTTTGGCATAATAGCCTAGAACAAAATGCATTCATTTTGGGGAGTTTTTATTCCACCCTTTTATTTGGATATTTACTATTTATTTTTATTTATTGATACATTATTTCTCGCTCTTCTTTTCATTTTTGGGTTCCTAGACTCGGATCTTTAAATACGTTTTTATATTTTTACTTAATTATCTTTTTTTTGCATTCTTAATATTTATATATATAATTTAATTCATTACGGCGCCTTATTCTTTCGATACTATTATTTGGTCTACAATTTAACCGTTATTATTTTACTTTATTCCCTTGGACTTTACAATTTTATTATGGTGCGTAATTAATTCATAATTTGGCAATAATTCACGCCATTTAATTCATTATTTTATTCCTTCTTCCAAATTTATTTATTTATTATATATCTCTTTAATCGAGCTTCTTATTTATTTCTTTTAACTAATCCCAATAACGTTTTATTTCCACCGAGGCGGTCCACGTGGCCAACAATGATCATTATATTCAGCATTTCATTTACTTGCACATACATTTTCATCAATGAATCATTCATCAAACTCCCCAGCCGATGAATGGTTCGATTGATATCTAGCACACAGCACAACATAACATTAATAAACATTCATCAACTCACCCAGGCTCCAATTGCATTCTTAGGCAGATTCACCCATCGTCTAGATATCTACTCCTTCATCATGACACCCTTACCCGACACTTTTACCTGATACTTAATCATTTTACACTGATACATGGAGACATAATATAACACTCGGCACAGTAGCATTTTTCTTCAACACACGACCCTATTTCAGAGCTTTGACAATGATTGTTCGTAGTGGTTGGTTCTTGACGATTCCTAACTTTTCTGCATTGAACGTGCTAATTGGCGCCTTCCTCACTCTTGAAATCCCTGATCTCTGGCTCCTTGTAAGTCTCTGAACCCACGTCCCGCTCACACGTTCCTACTGGATTCTGGATAAAGTTCATCGTATTTGTCCTTACTCGTTCCGTGATATTTCTTTTTTTTAGAGATCTAATTTCTAGCTCAGTCTCCACTTTGAGAACCTTCGCTTGTCTATGTAGTCAATTTAACGCTTTATATCTGGAGTTTCGAACCCACAGACTCTGTAGGTCCCTACTCCTTCCTTTATGATTAATACTCGCTGATTTTATCCTTTTAAGGATCTGTCGCTTATACGGTCTTTGTTGACGCAATGTTACTTATTATTCGGTATTTTACGAATTGTCTCTTTAAGAATTTCGCGTTCCGTAATTTTTGCCTGCGTTTCGACTTTGCGTGTTTTACTTGACTAACCCGCACTTTTACGTTCTTAGTGTTCTTTTATTTGACACGGCGTGACTGATATTGCCGCGATTTTTATAGATCCAGCGCATAACGCTATAATGATCACTCAGAATACGAAACTATGACCCGAATGTTCGGTTATTACTTGACGAATTTCAGCACAGCGTTCTCGTCGGCTTACTAACTGGTTAATACGATGTGATGTAGCGTCGCGTCCCTCTGCGCTGACTAACTGTATTAAAGATGAACTGATGCAGCACGACCCCCTCACGTTCTGACTGAAACTGCGTCCGATATGTGATGTAGCGTCACGTCCCTCTGGATTAACTAAAACTGCATTCTCTCCTCTTGGATCACTCCCTATTTATTTGCTTCAACGAAAAAATAACTATTTTGTCTACGTTGCAAAAATTATCTCCGGAACCAATTGTGGTATCTTTTAGGAAAAATATTCATTTTATAGCTTGCGCTCTGAACGTCTCGTTTTCATAAAGTTTCTCCAAATCCGATCGTGGGGATGTATTTATTTATATTAAATTCGCTCCTCTATGTGTGTGGGAGGCTCTTTTTATACCCCACACCTTCTTTTAGCTTGGGTGAAGTCCCCTTCGTAAAGCGCTGACTTTGCTCTTCTATTCCGCACGTTATTTAATGACTTTTACTGTTCTAAAACTTCTCATTTCCTAAATGAATAGCTTTTACGAAAAGTTTTCTTAAAGATTTTGGTTATCTTGGCTAATATTCCTAATTTCCGCCAATTTCTCATCTCCGCCCTCGCGCGCTGTTGTCAATTTATAGCTGAATTTGCATTTTCTCCTTGGATCTTGCATCTCTCTCTGCTGTCGGTTATTCCCCTTCGTCAATTTTTTAAATTCTGAGTAACTGTTTTATTGCTGACTGCGTGGGTTATCATTTATGCAGCTGGCCTGTTGCTCCACACTCCTTTATCAGCACTGTGCGTCACGTATGTATCTATTTGATATTAACCCTTTTGATGCTTCAATATTCCGTAAAACGTCCAGTTTTCTCATTTTCCTGAATAGTCAAGGATTCGAGTCTTGTGTACAACTCTCATTGGGCACAAATCTCTCCTTCAAAACAAATCAATTTTTGAAAGAGAACTTGAAGAAATTTATTTGTAAAAAATCAAAATTCCAACTATCAGCGAGCATTGTATACATCCTATTTTATTTCAGCATCAGTTGCTAGACGGGCACGTCAATGTCTTAACTCGTTTCAAATATTTACCACGTTTCTCTATTAATTCTCATCCCATCTTATCTTCATTGCAGAAACATTGTTCCTATCACCTGGGTTAGGTCTATCCCTATTCGTTTCACTCTAACTAAGTTATTTCTATCAAATTTTTAATCCTTTCATTCTCTTCTCTTCTTTTCCTGTTTTCCTCTATGGAGAAACTCGCAAATTCCTTCATTTCCTCGTACTCTTCCTTTAACCCACATTCGCAACCTAATTGCTGCCATCTTCTTTCCCTTTCATCAACTTCATCGCATATCTCAGTTACCAAGGTTTGATTTTCTGTTCTCTCAAGTTCCTCCGGAGGATGGTATACCTTTAAATTTGCTGCATTCATTATCATTTTCTTATTCGTTTCTTCAAGCTGTATCTTATATGCAGTATTCTTTAGATCATTTTTGATTCTATAAAGTCCAGGGTAATTCTTTCGGAATTTCTTATATATCCTATTTTCAGGAACTGACATGGCTGGTCGCTTCACTAATACTAACTCCCCGACTACCAATGGTCGATGGTATCGTTTGTTACGATTTCGTCACTGCCGTTTATCCGCTTTAACTTTTATGTGTTCGTATGTTTTGCGAATTCTTAATTCTCTCCCCACTTGATTATCTACTGGTACTGGTATAATTTGATCCCACGGTCTCTCTGGACATTGATCTAAATGTATTCTAATAGGCACTTCTCCAGTCGCCTCATGTATCGTATTGTTGATACAGAATTCAATATTTGGCAATATATCGATCCATTTCCAATTTTCTTCTGAGCAATATATTTTATAGTATTTCTGTACCTCTCTCTCTACTGGGTTAGCTTCAGGGTGTCGAATACTTGAGAGTATTTGTTTGATCCCTAATATTTCTAATTCTTTGCAAAATTCCAAACTCGTGAAACAGTTTCCGTGATCCGAGAGAAGATTTTCGGGTTTTCCTAAAATCGGAATCATGCGTTCCTTTAATCTTTTGAGAACCTGTTTCGTCGATGTTTTTTGTATGGGGCACAGGACTACCATTTTTGTAAATACGTCCATGGATACCAGGATGTGCCTGTTGCCTCTTCTTGCTTTCAGTAATGGACCGAAGTTATCTATTGATAATATTTGACTTGGTTTCTGTGGCAAAAGCGGAATTGGTTTTGTCTCATCAAGAAAGAGTTAGACTTGACTCTTTGACAGATATCGCATGTTCTCAATGCCGACCTCACTGTTTCTCCCATTTTCAGCCATATAAATGTTTCTCGTAACATTTTAAGTGTTTTGTCCACTTCCATGTGTCCAAATGTTCGGTGTGGCAACCAGATTAATTTTCTTTGTAACCCTGCTGGTACTACTATTCTTGACCGGGTATGATCTGCGTCCGCATATTTGTGAAGGAGACTATTGTACCAAAGATACGCAGTTGAAATTGCTTCGGCCTCCGCAAAAGCAGGTGACGTTCTATCAAGTTTTCCCTCGAAGTATGTGATCATCATCCTCATCCATGCGTCTTGTCTTTGCATCTCACCAATTTTTCTCAAATCTTCCATGGTGGCCTGATCTTAATCATCTATCTGGATATTTAGTACTGTTTCTGTATTCTCTGGATTTCTGCTCAAAAAATCTGGGATAATATTTTCCTTCCCAGGACAATACTCGATTTCCACATCGTATTGTTGGATGAACAATGCCCATCTTGTCAACTTTGGGCTTGATAAATCTGTTTTCATTAGAAAAGTCAGTGCCTTATGATCGGTTCTGAGTATCATTTTGAACCCATACACGATTTTTCACCAGTATTGCAGGGCATGCTGTATCGCTAACAGGTCAATTTCACTAATCGTGTAGTTCTTTTCGTGACGCTTCAATCGCCTTGAAGTGAAAGCTAAATAATTTCTTCCGCCATGTTGCTGATTGGTCTCTTGATATAGCATAGCTCCGATGCCTATTTGTGACGCATCTGTCTGTATTACAAATTTCTCATTGAAGTCCGAATATCCTAGCTTCACGAAGTTTAGTAACATACTCTTAGCTTTCCTAAATGCATCTTCGCATTCGTCAGTCCATCTCCGTTTTCCCCCTTTCTTGAGATGATCTTGAAGTGGAGATACTGTATTAGTGTACGTTGGACAAAGTCTACTAAAAATCCTATTAGTCCCAAAAACTGTCTTACATTTTTGACCCTAGTTGGTCGTGGAAAATTCTTAATGGCTTCTAGTTTACATGGATTTGGCTTCACGCCATATTGATCTATCACATGACCTAAAAATGTCACTTCACGCTGACAAAAATTTGATTTCTTCAAATTTATTTTGAAATTAGCCTCTTGTAAATCCCTCAATAATTTCTTTAACATTTCCATGTGCTCGGTTACTGATTCTGAGGTTAAAAGAATGTCGTCGACATACCTAATTGTACAAGATTTGACCACATCTGACAAATTTCTATCTAAAGCTCTTATTAAAGCTGATCCAGCTGTCTTCAATCCAAAAGGTAATCTTCTGAAGTAGAACGTCTGCTGTTCAAACTGAAAACCTGTTAGTAAACTTGTTTTCTCCTTTAATTCCAAATGATGATAAGAATGTGTTAAATCTACGTTTGTAAATATTTTCATTCCCTTAAATTTTCTCAAAATTTATTTTATAGGAGGAGCTGAATCGTTTTCCGGAATTTTTCTCTGATTTAAATTTTTGGCATCGAGACATACCCGTACCGAACCATCCAGCTTGTTTACTACCACCAACGGACCTACATATGGGGTAGCAGCCTTTTCAATTACACCGGTTACCATCATTTTCTGTAAGGCCTCTTTGGCTTGTTTAATCTGTTTTTCTGCTATGGGATACGGTTTTTGGCGAAATGGAGTCCTGTCATTTACTTGAAAGGAGTATTAAAAGTTATTAATCCTTCCAGGTTTGGAATCGAATGCGTCTTTTTGTTCCATAATGATATCCTTCAAAATGTCTTTATCCTCTACCGAAATTTTTGCTTCTTCCAATTTTTCCAGTACGCATTTATCAAAATCAGGCTCTTTTTCCTTTTCCAAACTAGTGGTGAGCGTATTAAATTCTTCTTCTAGAGCTAACACTTCTTCCCTAGTAATATCTAAATTACTTTCATCTTCTACATGCCATATTTGTTCATCGTATGTTTGCTCAATATTTTGTAAGGCCACATCTGTTCCCTGTGCTTTATCTTCTTCCCGAAAGCGTATGCAATTTTTCGACAAATCAATGATTATTTTATATTCTCTTATGAAGTCAATACCCAAGATCATGTAATAGGGTAGCTTGTTTACCAGCAAGAAACTGTGCGATATCTCCAAATTCCCTATTCGCATATCCAAAAATACTTTATGTTTGCAAACTTATGTTTTATTGGGGATAATACCCTTAATTTTCACGGCTGATGTAGGGATTTTTAAAACTCTCCCTCTGCTTTCCAGCTCATTTACCAGTAATTGAGTCACAAGACTTTTAGTCGACCCTGTATCTAATAGACATCGAATTAAAATTCCTTCAACCCTAATCATAATTATGGGTAGTTCTCGTTTTACTGTTACCGGTCTTTCTGTAATTTCTTCAATTAGCTCTTCGGGCCTAGCGACCCAATTTACTACCTGAATTTCGTTCCATCATCCTTCATAACTGAGATTTACTTCTTAAAAAATTGGCGTTTTTTTATCCGGATACTCTCCCTCGGATTCCCTGTTTTGCCTTTGTGTTTTGTGGCTTTGCGCGCCCCTATTATCATGTATATCTGGTGAGGTCCTATTCTTTATGGCGTCCCCCCAGCTAACATGTGACTGTCTCTCTTGTTCATCACCCATTTAATCATGGTAACGCAGAGTAATGACCCGTCCTTCTTCAATTTCGGCTTCGTAGTCAGGGTCTGGATCCCTTGGTCGGTAATTCCTATTATTTCCGCGATATCCGCCTCTACCTCGATACGGTCTTCCGTATGGTGGCTTTCTTCCGTCTGACCCCCTTTGGTCATACTGCCGCGGTGCATAATTCTCTTGGTAATTTCCCCTTAGGTAGTTATTTCCTTGGTAATTTCTCCAATTACCATTTCCTCTGTAGTTTCCTGAGTTAGGGTTTCCTTGATAATTATCGTTTCCTCCTGTTCCCATTCTTTCGGTACTGGTTGCACGTCTGCAGCCCAGTACCTTTTCAAAAATGGTTTCCTGAATTCTTCTACCGTGTCAAAGGTATACCTGAAACATCGAAACCATGATAAGCAGTCACCCTCTAGTAGTTTCTCTATGGAACGCAACTGTCCTTCGGCAGGTATCCTATTATCCTTGTGATATTCTGACACTTCCTTTAGCCAATATTTTGGTGTCATTGATGAGTTATTGCCTGAATATTTCCTAGGCTTATCGGTATCTGGTCTAACAAGGGTAATTATTTGGTTTTGCATTGTATTATTATTATTGCTGAAAGGATTAGACGCAAAGATGGATTTCCCTGGCGTTCTGAACTGGTTTTCCCTTTCGTGGTAATTATTGAATAGGTTCTTGGGTTCGGTTTCTCCCCATTTATTCCTTAGATCCTCTGTACTTCCGCTTTCGGATTTTGAATTCCTCAATATAGCTCCTTCCATAGCCATTGTTCTAATGTCCTGTTGGTTATATCGCCCTTCCATCCTTTCACATCTAGCAAAGGCTTCTTGTGCAACTTTATTTATGGAATCCTCTGTATTTTCAGTTCTTCTTCCTACTTCCTCTTGTTGTCTCTTTAATGATCCCATACCCTCATTCAATAATTCAACATCTTTACTTATTTCCTCAGTAGTTTCAAGGATCTGTTGGTTTTTAACCTCCATTTGATCTTGCATTCTTGTTTCTATTTCTTCACGTGTCCTATCTACATATTTCATCAAATCCATTCGGAAGTCCTTCACGTCTTGTCTTACAGTTTTGACTTCCCCTTGGGTTTCATCTTGGCTTTTCTTTAAATGAGCTAAGTTTTCTTGTGTTTGTTCTATTTTCTTATTTACGTTCCCTATACCAGCTTTTATAGGATATATCTTTTCCTGAATTTCCTTGATCAATCCCCTCTGTTCCTCTATCTCCTTGCCCTGTTCTGTGATGATTTCTCCCTGTGTATTTATTTGGGTTTGTATGGGCTCTATCTGTTCTCTTATTCTCTTTTCCCCTCTCTTTTCGCTGTCCTCAACCCTTTTATCTATTTGTGGGTAAATCCCTTCTATTTGTGTACTCATCTTATATCTATCTAATCGTTGTTGATTGTCTGTCTCCGTGATGTTTTCTGATAGTGTTTCAATTTTTCCGTTTATGTCTTGCCTACCATCCTCGCATATACGCATATTTGAATCGAATCGTGCATTCATATCTGCTCTCAAACCCTTATCATTTTCATTCACGGCTTTTATTTCGCTACCTAGTTCGTATTTTAAATCTTCCCGGATCTCTTTAGCCTGATCCTGTAATTGTTTTTCTGTTTCGGTTTGGATCTTATCGATCTTTCCGTCTATCCCATCCAACCGTTTGTTTACTTTTGCCTGCTCCTCTGAGATAAGGTGTACATTTTGTTTTACATCATTGATTTTTTCATGCAAAGACCCCATTTGAGTCTGTATACTGTTATTTATAGTTTCCTGCACTTTCAGGATATTCTCATCTACTCTTGCCTGTACGGCCTCAACTTAATTATTTACTTCGTTCAACTGGGCGTTTAAATTTCTAAACTTGGTGTATAATTGTTTATTCATCTCACTAATTTTAGCGTCTACCTGAGTGTTCAAATTTACAAAGTTATTTTTACACTCATCATTGCCCTTATTAATGTTTTCCTGCATTTCCATCTGGTTTTTCCGAAGTTGACTGTTGATAACTTCTAGGTCCTGAAGTTTATCATTTATAACTTCTAAGTTCTTTTTATTTTCTCCCTACCTTCCTGAAGCTTACTGTTTATATCTTCTAAGCCATTTTTTTTCATCCCTACTTTCCTGAAGCTTACTGTTTATAGCTTCACTCTACCGGGTGAGTTAGCCGTGGTGGTTACGGCATGACTGATGGCAGTCGCTCACATCCGGGAGGCGAGGAGGTTCGAATCCCCCCGCCGGCAACCTTGAAGATGGTCTTCTGTGGTTTCCCATCTTCCTTCCAGGCAAATGCCGGGGTTGGTCCCTAACTATAGGCCACAGCCGCTACCTTCCAACTCCTCGCCCTTACATTCCAACTTCCCTCCTTCCCTCCCAAACGGTACTTGTAGCTCACCCATTGGGTGTCCGTCTCGAAGCAGCTACAAAACTGGCGAGCCGAACATGTCCTCGGACACTCCCGGCACTAAAAGCCATACGCTAAAAAAAAAAAAAAAAAAAAAAAAAAATAGCTTCACTCTGTCTCTTGCTCTCCTCCTTAATGTTCAAGGCACTCTCCTCTGCCTTTTATTCAATGCTCTCCTTAAAACTGTCCAGGAGAGCCTTTATCTCCTCCCCTGTGGCCATTCTTTTTCCAATTATTTGAGAAAAGGTGGGCTACTACTATCCAAGAATGAACCATGCACACTAGGTAATCACGTGTTCGATCTGACATGCTTGTACTATTTTTTTCCTTTTTGAGGTGAAATGTCCAACGGGTGTGTATATAACGAGCCCGTCCACACGTCCCTCCTTCATAACCATTAAATAATTTAAGCAAGACATTTTTTAATTTTTAAATTTTGAAAATCTCGAAATTTTCCACAATAAAAATCGGAAAAACTCGAGTTTTACTGGTTTTCCCTTGGAAAAACCCGCCTCACGCCTTAGGCACCAAAGAAGAGCTTACACTCCCCCGATGCTTGTACCGGGCCTGTACCTTTTGGTCACCTTTCGCAAGACATCGGCAAAAAAACAAGTTTTTTTGGAAAACCACTAGGGGTAGTGTTTACTGCCTATTTTCCCCACGTTGGGCGCCAAAGAAGAGTTTATGCAGGGGGCATATCTCCTTAAATTTATTTACGTTCGGCGGGCGATTGCGGTCGCTATATTAACTTCTATATTTTATTTTAACGTTATTTCGACCGTATTTTCTTGTCACCTTATGCACATATCAAGTACCTCAGCATATGAGAACCCTGTACCCGTTTTTAACGGAGGATGCTCAGTCAGACCTCGGCTTGGCTACTGCGGGTCGGGGCGTGTTACGTCCCTTCCCCAACAGACTGGACATCCGATATGTAGACACAATCAGGTTGACAAGATTCAGGAAAACACTCAACATGACCATTTAAAATACAAATTTTTATTCAATAAAAGGAAATATTAATTAACTCCAAAAATCATTATAAAAACCAAAACCACTTCAAGTGTCACTCACAAAATAATCAAATCAAAATTTATCAACTTAAATCACTTGGAATTGTCTCTTCAAGTTTCACTCATACACCAAAAATAAATTCACTAATAAAAAACACTAAAATTCACTGTAATGTCATTTCATTGTTCTGTGAAGTTTCAGAACTATTTTTGTCTTGCTTAAATTAAACCCTTAATATTTATTTATATTTATTTTACTTAGGCGTCGAGCGCGCCTATCATTTACATTTAATACTTTCTCCAAGGCTTTGGAAATTTACATTCTTTCATTTACACTTTAGGGTTTCTTTACCATTTATGTTTACTTAAATATTTATTCATTTATGGTTTATTAAGTCCTTTGGATCTTAATAATAATTCTTTTCAATTACCGTTCAGGGTCTTTTTATTATTTATGTTATTTGAATATGCATTTATTTACCAAGTATTTAGCCCTTTGCACCTTCATAATAATTCTTCACAAAGCCTTAGATGTGAAAAATAATATAGTACTGTACAGAAAACATGCCATGTCTAAGGATCGAATCCGTAACTCTCCAGTTACCCTTCATGCATGTAGGTGATTTGCTTTTGCGTTGTACTGTGTGCTTTATTATTTATTACTGTGGGATATTTATTATAACAAATTACATTATTTCTTAGTGCGTCATTTGTTTATTTCTGGAAGAAGGAATTTTCTTTATCAACAAAATATTATTTGACAAGTCCGTCAAATCTTAATACAACATTCAAACTTTTACTCGGGATGATTTTTTTTCACTCCCCCAAAAATGGTTATACAATTTGTTTTGCTTGCACCTCTTTTGTTTAGATTTTAATTATTTCCGTGCCATCGCTTCTCTTTCCACCCGTGCCGGCCAGACACTACTTGATGGCCGCAGCAATTAAGATATATCCTCGTCCTCTCTCACAAGAGCAAGGAAAAGGACAAGGTCGTTCCTTCCCCTTGTGGTACTTCCAGGCGAGATTTATGATGTCTAGCCACCCTCAAAGCCTTTATACTGGGGTGGCTTTAAACATATGTTTCCAAGACTTACAAATTCATTTTACTACAGAGATTTACTCCGCTCTTTTATTATTATTATTATTATTATTATTATTGCAACCAGGGGCGGCTTAAGGCCAGCAGCACGTCGGTAACTCGATAACCAACGCTCTGCTTCACCAGAAGGACACGGCCCAATGGCCAGCGTGGATGGGGCAACTTACCGTTTATTTAGAGGTCCGCGTCGCTTCCACAGCAACAAAATCACCTCCAGATGACATGCCCCAACAGGAGAGCTCGAAAGGGAGTGGAAGGAAAGTGGAGAAGGGGAACGCACAGGCTATTGTACAGACACCCCCCCAATAACCGACAGAACTGCTGCCGGCGAAATAATTCCACAACAGTTGATTAAAAATTTAAAATAAAAATTTAATGTTGAAATTTAACAAGAAACACCTCCACCAGAAACAGAACATGCATGCTTGCAAACAAAAGGACAAGAATTAAATAGAAATTAAAATGTTATAAAGCCCAAAGATTGAGAAAAAACTTACAGGCATAAAACAATGAGAAAGGGTTTGATAATTTACAAGGGAATGCAATAGCGATCCGACATGCGGAGATCCCGGCCACGATGAAACGAGAAATAAAAATTAAATTAACAAAATAAAATGGGATTAGAAAATAAATTCATGATTTGCACAACGGCGGAAAACACAGGAACATTTACCAAAAACCACAAAACAAAATCAACAAGATTACTTTAAAAAAAATATATTAAGCTAACACACAACACGTTTGAGTTTCGTGGCCGGCGCCAAGAGACTGCCCTCGAGACCTGAATGCATCCCGTCAAAACAAAAACAAACATGGCCACTAAAAAAAACAGGAGACCGCATGCCTCATCGAAACTACGGCAAACAATTACCATTAAATTAATTTAGAATCCCCAGAGCGGAATGAAAGGCGGAAAACAATTACATCTAAAAACTATTAACGCAAGTTGGTTTTCTGTCTCGACGGATCTTACATTAGATTAAAAATATGACAATCCCAAGATTGCCAAATGAAAATAAATAATAATTTAAACGTAAAATAAACTTATACATGTGTCTCCAGAAGGTACAAATAATAACAAAATTAATATATATAAGGAAACGTTATTAAAACATAAAAGAAGATCAAACATTCATACAAGGCCAAAATTGGAGCTCCCAAAATAAAATAATTAGATAAATTAAATAAAAAACGTACCTTAAAACTTCACAGCGGAGACACAATGAAAACAAAAAACTAACACATTTTAAATAAAATAAAATACTGCAATATAGTTGCCTTGAACATGGCCCAACCAGCACATGCCTCGCCCTGGTCACAAGCACAGGTCCGCATCGAGAAGCGACCACATTTCACACGTCCACTTCACGGCGAAACGATGAAATTCACAGCCTGAAGAGCACAGGCAATTCCTTTTTCCTTGAATAAATCTATATTTCGTAGAGAATGGGGGCCAGAGCCCCCATCAGCGGTGACACCTTTCACGACCAGTCGGCTTGATGCTTTCTTCACGACAGCTAATGGACTCCACAAGATGGCGGAGAATTTTTACGTCAGATCCCGAACTGCATTCATGTAAATATTCATCGACCAATCAAGGCTTGACACATCAATCAACAATGTCATAATTAAGTAAATAATTTGGCGGTATCATGAATACACCGGCATTTGTTTCATGAGGTAGAATATAATTGTCTTTCAATTATGCCATGAATATGAAGAGTTTAATAAGACACAGCAAACACTGTCTATCGGAGAAACAGGAACTACTTGAAAGAATCCCGAAGTCCGACAGCAGCTGCTATCTCGTGTTGACAAACGGAATCAAGTCAGCAGGCGGTCGATTCAAAATGTCATGGAACACCCGAAAACAGGGAAGAGGGACTTAAAAAACAGTGGGACGTGCATTGCACGTAACAGTCTCCCTCCCTTAAGCGTGAACACCGTTCACGAATATGCCTAGGCATAGGCAGTACTCCTTAACTAGTCGATTCACCAAGCATGTTTCCAGAAGATAATGTTCACCAGTTAACTCCAATTGATGGATAACAACCGCATCGTTTTGGTTAGGAAGAGTGCAGGGTCAGATTATCAGGGAATGGATAATTGATCACCTCGCAAACCACTTAGTCAACAGCTTCCCTGTGTCCATAATTCTTCAGAAACGCAGAACACCAGCACCTGCAGTGCTTTCATAGTCCGAGACACGTTAGGAAAATGTTCAACTAGTCCAATATAGTTCGCTTTAGACGAAGTAGGTGGAAGTAATGTGCCATATATCATTCGACGCGTGGGCAGCCATTTACAAAAATAGAAGTTAATCTAATTTCAAAAAAGGTTTACAGAATTACTAATTCTTACTACATTTTACAAAAGAGAAACAAAGTTGAATTTATATGAAGAAAATATTTCTGACAATAACCTAGATCCGTGTTTACAAAATTTACCTTTTTACAGACTAGAAGTACCTTTCAAGATGACAAGAGTTAAACGACTATACATTTAGAAGGAACTACGGTAGAGGAATGACCACTCAAATTCCCAAGGGAACATGTATACAAGATATCATGATTTAGGTCTCCCACCGAGTCCAACTTACATGTTAGCATCTTCTATGATAATATCAAAATTAGTTTCAAATTTTACAATTTACCACAAAATGGTAATTACCCAACAGTTACAAGTTGTATCCCAGTAGAGTTTGCAAATCCAGTTCAAAATTCCAGAAGGAACAGATGCCTGAAGGCTTCAATGAAGGTTAGGGATACTCTACATTATACAAAATTCGTTTTACAAAAATTTACGGTAGCATTTCCTCATTAGAAACCTCTCCACCTCGTTTAATGTGCGACAGATGCACTCTGGAAATTTTCTTTGCTTTGGGGTTTCTAATAAGCAGAGTACCGGGAGTCAGGAATGCCTCTACATAACATGGGCCCTTGAAACGAGGGGTCAACTTGCTTGAAACTAGATTACTGACGCCCTTGGGCTCGCAATTGCGAACGTACACAACATCACCTATTTCCAAATCCGTTGGCTTGCGACAGGCATTGTGTCGCTTGGCAAGTTGGTCATGTGATACCTTAATATTCTCTCTAGCCTTGTCGAATATCGCCCTCATATCCTCGGGCGTGAAACTGTCTGGAAGGAGATCGTGCAGGTTCCACAGATTAGACAACGGAGAATTGGCCATAAAGGAAAACATTAACGAAAAAGGGGTGGCTTGCGTGCTCTCATGCACGGCGGTGTAGAAAGCAAAATTGAGCCAAAGCAATTTAGAATCCCACTTGCAATGGTCGTCGTGGTGGAAAGCAATCAGAGCAGAACGGAGATTACGATTGACTCGCTCAGCGAGAAACGGGTTAGGAAAATAGGGAGTGGTGGTTACATGCGAAATAGCATAATCAAATAAGAATTGACGGAACTGATGAGATACAAAGCACTTGGCATTATCTGATACCAGGTACTGACATGGCCCAAAAGATGAAAAGATGGAATTAAGACACTTTATGACGGAACTGGTCGTAGCCTGTCTGGTGGGGAAAATCCAACTAAATCGGGTGAAACCGTCAGTGCAAACAAGCGCAAATTGGTTTCCCCGACCAGAGCGAGGGAACGGCCCAACATGGTCGATAAAAAGCCTCTCCATGGGTCTAGATGCCGGTTCAGATGACAAGAGGCCAACCTTAGTAGAAACCGGAGGTTTGCTAATACTACATGCAGCACAATTTCTAATGAGCCTCCTGATGTCGCCATCCATACTTTGCCAAATGAAAAACTGTCTGATTTTCGCTCGGGTCTTGAATACTCCTAGGTGGCCACCAATAGGAGATTCATGATAGTAACGAAAGATTTCCGGAATGAGGACCGACGGGAGCACAATTTTAGGTAGGCGGTCATGACGAGACGAACAACACAATACACCGTCCTTCAGAGAGTAGGGCTTGATCACTTCACCAGAATTGATTCGGTCAATAAGGCTAGATAAGGAGGGATCTTCTTTCTGGAATCGTCTCACATCCTCAAAAAGCACAGGGGAATTCCTAAGAACGACATTGACACAATTTACAGCAGATACAAGGTTTACGGGTTCACATTCTTGAATATTCTCTTCAGCTGTTTCCTCGTACATGCGGCTTAATGAATCGGCTACTGCATTTTCGGACCCACGAATATGTTGGACTGAGAACTGGAATGACAGAATCCTAGTTGCCCATCCGGCAATTCTACCAGTTTTACGGCGTTTCCCTAAGACCCAGCTCAAGGCTTCGTTATCGGTCTCAAGGAGAAACTTAGTGTGCTCAAGATACATACGGAATTTTTCTAGAGCGAACAACACAGCTAAACCCTCAAGTTCGTATATGGAATACTTCCTCTCTGCGTCCGTTAAGGTACGAGAAGCGTATGCAATGGGTTGCCTACCCAGATCAGATTCCTGCAGTAGGACACAACCAACACCACGACCAGACGCATCAGTCTGCACAATGAACTGCTTCACAAAATCCGGAATGGCTAATACAGGGGCGTTAGAGAGCGCAAGCTTAAGATCTTCGAAGGCTGCTTGCTGAGAGGGACCCCACTCAAACTTCACAGCCTTTTTGCGTAATTGATTTAGAGGAGCAGCACGGTCGGCAAAGTTACTGATAAACTTACGGAAGAAGTTCACCATACCAATGTAACGAGCAACACCCTTGGCGTTCTTGGGTGGTTTAAAATCTCTGATGGCCTGCGTACGAGACTGGTCCACGGAGATACCAGATTCAGAAACAATATATCCCAAGAAGGAAATTTTGGGCTTGGCAAAGGAAACCTTGGACAATTTGACGGTAAGGCCAGCGTCACGCAACCGATCAAGTACAATTTTCAGATGATCAACGTGTTCCTCGAAGGACTCAGAATAGATCACCACATCGTCAAGGTAGTGGTACACAAACTTGAATTTAATTTCAGAAAACACCTTGTCCAGAAGTCTGCTCAATACACCGGCTCCGGTGGATAGGCCAAACGGGACACGGGCATACTCAAACAGGTTCCAGTCAGTGGAAAAAGCAGTAACATGCCTGGATTCCGGAGAGAGGGGAATTTGGTAGTAAGAAGAATTTAAATCGAGGATCGTGAACACCTTCGCGTTGCGAAACCAACTAATGCATGTATGAAGGTCCGGCAAAGGAATGGATTGCAAAACAACTTTTTGATTAAGAGCCCTATAGTCGACCACCGGCCGAAAACCACCGTTAGGTTTTGGCACAAGAAATACAGGGGATGAGTAGGCAGAGATAGAGGGTTGGATTACACCTTCTTCTAACATCTTATCGATAATCTTACGAAGTTCAGCCATCTTGGGCGGGGCAAGTCGATACGGGCTGGAACGCACCGGCACAGAATCGGTTAGCTCAATCTTGTACTCCATCAAATGGGTTACACCCAACTTGTCCGTAAATACATCATCATACTCCTGACATAACCTCTTAATGGCATCCTTTTGAAGACTCGTTAAATTTTCCAGATCGAGATCCTCAATAGTCACAGGTTCACTAACAGAATTGACAGCAGGAGAAGATAAAACCGGGTTAAACGATAATTTACTCTGCGGATTAAACTTAAACCATAAGTTGCGAGCACCAAAATCAAGAAGCATACCAACGTGTGACATGAAATTAGCTCCAATGACCACAGAACAAGAAAGATTTCTGGCAACAAAAAATTTAAACTTCCAAGAAAAATTTAGAATACGGATTTTGACTGTCATACTACCCAAAATATTTAAGTTTGAACAATTTGCCGAAATAAAAGATTCATTGTTAGGCTCTAACTCAGGAAATTTGCAAACACTCTTCATAGATAAAAACCAGTCCTCGCTTATAAAGGATGCGACACTACCAGAATCAACCAATGCAGAAACGGGCTCGTCATTAACACAAATTTCAATAAACGGGGATATTCCTTTAGCCACAGGAGAAATTCCAATATCATTACTCACTCTAAAACGATTACAGGTAGATGACGAGGACACCCGCACCACAGGTTTCACATTACATTTAGAATTAGGCTGACTTGCCACGACATTGCTCACCGACAGGTTAGGTAGGTCAGCGACATAAGCAGAATTAGCACGAGAAGATTTAGTTTTCAACGACTTATCAAGACTTTCATAGGTAGGACGACCAGAAACTTCACGGGGTTTTCCCAAACTCTTATGCACAGAAATATCCTTGGAAGTAACACCCGAATTGGTCTCCACAACATCCCGTGATTGGCGATACACAACCTGGTTACTCGGACACACCTTCTTGACATGCCCCACGCCACCGCACGTGTGGCACTTAATGTTGGGTCTTGGGTGGAACATAACCTTAGGCGGGGGACGAGACATCAAGGAAGGAGGGGGGCGAGACATCAAGGAAGGAGGAGGAACATTAGCTACACGAAGGGAATCTGCATATTTCACAGCCATAGCCTCAATAACGACCTGCTTCAGCTCGACAAATGACGAAGGCCAGGTACACATAGTCATGTATGACCTATATTGAGGCGAAAACCCATTTACAATCGATGACACCAACTGTCGTTCAGTTAAAGGGGATGCAAATACCTGGGCATACACCTTAATGTCGCTGACATAGTCGCTAATGGACTCGTCCAACCTTTGGACACGATATAAAAACCTTTGCTCGAGAGCACTAAGGGCACTCGCAGGGACAAAAAAAAACACAACACTTCCCTAATAAACATGGCTAAGGACATACGGAGGTGGATAGCTTCAACTAGCTTATCGCGCAGCATACCGGATGCAACTGGATACAAAAGTTGGAAAATTTGAATTTCCGACATCCCAAAAATCGAGGAAAGGTTACCCAATTCGACTACTTGTTTTAAAAATAGGACCACTTGGGTAACGTCATCCAGGTTGAAACTCTTTAACTTAGTTAAGAAACCAGAAATAGGATGAGGAATCGACCCATAATTAACGGTAGGCGAGAATGTAGCATTAGGAAAAGAGACATTGTTACCAGGGTAGTCCGCTCGCACACCCTCTACAGGCGACAAAACATTTACATTACTAGAGAAGGAACTGGGATGCAACGGGTCGGCAGTACCCAGGAAATCATTAGGTAATCTAACGTGAGAAGAATGAGGTATGGACGAGCCAGCGCAAGGCAACAGAGGGGCAGGCAAACTACTACTAGTAATCGATCCCAAAACCTCAGACCTAGCAAACAGAGGTGATTCACGTTCAACCCCAGAAGAACTCTCCAAATTCACAAGGTTATCTCTTAAGTCAATTAAATCGAAAACACTATTGTTGTCGGCCATTTTAAAGAACACAGAATGCAGACAGACAATACAGAAGGAAACAAATTTTAGGAGTTACGAGGACAGTTTACACTTTCACAACAGTACCACAACCACCAATTACCACCACCATAGATTAGGCTGACACTTGAACACAGCCACCATACTACAAAAAATCATGCACCAAGCTGCCCAGAACTGCATACGTCACCACCAGCTTGGCTCGAGAACAGGAAGCTAAATTACAAAAATTGGCACAAAACATCTGGCTAACAGCTTCCGACAGGGCTCCAGGACTCCTTCACTCGAAGCATGTAGGCTAACAGAATATTAAGAAATCCCATTTCCCATGCCAAGAACACATGTCAGTCACTCACCGAGCTTCTTCTTCAGTTGGGATGTTGCACACAAACAGGACAAAATACAGCAGCAAACACCTCGCTTCTAAACAGGTCACTTACAGCATACCACATGGATATCCAGAGGCAAACATGAAATAAAACAAACGACAAGGATTAGCTTTACATAACATCAAGTGCACTGGCCTGACAAAATCCCACCAACAACCGCCCCATCAGCACTAGAGGGGTCCATAAAACAGCCTGCGGGTACTGAGGAGGGGATAGTTACGGGAGTGAACTCGAGCGCGGTCTGCTACCAGAATGCATCCGGGGGCGGCTTAAGGCCAGCAGCACGTCAGTAACTTGATAACCAACGCTCTGCTTCACCAGAAGGACACCGCCCAATGGCCAGCGTGGATGGGCCAACTTACCGTTTATTTAGAGGTCCGCGTCGCTTCCACAGCAACAAAATCACCTCCAGATGACATGCCCCAACAGAAGAGCTCCAAAGGGGGTGGAAGGAAAGTGGAGAAGGGGAACGCACAGGCTATTGTACCCCCCAATAACCGACAGAACTGCTGCCGGCGAAATAATGCCACAACAGTTGATTAAACATTTAAAATAAAAATTTAATGTTGAAATTTAACAAGAAACACCTCCACCAGAAACAGAACATGCATGCTTGCAAACAAAAGGACAAGAATTAAATAGAAATTAAAATGTTATAAAGCCCAAAGATTGAGATAAAACTTACAGGCATAACACAATGAGAAAGGGTTTGATAATTTACAAGGGAATGCAATAGCGATCCGACATGCGGAGATCCCGGCCACGATGAAACGAGAAATAAAAATTAAATTAACAAAATAAAATGGGAGTAGAAAATAAATTTACGATTTGCACGACGGCGGAAAACACAGGAACATTTACCAAAAACCACAAAACAAAATCAACAAGATTACATTTTAAAAAAAATATTAAGCTAACACACAACACGTGGCCGGTGCCAAGAGACTGCCCTCGAGACCAGAATGCATCTCGTCAAAACAAAAACAAATATGGCCACTAAAAAAACAGGAGACCGCATGCCTGATCGAAACTACGGCAAACAATTACCATTAAATTAATTTAGAATCCCCAGAGCGGAATGAAAGGCGGAAAACAATTACATCTAAAAACTATTAACGCAAGATGGTTTTATGTCTCGACGGATCTTACATTAGATTAAAAATATGACAATCCCAAGATTGCCAAATGAATATAAATAATAATTTAAACGTAAAATAAACTTATAAATGTGTCTCCAGAAGGTACAAAATAATAACAAAATTAATATATATAAGGAAACGTTATTAAAACATAAAAGAAATTTTAGGCCTATCAGGCAAAACAAACAGAAGATCAAACATTCATACAAGGCAAAAATTAGAGCTCCCAAAATAAAATTATTAGATAAATGAAATAAAAAACGTACCTTAAAACTTCACAGCGGAGACACAATGAAAACAAAAAACTAACACATTTTAAATAAAATAAAATACGGCAATATAGTTGCCTTGAACATGGCCCGCCCAGCACATGCCTCGCCCTGGTCACAAGCACAGGTCCGCATCGAGATGCGACCACATATCACACGTCCACTTCACGGTGAAACGATGAAATTCACAGGCTGAAGAGCACAGGCAATTCCTTTTTCCTTGAATAAATCTATATTTCGTAGAGAATGGGGGCCAGAGCCCCCATCAGCGGTGACAACTTTCACGACCAGTCGGCTTGATGCTTTCTTCACGACAGCTAATGGACTCCACAAGATGGCGGAGAATTTTTACGTCAGATCCCGAACTGCATTCATGTAAATATTCATCGACCAATCAAGGCTTGACACATCAATCAACAATGTCATAATTAAGTAAATAATTTGGCGGTATCATGAATACACTGGCATTTGTTTCATGACGAAGAATGTAATTGTCTTTCAATTATGAATATGAATATGAAGAGTTTAATAAGACACAGCAAACACTCTCTATCGGAGAAACAGGAACTACTTGAAAGAATCCCGAAGTCCGACAGCAGCTGCTATCTCGTGTTGACAAACGGAATCCAGTCAGCAGGCGGTCGATGAAAAATGGCATGGAACACCCGAAAACAGGGAAGGGGGATTTAAAAAACATTAGGACGTGCATTGCACGTAACAATTATTATTGTTCATTTGTTCCCAGGATAGTGGTATTTAATTCGGAGATGCTGTATGGTAGTTTAATCTTCCTACTTCTTACGACGATTATAATACCTCCTACAATGCCTAATATTTCAACAATGCCTCCTTTTACAACAATATTATACTGCAACAAATCCTAGCTGGGATATCCATCCTACAGCGGGAGTTACATATATTCGGCGCATTCATTATCCGTACAACACTATTCGATGCTTATTTAGTGGGAAATTTTCATCCACGATTCAATAATACATTTACAACAATATTCGACGCTTATTTAGTGGTAATTTTTCATCCACGATTTACAATACCTTTACAACAATATTCGACGCTTATTTAGTCACAACACGAGGCTCCTACAACAATATATTCGGTGGGAAATTACATCCACGCAGTTAGACAATTTCACTACATTTTTCTTCTCACGAATAAATCTATCCGGGCTTAACGCATTTTTAGCCTACTTTCGATTTTTGCAAAAAATGAAAGACTTATGAGATCAACACAGGGCGAAAAAAGTGTGTCTGTCTGTGTGTGTGTATGTGTGTGTGTGAGTCTGTGTGTGTGTGTGTCTGTGTGTCTGTGTGTGTGTGAGTGTGTGTACTCTGAATGTCTGTCCCCTCCTTTCAATTCGAACACGGTGAATGCGAATTGAACGAAATTTGGTATAAAGGTAGCACTAGCAAAGAACACCTCAGTGTCATGTTTTATATCGCCGCCATCTTGACGGAAACGTAATGGCGGCCACACAAATGTTCAAAGCTTAAATCAAATTACGACTAACCTAATCATCCGATCTCTACCAAATTTTGCAACAACATACCTTTATGGGGGGAGCATCCTTTGGCCAAACTAATAAGTCATCAGCGTAATAGTTTGCGGATGGCGGCCATCTTTGTGTGAAAATCGATTCCCCCTATTAATTCGAACACGGTGCAACCGAATGGAACGAAATTTGGTACAGAGGTAGTACTAACAAAAGGCACCTCAGTGTCATGTTTTATATCGCCGCCATCTTGACGGAAACGTAATGGCGGCCACACAAATGTTCAAAGCTTAAATCAAATTACGATTAACCTAATCATCCGATCTCTACCAAATTTTGCAACAACATACCTTTATAGAGGAAGCATCCTTTGACCAAATAACTAGGTCATTAGCCTAATAGTTTGCGGATGGCGGCCATCTTTGTGTGAAAATCAATTCCCCCTATTAATTCAAACACGGTGAAACCAAATGGAACGAAATTTGGTACAGAGGTAGCACTAGCAAAGGGCACCTCAGTGTCATGTTTTATATCGCCGCCATCTTGACAGAAACGTAATGGCGGCCACACGAATGTTCAAAGCTTAAATCAAATTACGATTAACCTAATCATCCGATCTCTACCAAATTTTGCAACTACATACCTTTATGGAGGGAGCATCCTTTGACCAATCTAATAGGTTATTAGCCTAATAGTTTGCGGGTGGCGGCCATCTTTATGTCAAAATTGATTCCCCCTGTTAATTCGAACACGGTGGAACCGAATGGAACGAAATTTGGTACAGAGGTAGCACTAGCAAAGGGCACCTCAGTGTCATGTTTTATATCGCCACCATCTTGACTGAAACGTAATGGCGGCCACACGAATGTTCAAAGCTTAAATCAAATTACGATTAACCTAATAATCCGATCTCTACCAAATTTTGCAACTACATACCTTTATGGAGGGAGCATCCTCTGACCAATCTAATAGGTCATTCGCCTAATAGTTTGCGGATGGCGGCCATCTTTGTGTCAAAATCGATTCTCCCTATTAATTCAAACACGGTGAAACCGAATGGAACGAAATTTGGTACAGAGATAGCACTAGCAAAGGGCATCTCAGTGTCATGATTTATATCGCCGCCATATTGGCAGAAACGTAATGGCGGCCACACAAATGTTCAAAGCTTAAATCAAGTTACGATTAGCCTAATCATCCGATCTCTAGCAAATTTAGCAACAACATACCTTTATGGAGGGAGCATCCTTTGACCAAAGTAATAGGTCATCAGCCTAATATTTTGCGGATGGCGGCCATCTTAGTGTGAAAATCGATTCCCCTTATCAATTCGAACACGGTGAAACCGAATGGAACGAAATTTGGTACAGAGGTAGCACTAGCAAAGGGCACCTCAGTGTCATGTTTTATATCACCGCTATCTTGACGGAAACGTAATCGCGGCCACCGAAATGTTAAAAGCTAAAATGTAATTACGACCAACCTAATAATCTAGTCTCTACCAAATTTTGCAACACCATATCTTTATGTGGGAAACATATTCAGACCAAACTGCAAGAACATCAGCCCAATAGTTTGCAGATGGTGGCCAAGTATGTGTGCAAATCGATTCCGCCTATCAATTCAAACACGGTGAAACCGAATTGAACGAAATTTGGTACAGAGGTAGCACTAGCAAAGGGCACCTCATATTCATGTTTAATATCCCTATAGCACCTTGTATTTCAACAAGCTACTACAACCAACATTCAATCATACTCCTTGAAAAGGACAAAGAGTTATAACAATACCCATGCATTTAGGAGAAAGTAGGCTATATGTTCTTTACTGAACATCTTGTTTATATTCACTTGAAACTATATTTCATTATTTCTTTAATATTGGCCCCTACGACAACGCAGCGTGCTTGGATATTATCACAACATTTGCCTGATTTCGGCATTTACACAATTTATTTAATTATTTTTGGCATAATAGCCCAGAACAAAATACATTCATTTTGGGGGGTTTTTATTCCACCCTTTAATTTGGATATTTACTATTTATTTTTATTTATTGATACATTATTTCTCGCTCTACTTCTCATTTTTGAGTTCGTAGAATCGGATCTTTAAATACGATTTTATATTTTTACTTAATTATCTTTTTTTTTGCATTCTTATTATTTATATATATAATTTAATTCATTACGACGCCTTATTCTTTCGATACTATTATTTGTTCCTCAATTTAACCGTTATTATTTTACTTTATTCCCTTCGACTTTACAATATTATTATGGTGCGTAATTAATTCATAATTTGTCAATAATTCGCGCCATTTAATTCATTATTTTATTCCTTCTTCCAAATTTATTTATTTATTATATATCTCTTTAATCGAGCTTCTTATTTATTTCTTTTAACTAATCCCAATAACGTTTTATTTCCACCGAGGCGGTCCTCGTGGCCAACAATGATCATTTTATTCAGCATTACATTTATTGCACATACATTTTCATCAATGAATCATTCAACAAACTCCCCAGTCGATGAATGGTTCGATTGATATCTAACAACAGCACAACAACAAAACATTAATAAACATTCATCAACTCACCCAGGCTCCGATTCCATTCTTAGGCAGATTCACCCATCGTCTTGATATCTACTCCTTCATCATGACACTCTTTCCCGACACTTTTACCTGATACTTATTCATTTTACACTGATACATGGAGACATAATATAACACTCGGCACAATAGCATTTTTCTTCAACACACGACCCTATTTCAGAGCTTTGGCAATGATTGTTCGTAGTGGTTGGTTCTTGACGATTCCTAACTTTTCTGCATTGAACGTGCTAATTGGCGCCTTCCTCACTCTTGAAATCATTGATCTCCGGCTCCTTGTAAGTCTCTGAACCCACGTTCCGCTCACACGTTCCTACTGGATTCTGGATAAAGTTCATCGTATTTGTCCTTACTCGTTCCGTGATATTTCTTTTTTTTACAGATCTAATTTCAAGCTCGGTCTCCACTTTGAGAACATTCGCTTGTCTATGTAGTCCATTTAACGCTTTAGATCTGGAGTTTCGAACCCACAGACTCTGTAGGTCCCTACTCCTTCCTTTATGATTAATACTCGCTGATTTTATCCTTTTAAGGATCTGTCGCTTATACGGTCTTTGTTGACGCAATGTTACTTATTATTCCGTATTTTACGAATTGTCTCTTTAAAAATTTCGCGTTCCGTAATTTTTGCCTGTGTTTCGACTTTGCGTGTGTTACTTGACTAACCCGCACTTTTACGGTCTTAGTGTTCTTTTATTTGACACGGCGTGACTGATATTGCCGCTATTTTTATAGATCCAGCGCATAACGCTATAATGATCACTCAGAATACGAAAATATGACCCGAATGTTCCGTTATTACTTGAATTTCAGCACAGCGTTCTCGCCGGCTTACTAACTGGTTAATACGATGTGATGTAGCGTCGCGTCCCTCTGGGCTGACTAAAGATGAACTGATGCAGCACGACCCCTTCACGGTCTGTCTGAAACTGCGTCCGATATGTGATGATGCGTCACGTCCCTCTGGATTAACTAAACCTGCATTCTCTCCTCTTGGATCACGCCCTATTTATTTGCTTAAACGAAAAAATAACTATTTTGTCTACGTTGCAAAAATTATCTCCGGAACCAATTGTGGTATCTTTTTGGAAAAATATTCATTTTATAGCTTGCGCTCTGAACGTCTCGTTTTCATAAAGTTTATCCAAATCCGATCGTGGGGATGTATTTATTTATATTAAATTCGCTCCTCTATGTGTGTGGGAGGCTCTTTAATTATACCCCACTCCTTCTTTTAGCTTGGATGAAGTCCCCTTCGTAAAGCGCTGACTTTGCTCTTCTATTCCGCACGTTATTTAATGACTTTTACTGTTCTAAAAATTCTCATTTCCTAAATGAATAGCTTTTACGAAAAGTTTTCTTAAAGATTTTGGTTATCTTGGCTAATATTCCTAATTTCCGCCAATTTCTCAGCTCCGCCCTCGCGCGCTGTTGTCAATTTATAGCTGAATTTGCATTTTCTCCTTGGATCTTGCACCTCTCTCTGCTGTCGGTTATTCCCCTTCGTCAATTTTTTAAATTCTGAGTAACTGTTTTATTGCTGACTGCGCGGTGATGTCATTTATGCAGCTGGCCTGTTGCTCCACACTCCTTTATCAGCTCTGTGCGTCACGTATGTGTCTATTTGATATTAACCCTTTTGATGCTTCAATATTCTGTAAAACGTCCAGTTTTCTCATTTTCCTGAATAGTCAAGTTTTCGAGTCTTGTGCACAACTCTCATTGGGCACAAATCTCTCCTTCAAAACAAATCAATTTTTGAAAGAGAACTTGAAGAAATTTATTTGTAAAAAAATCAAAATTCCAACTATCAGCGAGCATTGTATACATCCTATTTTATTTCAGCATCAGTTGCTAGACGGGCACGTCAATGTCTTAACCCGTTTCAAATATTTACCACGTTTCTCTATTAATTCTCATCCCATCTTATCTTCATTGCAGAAACATTGTTCCTATCACCTGGGTTAGGTCTATCCCTATTCGTTTCACTCTAACTAAATTATTTCTATCAAATTTTTAATCCTTTCATTCTCTTATCTTCTTTTCCAGTTTTCGTCTATGGAGAAACTCGCAAATTCCTTCATTTCCTCGTACTCTTCCTTTAACCCACATTCGCAACCTAATTGCTGCCTAATCTCTGATTTAAGTTTCTGGCATCGAGACCTACCCGTACCGAACCATCCAGCCTGTTTACTACCACCAACGGACCTACATATGGGGTAGCAACCTTTTCAATTACACCGGTTTCCATCATTTTCTGTAAGGACTCTTTGGCTTGTTTAAGATGTTTTTCTGCTATGGGATACGGTTTTTGGCGAAATGGAGTCCAGTCATTTACTTGAAAGGAGTATTTAAAGTTATTAATCCTTCCAGGTTTGGAATCGAATGCGTCTTTTTGTTCCATAATGATATCCTTCAAAATTTCTTTATCCTCTACCGAAATTTTTGATTCTTCCAATTTTTCCAGTACGCATTTATCAAAATCAGGCTCTTTTTCCTTTTCCAAACTAGTGGTGAGCGTATTAAATTCTTCTTCTAGAGCTAACACTTCTTCCCTAGTAATATCTAAATTACTTTCATCTTCTACATGCCATATTTGTTCATCGTATGTTTGCTCAATATTTTGTAAGGCCACATCTGTTCCTTGTGCGTTATCTTCTTCCCGAAAGCGTATGCAATTTTTCGACAAAACAATGATTATTTTATATTCTCTTATGAAGTCAATATCCAAGATCATGTTATAGGGTAGCTTGTTTACCATCAAGAAACTGTGCGATATCTCCAAATTTCCTATTCGCATATCCAAAAATACTTGATGTTTGCAAACTTATGTTTTATCGGGGATAATACCCTTAATTTTCACGGCTGATGTAGGGATTTTTGAAACTCTCCCTCTGCTTTCCAGCTCATTTACCAGTAGTTGAGTCACAAGACTTTTAGTCGACCCTGTATCTAATAGACATCGAATTAAAATTCCTTCAACCCTAATCATAATTATGAGTAGTTCTCGTTTTTCTGTTACCGGTCCTTCTGTAATTTCTTCAATTAGCTCTTCGGGCCTAGCGACCCAATTTACTACCTGAATTTCGTTCCATCATCATTCATAACTGAGATTTACTTCTTTAAAAATTGGCGTTTTTTAACCGTATCCTCTCCCTCGGATTCTCTGTTTTGCCTTTGTGTTTCGTGGCTTTGCGCGCCCCTATTATCATGTATATCTGGTGAGGTCCTATTCTTTATGGCGTCCCCCAAGCTAACATGTGACTGTCTCTCTTGTTCATCACCCCTTTAATCATAGTAACGTAGAGTAATGACCCGTCTTTCTTCAATTTCGGCTTCGTAGTCAGGGTCTGGATCCCTTGGTCGGTAATTCCTATTATTTCCGCGATATCCGCCTCTACCTCGATACGGTCTTCCGTATGGTGGCTTTCTTCCGTCTGACCCCCTTTGGTCATACTGCCGCGGTGCATAATTCTCTTGGTAATTTCCCCTTAGGTAGTTATTTCCTTGGTAATTTCTCCAATTACCATTTCCTCTGTAGTTTCCTGAGTTAGGGTTTCCTTGATAATTATCGTTTCCTCCTGTTCCCATTCTTTCGGTACTGGTTGACTTATCCAAGCTACGCTCTCCAATGTTCTCGATCTGAGTATTTATCACATGTGTATGTTCCATCGTCCTATTTTGACGTGGTGATATGTGTGCTGTCGTCATGTCAAGTTGACGTAGAACACTTTCAACTTCAATGGCCGTTTTCGCATTTGAGGAGATCAGCAGTCTCTGTATCTCGTATGGAAGTTGCTTTGTGATTGCTAAGCATAGATCATTTTCGCTTGGGGCGCAATCCAATTCACGAAATGTACATAGCTGTGCGGTCAAATATTCTGAGTACCTCGTTGGAGTACTTGTACTATATTTCTTGGAATAAAGGTCTAACCTTAAATTCTGTTGCACGTCTGCAGCCCGGTACCTTTTCAAAAATGCTTCCCTGAATTCTTCTACCGTGTCAAAGGTATACCTGAAACTTCGAAACCATGATAAGCAGTCCCCCTCTAGTAGTTTCTCTATGGAACGCAACTGTCCTTCGGCAGGTATCCTATTATCCTTGTGATATTCTGACACTTCCTTTAGCCAATATTTTGGTGTCATTGATGAGTTATTGCCTGAATATTTCCTAGGCTTATCGGTATCTGGTCTAACAAGGGTAATTATTTGGTTTTGCATTGTATTATTATTATTGCTGAAAGGAGTAGACGCAAAGATGGATTGCCCTGGCGTTCTGAACTGGTTTTCCCTTTCTTGGTAATTATTGAATAGGTTCTTGGGTTTGGTTTCTCCCCATTTATTCCTTAGATCCACTGTACTTCCTCTTTCGGATTTTGAATTCCTCAATATAGCTCCTTCCATAGCCATTGTTCTAATGTCCTGTTGGTTATATCGCCCTTCCATCCTTTCACATCTAGCAAAGGCTTCTTGTGCAACTTTATTTATGGAATCCTCGGTATTTTCAGTTCTTCTTCCTACTTCCTCTTGTTGTCTCTTTAATGATCCCATACCTTCATTCAATAATTCAACTTCTTTACTTATTTCCTCAGTAGTTTCAAGGATCTGTTGGTTTTTAACCTCCATTTGATCTTGCATTCTTGTTTCTATTTCTTCACGTGTCCTATCTACATATTTCTTCAAATCCTTTCGGAAATCCTTCACGTCTTGTCTTACAGTTTTGACTTCCCCTTGGGTTTCATCTTGGCGTTTCTTTAAATGAGCCAAGTCTTCTTGTGTTTGTTCTATTTTCTTATTTACGTTCCCTATACTAGCTTTTATAGGATATATCTTTTCCTGAATTTCCTTGATCAATCCCCTCTGTTCCTCTATCTCCTTGCCCTGTTCTGTGATGATTTCTCCCTGTGTATTTATTTGGGTTTGTATGGGCTCTATCTGTTCTCTTAATCTCTTTTCCCCTCTCTTTTCGCTGTCCTCAACCCTTTTATCTATTTGTGGGTAAATCCCTTCTATTTGTGTACTCATCTTATATCTATCTAATCGTTGTTGATTGTCTGTCTCCGTGATGTTTTCTGATAGTGTTTCAATTTTTCCGTTTATGTCTTGCCTACCATCCTCGCATATACGCATATTTGAATCGAATCGTGCATTCATATCTGCTCTCAAACCCTTATCATTTTCATTCACGGCTTTTATTTCGCTACCTAGTTCGTATTTTAAATCTTCCCGGATCTCTTTAGCCTGATCCTGTAATTGTTTTTCTGTTTCGGTTTGGATCTTATCGATCTTTCCGTCTATCCCATCCAACCGTTTGTTTACTTTTGCCTGCTCCTCTGAGATAAGGTGTACATTTTGTTTTACATCATTGATTTTTTCATGCAAAGACCCCATTTGAGTCTGTATACTGTTATTTATAGTTTCCTGCACTTTCAGGATATTCTCATCTACTCTTGCCTGTACGGCCTCAACTTTATTATTTACTTCGTTCAACTGGGCGTTTAAATTTCTAAACTTGGTGTATAATTGTTTATTCATCTCACTAATTTTAGCGTCTACCTGAGTGTTCAAATTTACAAAGTTATTTTTACACTCATCATTGCCCTTATTAATGTTTTCCTGCATTTCCATCTGGTTTTTCCGAAGTTGACTGTTTATAACTTCTAGGTCCTGAAGTTTATCATTTATAACTTCTAAGTTCTTTTTATTTTCTCCCTACCTTCCTGAAGCTTACTGTTTATATCCTGTAAGCTATTTATATTTTCATCCCTACTTTCCTGAAGCTTACTGTTTATAGCTTCACTCTGTCTCTTGCTCTCCTCCTTAATGTTCAAGGCACTCTACTCTGCCTTTTATTCAATGCTCTCTTTAAAACTGTCCAGGAGTGCCTTTATCTCCTCCCCTGTGGCCATTCTTTTTCCAATTATTTGAGAAAAGGTGGGCTACTACTATCCAAGAATGAACCATGCACACTAGGTAATCACGAGTTCGATCTGACATGCTTGTACTATTTTTTTCCTTTTTGAGGTGAAATGTCCAACGGGTGTGTATATAACGATCCCGTCCACACGTCCCTCCTTCATAACCATTAAATAATTTAAGCAAGACATTTTTAAATTTTTAAATTTTGAAAATCTCGAAATTTTCCACAAAAAATCCGGTAAAACTCGAGTTTTACTGGTTTTCACTTGGAAAAACCCGCCTCACGCCTTGGGCACCAAAGAAGAGCTTACACTCCCCCGATGCTGGTACCGGGCCTGTACCTTTTGGTCACCTTTCGCAAGACAACAGCAAAAAAACAAGTTTTTTTGGAAAACCACTAGGGATAGTGTTTACTGCCTATTTTCCCCACGTTGGGCGCCAAAGAAGAGTTTATGCAGGGGGCATATCTCCTTAAATTTATTTACGTTCGGAGGGCGATTGCGGTCGCTATATTTACTTCTATATTTTATTTTAACGGTATTTCGACCGTCTTTTCTTGTCACCTTATGCACATATCAAGTACCTCAGCATATGAGAACCCTGTACCCGTTTTTAACGGAGGATGCTCAGTCAGACCTCGGCTTGGCTACTGCGGGTCGGGGCGTGTTACGTCCCTTCCCCAACAGACTGAACATCCGATATGTAGACACAATCAGGTTGACAAGATTCAGGAGAAAACTCAACATGACCATTTAAAATACAAATTTTTAATCAATAAAAGGAAATATTAATTAACTCCAAAAATCATTATAAAAACAAAAACCACTTCAAGTGTCACTCACAAAATAATCAAATCAAAATTTATCAACTTAAATCACTTGGAATTGTCTCTTCAAGATTCACTCATACACCAAAAATAAATTCACTAATAAAAAAACACTAAAATTCACTGTAATGTCATTTCATTGTTCTGTGAAGTTTCAGAACTATTTTTGTCTTGCTTAAATTAAACCCTTAATATTTATTTATATTTATTTTACTTAGGCGTCGAGCGCGCCTATCATTTACATTTAATACTTTCTCCAAGGCTTTGGAAATTTACATTCTTTCATTTACACTTTAGGGTTTCTTTACCATTTATGTTTACTTAAATATTTATTCATTTATGGTTTATTAAGTCCTTTGGATCTTAATAATAATTCTTTTCAATTACCGTTCAGGGTCTTTTTATTATTTATGTTATTTGAATATGCATTTATTTACCAAGTATTTAGCCCTTTGCACCTTCATAATAATTCTTCACAAAGCCTTAGATGTGAAAAATAATATAGTACTGTACAGAAAACATGCCATGTCTAAGGATCGAATCCGTAACTCTCCAGTTACCCTTCATGCATGTAGGTGATTTGCTTTTGCGTTGTACTGTGTGCTTTATTATTTATTACTGTGGGATATTTATTATAACAAATTACGTTATTTCTTAGCGCGTCATTTGTTTATTTCTGGAAGAAGGAATTTTCTTTATCAACAATATATTATTTGACAAGTCCGTCAAATCTTAATACAACATTCAAACTTTTACTCGGGATGATTTTTTTTCACTCCCCCAAAAATGGTTATACAATTTGTTTTGCTTGCACCTCTTTTGTTTAGATTTTAATTATTTCCGTGCCATCGCTTCTCTTTCCACCCGTGCCGGCCAGACACTACTTGATGGCCGCACCAATTAAGATATATCCTCGTCCTCTCTCACAAGAGCAAGGAAAAGGACAAGGTCGTTCCTTCCCCTTGTGGTACTTCCAGGCGAGATTTATGATGTCTAGCCACCCTCAAAGCCTTTATACTGGGGTGGCTTTAAACATATGTTTCCAAGACTTACAAATTCATTTTACTACAGAGATTTACTCCGCCCTTTTATTATTATTATTATTATTATTGCAACCGGGGGCGGCTTAAGGCCAGCAGCACGTCGGTAACTCGATAACCAACGCTCTGCTTCACCAGAAGGACACCGCCCAATGGCGGTTCTAGAGCGAACAACACAGCTAAACCCTCAAGTTCGTATATGGAATACTTCCTCTCTGCGTCCGTTAAGGTACGAGAAGCGTATGCAATGGGTTGCCTACCCAGATCAGATTCCTGCAGTAGGACACAACCAACACCACGACCAGACGCATCAGTCTGCACAATGAACTGCTTCCCAAAATCCGGAATGGCTAATACAGGGGCGTTAGAGAGCGCAAGCTTAAGATCTTCGAAGGCTGCTTGCTGAGAGGGACCCCACTCAAACTTCACAGCCTTTTTGCGTAATTGATTTAGAGGAGCAGCACGGTTGGCAAAGTTACTGATAAACTTACGGAAGAAGTTCACCATACCAATGTAACGAGCAACACCCTTGGCGTTTTTGGGTGGTTTAAAATCTCTGATGGCCTGCGTACGAGACTGGTCCACGGAGATACCAGATTCAGAAACAATATATCCCAAGAAGGAAATTTTGGGCTTGGCAAAGGAAACCTTGGACAATTTGACGGTAAGGCCAGCGTCACGCAACCGATCAAGTACAATTTTCAGATGATCAACGTGTTCCTCGAAGGACTCAGAATAGATCACCACATCGTCAAGGTAGTGGTACACAAACTTGAATTTAATTTCAGAAAACACCTTGTCCAGAAGTCTGCTCAATACACCGGCTCCGGTGGATAGGCCAAACGGGACACGGGCATACTCAAACAGGTTCCAGTCAGTGGAAAAAGCAGTAACATGCCTGGATTCCGGAAAAGAGGGGAATTTGGAAGTAAGAAGAATTTAAATCGAGGATCGTGAACACCTTCGCGTTGCGAAACCAACTAATGCATGTATGAAGGTCCGGCAAAGGAATGGATTGCAAAACAACTTTTTGATTAAGAGCCCTATAGTCGACCACCGGCCGAAAACCACCGTTAGGTTTTGGCACAAGAAATACAGGGGATGAGTAGGCAGAGATAGAGGGTTGGATTACACCTTCTTCTAACATCTTATCGATAATCTTACGAAGTTCAGCCATCTTGGGCGGGGCAAGTCGATACGGGCTGGAACGCACCGGCACAGAATCGGTTAGCTCAATCTTGTACTCCATCAAATGGGTTACACCCAACATGTCCGTAAATACATCATCATACTCCTGACATAACCTCTTAATGGCATCCTTTTGAAGACTCGTTAAATTTTCCAGATCGAGATCCTCAATAGTCACAGGTTCACCAACAGAATTGACAGCAGGAGAAGATAATACCGGGTTAAACGATAATTTACTCTGCGGATTAAACTTAAACCATAAGTTGCGAGCACCAAAATCAAGAAGCATACCAACGTGTGACATGAAATTAGCTCCAATGACCACAGAACAAGAAAGATTTCTGGCAACAAAAAATTTAAACTTCCAAGAAAAATTTAGAATACGGATTTTGACTGTCATACTACCCAAAATATTTAAGTTTGAACAATTTGCCGAAATAAAAGATTCATTGTTAGGCTCTAACTCAGGAAATTTGCAAACACTCTTCATAGATAAAAACCAGTCCTCGCTTATAAAGGATGCGACACTACCAGAATCAACCAATGCAGAAACGGGCTCGTCATTAACACAAATTTCAATAAACGGGGATATTCCTTTAGCCACAGGAGAAATTCCAATATCATTACTCACTCTAAAACGATTACAGGTAGATGACGAGGACACCCGCACCACAGGTTTCACATTACTTTTAGAATTAGGCTGACTTGCCACGACATTGCTCACCGACAGGTTAGGTAGGTCAGCGACATAAGCAGAATTAGCACGAGAAGATTTAGTTTTCAACGAGTTATCAAGACTTTCATAGGTAGGGCGACCAGAAACTTCACGGGGTTTTCCGAAACTCTTATGCACAGAAATATCCTTGGAAGTAACACCCAAATTGGTCTCCACAACTTCCCGTCATTGGCGATACACAACCTGGTTACTCGGACACACCTTCTTGACATGCCCCACGCCACCGCACGTGTGGCACTTAATGTTGGGTCTTGGGTGGAACATAACCTTAGGCGGGGGACGAGACATCAAGGAAGGAGGGGGGCGAGACATCAAGGAAGGAGGAGGAACATTAGCTACACGAAGGGAATCTGCATATTTCACAGCCATAGCCTCAATAACGACCTGCTTCAGCTCGACAAATGACGAAGGCCAGGTACACATAGTCATGTACGACCTATATTGAGGCGAAAACCCATTTACAATCGATGACACCAACTGTCGTTCAGTTAAAGGGGATGCAAATACCTGGGCATACACCTTAATGTCGCTGACATAGTCGCTAAGGGACTCGTCCAACATTTGGACACGATATAAAAACCTTTGCTCGAGAGCACTAAGGGCACTCGCAGGGACAAAAAAAACACAACACTTCCCTAATAAACATGGCTAAGGACATACGGAGGTGGATAGCTTCAACTAGCTTATCGCGCAGCATACCGGATGCAACTGGATACAAAAGTTGGAAAATTTGAATTTCCGACATCCCAAAAATCGAGGCATGGTTACCCAATTCAACTACTTGTTTTAAAAATAGGACCACTTGGGTATCGTCATCCAGGTTGAAACTCTTTAACTTAGTTAAGAAACCAGAAATAGGATGAGGAATCGACCCATAATTAACGGTAGGCGAGAATGTAGCATTAGGAAAAGAGACATTGTTACCAGGGTAGTCCGCTCGCAGACCCTCTACAGGCGACAAAACATTTACATTACTAGAGAAGGAACTGGGATGCAACGGGTCGGCAGTACCCAGGAAATCATTAGGTAATCTAACGTGAGAAGAATGAGGTATGGACGAGCCAGCGCCAGGCAACAGAGGGGCAGGCAAACTACTACTAGTAATCGATCCCAAAACCTCAGACCTAGCAAACAGAGGTGATTCACGTTCAACCCCAGAAGAACTCTCCAAATTCACAAGGTTATCTCTTAAGTCAATTAAATCGAAAACACTATTGTTGTCGGCCATTTTAAAGAACACAGAATGCAGACAGACAATACAGAAGGAAACAAATTTTAGGAGTTACGAGGACAGTTTACACTTTCACAACAGTACCACAACCACCAATTACCACCACCATTGATTAGGCTGACACTTGAACATAGCCACCATACTACAAAAAATCATGCACCAAGCTGCCCAGAACTGCATACGTCACCACCAGCTTGGCTCGAGAACAGGAAGCTAAATTACAAAAATTGGCACAAAACATCTGGCTAACAGCTTCCGACAGGGCTCCAGGACTCCTTCACTCGAAGCATGTAGGCTATCAGAATATTAAGAAATCCCATTTCCCATGCCAAGAACACATGTCAGTCACTCACCGAGCTTCTTCTTCAGTTGGGATGTTGCACACAAACAGGACAAAATACAGCAGCAAACACCTCGCTTCTAAACAGGTCACTTACAGCATACCACATGGATAGCCAGAGGCAAACATGAAATAAAACAAACGACAAGGATTAGCTTTACATAACATCAAGTGCATTGGCCTGACAAAATCCCACCAACAACCGCCCCATCAGCACTAGAGGGGTCCATAAAACAGCCTGCGGGTACTGAGGAGGGGATAGATACGGGAGTGAACTCGAGCGCGGTCTGCTACCAGAATGCAACCGGGGGCGGCTTAAGGCCAGCAGCACGTCGGTAACTCGATAACCAACGCTCTGCTTCACCAGAAGGACACCGCCCAATGGCCAGCGTGGATGGGCCAACTTACCGTTTATTTAGAGGTCCGCGTCGCTTCCACAGCAACAAAATCACCTCCAGATGACATGCCCCAACAGGAGAGCTCGAAAGGGAGTGGAAGGAAAGTGGAGAAGGGGAACGCACAGGCTATTGTACCCCCCAATAACCGACAGAACTGCTGCCGGCGAAATAATGCCACAACAGTTGATTAAACATTTAAAATAAAAATTTAATGTTGAAATTTAACAAGAAACACCTCCACCAGAAACAGAACATGCATGCTTGCAAACAAAAGGACAAGAATTAAATAGAAATTAAAATGTTATAAAGCCCAAAGATTGAGATAAAACTTACAGGCATAACACAATGAGAAAGGGTTTGATAATTTACAAGGGAATGCAATAGCGATCCGACATGCGGAGATCCCGGCCACGATGAAACGAGAAATAAAAATTAAATTAACAAAATAAAATGGGAGTAGAAAATAAATTTACGATTTGCACGACGGCGGAAAACACAGGAACATTTACCAAAAACCACAAAACAAAATCAACAAGATTACATTTTTAAAAAAATATTAAGCTAACACACAACACGTTTGAGTTTCGTGGCCGGCGCCAAGAGACTGCCCTCGAGACCAGAATGCATCTCGTCAAAACAAAAACAAATATGGCCACTAAAAAAAACAGGAGACCGCATGCCTGATCGAAACTACGGCAAACAATTACCATTAAATTAATTTAGAATCCCCAGAGCGGAATGAAAGGCGGAAAACAATTACATCTAAAAACTATTAACGCAAGTTGGTTTTATGTCTCGACTGATCTTACATTAGATTAAAAATATGACAATCCCAAGATTGCCAAATGAATATAAATAATAATTTAAACGTAAAATAAACTTATAAATGTGTCTCCAGAAGGTACAAAATAATAACAAAATTAATATATATAAGGAAACGTTATTAAAACATAAAAGAAATTTTAGGCCTATCAGGCAAAACAAACAGAAGATCAAACATTCATACAAGGCCAAAATTGGAGCTCCCAAAATAAAATAATTAGATAAATTAAAAAAAAACGTACCTTAAAACTTCACAGCGGAGACACAATGAAAACAAAAAACTAACACATTTTAAATAAAATAAAATACGGCAATATAGTTGCCTTGAACATGGCCCACCCAGCACATGCCTCGCCCTGGTCACAAGCACAGGTCCGCATCGAGATGCGACCACATTTCACACGTCCACTTCACGGCGAAACGATGAAATTCACAGCCTGAAGAGCACAGGCAATTCTTTTTCCTTGAATAAATCTATATTTCGTAGAGAATGGGGGCCAGAGCCCCCATCAGCGGTGACACCTTTCACGACCAGTCGGCTTGATGCTTTCTTCACGACAGCTAATGGACTCCACAAGATGGCGGAGAATTTTTACGTCAGATCCCGAACTGTATTCATGTAAATATTCATCGACCAATCAAGGCTTGACACATCAATCAACAATGTCATAATTAAGTACATAATTTGGCGGTATCATGAATACACCGGCATTTGTTTCATGACGTAGAATGTAATTGTCTTTCAATTATGAATATGAATATGAAGAGTTTAATAAGACACAGCAAACACTCTCTATCGGAGAAACAGGAACTACTTGAAAGAATCCCGAAGTCCGACAGCAGCTGCTATCTCGTGTTGATAAACGGAATCCAGTCAGCAGGCGGTCGATTCAAAATGGCATGGAACACCCGAAAACAGGGAAGGGGGATTTAAAAAACATTAGGACGTGCATTGCACGTAACAATTATTATTGTTCATTTGTTCCCAGGATAGTGGTATTTAATTCGGAGATGCTGTATGGTAGTTTAATCTTCCTACTTCTTACGACGATTATAATACCTCCAACCATGCCTAATATTTCAACAATGCCTCCTTTTACAACAATATTATACTGGAACAAATCCTAGCTGGGATATCCATCCTACAGCGGGAGTTACATATATTCGGCGCTTTCATTATCCTTACAACACTATTCGATGCTTATTTAGTGGGAAATTTTCATCCACGATTCAATAATACATTTACAACAATATTCGACGCTTATTTAGTGGTAATTTTTCATCCACGATTTACAATACCTTTACAACAATATTCGACGCTTATTTAGTCACAACACGAGGCTCCTACAACAATATATTCGGTGGGAAATTACATCCACGCAGTTAGACAATTTCACTACATTTTTCTTCTCACGAATAAATCTATCCGGGCTTAACGCATTTTTTATATTCACTTGAAACTATATTTCATTATTTCTTTAATATTGGCCCCTACGGCAACGCAGCGTGCTTGGATATTATCACAACATTTGCCTGATTTCGGCATTTACACAATTTATTTAATTATTTTTGGCATAATAGCCCAGAACAAAATACATTCATTTTGGTTTTTTTTATTCCACCCTTTAATTTGGATATTTACTATTTATTTTTATTTATTGATACATTATTTCTCGCTCTACTTTTCATTTTTGAGTTCGTAGACTCGGATCTTTAAATACGATTTTATATTTTTACTTAATTATCTTTTTTTTGCATTCCTATTATTTATATATATAATTTAATTCATTACGACGCCTTATTTTTTCGATACTATTATTTGGTCCACAATTTAACCGTTATTATTTTACTTTATTCCTTTCGACTTTACAATATTATTATGGTGCGTAATTAATTCATAATTTGGCAATAATTCACGCCATTTAATTCATTATTTTATTCCTTCTTCCAAATTTATTTATTTATTATATATCTCTTTAATCGAGCTTCTTATTTATTTCTTTTAACTAATCCCAATAACGTTTTATTTCCACCGAGGCGGTCCTCGTGGCCAACAATGATCATTTTATTCAGCATTACATTTATTGCACATACATTTTCATCAATGAATCATTCAACAAACTCCCCAGTCGATGAATGGTTCGATTGATATCTAACACACAGCACAACAACAAAACATTAATAAACATTCATCAACTCACCCAGGCTCCGATTCCATTCTTAGGCAGATTCACCCATCGTCTTGATATCTACTCCTTCATCATGACACTCTTTCCCGACACTTTTACCTGATACTTATTCATTTTACACTGATACATGGAGACATAATATAACACTCGGCACAATAGCATTTTTCTTCAACACACGACCCTATTTCAGAGCTTTGGCAATGATTGTTCGTAGTGGTTGGTTCTTGACGATTCCTAACTTTTCTGCATTGAACGTGCTAATTGGCGCCTTCCTCACTCTTGAAATCATTGATCTCCGGCTCCTTGTAAGTCTCTGAACCCACGTTCCGCTCACACGTTCCTACTGGATTCTGGATAAAGTTCATCGTATTTGTCCTTACTCGTTCCGTGATATTTCTTTTTTTTAGAGATCTAATTTCAAGCTCGGTCTCCACTTTGAGAACATTCGCTTGTCTATGTAGTCCATTTAACGCTTTAGATCTGGAGTTTCGAACCCACAGACTCTGTAGGTCCCTACTCCTTCCTTTATGATTAATACTCGCTGATTTTATCCTTTTAAGGATCTGTCGCTTTTACGGTCTTTGTTGACGCAATGTTACTTATTATTCCGTATTTTACGAATTGTCTCTTTAAAAATTTCGCGTTCTGTAATTTTTGCATGTGTGTCGACTTTGCGTGTGTTACTTGACTAACCCGCACTTTTACGGTCTTAGTGTTCTTTTATTTGACACGGCGTGACTGATATTGCCGCGATTTTTATAGATCCAGCGCATAACGCTATAATGATCACTCAGAATACGAAACTATGACCCGAATGTTCCGTTATTACTTGAATTTCAGCACAGCGTTCTCGCCGGCTTACTAACTGGTTAATACGATGTGATGTAGCGTCGCGTCCCTCTGGGCTGACTAAAGATGAACTGATGCAGCACGACCCCCTCACGGTCTGTCTGAAACTGCGTCCGATATGTGATGATGCGTCACGTCCCTCTGGATTAACTAAACCTGCATTCTCTCCTTTTGGATCACGCCCTATTTATTTGCTTAAACGAAAAAATAACTATTTTGTCTACGTTGAAAAAATTATCTCCGGAACCAATTGTGGTATCTTTTTGGAAAAATATTCATTTTATAGCTTGCGCTCTGAACGTCTCGTTTTCATAAAGTTTATCCAAATCCGATCGTGGGGATGTATTTATTTATATTAAATTCGCTCCTCTATGTGTGTGGGAGGCTCTTTAATTATACCCCACTCCTTCTTTTAGCTTGGATGAAGTCCCCTTCGTAAAGCGCTGACTTTGCTCTTCTATTCCGCACGTTATTTAATGACTTTTACTGTTCTAAAAATTCTCATTTCCTAAATGAATAGCTTTTACGAAAAGTTTTCTTAAAGATTTTGGTTATCTTGGCTAATATTCCTAATTTCCGCCAATTTCTCAGCTCCGCCCTCGCGCGCTGTTGTCAATTTATAGCTGAATTTGCATTTTCTCCTTGGATCTTGCACCTCTCTCTGCTGTCGGTTATTCCCCTTCGTCAATTTTTTAAATTCTGAGTAACTGTTTTATTGCTGACTGCGCGGTGATGTCATTTATGCAGCTGGCCTGTTGCTCCACACTCCTTTATCAGCTCTGTGCGTCACGTATGTGTCTATTTGATATTAACCCTTTTGATGCTTCAATATTCTGTAAAACGTCCAGTTTTCTCATTTTCCTGAATAGTCAAGTTTTCGAGTCTTGTGCACAACTCTCATTGGGCACAAATCTCTCCTTCAAAACAAATCAATTTTTGAAAGAGAACTTGAAGAAATTTATTTGTAAAAAAATCAAAATTCCAACTATCAGCGAGCATTGTATACATCCTATTTTATTTCAGCATCAGTTGCTAGACGGGCACGTCAATGTCTTAACCCGTTTCAAATATTTACCACGTTTCTCTATTAATTCTCATCCCATCTTATCTTCATTGCAGAAACATTGTTCCTATCACCTGGGTTAGGTCTATCCCTATTCGTTTCACTCTAACTAAATTATTTCTATCAAATTTTTAATCCTTTCATTCTCTTATCTTCTTTTCCAGTTTTCGTCTATGGAGAAAATCGCAAATTCCTTCATTTCCTCGTACTCTTCCTTTAACCCACATTCGCAACCTAATTGCTGCCAACTTCTTTCCCTTTCATCGACTTCATCTCATATCTCAGTTACCAAGGTTTGATTTTCTGTTCTCTCAAATTCCTCCGGAGGATGGTACACCTTTAAATTTGCTGCATTCATTATCATTTTCTTATTCGTTTCTTCATGCTGTATCTTATATGCAGTATTCTTTAGATCATTTTTGATTCTATAAGGTCCATGGTAATTCTTTCGGAATTTCTTATATATCCTATTTTCAGGATCTGACATGGCTGGTCGCTTCACTAATACTAACTCCCCGACTACCAATGGTCGATGGTATCGTTTGTTACGATTTCGTCGCTGCCGTTTATCCGCTTTAACTTTTATGTGTTCGTATGTTTTGCGAATTCTTAATTCTCTCCCCACTTGATTATCTACTGGTACTGGTATAATTTGATCCCACGGTCTCTCTGGACATTGATCTAAATGTATTCTAATAGGCACTTCTCCAGTCGCCTCATGTATCGTATTGTTGATACAGAATTCGATATTTGGCAATATATCGATCCATTTCCAATTTTCTTCTGAGCAATATATTTTACAGTATTTCTGTACCTCTCTCTCTACTGGGTTAGTTTCAGGGTGTCGAATACTAGAGAGTATTTGTTTGATCCTAATATTTCTAATTCTTTGCAAAATTCCAAACTCGTGAAAGAGTTTCCGTGATCCGAGAGAAGATTTTCGGGTTTTCCTAAAATCGGAATCATGCGTTCCTTTAATCTTTTGAGAACCTGTTTCGTCGATGTTTATTTGTATGGGGCACAGGACTACCATTTTTGTAAATACGTCCATGGATACCAGGATGTGCCTGTTGCCTCTTCTTGCTTTCGGTAATGGACCGAAGTTATCTATTGATAATATTTGACTTGGTTTCTGTGGCAAAAGCGGAATTGGTTTTGTCTCATCAAGAAAGAGTTAGACTTGACTCTTTGACAGATATCGCATGTTCTCAATGCCGACCTCACTGTTTCTCCCATTTTCAGCCATATAAATGTTTCTTGTAACATTTTAAGTGTTTTGTCCACTTCCATGTGTCCAAATGTTCGGTGTGACAACCAGATTAATTTTCTTTGTAACCCTGCTGGTACTACTATTCTTGACCGGGTATGATCTGCGTCCGCATATTTGTGAAGGAGACTATTGTACCAAAGATACGCAGTTGAAATTGCTTCGGCCTCCGCAAAAGCAGGTGATGTTCTATCAAGTTTTCCCTCGAAGTATGTGATCATCATCCTCATCCATGCGTCTTGTCTTTGCATCTCACCAATTTTTCTCAAATCTTCCAGGGTGGCCTGATCTTAATCATCTATCTGGATATTTAGTACTGTTTCTGTATTCTCTGGATTTCTGCTCATAAAATCTGGGATAATATTTTCCTTCCCAGGACAATACTCGATTTCCACATCGTATTGTTGGATGAACAATGCCCATCTTGTCAACTTTGGGCTTGATAAATCTGTTTTCATTAGAAAAGTCAGTGCCTTATGATCGGTTCTGAGTATCATTTTGAACCCATACACGATTTTTCACCAGTATTGCAGGGCATGCTGTATCGCTAACAGGTCAATTTCACTAATCGTGTAGTTCTTTTCGTGACGCTTCAATCGCCTTGAAGTGAAAGCTAAATAATTTCTTCCGCCATGTTGCTGATTGGTCTCTTGATATAGCATAGCTCCGATGCCTATTTGTGACGCATCTGTCTGTATTACAAATTTCTCATTGAAGTCCGAATATCCTAGCTTCACGAAGTTTAGTAACATACTCTTAGCTTTCCTAAATGCATCTTCGCATTCGTCAGTCCATCTCCGTTTTCCCCCTTTCTTGAGATGATCTTGAAGTGGAGATACTGTATTAGTGTACGCTGGACAAAGTCTACTAAAAATCCTATAAGTCCCAAAAACTGTCTTACATTTTTGACCCTAGTTGGTCGTGGAAAATTCTTAATGGCTTCTAGTTTACATGGATTTGGCTTCACGCCATATTGATCTACCACATGACCTAAAAATGTCACTTCACGCTGACAAAAATTTGATTTCTTCAAATTTATTTTGAAATTAGCCTGTTGTAAATCCCTCAATAATTTCATTAACTTTTTCATGTTCTCGGTTACTGATTCTGAGGTTAAAAGAATGTCGTCGACATACCTAATTGTACAAGATTTTACCTCTCTGACAAATTTCTATCTAAAGCTCGTATTAAAGCTGATCCAGCTGTCTTCAATCCAAAAGGTAATCTTCTGAAGTAGAACGTCTGCTGTTCAAACTGAAAACCTGTTAGTAAACTTGTTTTCTCCTCTAATTCCAAATGATGATAAGAATTTGTTAAATCTACGTTTGTAAATATTTTCATTCCCTTAAATTTTCTCAAAATTTATGTTATAGGAGGAGCTGAATCGTTTTCCGGAATTATTCTCTGCTTTAAGTTTCTGGCATCGAGACCTACCCGTACCGAACCATCCAGCCTGTTTACTACCACCAACGGACCTACATATGGGGTAGCAACCTTTTCAATTACACCGGTTTCCATCATTTTCTGTAAGGCCTCTTTGGCTTGTTTAAGATGTTTTTCTGCTATGGGATACGGTTTTTGGCGAAATGGAGTCCAGTCATTTACTTGAAAGGAGTATTTAAAGTTATTAATCCTTCCAGGTTTGGAATCGAATGCGTCTTTTTGTTCCATAATGATATCCTTCAAAATTTCTTTATCCTCTACCGAAATTTTTGCTTCTTCCAATTTTTCCAGTACGCATTTATCAAAATCAGGCTCTTTTTCCTTTTCCAAACTAGTGGTGAGCGTATTAAATTCTTCTTCTAGAGCTAACACTTCTTCCCTAGTAATATCTAAATTACTTTCATCTTCTACATGCCATATTTGTTCATCGTATGTTTGCTCAATATTTTGTAAGGCCACATCTGTTCCTTGTGCGTTATCTTCTTCCCGAAAGCGTATGCAATTTTTCGACAAATCAATGATTATTTTATATTCTCTTATGAAGTCAATACCCAAGATCATGTTATAGGGTAGCTTGTTTACCAGCAAGAAACTGTGCGATATCTCCAAATTTCCTATTCGCATATCCAAAAATACTTGATGTTTGCAAACTTATGTTTTATCGGGGATAATACCCTTAATTTTCACGGCTGATGTAGGGATTTTTAAAACTCTCCCTCTGCTTTCCAGCTCATTTACCAGTAGTTGAGTCACAAGACTTTTAGTCGACCCTGTATCTAATAAACATCGAATTAAAATTCCTTCAACCCTAATCATAATTATGAGTAGTTCTCGTTTTTCTGTTACCGGTCCTTCTGTAATTTCTTCAATTAGCTCTTCGGGCCTAGCGACCCAATTTACTACCTGAATTTCGTTCCATCATCCTTCATAACTGAGATTTACTTCTTAAAAAATTGGCGTTTTTTTTATCCGGATCCTCTCCCTCGGATTCTCTGTTTTGCCTTTGTGTTTCGTGGCTTTGCGCGCCCCTATTATCATGTATATCTGGTGAGGTCCTATTCTTTATGGCGTCCCCCCAGCTAACATGTGACTGTCTCTCTTGTTCATCACCCCTTTAATCATAGTAACGTAGAGTAATGACCCGTCTTTCTTCAATTTCGGCTTCGTAGTCTGGGTCTGGATCCCTTGGTCGGTAATTCCTATTATTTCCGCGATGTCCGCCTCTACCTCGATACGGTCTTCCGTATGGTGGCTTTCTTCCGTCTGACCCCCTTTGGTCATACTGCCGTGGTGCATAATTCTCTTGGTAATTTCCCCTTAGGTAGTTATTTCCTTGGTAATTTCTCCAATTACCATTTCCTCTGTAGTTTCCTGAGTTAGGGTTTCCTTGATAATTATCGTTTCCTCCTGTTCCCATTCTTTCGGTACTGGTTGACTTATCCAAGCTACGCTCTCCAATGTTCTCGATCTGAGTATTTATCACATGTGTATGTTCCATCGTCCTATTTTGACGTGGTGATATGTGTGCTGTCGTCAAGTCAAGTTGACGTAGAACACTTTCAACTTCAATGGCCGTTTTCGCATTTGAGGAGATCAGCAGTCTCTGTATCTCGTATGGAAGTTGCTTTGTGATTGCTAAGCATAGATCATTTTCGCTTGGGGCGCAATCCAATTCACGAAATGTACATAGCTGTGCGGTCAAATATTCTGAGTACCTCGTTGGAGTACTTGTACTATATTTCTTGGAATAAAGGTCTAACCTTAAATTCTGTTGCACGTCTGCAGCCCAGTACCTTTTCAAAAATGCTTCCCTGAATTCTTCTACCGTGTCAAAGGTATACCTGAAACTTCGAAACCATGATAAGCAGTCCCCCTCTAGTAGTTTCTCTATGGAACGCAACTGTCCTTCGGCAGGTATCCTATTATCCTTGTGATATTCTGACACTTCCTTTAGCCAATATTTTGGTGTCATTGATGAGTTATTGCCTGAATATTTCCTAGGCTTATCGGTATCTGGTCTAACAAGGGTAATTATTTGGTTTTGCATTGTATTATTATTATTGCTGAAAGGATTAGACGCAAAGATGGATTGCCCTGGCGTTCTGAACTGGTTTTCCCTTTCTTGGTAATTATTGAATAGGTTCTTGGGTTCGGTTTCTCCCAATTTATTCCTTAAATCCTCTGTACTTCCTCTTTCGGATTTTGAATTCCTCAATATAGCTCCTTCCATAGCCATTGTTCTAATGTCCTGTTGGTTATATCGCCCTTCCATCCTTTCACATCTAGCAAAGGCTTCTTGTGCAACTTTATTTATGGAATCCTCTGTATTTTCAGTTCTTCTTCCTACTTCCTCTTGTTGTCTCTTTAATGATCCCATACCTTCATTCAATAATTCAACTTCTTTACTTATTTCCTCAGTAGTTTCAAGGATCTGTTGGTTTTTAACCTCCATTTGATCTTGCATTCTTGTTTCTATTTCTTCACGTGTCCTATCTACATATTTCTTCAAATCCTTTCGGAAATCCTTCACGTCTTGTCTTACAGTTTTGACTTCCCCTTGGGTTTCATCTTGGCGTTTCTTTAAATGAGCTAAGTCTTCTTGTGTTTGTTCTATTTTCTTATTTACGTTCCCTATACTAGCTTTTATAGGATATATCTTTTCCTGAATTTCCTTGATCAATCCCCTCTGTTCCTCTATCTCCTTGCCCTGTTCTGTGATGATTTCTCCCTGTGTATTTATTTGGGTTTGTATGGGCTCTATCTGTTCTCTTAATCTCTTTTCCCCTCTCTTTTCGCTGTCCTCAACCCTTTTATCTATTTGTGGGTAAATCCCTTCTATTTGTGTACTCATCTTATCTCTATCTAATCGTTGTTGATTGTCTGTCTCCGTGATGTTTTCTGATAGTGTTTCAATTTTTCCGTTTATGTCTTGCCTACCATCCGGGGCATATACGCATATTTGAATCGAATCGTGCATTCATATCTGCTCTCAAACCCTTATCATTTTCATTCACGGCTTTTATTTCGCTTCCTAGTTCGTATTTTAAATCTTCCCGGATCTCTTTAGCCTTATCCTGTAATTGTTTTTCTGTTTCGGTTTGGATCTTATCGATCTTTCCGTCTATCCCATCCAACCGTTTGTTTACTTTTGCCTGCTCCTCTGAGATAAGGTGTACATTTTGTTTTACATCATTGATTTTTTCATGCAAAGACCCCATTTGAGTCTGTATACTGTTATTTATAGTTTCCTGCACTTTCAGGATATTCTCATCTACTCTTGCCTGTACGGCCTCAACTTTATTATTTACTTCGTTCAACTGGGCGTTTAAATTTCTAAACTTGGTGTATAATTGTTTATTCATCTCACTAATTTTAGCGTCTACCTGAGTGTTCAAATTTACAAAGTTATTTTTACACTCATCATTGCCCTTATTAATGTTTTCCTGCATTTCCATCTGGTTTTTCCGAAGTTGACTGTTTATAACTTCTAGGTCCTGAAGTTTATCATTTATAACTTCTAAGTTCTTTTTATTTTCTCCCTACCTTCCTGAAGCTTACTGTTTATATCCTGTAAGCTATTTATATTTTCATCCCTACTTTCCTGAAGCTTACTGTTTATAGCTTCACTCTGTCTCTTGCTCTCCTCCTTAATGTTCAAGGCACTCTACTCTGCCTTTTATTCAATGCTCTCTTTAAAACTGTCCAGGAGTGCCTTTATCTCCTCCCCTGTGGCCATTCTTTTTCCAATTATTTGAGAAAAGGTGGGCTACTACTATCCAAGAATGAACCATGCACACTAGGTAATCACGAGTTCGATCTGACATGCTTGTACTATTTTTTTCCTTTTTGAGGTGAAATGTCCAACGGGTGTGTATATAACGATCCCGTCCACACGTCCCTCCTTCATAACCATTAAATAATTTAAGCAAGACATTTTTAAATTTTGAAAATCTCGAAATTTTCCACAAAAAATCCGGTAAAACTCGAGTTTTACTGGTTTTCACTTGGAAAAACCCGCCTCACGCCTTGGGCACCAAAGAAGAGCTTACACTCCCCCGATGCTGGTACCGGGCCTGTACCTTTTGGTCACCTTTCGCAAGACAACGGCAAAAAACAAGTTTTTTTGGAAAACCACTAGGGATAGTGTTTACTGCCTATTTTCCCCACGTTGGGCGCCAAAGAAGAGTTTATGCAGGGGGCATATCTCCTTAAATTTATTTACGTTCGGAGGGCGATTGCGGTCGCTATATTTACTTCTATATTTTATTTTAACGGTATTTCGACCGTCTTTTCTTGTCACCTTATGCACATATCAAGTACCTCAGCATATGAGAACCCTGTACCCGTTTTTAACGGAGGATGCTCAGTCAGACCTCGGCTTGGCTACTGCGGGTCGGGGCGTGTTACGTCCCTTCCCCAACAGACTGAACATCCGATATGTAGACACAATCAGGTTGACAAGATTCAGGAAAAAACTCAACATGACCATTTAAAATACAAACTTTTATTCAATAAAAGGAAATATTAATTCACTCCAAAAAACATTATAAAAACCAAAACCACTTCAAGTGTCACTCACAAAATAATCAAATCAAAATTTATCAACTTAAATCACTTGGAATTGTCTCTTCAAGTTTCACTCATAAACCAAAAATTAATTCACTAATAAAAATCACTAAAATTCACTGTAATGTCATTTCATTGTTCTGTGAAGTTTCAGAACTATTTTTGTCTTGCTTAAATTAAACCCTTAATATTTATTTATATTTATTTTACTTAGGCGTCGAGCGCGCCTATCATTTACATTTAATACTTTCTCCAAGGCTTTGGAAATTTACATTCTTTCATTTACACTTTATGTTTCTTTACCAATTATGTTTACTTAAATATTTATTCATTTATGGTTTATTAAGTCCTTTGGATCTTAATAATAATTCTTTTCAATTACCCTTCAGGGTCTTTTTATTATTTATGTTATTTGAATATGCATTTATTTACCAAGTATTTAGCCCTTTGGACCTTCATAATAATTCTTCACAAAGCCTTAGATGTGAAAAATAATATAGTACTGTACAGAAAACATGCCATGTCTAAGGATCGAATCCGTAACTCTCCAGTTACCCTTCATGCATCTAGGTGATTTGCTTTTGCGTTGTACTGTGGGCTTTGTTATTTATTACTGTGGGATATTTATTATAACAAATTACATTATTTCTTAGCCCGTCATTTGTTTATTTCTGGATGAAGGAATTTTCTTTATCAACAATATATTATTTGACAAGTCCGTCAAATCTTAATACAACATTCAAACTTTTATTCGGGATGATTTTTTTTACTCCCCCAAAATTGATTCTACAATTTGTTTTGCTTGCACCTCTTTTGTTTAGATTTTAATTATTTCCGTGCCATCGCTTCTCTTTCCACCCGTGCCGACCAGACACTACTTGACGGCCTTACCCATTAAGATATACCTCGTTCTCTCTCACAAGAGCAAGGCAGCGGACAAGGTCGTTCCTTCCCTTGTGGTACTTTCAGGCGAGATTTATGATGTCTAGCAACCCTCAAAGCCTTTATACTGGGATGGCTTTAAACATATGTTTCCAAGACTTACAAATTCATTTTACTACAGAGATTTACTTCGCTCTTTTATTATTATTATTTTTATTGATCCTTTGTTCCCAGGATAGTGGTATTTAATTCGGAGATGTTGTATTGTAGTTTATTCTTTCTACTTCTTAAGACGCTTATAATACCTCCAACAATGCCAATTATTTCAACAATGCCTCCTTTTACAACGATAATATACTGCAACAAATCCTAGCTGGGATATCCATCCTACAGCGGGAGATACATTTATTCGGCGCTTTCTTTATCCTTAAAACAATATTCGACGCTTATTTAGTGGGAATTTTTCATCCACGATTCAATAATACGTTTACAACAATATTCGACGCTTATTTAGTGGGAATATTCATCCACGATTCACAATACCTTTACAACAATATTCGACGCTTATTTAGTCACAACACGAGGCTCCTAAAACAATATATTCGGTGGGAAATTACATCCACGCATTTCGACAATTTCACTACATTTTTCATCTCACGAATAAATCTATCCGGGCTTAACGCATTTCTTATATTCACATGGAACTATATTTCATTATTTCTTTAATATTGGCCCCTACGGCAACGCAGCGTGCTTGGATATTATCACAACATTTGCCTGATTTCGGCATTTACACAATTTATTTCATAATTTTTGGTATAATAGCCTATAACATAAAAAACTCATTTTTGGGGGTTTTATTCCACCCTCTTATTTGGATATTTACTATTTATTTTTACTTATAGATACATTATTTCTCTCTCTACTTTTCATTTATGAGTTCCTAGACACGGATCTTTAAATACGATTTTATATTTTTACTTAATTATCATTTTTTTCATTCTTATTATTTATATATATTTAATTTAATTCACTACGACGCTTTATTCTTTCGATACAATTATTTGGTCTACAATTTAACCGTTATTATTTTACTTTACTCCCTTGGATTTTACAATTTTATTGTGGTGAGTAATTAATTCATAATTTGGCAATAATTCACGCCATTTAATTCATTATTTTATTCCTTCTTCCAAATTTATTTATTATATATCTCTTTAATCGAGCTTCTTATTTATTTCTTTTAACTAATCCCAATAACGTTTTATTTCCACCGAGGCGGTCCTCCTGGCCAACAATGATCATTTTATTCATCATTTCATTTACTTGCACATACATTTTCATCAATGAATCATTCATCAAACTCCCCAGTCGATGAATGGTTCGATTGATATCTAGCACACAGCACAACAACAAAACATTAATAAACATTCATCAACTCACCCAGGCTCCGATTCCATTCTTAGGCAGATTCACCCATCGTCTTGATATCTACTCCTTCATCATTACACTCTTTCCCGACACTTTTACCTAATACTTATTCATTTTACACTGATACATGGAGACATAATATAACACTCGGAACAATAGCATTTTTCTTCAACACACGACCCTATTTCAGAGCTTTGGCAATGATTGTTTGTAGTGGTTGCTTCTTGACGATTCCTAACGTTTCGGCATTGAACGTGCTAATTGGCTCCTTCCTCACTCTTAAAACCCCTGATCTCTGGCTCCGTGTAAGTCTCTGAACCCACATCCCCGCTCACACGTTCCTTTTGGATTCTGGATCAAGTTCCTCGTATTTGTCCTTACTCGTTCCGTGATGTGATATATATATATATATATATATATTAGAGATCTAATTTCTAGCTCAGTCTCTACTTTGAGAACCTTCGCTTGTCTATGTTGTCCACTTAACGCTTTAGATCTGGAGTTTCGAACCCACAGTCTCTGTAGATTCCTACTCCTTCCTTTATGATTAATACTGGCTGATTTTATCATATTAAGGATTTGTCGCTTATACCGTCTTTGTTGACGCAATGTTACTTATTATTCCGTATTTTATGCATTGTCTCTTTTAGAATTTCGCATTCCGTAATTTTTGCCTGTGTTTCGACTTGCGTGTGTTACTTGACAAACCCGCACTTTTACGGTCTTAGTGTTCTCTTATTTGACACGGCGTGACTGATATTGCCGCGATTTTATAGATCCGGCCCATAACGCTATAATGATCACTCAGAATACGAAACGATGACCCGAATGTTCGGTTATTACTTGACGAATTTCAGCACAGCGTTCTCGCCGGCTTTCTAACTGGTTAATACGATGTGATGTAGCGTCGCGTCCCTCTGGGCTCACTAACTATATTAAAGATGAACTGATGCAGCACGACCCCCTCACGGTCTTACTGATACTGCGTCCGATATGTGATGTAGCGTCACGTCCCTCTGGACTAACTAAAACTGCATACTCTCCTCTTGGATCACTCCTTATTTATTTGCTTCTACAAAAAATAAACTATTTTGTCTACGTGGCAAAAATTATCTCCGGAACCAATTGTGGTATCTTTTTGGAAAAATATTCATTTTATAGCTTGCGTTCTGAACGTCTCGTTTTCATAAAGTTTTTCCAAATACGATCGTGAGGATGTATTTATTTAAATTAAATTCGCTCCTCTATGTGTGTGGGAGGCTGTTTTTTATACCCCACTCCTTCTTTTAGCTTGGGTGAAGTCCCCTTCGTAAAGCGCTGACTTTGCTCTTCTATTCCACACGTTATTTAATGACTTTTACTGTTCTAAAAATTCTCATTTCCTAAATGAATAGCTTCTACGAAAAGTTTTCTTGGGGATTTTGCTTAACTTGGCAAATATTCCTAATTTCCGCCAATTTCTCAGCTCCGCCCTCGCGCGCTGTTGTCAATTTATAGCTGAATTTGCATTTTCTCCATGGATCTTGCATCTCTCTCTGCTGTCGGTTATTCCCCTTCGTCAATTTTTTTAAATTCTGAGTAACTGTTTTATTGCTGACTGCGCGGTGATGTCATTTATGCAGCTGGCCTGTTGCGCCACACTCCTTTATCAGCTATGTGCGTCACGTATGTGCCTATATGATATTAACCCTTTTGATGCTTCAATATTTCGTAAAAACGTCCGGTTTTCTCATTTTCCTGAATAGTCAAGGGTTCGAGTCTTGTGCACATCTCTCACTGGGCACAGTACGTCGGTTATGTCTCAAAGAGTAGCAATTCTTCTAGAAAGTATCGCCCAGGAGCACACGTTCACAGTCTAAGTCAGGCCTGTCCAGCCATGCCACTGGTGGCTGTGGCGGCATGGCTTGCCACAGGACTCGCTCCGTGGCAGACTGAGCTTAGCTTTTCCACGCTCAGCCGCCTCTCACTACCCTCCCTTGCTAGGGAGGAAAAGACGGACTTGCGCCCTCCCCTTCCGCCCAGCCTTGCCAACTCCCTCCCAGCACCGCCACACTCCTGTCCCAAATGAATGGGTCATAAGCCAAGTGTCAAGCAAGACAAGAATGAGATTCTGATCTCCTCTTCTTAAATAGATGGGTATATTATTTGTAGAAAAGTTGCAAATGTCAAAATGACGTTTAACATCATAGGTGGGTGGCGGAAGCAACCCTTCCTGGGAATTTAATATTTAGTAGTACCCGCCTCAGCACCAGCGGACGGCAAGTGGATATGTTTGATATGCTACACGTTCTTAATGAAGAGAAATATGGAAAGCAGGCGTATGATTCAAAGGATTTGTTTTAGCTACTGGTTGTTGGTTACTTATGGTTACATATGTCCCATTCAATGCCTCGCACAACGTCGCCCGTCCTTCCTCCAGCTACCGCAAAATCTTCCTCGCTTCTAGCCATGACTGGACATCCACCTTCCCCACACAACCCCCGATTAAATAAGGAATGGCCTTGGCATTAGCGTGGCCGACGACTGCCACCGTGGCATTTTTCCTGGACAAGCCTGTACTAACTTACCCTTTTCAGACACCGTCCAATTCCTTATTTACCCTTTTCTCAGAAACTGTTAACTGGAACTAATCTTTCTATTTCAGGGATGTTCTACAAGGCTTTCTCCATACTTAGCCATAGGCATGAAAATGAATGCCCAGTGAATCTTTCCAGTCGGTCAAGACTGGAAAGCTTTCTTTAATAGAATTAGCCAACACTGAAAAATAGTTTCTATAACTTCAATGAACATTTCCATCTAGAAAAACTTAACTAAAATACATTTTGAAAAGCAGACGTGTTAAAATATAACACATAGATAGGGGTGGAGATTGTTAGCATTTTGGTATGAACATCTAGCATTTTGTGGCTTTTATACGTGTGTTATTTAGCATTTTATAGCATTACCGTAAATAAAACTTAACTTGGGCTAAATATGAGAAATGAGTGATGTATTTTGAAATGACATGGATGTGGAATTAAAATCACTAAAACGGTTAGTACGGGGATCTTTCATTATTCGAGTCAGATGCAACTTCTTTACATGACATTTACATAATTACACTCATATTAAAACAAAAGAAAGAAGTTAAGGTCTGGTTGCCTAGTAGCTAGATGTTAGCTGCCCAGTAGCGGGTGACGTCGATGGCATTGGAAGTGGCTGCAATTACGTCATCCTTACTACAAGTTGAAGGGCACAAGGAGCACTGGCAAAGATGCTGTGTCGTATAAAAAATGCATGTAGGCCTACTGTAGTAAATTGATACTTATTTTAAATTATAGGGGATGTCTCATAAGTAATGCCGTTTTTTTAAGAAAATGTTGTTTGGAAAGTTTTCTGACAAGAAATTAAATTATTCTTCAATGTAGAGACCATCAGAGTCTACGGTCTTGAGTCATCTTTCAGCGAGGTTTATTATTCTGCGATGGTACTTCGTACCAGTCTCTGGGTTTTGATGCGAATATTTCGGCGAAACCCACATCCACAGCTTCAATGTTTTCGAAATTTCTTCCATGGAAGAAATTGGCCATGGAACGAAGAAGACGGTCATCTGGAGGCGGAAGATCAGGGCTGTATGCTGTATGTGGAAGCAGTTGGACTCCTACCATTTCCCGAATTTTTGCCATGGTTGTTCGTGCACTATGTGGTCTCGCATTGTCCTGCTGCAAGATAACTCATTTCGGTTAGCCTAACCAATGCTGGGTATCCCCGCCTCAAAATTTCATGAATTCGATCCAGTTGTTGAGAATAAAGATCCGCATTGAAATGTTCGTTTGGAACAAACCCCCAGTGAATGACTCCTTGAATATTCCACCAGACACACTACATTACCTTGGGGCAGAACCGATCCCCTTTAACGATGACTTTGGTAGGTTGACAGGGACTGAGCCACGGTTTCGAGGCATCAGCGTTGCGTTAATAGACCTATTTTTCATCACATGTGACAATTCTCCTGATTATTACTGATAAGCTGACGACAGATATCCACTCTACGTTGTGCCTGTTGAGGGGTCAATTCATGAGGTACAGATCTACAGCTTCTGTTCGATTTTCTAAGTTACTTAATCCTGAGATTTATGGTAGGTTTTGATGATAAATTCTCGCAATATACTACCCTACCAGAGAATTGTTACCGCTAGACGTGGAGCGGTGGTGCTGTGTATACATTACGACACCTCGCCTCGCATTGGCTGCAGCGAGCGGCTGCGGGGCAAGACGGAGAATGCATGTGCAGTCATAGGCCTACAATGAGAACACACCGCACAGCGCACGACCCAGCACCAATCATGCACACAAATGACAAGCGATGAGGTTCGCTGGCGACAACTGCACGTCTCTCGCAGGCGTGTGGCTGGGCGGAGCGCATTAGTTCCGATTTCCGTCACCGGTAATAATTCGCTGGTAGGGTAGTACGCAATTATAGGCATGGCTTCCTGTTAATAGCATTGGGGAACCAAAGAAAACCAATTCTATCTTATAAAGCAGTAAACTCTAAAAACGACCTTACTTAGACTATATGAGACATAGAAACACTTGTGTTAATTATTCGCCAAATCAACTGTTAGTATTGATTTGGCGTATAATTAACATGAGTGTTTCTTAGTTATTCGGTCAAAACGGATCCAAACAATTTGGAGCCCAGGAATTTTAGGTTTTAACCTTGAAAAATTTTAGTAAAGCTGGAAATTGGTATAGTTGTCCTATTTGATGATCTTAACAACATATTAAAAGTTCCCGGTCTTCCCGTGTCGGCTTCCTGGATTTCCAGCCGTTTGAACTCCTGGAATGCTGGAGATGTAGGTGGTGTCGCTGGAATGCGCATTGTAAGCGAACGATTTGGCTTAAAGTGCTCAAACATGGCTTAAATTAAAGGAGAAAAAATAAGCTATAAGTTAATTCATGTATTGGCATGTTAGCGATACTTCCGGTCTAACAGGAAACGAAACAAGAAGTTCCGTGACGAACTAAAGAGCCTACTTTTCTTAAAATTAAGATTCGTACCAATAATTAATCTATATGGATCTATCTAGATTAATGACGAAATTAAGTTGGTAATATCGAAATTTCTAATTAGTTAGAAATACTGTATACCTGGCATAATGTAGCCTAATAGAGCACTACAGTTGTCAGCCATGGTGACTGAATATATTCTTAGTTCCATCTCTTAAGGTACAGAATACAAAATTTGGTTCAAGTCCAATGGAAAGCATGGACGTTACATGCAGTTAAACATTGGATCTAACAGCGTGCGTAAAATCATGTTGGCAACAATGACATACATGTATTGGTCAGAAATAATCTGAAATAGTATGATCTATTGTGGTGTCAATTTTGAATGAAATCCATTAGTTAGTATAGAAGTTACATGCATTTTAAAATTGGACCTATCAGCAGGCTTAGAATGATGTTGGCAGCACTGACGTATATTAGTTACTCCAAATTCATCTAGAATGCCAGGTACTATACGTGTGCAAAGTTCAGAGCTATTGGCTTGCATGCTTTCTGATATATTGATATTAGGGTAACAAAAATAGAGACAGCACATATTAACAATTGGCAGCCCTGTTTGCTCTTAAGAATACGCATAGTCATATCTGTTATGGTACACATAGCATATACGAAATTTGGTTGAAATCCAAATGATAGTATGGAAGTTACATGTATTTAAATTTGGACTTCTCAGCAGGCTTAGAATCATGTTGGTAGCACTGACGTATATAAGTTACTCCAAATTAATATAGAATGTCAGGTACTATACGTGTGCATAGTTTAAAGCTGTCGGCTTGCAAACTTTCTGATATATTGGTATTTGGATGAAAGAAATTAAGAGCATTTTATTAACAGTTGGCAGCCCTGGTGGGTCTTAAGAATACGCTCAGTCATATCTGGTTATATACACATACAACAAACGAAATTTGGTTGAATTCCAATTGATAGTGTAGAATATATAAGCATTTAAAAATTGGACCTATCAGCAGGCATATAATCATTTTGGCAACACTGCCATGTATGGCCTCCTGGAAATTAAACTGCAATATTATTATCTATACGTGTGCCAATTTTGAAATAGCTCCCATTCATAACTTCCAAGATATCCAACATGGAGCTCAAATTTCAATTGGGATTTTTTAGCAGTTGGTAGCACTGACATCATTTTCAAATATGGCCGTGAGATATTCAGGTATAGATCTCTACTCCTACCAAATTTTGTTTCGATTGCTCCAGCCGTTTAGGAGTTGATAGGGAGGGACACACACACAGCCAGCCAGACAGACAGACAGAAGGACAGACAGACAGACACACATTTTCCCGATCTCATAAGTCTACTTTTTCCTCATTTTTGCAAAATGTGAAAAGTAGGCTAAAAATGCCGCGAAATAAAAAATAAAAAACAGTGCCACGTTCTTTTTGTGACGTTTGTTGGCAAACTATCACGAATATCGCAGACAAGTCTTCTATAAAAGTTGTTGGCGTCAAAATAAGCTTTCATTTGATGTATTTATAATCGATGTCCGAATAATATTTTCCGATCTATAGCGGTGTAAAGAAAAGATTGTTACGTCATTCTCTTCTCCGTCTGCACTGCACACACACTGCGACCGGGACGCCCTCTGATTTTGAATTGTTACATCCGTAACGAGCTTCCTTTCTCTATTATAAACTAGCAGTAGTACCCGGCTTCGCCCGGTGGAATGATGATAATGTTTTAAGGTCTCCTTAGAAATATAATGGACTTAAAATCTAAGTCATTTGCCCCCAAAGACAATGAGGGAGTAATATCTAAGTCATTTGCCCTTTTGATAAGGATGATAATAAAACCTACTGTTGAATTAACACGTCAAACTTACAAACTACCGTAATAGAAATACATATTTCAAAATTCACAGGCGAGGAAGACTTATTGTGTGTGGTGATTAATGGTATAATGGGCGTAACATCTACTGTTGGTCATTTGCTCTTATGATGAGGATGATAAGGGAAACTACTACCGGTATTGAATTGACACTTCAACGTATAATGTACACAATGTACTGTAATAAAAATAACTATATGGTGGCTTCGGTGGCGTATTTGGTAGCATGCTGAGCTTCTATGCCCAAGATAGCGGGTTCAAACCCAGCCGAAGCCGTCGGATATTTTAAGAGCGTTAAAAATCCGTCAGTATGCCTTTCTTCGGAGGGGAAGTAAAGCCAGCGGTCCCATGTCAATTTTATGGCATGTTAAAGAACCTTCCACTAATTACACCTGTGTGAAGCTAAATTGGATAGGTAAACAACGCTCATAGATGTCTACGTCCGTTGCCAAGAGCCGACAGCAGTGGCGTCTAGTAGCTAAGTTCCGAACTTGGCCTAGTAGTCGTTGACGGTGGCGCTTGGCGGCAAAAGTACGAACTATTTGAAGAATTCTAAGTTGCAGTTTGCACTTAAATTAAAAAAACAGATAACACACACTAATACAGTCATCACATTTAACACCGGTTATCAGACAGATTCTACACACACCCAAAGTACACGGGCTACATGACCGCGTTGTCACAGCCCCTAAACTTAAGAACCAACCAACCAAAAATAAATATTTTAAAAATCACAGTCGAGAAAGACTTTATGCGGCGGTGATTATTGGTATGATGCGTGTAACATCTAGGTCATTTGCACTTATGATGATAATAATAAGGTAATGAAAAAATGACTACTAAACGAACATGGTGTTATTTTAAAACTGATATAGGTAATTCAGGTGTCTAGCTTCGATGTCTTCCAAAGTCTCAACCTTATTTTCTGGCTTAGGTCTGTACTGGATGCGTCTAGTGAAAGAGCGTACTAGAGGGCGTGGTGGCTCAGCGGTCTAGCTGAATGCCTCTCACCAAGGCGGTCCGGGTTCGATTCCCGGTCAATGCATGTGAGATTTTCGAAGTGAAATGCCATGTCCTGTGGTTCGGATTCCACGTAAAAAGGAGGTCCCGTGGCTCATAATCACAAGATTCATGGTCACGTAAAACTACAATCTTCCTTTTCCTTGAAAGAGCGTACTGCTCGGCAAAGACAAAGAATATAGGTCCAAGCTGCACGAACCTGAGATGATCGCAGATGATGACGAAATATGATGACACACGTTCGGGGTTCCCCGTCCTATACAGATTGACCGGGAATCACTCACTGTTTCGCAACGGCCCTGTGCTGGCATCAGCATAGACAGCAGGAGATAACACGGCGGGCTCTGGAAAGGACTCTCAAGTCACCTCGCGATGAATCAGCAAGCTATTCTCACAACTGACCCCCCTCCCCCCAGGGTCTCACAACTTGTGGGACGTGGGTTGGCGACCACGGAACCCCAGCTGAGTCTGGCATCGCTTCTACTTCCTGGTGCCGGGCTTATTTCAGTTCTCTTTCCTGTCGGCCTCCCTTGGTCAACTCTTGTTCTCTTCCGACCCAGACTGTATTAGGGTATCCGAGGGCTAGGGAGTCTTTCAATTTCCCGCCTTAATTGGCTTTGTCTCATCTTTCCTGATACCCTCATTCTTCGAGGGGTCTGCCTTCTTTTCCTTTTCATAATATCTCCTGTCTTCTGCTCAAGGCCCTCAAAGAGGCAGGGTGTGTGTAGACCCACCACTTCTGGTACACCCTCAAGGGCTCATGACTGGTGAGTTAGGAAGCTGGCAACCCCGAGGAATTCCTGAGCTACTTGCAGGGAATGGAGTGGTATGTCAGAAATTTCAAGTGGACAGTGTTACGCATCGGGTTCCAAAGGGTAAGTATACACACTTTGTTTTCGATCGGTGAACGATGTAGATTTGTACCAAAGGGCCTTAATGCGGGAAATGGAGTGGTCTGTCCGAAATTTCGAGTGGACAGTGTTACTCGTCGAGTTCCAAACGGTAATTATGTAAAATCTGGTTGAGATCGGTGAAACGGTGTAGTTTTGTGCCAAGGGCCAAAATGCAGGGAATGGAGTGGCCTGTCCACATTTTAAAGTGGACAGTGTTACTCATTGGGTTCCAAAGGGTAAGTAAACACATTTTGTTTTCGATCTGTGAACGATGTAGATTTGTGCCAAAGGGCCTAAATGCGTGGAATGGAGTGGTCTGTCCGAAATTTCGAGTGGACAGTGTTACTCGTCGAGTTCCAAAGGGTAATTATGTAAAATCTGGTTGAGATCGGTGAAACGGTGTAGTTTTCTGCCAAAGGGCCAAAAAGCAGGGAATAGTGTGGTCTGTCCAAAATTTAAAGTGAACAGTGTTACTTGTCGGGTTCTACGGGTAGGTATATAAAATTGGGGTCAGATCGGTGAAACGGTGTAGATTTGTGCCAAACAGCCTAAATGCAAGGGATGGAGTGGCCTCGCCGCAATTTCAAGCAGACAGTGTTAGTCGCAGTGTTCCAAAGGGTAAATATACATATTTTGGTTGAGATCGGTGAAACGGTGTGGATTTGGGACAAAGGGCCTAAATGCAGGGAATGGAGTGGTCTGTCCGCAATTTCAAGCAGACAGTGTCACTCGCTGGGTACCAAAGGATAAGTTTCCGAATATTGGTTCTGATCGGTGAAACGGTGTAGATTTGTGCCTAAGTGCCTAAATGCAGGGAATGGGGTGGTCTCTCCGAAATTTTAAGTGGACAGTGTTACTCGCAGGGTTCCAAAGGGTAAGTATACAAAGTTTGGTTCAGATCGGTGAAAGGGTGTAGATTTGTGCCAAAGGGCCTAAATGCAGGGGATGGAGTAGCCTCTCCGCAATTTCAAGCAGACAGTGTTAGTCGCAGTGTTCCAAAGGGTAAATATACAAATTTTGGTTGAGATCGGTGGAACGGTGTAGTTTTGGGCCAAAGGGCCTAAATGCAGGGAATGGAGTGGTCTGTCCGCAATTTCAAGCAGACAGTGTTACTCGCAGGGTTCCAAAGGGTAAGTATACACATTTTGGTTCAGATCGGTGAAATGGTGTAGATTTGTGCAAAAAGGGCCTAAATGCAGGGAATGGCGTGGTCTGTCCGAAATTTCAAGCAGACAGTGTTAGTCGCAGTGTTCCATAGGGTAAATATACAAATTTTGGTTGAGATCGGTGAAACGGTGTTGATTTGTGCCAAAGGGCCTAAATGCAGGGAATGGAGTGGTCTGTCCGCAATTTCAAGCATACAGTGTTACTCGCAGGGCACCAAAGGGTAAGAATACAAATTTTGGTTCTGATCGGTGAAACGGTGTAGATTTGGACCAAAGGGCCTAAATGCAGGGAATGGGGTGGTCTGTCCGAAATTTTAAGTGGTCAGTGTTACTCGCAGGGTTCCAAAGGGTAAATATACAAATTTTGGTTGAGATCGGTGAAACGGTGTGGATTTGGACCAAAGGGCCTAAATGCAGGGAATGGGGTGGTCTGTCCGAAATTTCAAGTGGACAGTGTTACTCGCAGGGTTACAAAGGTTAAATATACAACTTTTGGTTCAGATCGGTGAAACAGTGTAGATTTGTGCAAAAGGGCCTAAATGCAGGGCATGGGGTGGTCTGTCCGAAATTTAATGTTGACAGGGTTACCCCCAGGGTTCCAAAGGGTAAGTATACAAATTTTGGTTCAGATCGGTGAAACGGTGTAGATTTGTATACATAACAGACAGACAGACAGACAGACAGACAGACAGACAGACAGACAAACTTTGTGCTTTATATATATAGATGAAGTGCTTCCCCTTTTTTCAAAATATTTCACGCTTAAACCCACCCCTCTCAAAAAATCCCCTCCCCCCAACCCCCAAAAAAGAAAATGAAATATTTTCAAATTTTTTTGAGTGTTTTCAATGAAAATCTCCCCTTTTGTACATCTGCTCCTAATAGTGAAAATCGACATCTCTTCATTCTATAAGGTGTTCTCGGAGCGTTTCTTTAAGTGCTTTATTGAGCTAGGTAAACAAAATTAATGTAAAATATGTAACCATTGTGACTTGGCGAACATAAATTATTATTTCAATGCCATTTTGAGGAGATCAAATATCATAAGTAAAAAGTAGTGCGAATATCGGAGTAGATATTTCTGCTTAAAACTAGTACAGTTTATAATGTATTATTTATCAAATAATTCAAATAATTTTTGTTAGAAACCAATTTGTAAACAAAAGAGAATGTTAATTTTATCACAGCAAAGTAAAATGGTGTAACAACATACTGAAAATAATATATACCTGCAAATATGTACGCAGTGAATGAATGCTGCCGGAATGCGTCGTACGTTGGCGGCAAAGTGGCCAAATCGAACGAAGCAGTAACTGTCTGTCTTGCGATAGTCCTTCCATACAGATGCACATGAAGCTCGTTTAGAGAATTGAAGCCCTTTCCGTTGAACAACTCCAGAACAAATTTTTCTCCAGCTATCTTGATATCTTCCTTGGATGCGCCAGGCTGATTGAAAACTTCGACAGTTTTCCGAAGATCTTCGTTGTTTTTGAGAATGCCCTATGGACGCTTCTTCCCTTTGCTAGAAACAGCCGAAGTTGTGTCACATCCGCTCACGGCATGCGCAAATAGCACACAACTTTTCATCTCGCCGATATCTTCCTGAATGTTTGTGATAGGGAAAATCTTTCCAAGAGATTTTGAGTTTCCAGGACTGTAAAAATGGATGTTGTTGTTCTCTCTTGCTTTTGCCAATAACATGCATTGGACATCAATACCTGACGCTATAACAGTAACAGCATAATCTTCGGCATCTAGAGACAACGCTACGTCGACAATTAGTGTATCTGCGTCCCCTGTCACCTGACTAACAGCAACTCCAGCATTTCTAAGCTCCTTTGTCAAAGTAGAGATGAACCGTCCATTGTTTTTGGTGTTACTTAGAAAGTCTTCCTGGGAAGTGGAAACCATTGTGTTGGAATCGAAGACAATATCTATGGACGTCCGCTTCCCCGCACGGCGTGCCTGCTCCTGGTTCTTCGTGCTTGGAGTCTGATCGTAGTTGCCAAATACAATGGTAAAGTTTGAAGGATAGTGCTTGCTTATGTACAACTTGTAGGACTGGATTTTGTCACCAAAAGTTGCAGGTCTTGGCCATACAACGGTATGCAAAAGCAGACCTCCATCAACGACTACTTTGCGTTGTTCTTCAAAATCTTTGGGGGCTTCTGAAGATTTGAAAAGGTGTTGAAGTGCTGACTTGGCTGTTTTTCTCAATAAGGATGAATCGAAGAGAGCTGGAGGCGTCGGTGCAAGCTCGTACTTCAAGAACTCCACGATTTCCGCTTCCGATTTCATCACACATATGATTCGCATGAAAAGTTAGTGCGGGTTGACCGGGACGATGTCATCACGAATTTTTAGTTGGCATCCAACAACTGAAAAAGGGACTACGCGGCTTTTTCTTGCGAGCTTGAGACCCTCAAAACTTTTCCCCACCATTTGTTGTATTGCTTCTTCACCACTTCTCGAGCCTTGTCGCTGTTGTCTGCAACTACGCCAGTGGAAAGCGATTGAAGACTTTCTTTGTTTAAATCCCACGGAGAGCGATCTTCTACCCACGAGCGAAACACTTCTGCGTGGCGGTTCTCCAGCTTCCGCCGCGAGTCTCTCAACTATACCAGACGCATTTTCTACAGCTTCACAGATCGAGATGCACAGTGGAAACGCCGAGACAAAGTGACCCAGTGCGCTATCGTCCACTCCTCGTCCTCTTGTTAAGCCTCCTCGTGATTTCATAGGCCGCATAAGATCCTGTTCTATGGCCATATCTGATCATATTCCAGCCCAAAATCATGCGAGCGTCGGATGTAAAAGTACCCGTTCTTCGTGAAGTTGATGTACTCGTCCTTGGGCATCTTCTGATCTAACCTAAGCATTTGATGTAGGTACAAGTTGGCTGACTTAGCGTAGTGAATATGCCCTGCAGCGTGCAGGTATGGCAACATCTTCGATAAGCAGTACAAATGGAGGTTCCTATTTGATGTTCTTTCTGCCCGAATAAACAGCCGAACGATTTTCACTTGCCTGTAGTTCTCCGCCCACAGCTTCGCTGTCCGGTTAGCTTCTGACAGAGTCTTCATCTTGTCTTCCATGTACCCCATGACCCGAGTTACAACTTGATATTCGCATACTTTTTTCGGTGTTAGTTTTCCTTCTAAAACCTTTTAAAACACAAACAACGCCCATCGGATCGTCGAGTGGCTTCTTACACAAAATGCAGTCTTCAAAACTCATTTTTATGACAACTGCTAAAATAACACTTTTACGGCATAACACACATCGGCCAACGACCAACTGTTTCAAATTTAGAAACAAAAGAAAACAAGAAGCTCCGCCAATTCGACGCATCAATGATGCGGGCGAATGTGTCAGTTGGCCGCTGAGAAACAACGCAAACACGGGCTGATTCAGATCGCACACCATTGTTTAAATCTCTGTAACTCGGGAACTATTACTTGCATATCAATTATGAATACATCAAATGAAAGCTTATTTTGTCGTCAACAACTTTTATAGAAGACTTGTCTGCGATATTCGTGATAGTTTTCCAACAAACGTCAAAAAAGGAAAACGTGGCACTTTTTTTTTTCGCGGCATTTTTTTCGTTTCCTGTTAGACCGGAAGTATCGCTAACATGCCAACCCATGAATTAACTTATCGCTTATTTTTCTCCTTTAATTTAAGCCATGATAGAGCACTGTAAGCCAAATCGTTCGCTTACAATGCGCATTCCAGCGACACCACCTACTTCTCCAGTATTCCAGGAGTTCAAACGGCTGGAAATCCTGGAAGCCGACACGGGAAGACCGGGGACTTTTAATATGTTGTTAAGAACATCAAATATGACAACTGTACCAATTATCAGCTTTACTAAAAAAATTTCAAGGTTTTGACCGTTTTTAGACTAAAATTCCTGGGCTATTGCTATTATGGCAAATAATTTTGCTTATTGTATGAGCCATCCTAATACAGGCCGGACGTTTGTTTTATACGAGTGAAAAATCTTAATGGAAGCCTGGAGGCGAGTTACTACAGTACCTGTGTTGTTATCAGCTGCCCCAAGCGGTCCGATGATTGACAAAGCTGTCTCACACTTCTCCTGAAGTACAGTCATTGGCAAATATAATGACGTTCTGTTCGTAACTACGTAACGTGTACTTCCGCGACACGCAAAACTCGACGTTGACTGTACTGTCTGCAAGTCGGTGTCGCCACGTGCTCAAGTCTGGAATTCCATTACATCAGATCGGTGGTGACAAATGTGAAGCGATAGGGTGAGAGATGATTGACTGTGTACAGGCTCACCCGCAGGCTTCAATGTCAAGGGCAATCGTCTAAATCAAACGTCCGGCCTGTAATTAGGTAAAGTAACGTAATGATATAAAATTCTTCATATTAAGAACGTTTCCTTATTGAAGTTACAATCAGAAGTAAAATACCTTAAGTATTTATTAAATGTATTCCAACTTAGTGAATTATTTATTGATTAAGGTGGAATGAACTTGATAAATACTTCCGGTATTTTACTTCTGATTATAAAAACATGGACGAAATATCTTACAAGTCAAAGCATTACACAGGAAAATATAATTGAATTGAAATTTATACTGATGCAAAACCAGAATAATGCAGAGAAAATACTCAAAATCACCAAGATATTGCTTCGGTATCCACCACAGTGGGGAAGTGCAAGCAAGTTTTTGATCATTTACATTATTGAATGAAACTTTAGAGGCATTTTATAGATATTTTTGGTGTCTCCATCGTAGCACTTGTTGATTTCACCTAGCCTAAGGAAATGAAAATGACGGGCGGGCAACACGGTGAATACCAGACCGGTGGTCAAGCCGTCATAAACATTCCAAGTGTACAAACTCCTAACATGAAGTCTCCATACAAAAAAAGAAAAGTTTTAGCCCATTTTAAAAATTGTAGATTTCGCATTTAGCCTATGTAGAATTTTGGTATAATTTTCGCATTTTGTCGTGTTCTCGAAACACAATAAATATTTTTTACATGCCGCGAAAAGTGAAAATACAAGAATTCAAGCCATTATGAGTATTTCGCGTTTTATCGCATTTACGAAAAAATAAATCACCTTCCGTACACATACGGTATAAAGAGACACAAGATCTCAAAATATCATGTTTGTGTGTTGAAAAGTTCCAAAGAAAATGGAAATTGTATTATATTGTGAGAGTTAAAACCTTAATTCAATAAACGTATTTTCAATTAGATTAGAACCGGTTTTGGCCATAATTTGACCTTCCTCGGCAGATCAGATCTCAGATAAATCAAGTTCAGTAGTTAGTATTTCACTAAAAATGTTTCTAACGAAGGTTGTTATCAAAAATGTGTATAAAATAGTAGTAGTCTAAAAGCTTAAAATTTTAAAAGTCAGATGTGTTACAAGTAGCCTACTGTACAAAGGTGAAAGACAAAATTCTTAAAAAAATCAACTTGATGTTGAAAATGTAGATATTGTAGTCATGCATAGAATTTTTTGCCTAATTTCAATTTTGAAAAAATAGGCTTATGAGATCACCTTTTGTCCGTGTGTGTATGCGTGTATGTGTGTGTGTGAGGAGTGTGTGCCTCCCCCCTAATAACTTTTAAACGGCTGGAGCGATTTCAATGAAACTCGCTACGTTCATAGCAATATACCGGGTGACCCCTACCGTGCCCATGAGATTATGTTACGTCTTACCAATCCAACATGGCGGCTGTGCGAAATATTTCACCAGCATTCAATATCTCCGAAACTATTCCCGATATCACCCTGGATTTTTTACGGTGATAAAGGAAACTACTAGAAGTTCAACTATGTGACTTTTGAAAAACTGGTAACTACAAAACCAACATGGCGGCCACGCGAATTTGCGACTTTTAAATAGACTTTTCTCGCAATTTAACCAACCAAACGCAATAAAACTTGGTACAGTATATGTTTATACACATTGTAATGCACCGACATCTAACTTGGTTCAATTGTTTACATAACCACAAGATGGCGGATGTGCAAAATATTCCACCGGCATTCTATATCTCTGAAGCTATTAGCGGTATCACCCTGAAATTTTGTACGGAGATAAAGGATACTACTGGAAGTTCATCTATAAGACTTTAAAAAACCGGTTAACTACAAAACGAACATGGCGGCCGAGCGAATTTGAAATTTTTAAATAGAACTTTCTCGCGATTTAATATTCCAAACGCAATGAAATCTGGTACAGAAAATGTTTATACACATCGTAATGGACTGGTATCTAATTTAGTTCAATTGTTTGCAAAACCTCAAGATGGCGGCTTTGCAAATTTTAAAATTAAGTTTGTAATTCTTGTGTCGTAATCATGTGATCGAAGTGAAAGTTTGAATAATGAACCTACACAGTAATTTTCCTTTAATAGTACACTAGCAGAAGTACCCGTTCTTCGAACGGTGTTCGTAGTTAACACCAGACATTATCAATTGAGCTACTGTGCAATGGTTAGCGGTTTGTCATTCCATCAAGTTTATCAGAACGAAGTTAGTTTATTGGGAATATCACACACACTGTTAATTTAAGGCCCTTAAAATGTAGTTTTCGGAGACCCTTTATAGATTCCCGAATTATCTGTCTCACCTTGAGAAGCGCAACATATGCTTTGGTCGTCCTTGTAGGATAATTTTTATATTTCGCATATTTTAGCATATATTGAGGAGTTTTTCTCTATATCCACCCTTCTACTGTATGAAAAGTACGGTGAAGAGTTTTATAAATGATTGGTGTATTGACTCTCATGGTTACCATACCTAATTTTAAGATGCATCAAGCATCCGAACACGAGGTATAGGCGTACATAAAGATACACAGAAAGACAGACAGACAATTCTATTGTCTACAACATATTAGCCAGATATCCAAATATGGGTATTGTGCCCTTTTAGCAAGAAATATGCCAATCACAGTATACCAGCGTAGCTCAATTCGGGATTTTCGGGGTAGCGGTAAGTTCACCCACTCTGTGACTCACATATTTGGATTAATTAGAGGATACACTTGCAAAAATAACAACAAAATCAACTCCTATTTTAACACATTTAATTAATAAAAATTATGGCGCTACAAACAATTAAACAATTAAATTACTGACCCATAATCATCTACTTGTTCCAAATGAACAAGGAATAACATAAGAATAAAACAATTATTGTATTGAAACATATGGTTTCCATATAAACCAACAATTCCTAATTATTTTTTCTTCCATAAAGCATCAACTGTAAGTTTCATATAACTCCGAGCTCCTTTGGCTCAATGCTTTCCATAATAATGGTGTCATTCTTTGTACACCTCCAATACTACTTTTTTATATTTTCTTAATCAACAAAACAAATGTATAATTACATTTAAAATTACATGTTAATTATCTAACTCAATATTTGGGCATTTCACAGGTTTTCAGCTGTTATCATCTCTCTCTAGTTTTACAAATACATTAAGGTAATCAGGAAATTACTTGTGTACTCCAGAGTATGAAGATACTTGACACAGTCAAAAAACTATGGTCACTCCCGGAACCTAGTTGCCTTCAATTAACTCATGGAATCCTACTTCCATACAACATTACAATAGGGATTGTTATTTATTTCATATGTCTTATAAGACCATTATTACATAAAAAACTACGATCTGAACAGGCAAGCGGAAATATCATTCTACAAGGACCTCGGTTCAACGCCCGGGTCGTTAACAACTTTAAACACTCCTGGTGTATTCATTACTCCTTACAAGACGGCCTTCAGACACCCCTCCTGCTCCGAGCGTCTGACCGTGCTACTCGAGCGTTATTTATGACTATGCGGGAACCCTCCCGTCTAGCCTAAGCTAGAGCTCTCTTTAATGCTTTACAAGCAGCTTTTCGTTCATTCTCAATTCTTTGGGGAGACCTGGCATTCTACTCCTCGTTTAAATTCAACAATATTATTGGGCTCATAAACCACATTCGTAATCTTGGCATTTATTAATTATGAAATGTCCTCATTGATTGGGGAAGAGTATACACATTCTACGACGAATAATAAAGGGGCTTTCACAATAAGGAGATTCTGAGTTCGAATCTCTTCACATGCCTCGGGAACCATTCCCATATAGAGGACTATACAAAATGCGATTTAGGGTCAGCCTATAGCTTATAAGACCTACGCTCAATACCATACATTTGCTCCCTTTCAATACAACATACACAATGGCCTCGTGATACTACGTCACAAATAGAGGACTTATACCAATTCTCAATTCGCTACAATCAACTACCTCTCATAAGTAATTTACCAAGTACATTAACTTTTACGCGTTCCTAGCGTGACATTTTATTTTAATTGCGCTCTTTTGCGCTATACTTTATTTTTAAGCCTAGCGTCATCCAAAGAACTGATAATATCATATTAACAATTGATACACATCTCAATTTTTATATTATTCTTTTCCTTTGACAATAACTTTCTCTCTTTTAAAGAACATGCATTTGAACATCATGTCTATACTTTTTATTAAGGCTCTAACGCTCTTATATTCACATCAATTAATTTGATCTTTATTTAGTATTTCCTTACTTGGTTATTATTATTATTCATTTCATATCTTCATTCTTTACAAAAAGCTCAAAAGCTATTTCTTTCATATAACTCAAATTTACTTTTATTTAAATATCTTTCATGATAATTATTAATATTTCGCTTGCTCTTATGACATTCGTCAAATACACTGACATTTTATTCATATATTTCATCTACTGGATTTATTCTTTTACATAATTATTTATAGTTTCTCAAATTTCTATTATTGTTCAGACCGCGTTCTTGTTTATTCAGTATTTATTTATTTAAACACATCCCTTTTACTCAAAAACTCCGGTGGATTTGTACACAATCATTTCCTGACACCAAAATATAATGAAATTCATTACTCACATGTTTTTAAGGTCGTCTCATGACCTTTATCCTTGTGCGGTGTTTCATTTTGGCCCACTTTGAAACTTACTCCATATTGTAGAAATTCATCTCATGTACAAACACTTCTTGACACATATTCAATACACTTAACATTGACAACATTTTTAATACACTGGTGTATCCATTTAGAACACACAATAAACACTAAAAAATATTATTTTAACACACAATCTTGATAGATTTACACTTCACAACTTTTGATCACTAGGTCGTATTTTCCTAGCCTATCACACGTGACCTCTTAATCTCCCGTTTCCAAGGGTGAAACTTATTCAATGTCGGCTTCCTATCCTGCAGAATACGAAAGTCTCGAAACATCTACTTTTCCCTGGAATCCTAATTCTTCGAATCCTATTCTGGATGACCGGCTATTTCTCTAGCTTGAACGGCTTCCTTTTTTTAGATCTAGTTTATCGATCCTAGTGAAAGTCTGTTCGGATCGAGGTCCCCTCGATAACCTATCGATGATCGATGGATTTATTTTATAGCAGCTAGTACTTCTCGAGTCTAGTGCTTTAGAATAATTCGTCTGCTTTCTGGAGATAATGTCTATAGTCTCCGTTCTTCTTTGTTTATTCGGTTCTCGCACTCCTACTTTTCTGAAATACGTTGCGAACCTTACTCTGTTTTTCCCTATTTGGGTTCTTTAAATTAGATAACTGTTTATCTTTCTATTACGGTACTTCCGTATGTTATGATATTTTCGATCGTTTATTCAAAGACCTATCGCCTTACGTCCAACGTTCGCAGCCTGCTCTGACTATATCTTACGAACTTTTCACTGTAAACTTGTGTACTGTCGGACCTAAACCCTGTAACTAGGATTTTCCTAATTTTTCAACATGGCGATACTTTAATATTTCTTCTTTACAACTCCTTATGGAGGCACGCAAGTTATTAATACTGCGACGCCTGTGGCTATCAGAAATTAATTCTGCGGTGTAATACAGCGTTTCTCCCCTCAAGGAGTACTGGTAAACTGTCTTCGGTGTGAAGCAGAGTAACAGCCCACACGGCTGTCAGAATACTGATGCGTAGCAACGCCCCCCTCGGGCTGTTTGGAACTGGTTGTACTGATGCTCCAGCGTCACGTTCCCTGGACTGTTTGAAACTGCATGATATGTACAGCACCTCCCCTCACGGAGTCTGTCGTGAACTGCATATACTGTTGATGCTCCAGCGTCACGCCCCCCTGGACGGACTAATACTGCATTGACTGATATAACTTCACGTCCCCTGGACTGAATAATTCTTGGCGTTGATGATGCTCCAACGTCACGCCCCCCTTGACGGACTAATACTGCATTGACTGATATAACTTCACAAAGCTCGTCTTCTCAATGTTAAATAATCTCATTGCGCATAAGAATCGATCGTGCAATTCGGAGATATTAATTAATTTCTCGTCCTCAACTGTGTGGGTGTTGCTGTTCATTTGCATTCTCCCCTCTCCACAGACCTTGGTAAATCCCCTATGACGTCTACTTGCGTTTGCAGTTTTCCCCTGTGCAATTATTAAAGGGTTTTTCTTTACACAAAAATCTCTAATTCGAAATGATTCACCGTACTGTAATTGTTTACTTATTTTTATACTCGTAAACGGGTTAAATTTAATTATTCCTCTTCTGGCGCATAAGCGGTGTTGTCGTTTTTAAGCAAGCTCAGCTCGATTTCCGAGTCAGGCTTCCTTGTCTAACAGTCGGAATTTTCCACTCGGTTATTAATACTCATGACCAGCTCCTTCTGAATGTCAAGAGGCGTGATCTCATCTCTCGAACACCTGGCTCGCGCTGCTTGCACAATGTTAGGCTAGAATCCTGGCTTGATCTTTCTCTATGTTACATTAGAAACTGTACGTTTCTTTCATTTCTTCCCCAAATACATGGATTCGACCTCCTTGGACCCTATGGCACATGGGTTCATCTTTCCCCTCCTTAGGTAAATAAATTTTCGAAAAATTTTGAGGAAATTTATTTCAATTAATCTTATCTTTCTTTATTCGTCGAAGCCATCATAACGTTGTCCGTACCTTCCGTCTCTTTTTATTTCTTTAAAGTCGTATCCGGTGATTGTGTAGGTCGGGTATGCTCTGTCCCTACCCTTTCTTTCTTTTTCCTTTATTCGTCTGGGCTTTAAGTCCCCAGAACCTCATTCTTCCTTACGGGTTTGGTCTATCCCTACCCGTTTCCTTATTTCATCATTCTCCTTTCTTAAATTGAAATTTTCTTCTTCAACAAAATCAATTATTTCTTTGATTTCCCAATATAATTTCTCCAATTCGCATTCGCACTCGAATGCTTGAGCTCTATTTTCTATTTCTTCCTTATTCTTGTTTATGTCAAAAGCGGATTCATCTCTAAATTGTTCCATAACCAGGGCTTGTTCATTTGCTTCATCGAAATCTTCGGGAGGGTAATATAATTTCAAATTTGCTGAATTCATGGTCACTTCGTGATCCGTTTCACAGTGCCGAATTCTATATGCGTTATTCCTCAAATTTCTGATTATTTGATACGGTCCGTGGTACATTTTCTGGAACTTCTTGTACACACGGTTCCCTGGATCCGAAATGGCTGGTCTTTTTACTAACACCATTTCTCCTGCTAATAATGGACGATGATACCTCTTATGCCTATTTCTTCTTTGCCTCCTGTCGGCTTGAACTTTTAGGTGCTCAAAGGCTCTTCTAATACGTACATCTCTTCCAGGCTGAGCGTCTGCTGGCCTAGGAATTACCAGACTCCAAGGTCTCTCTGGTTGCTCATTCCGATGTAACGTTATGGGTATCTCTCCCGTGGATTCATGGATTGTATTATTTATACAAAATTCGATAATATCCAAGATATCTATCCACTTCCAATTTTCTTCGGCACAGTATATTCTACAGTACTTGGCCGTCTCTCTCATCACTCTTTCTACAGGATTTGCCTCAGGATGGCGAATACTTGACAAATTCTGACGTATTCCAAGTATTTCTAATTCTCGTCTGAACTCTACACTGGTGAAACAACTGCCGTGATCCGACAACAAATTCTCAGGTTTTCCCAGAATCGGTATCACTTTTTCTTTTAGTCGTTTTTGGTACTAGTCTTCTGTATGGGAGCAAGGACAACCATTTTAGTGAAGACATCCATAGCCACCATTATGTGTCAATTTCCTCTTCTTGCCTTGGGCAAAGGTCGAAGTTATCAATAGATATGATTTGACCTGGCCTTTCGGGCAACAATGGTATAGGCTTTTGCCTCATCAGAAATGCATTAGGTTTGATCCTTTGACATAAATCACATGTCTTTAACGTGTCCCTTACAGTTTTTCTCAGTCTCGGCCATACAAATGCTTCTTTCAGCATCGAGACTGTTTTGTCGACTCCCATATGTCCGAACGATCTATGGGCTAACCATACTATTTTCCTCTGCAAAATTGCAGGTACAACAATCCTTAATTTGGTATGGTCAGAGTCCACAAACTTATATAATAATCCATTATAAAACGTGTAGTCTTGAGCTATCTTATTAGCTTCCGTGTACGCTGGTGTTCCCCTTCAAGGAAAGATATGAGCATGTTCATCCATGGATCCTCACGTTGTCTTTGACTAATGCTTCTTAACTCATTTAGAGTACGCTGATCCCTGTCTTCCAAATCTATAGCCATTACTTCCTCTTCTGTGGACTCTGGCTGTCTACTTAAGTAGTCTGGAACTATATTTTCCTTTCCTGGGCAGTATTCTATCTTGACATCAAACTGTTGAATGTATAAAGCCCAACGCATCAACCTTTGACTGGATAAATCAGTCTTCATAAAAAAGGTTAAGGCTTTATGATCCGTTCTTAGAATGACCTGAAACCCATATACGATCTTTCGCCAATATTGCAACGCGTGCAATATCGCTAACAGCTCGATTTCACTGATCGTATAATTTTTCTCGTGTGGTTTCAGTCTCCGACTTGTGAAAGCTAGATAATTTTTCTTATCAGGGTTTTCCGGGTTTTCCTGATATAGCATTGCCCCTATTCCAATCTGGGATGCGTCTGTTTGAATGATAAATCTCTGATTAAAATCAGGATATCCTAGCTTTACGTAATTTAAGAGCATTTCCTTGGCCTCCACGAATGCTTTTTCTGTTTCCTCCGTCCATTTCCACTTGCCCCCCTTCTTCAGAAGGTCCTGTAGTGGTGCAACAGTTTTTGTGTATGATGGACAATGTCCTGAGAAGAATCCAATCAATCCTAAAAACTGGCGAACGTTCTTCACCTTAAAAGGCCTTGGAAAATCCCTTATCGATTCCAATTTGCATGGATTTGGTTTAACACCATCCTTGTCAATCACATGAGTAGTGGTTTTGTGGGGGTTCACGGCCCTCCACCTCCACACCCTCCACACAAGATGGCGGCAGCCCGATAACTCCCGAACCCGTGGTTGGATTTTAACAAATGAGGTGTTGTTGAACTCGGGCTAACCCCCCCTTTCCAATGGACAACATATCTCCACCCTAAAATAAAACCTACCCCTACTAGGGGTGAAATTGTAATTTTTTAGAGAATCTCTCTTTCCAATTGCAACATGTGAGAGTTTGAATGCCGATATGGAATGTAACGTTGTTCTACATAAAGTGCATGTGTTCGGTGAATAGCCACTATGAATTAACATGCTTGTTTTTGTTTTTTACGCATGTCCACTCATGGCTTTTGTAAGAGGGTGGGGTAGCGGATCCCTGTGGATGGGTTATTGTTGACGGGTCATTGTTGGCGGGGTCATTGTTGTCGGGTCATTGTGGTCGAGTCCTTGTGGACAAGTCCTTGTTGACAGGTACTTGTGGACAGGTCCTTGTGGACAGGTCCTTGTTGACAGGTCCTTGTGGTCGAGTCCTTGTGGACGAGTCCTTGTCCCTTTGGACTGATCCCTTTGGACAGGTCCCTTTGGCCTGGTTCCTACGGACTAGCCCATGAATTTATTTAAATTATGTCAAAGGGCCTAACTACATTTGTATGTGTTGAATTGACGTTGTTCACTAATCCCCCACTACTATAATGGGATAACGATATGAAAGGAAAGTGACGAAATACATGTGAACATACAAGGGATCTAACTTGGTGGATGGATGTGTTCTAACGAGTCATTTGTAGTTGAAAGAGAATAATACATGTTCTTAAGATGTTAAAACTGAGGAGATGGCACGTGCAGTAAGACGTCTTGTTATATTTCCTGTGTCATATTACAGACATGACAGAGAGCGCGCAGATCTGTTGCTATTACAAACACTGCAGTAATTTGAAACCGCAAGTGTTCATTAAGACAATGGATGATGATCATGCAAAGTTAGCAGTTATTGGATATTACACAGGTGTTCCTTCCGGTGTCATGTTGCTGACATACCAGAGAGCGCACACTGCTGTTGCTATGACTAACGCTGCAGTAATTTGAAACCCCATATGTTGATTAAGACAATGGGTGATGATCATGCAAAGTCAGCAGTCATTGGATACCACACAGGTGTTCCTAGTGTACTTTGGACTCTCAAATGTATTGGGAAAGGAATTGCAATGATCTGCAAAAAACTGCTGACACGAGCGATGAGAGTTTATATAAGAGGGGTGTCATATATCTCCCTACTGTCAGACTTTATTACTCGCTTTGAGTGAACAGTGCTCTATTACTGCTCAAGAGTTGTAAAAAAAAGCCGTTTTGGTAGAAAATCATTAAATTATTTTGCAAGGTAAGTACTTATTATTAATGGATTGTAGTCTTTTATTACTAATTGATGTTGAAGTTATTGATTGGAATGTATTTATCGATTGATTGATTGATTGATTGATTGATTTATTTGTTTGCAGATAATTGGGTACCTGTAGGTTACCAGATTCCTACAATCTGTTCATTCAGTGACAGCAGTTGATAAATTATAAAAAGGTAAGTGCCCCTCTAATAACTTTTAAACAGTTTGAGTGATATTTTCCAATGTTCACCACTACATGTCAGTGAAAATGGTATATTTGACAGTCAAAAGTTGGAACTACTTGACCATGGTGTGTAAAGCTAATTTTGTAGGTTAGATTTTGATTACCGCTCTATTAAGTCTGAATGTTCATTGCTAGGTGTCAGTGTCAGAGGGAATATTTAAAGACTTAACCTCAGTTCACCTAACATAACCTAACTTTACCTAACTTAACCTTGTCATGTGACATGTTTTACAAGTTTAAACTTGTTTTAAGACTGGCTATGACGTCACACTTAGCTCACTTAACTAGCGATCGCTGGTTTCTATCACGTGACATGTTCTACAAGTTTAGACTTGTTTTAAGACTGGCTATGACGCCACACTTAGCTCACTTAACTGGCGACCGCTGGTTTCTACCACTCTATCAAGTTCTAATGTTCACTGCTAGGTGTCAGTGACAGTGGTATATAGTAACCCCCAGTTAGAACTACAGAAAGTTAGACTTGCTAGGAGTTCACAGATGATTGATTTAAATACCCTGCTATAACCATTGACTGTAATATAATTAAACTATTTATATTGTACTTTTTGTTTTATCTTTTATTAACATTGCTGATTTCTTTCTTTTATAGGTAATTTCGAAAGTGATCATAATGTTCAAGTGTGGTGACTGTAAGAAACAATTCTCAAGACCTGACAACCTTCAACGTCATGCAAGTACAAAACATAATCAGAAAATGTTTGTGTGCAGTCATTGTGCTACAATATTTAACAGACAAGATAGTCTTACACGACATGTAAATTTAATGCATGTCAGTTCAGCACCATTTTCGTGTTCAGTTTGCGAACTTGGTTTTTCTGCTGTAAAGCGATATCAATTCCACATGGTTGAAGTGCATGGAGAACAACAAGAATTGAAATCTGTAAAACCATCAACTAGCACGGAACCTTTAAATGAATGTGATGCTCAAAAGCGTAAACGTTCTCAAGATTGTGAAAATAGTTGTGCAACAAAAAGAAAAAAGAATGGTGAACCTTCAATAACACATTGTGATGTATGTAATATTGATATACCTTCTTCAATCATTCATGGACATTTACGCAGTATTCAACATAAAAATAACACTTTCCATGAAAGAAATTCTGGAAATATTCAACAAATTGGTAGTGCATTTAAAAGTCGAATTGCTAGTTATAGACTTTATAGTAAAGAAAAAACTCAAAGTATTGAATCATTTTTAAAAAATGTTCATCCTGCTGTGTTTGGCTTAGTAGAAAATGTTTTATTAGAGCATAAAACAATTAAAATGAATTTTGAACTTTTTGGCCTCTATGTAAAAACTGGGAGCGAAGGTGAAATTACGGATATCAAATCCATTAATACAAAAAACATAATTGTTAGCGAATCAACTAATATTAGTGATATATATCAAAATATTTCAAGTGCTATCATTGTGAAGAGTGAAGAGTTCCAGGAAAGGGAGTCAGGCTGGGCGTTGGTTGAAGTACTTTATTTAGAAACCAACCTGAATAAATACAACCCCCTTCGAGCTTCATCATATATTGATTTACCAGGATGGATCAAACGTAAGAATGCTTGTGTAAACGTTATGAATAATGATGACGCATGCTTTGCGTGGGCTGTAAACTCAGCTCTCCATCCAGCAGTGGAGCATCGGTATAGAACATCATCTTATCCTCACTATTCCTCAGTGTTAGATTTAAAAGAAATGGAATTTCCTATGGCGATAAAAGACATTCAACGTTTTGAAGAGCTGAACAATGTAAGTATTAATGTTTATGGAATTGAAAATAAGAGTATAGTTGGTCCTCTATATTATACTCAGGAAAAAAAGGATGCTCATGTAAATTTACTATACATAACTGAAGGTGAAAATGCCCACTATTGTTGGATAAAACATTTAAGTAGACTTGTTGGTAGTCAAGTATCAAAACATAAATCTAAGAAGTGGTTGTGTGATGGCTGTTTGCTCTATTTTACAAAAGAGGACAACTAACTCAACATCAAAAATGGGGGTGTAATCATGTGTGTACGGTATTACCGACTCCTAAAAATAACATTCTAAAATTTAAGGATTATGAGAAACAGCTTCGAGTACCATTTGTTATATATGCTGACCTCGAGGCTTTGCTAAAACCATTTAATACATGTTCATCGAATCCAGCCCAACCTTTCACCAACACTACTCACATTCATGAACCTTTTAGCTTTACATATTATATTAAATGTAGTTATGATGACTCTTTAAATAAGTTTGAGCTCTATAGAGGACCTGATGCACCTAAAGATTTTATGGAAAGGCTTGAGAAAGATGCCGTCCGTATATCCTCTATTTTAAATACGATCATTCCAAAGGAGCCACTAACTTCATTAGAGCAAATGAATTTTGAAACTGAAACTAATTGTTTTATATGTGGTGAATGTTTATATACAGACAGGGTTCGCGATCATGACCATTTAACAGGAAAATATCGTGGTGCGGCTCACCAAGAATGTAATTTAAATTATAGAGTAAGTAAATTCATTCCGGTCATTCTACACAACGGTAGCAAATACGATAACCACTTTATCGTTAAAGAATTTGTAGCTTCAGATGTGAAAATTGATGTTATTGCAAATAATAAGGAACAATACATATCGTTCACAAAATACATCAAAACTAGCAATAAAAAGACCATTAAACTGAGATTTTTAGATTCATTCCGCTTTATGTCGAGTAGTCCTGATAAGCTGGCTAGTAATTTAAAATCAGACCAGTTTCGTGAAATACAACGCGTCTTTCCTAAAGAAGATGATTTTAATTTGATTCGTCAAAAGGGTATATTCCCTTATGAATATATTAACTGTGTGGAACGTCTTGAGGAGTGTTGTTTACCACCGAAAAATGCATTTTACAGTTCCTTAAACACAAGTCATATCAGTGATCAGGAATATTTACATGCACAACGTGTATGGGCACAGTTCCACATTCAAACTTTAGGAGAATTTTCAGACATATATTTGAAGACAGATGTGTTGTTATTAGCAGATGTTTTTGAAAATTTTCGGAATGTTTGTATGAAAACTTATGACCTTGATCCTTGTCAGAATTTCACAGCTCCTGGGTTAAGTTTCAGTTCAATGTTGAAAAAAACGAAAGTAAATTTAGAATTAATGACTGATATAGACATGATCAATTTTATAAAACCATCAATTCGAGGTGGATTAAGTCAATGTAGTGGACGGTACTCTAAAGCGAATAATAAATACATGCCTAGCTACAACCCTTGTGAAGAGTCAAAGTATATTGTCTACCTCGATGCAAATAACCAATATGGTTGGGCTATGAGTCAATATCTACCACTGAAAGATTTTCGCTGGCTGACACAACCTGAAATTGATGTCTTACATGTTGACACTCTTAATGAAAACGATGATAAAGGATATATTTTAGAGGTAAATCTTGAGTACCCTAAAGAGTTACATGATGATCATAATGATTTACCATTTTGTCCTGAGAATATGAAATCTCCATACATCACATCACGAACAAAAATGTTAATTGCTAATGTAAATGATAAATGTAAATATGTAATACATTATCAAAACTTGAAACAGTGTCTACAGCATGGATTGAAATTAACTAAAATTCATCGCGTATTGCAATTTCATCAGTCAGCATGGCTCAAACCGTATATTGATCTAAACAATAATTTAAGAACGCAATCAACAAACGCGTTTGAAAAAGATTTTTATAAACTGATGAATAATAGTGTTTTTGGAAAGACTATGGAGAATGTTGATAAACGAGTTGATGTAAAGCTGATAACAAAGTGGGAGAATGATGGTAAAAGGTATGGTGCGAGCAACTTAATAAGCAAGCCTAACTTTCATAGCTGTTCAATTATTCATGAGGATTTAGTTGTAATACAAATGAATCGTCTTAAAGTAACTTACAACAAACCCATATATGTGGGTTACACCATTCTAGAATTATCAAAAACACTTATGTATTAATTTCACTATGATTATGTAAAGAAAAACTATCTTGATAATGCTAAATTACTCTACACAGACACAGATTCTTTTATTTATGAGTTTAAAACTGATGATTTTTACGAGGATATCAAAACTGAGCTAAATAGGTTTGATACAAGTGACTACCCCAAGGATAATATTTACCATTTACCTCTAGTAAACAAAAAGGTTCTTGGGAAATTTAAGGATGAATGTGCTGGTGTTATTATAGACACCTTTGTAGGCACAAAATCTAAATCATACAGCTATATGACAATTGATGATGTAGTAGTAAAAAAAATTAAAAGGAGTGAAAAAGAATGTTGTTAGTAAAGAGTTAGATATAAGTGATTATAAAAACTGTATAGTTAGTAACCCACCTGTATTATATAAGAAAATGTGTGTATTTAGAAGTAAAAATCATCAGCTACATACCAATTTGTTGAACAAAGTTGCTTTAAGTAATGAAGACAACAAACGATTCATTATACCCATCACATTTAATACTCTTGCTTGGGGAAACAGTCGTATTGACGACTATTACTTTACTTAAGTCTAATGATCACTATATTGTAATACTTGTAGTGTTTTTTATATTGTAATATTTTTTGTAAAAACTGTGAGTAGAATGTATAATGTTAGGCTACAGTAGTTTAGTAAATATAAGATGAGTAATACATTTTGGTGTAAAATGTTTGCTTTTGTATATTACGAAAAAGATTTTTAAAAATTTACTGAATGTGTGAACTAAACAAGGGGAATTTAAAAAATGTAAAGTGGAAATTGTAAATATCCATGTGTGAAAAAGTGAAATGGCTATCACCATTTTAAAATTAAAAAGACATTGTAATCTGATAAACCTCGTTTTTTATTTCACAACAACAAAAATGTACAGAATGTGTAAACTAAACAAGGGAATGTAAAAATGAAAAGTGGAAATTGTAAATATTCATGTGTGAAAAAATGAAATGGCTATCACCATTTTAAAAAAATAAAAGATATAGTGATTTAGTGAACCTTATTTATATTTCACAAAAAATGTACAGAATGTGTGAACTAAACAAGGGGAATGTAAAAAATGTAAAGTGGAAATTGTAAATATTCATGTGTGTGTGAAAAAAAAAATTAAAATGAAGAAATGACTATCACCATTTTTAGAATTAAAAGACATTGTGATCTGGTAAACCTTGTTTTATTTCACAACAACAAAAATGTACAGAATGTTTAAACTAAACAAGGGGAATGTAAAAGAAAATGTAAAGTGGAAATTGTAAATATTCATGTTTGAAAAAAATGAAATGGCTATCACCATTTTTTTAAATAAAAGACATTGTGATCTTGTAAACCTTGTTTTTATTTCACAACAAATAGAGCTTTACAAAAATAGAATACAAAAAAATAACAATTCCTCAATCCTTTTCAATGTCCATGTCCACTCATTATTAACTTTCCTTTTATAACACTAATCACAATGACGACTGCCAACCTCTCTCCCACTGAGACATCACAGAATGTCAAAAGTTGCTTAGCTTTTCAACTATACTTTATCCGCTACACGTCTTAATGCAGGATGACTGTGGTGATAAAGGTGCATGCTCGATCTAAAGGATTAATAGGTATATCACCACGCTGCAAAGGTTCTTCAAGATAAGTTCCAGGACCACACAAATAAAAAACCAGGTAGGTAGATTTCGAAAGTCAAGTATTGAATTACTTTGTTAATGACGCCATTGCCAGTAGAGGTCTGGCATGTCATTTTCCATCGATGGTAAAAAGGTTTGATCTTCCTCCTCCTCTGTGGATGATGTTCGTTGTTGCTGCTTTTTTTCTTCATTACACCCGTGGTATGAGGAAACAAAGTCTTTACACTGACTTGTATGACCATGATACAGTTTGACTAGCTGACAAGTAGCACACTGTCGCATAGAGGGTATTTTTGCCATAGCCACTTGCTTATGGTGATCATAATCCGTACATGGTTGCAATTCACTTAACACAGGGTCTTGAGTCCATGATTTTAGTACATGTTGCCAGATTTCTTTCACTGCATTTGCTGCGACATAATAAATGAATGATTTTGGAAGAGCCAATAATTCTTCTTTAGTAAAACTGTCTAGTTTCTTTTTACACAAAAAGAACTTTCCAATCGCTTTATCGGTAGCATCCCCTTTCTCCATGGTATCACGTTGATGTTTACACGTCGCTTGTAGAAATCTCACTGGTGTCATCCACAGGTAAACCTTTAGTTTTAATTTTATTTAACAACTCCCAGCAGGCATTGGTGGATAGCCAATGAAACAATTGCCACACCTGTGCCAAGGCTTTATGGGTAATATTGTCACAGGGGCAGCGATCCATGAGTGTTTGCAGCGATGGACAGCCCATGTCCATTAAATCGATACATTGACAGTAAGACGCTAAAAATTGTTGTAGCCATTGACGTTTTTCACTACCTTTCACAAATATTACATGGGCAGAAGATAAGTGGGCTTTCATGACCATGTCCAGGTGCTTATATGAAATGGTTCCTTGCTTCCAGTCTAGTTGCATATGAGTTTCAATCCACTGGGTTTGTTTACGGTCTTTATCACACAACAAATCAAACGCATAAGGTGGTTTAAACACCAAATGAGTAGCTTGTGATATCCAAAAAGTGGAACAATCGATGATGGCCACTTCTTTAAATATAAATTTGTTATCTCCAATTTTAAACCCTTGACAGTCGACAATCAGTGTACGCAACATGTTCACTCTTGTCTGGATCAAGTCCAACTGACCACAGACTGACAATTGTTCAGTAAGGTGTACCCATGTCATTTACTTACAATCCATTCTAGTAAAAGAAAAGAAAAACATCGAGTAGTCACTATAGAGGTTAGGATATGACAGGGGGGGGCATAAGAAATAATAATATAACAACAACAACCAATTTTTTTAATTTCATTATTTTATTAGCATAACAAGTTTTACATTCTTTTTCATTCTAGGATAGAGGCGGTACCATCTCATACAACAAAAAAGCCTTTTGTGTTTATAGTGTCCATAACACCGATGATATCCCAATGTCTCTAAACTGGATGTTTTTAACTGTGAGCTGCTCACTGAAGCACTGCCGGCACCATAAAGTCCACACGTATCATAACTTTTTTCATCACTCAGAGGCATGAGTGAGGGGTAACTTGAATGACAGGGTATATTACCCACCTCCATTCTGCACAGGTAGGGGCAGGCAGGTGACCAGCGCTGATGTTCCTGCATGGGTTCATCGCTCTCTTGCCATTGGTCTAACATGATGGGGCAAAACACACATTTCACTTCATCTCTTGTTTTTAAATAGTAGAATCCAGCGGCCGCTAAGGCTTGAGGGTTTATAAAAGGCACCGGCCATGTGGCAAATGTCTTGAAACGTTGTTCCTCAGATTTTAAATTCATGGATGTAACTTCTCTCGAGGCTTGAAAGCAAGACATGACTGAGCGGTTTGATGTGTGTTGACCTGCTATTTATACACTTGTCACTTGGTTGGACAGTGGATAATAGTTGACTTGTTTGTGATGAATAATCAAACAGTAGGCTGTGGTATTGGCTGGAACATTGTCATGCGTTTCAAAATCTAGTCGAATGTCAATATTGGATGGTTTGACAGACTCTTCCAAGTAGGAACAGTCAAACACAATCAGTGGTGCCCTTGTCTTAAAAGCTTGGGGTGACAACATTGGACAATTCTCTTTTTGAAAATACGACCATCTAAATTTAGAAAACAAGTCGTACAGGGGGGCAAACTTATTTTTTGAAAAATCTAAATCCAACCCTTCATAGGGAAACACAGCACCGTTGAGGAAAAGACGTGCATTTCTCAATTGCAGGTGATCGAGTTGCGTGGCATCTTTGGTTTGTTGATACTTGCGATTTGTTTGAAAACCCACAATCATGTAGAGAGGTCTCTCTGTATAGCGGGCTGTTTTTATAGACCAACTATGTGTGTTGGTGGTAGGCAATAACGGGTACTCATGGAGTGCCCAGCTTCTAAATTCCATGGGTAGAGGTATATCTCTCTTTACCATTTTAAGTATGTCCAGTTTTTTGCTATCGTTAAGGGTCACATGAGGCACTTTCCATAGCAAGCGTTGTAGTTGAATTTTTGAATCAATGGGGGCATTGTCGACTCCCTTGAGTGCATTATTATCACTCCTGTCTCTCACCAGATAAAGCACTTGCCTTGCGTTGACCACAATGCGCTGGTGATTTTCAGCAAAGCCTAAAATCAGTTTAAGAGGTAAATATCCAGTAAAGGTGCCATCGGTGTGTACCATCCAGTCATTGGTCGAGTCAGGGCACCAACCCGCCATGCAAAGTGTTTTAGATTCTTCCTCACTATAAGAGGGATATAGTTTCATGACACTGGAAATACCCACATTTCGAGTGCTATCCACTACGATATCGTTAATCACATAACGCACTTCAGAAAACAGAAAGGCGAAAGCATGGTTGGCTAACTTGGATGTAGTGGGTGTAGAGCCATCGGCTTTGGTGAGCCGACCTTCAATCTGAATAACACTTTCATGCGGTAGAGTGTAAATATCTTGGTTGTTGATAACAAATTGAATTCCATCATTGTTATTGAGTCCAGGTGTTTGAGCTTGGTATGAATGCAGATCAATTCTTACCACTCCTGGTTGCTCCTCGATGTGGTTTGCTACCTCTAGGATAGAATTCATCGCGGGGGTTAATGTGGTAACCCAAATGCTGTAAAATCTGCTTGTTCTGAGATGTTAACGTGTATTCACGTGGTAAACAACTAACACCATTCCTAGACGGTGCTGTTGCTTTATATACAAACTTCATAGTGGTTTTAGCACCAACTTGTAAGTCACTGGTGTGGTAGAATCTAGATCAATGAGTTGTTGCTCTCTATTGATCAGTCTCAATGTTATATTACTTATACCATCGACAGCCACAGAATGAAAAAGCACCACTGGAGGGTTTTCACGAATAATATAACCATTTGGCGATGTTACAATAAAGTCATAAAGCGAATGCGATGGTTCTTGATTGGTGTACACTTGACTAATAATATTACACGTCACCGACACATGATGGTCCTCAATGAATTTCACTTCATGGTCTGATTCATGTTTTTTGATGGGCTCCAACACACGTGGTTTAAATCCTAGTAATGGACCAATGGAATCGGGGTGAGTTTTAAAGTCAATTTTGAATGTAGAAAAAAATCTGCAGTGATGAGTGTTGGTATTTCCTACAAGTTCAAACTTGCGCGTTCCTTCGAGAAATGACTTTAAACCATATTCATTGATCAACACCACATAAATGTGTTCATAAATGTCATCTATCGTGTATCCACCAGAGTTCAGGGTGAGCACAGAATCATCATAGTAAAACTTGTTGTTCATATTTTCACGTATGTTGTATATTCGATTGTATGTTTCAAGAGAAACAAGTCCTAAACCATAAGGCTTTTCACTCAATTCGATAGGTGGGTAAAAGTCTAGGCTCACTTCAGGTCCACGCCCATGCAGTGTAAACGTCTTACTTTCCACCGACATACTGTTGACGTTTTTGCTTATGTTGCGTTTTATATAAAAAAATTAAACATAAACGTCCACACTGTTGGCTGTTAAACGTTTGCTCACGTTTCACATTATAATATATCTTGATCCTGTTTCCAAAATAGGCCACTAGTTCCATGGGCGGGGGCAAATTCCCAAAACTGTCAACGTACCATACAGTAGATCCCTCTTTGACATAAGCTACATAATGTGTTCCAGATCCTCGGTGATCATCCAAATTGACAACAGCACATTCATGTTTCCAGGGTCGTGAGGGTAATTGGTTTCGCATAAACACACCTCGAAAATGAGAAAGCTTCAGTTGTTTAGCATAGCTTTCCACTTGCTGATGCGTCAGGGCATGTCTTGCTATGGCTGAGGTTAAAGATGTTTTTTTTTATTTCGAAAAGGTGAAATTCCAAATCCTTGTTGATAAAAGGCTGACTTCAAATTGACATTTCTAGCCCCCATAGCAATGGCCTCCATTGTTTCATTGTGTCGCTGACTTTCTTTGAGTTGTTGCCTGCCCTGTTGCGCGGCTTTAATAGTTTTTGCCACTGCACTGGCACCGCCTAAAAGTGAAACCAGAGCAGCCAGACCAGCAAATAATGCAGGTAAAAATCCCGCTCGTTTAGGGACGGGAATCACTCGTCCTTGTTTTGAACCCTGTCGCTGACGTTTTGGAATAACATGTCTCTGTGCTACACGAAGAGCTTTCCTTATGGTCAACACATTATTTTTTCTTTTTTTCTTTCGCAATGGCTTGTCCACGAATGTCATAAGCCCAGGCTTTGCCAAGGACAGGCTCATATTTTTAGTCTTTCTCACCACATATCTTTGTTTCACCATGATGATGATGACCAACAACCTTACACAAGAAAGTTTAAGTCACAACTAACGTCAGATTGTTATTTCATGGCTGTATATTCCAATTCTACATAAAGTGGGAAATCGTTTATGGTTTTTCCAGCTTGCTTTTCATTCCATGTCAACATGAGATGAAAGGATAATTCGTCTCCTGCATTGACCATTTCATGGTTATGGACCAACATCCTATGACCATTTATTTCTATTTGTAAATGGTTCTCATCAGGTATGGCATATTTGATGTGAATGGTTCCATTATAGTGTAGTCGATAGTGGCTTAAACCCGAAGCAAGCACATAGGTCAAGTGCTGGTCATGAACTAGCGGTATATGGTTTCTCTCATTCACAGGTTTTACATTTGTCAGATGCACTAAAAATACAGATGGGATAAATTTATAAAGCCTTTTCATTTCATAGGTCACGTATCGCTTGGTACAGACATCATTATCTTCTTGTGGGTCTTCCACGTGAATAATGCGGTGATGATTAGCGCTATAGCCATCCACCGTAAGCTGAGGCACTTTATCATAAAACTCATACACCTTGTTATCCACATACTTTTTTGTAGTAACGTCTGTAGACACTTGAGGATGTTTTACATGAGTTAACCTCTTTCCTTTAAAGTCATGATCTCCTTGTTTTGTGCGTGGCACTACTGACCTATCCACATAGTGTTTATTAGCAGGATCTGTTTCTTGTTTAGGATCATGTATGGGAACAGACCTAGCTTTGACCATCAACGCACGTCCAAAGACATCCATCGTCAACCTGTAGTACGAGTCTACTGTTTCTATGACAAGGCTCGGTGCGATGTATATAGACAGCCTGCTAGCCTCTCTAAGCCTTAATTGAAATGAAGCTAATTAAGCAGCAAGAGTCATTCCCCGTGAGGGACATGGTTTCCCATCTCTGCCCCACATCACGTGAACAACGCCATGTTTCACTGTTTCCATCTCCCATTCGCTGCATCATTGTGGGACCTTCCGGCTGTGGAAAGACCAATCTTTTGCTGACACTTATTACAGCGCCCAATGGTCTGTGTTTTCAAAATATTTATATTTTCGCAAAATCTCTCTACCAACCCCTCTACGTGTTTCTGGATCAAGTCATGTCTGGATTAAAAAATGAGAATATGGGGTATTTTACATTTTCCACGCAAGAAAATGTTATTTCACCGGATGAGGTAAAGCCTGATTCACTCATGATTTTCGATGATGTATCCACTGAACGACAAGGTATCATTCAAAGCTATTTCAGCATGGGTCGACACAAACATATCGATTGCTTCTATCTTGGACAAACGTATTCTAAAATGTCCAAACAGTTGATTCGTGACAATGCCAATGTCATTGTTTTATTTCGCCAGGACGAGAGGAACAGTCGTTACATTTATAATGAACATGTGAATCCGGATATGACCTTTCAAATGTTTACAGAATTGTGTGGCAAGTGCTGGAACACACAACGTCATGCCTGTTTAGTGATTGACAAACAAAGTGAACTCAACCAAGGGCGGTATCGCTTAGGGTTTGATCATTTTATTGCTATTTAAGGCACTGTATCATTCCCTCTCAAGTCATTTGTCACGACATCATGGCGTTAGAAGAGAGTCAATTGAAAAAGCATATTATTAGAGCAAAAAATACTATTCGCCAAAAGTTTCGTCAATTGAAACGATCGCGTGCGGATCATGCTTTGTTTATTCAACAACATTTAGCACCTCCGCTAAAAGCCATATTGAAACCCTCTTTCAAGCCATCTGAAACGCTACCTACCGTTTCACAAGCCACTCAGACGCACCACGAGGACCCTGAGGAAGAGGAAGAGGAAGAGGAACAGGAAGATTTAACTAGTGTTAGCGAAGTTGAGGATAATGTGGAACAAGTGTTTACGCCTCAAAAAAAAGGCATCACCCCTTGCAGAGTTTTTAAGAAAAAGGAAATCCTTGGCCATGGTCGAAACCCCTTGCCCTTCCAGATCGTCTCCATTTTCACAACTCTTGGCCACTCCTCAACATAAAGCTCAACTGAAAAACATTTTAATAAAATATTATGGATCAACACTGGAACCCTATTTCACCAATCTATTTATTGGAAACACAGATACCACGTATGGTGTTCGCTATGAGGATGATAGTTTTAAAATTGGTGATTCATCGATTAAATTTAGTCGTACTAAAGCTGTCATTAAAAAGATCAACTATAAATTAACACCAGGACTGTTAAAGCTACTATTCTCTCGGACTCCCTCATCTCAAGATTATTCGCCAGAGGACCTTGGTAAATATAAATCCATTTTATTGGATACCCATGCTCACAAAAGACAGTATGATACCACTCAACAAGTGAATGCCAATATATCTCAAAAATATAAAACCATCATTGCAAAAATGTTCCCCACTAGTCAAAGTGGTCGTCGTAAAGTGTCCGCTTCAGGAGTGACATTTAAACCATTAAAACCCCTTGTGGATGTTTCCTACTGGCACAATCCAAATAAACTCGTCCAGCGACTACAGCTGTTGCATGCTTCACGTCAAGCCGGCCATACTGGTCACGATTGGGAAATTCAAGAAATTGAGGAAGAACTTCGAAATGCCAAAATTATTGTTTAAACCCTCACCCATTAAAATGGGTATTGCTCACGAGTTGCATCGTCCAGCTAGACGTCACTATCAGCGACTCAAGGTGATTTCACAGGGTGTGGATGAACTTTGGCAAGCAGACTTGGTTGAAATGATTCCCTATGCTAGCGTTAACGATGGTGTACGCTATATGTTGACGGTCATTGATGTTTATTCTAAAATGGCGCTTGTTGAACCTGTGCGTCGCAAGTCTAGTCCACTAGTTACCAAAGCCTTTCAACATATTATTCAACACTCCAAACGTCAACCTCAGCTGCTACAAACCGACCAGGGAAAAGAATTTTTCAACAAGGATTTCTCCAGTTTTCTCAAATCTAAGTATATTCACCATTACACCACGTACAGCAATCTCAAAGCCAGCGTGGTCGAGCGGTTCAACCGAACATTGAAAACCCATATGTGGAAAGCATTTACCGCTCAGGGCACTTATCGCTGGTTGGACTTGTTACCTGAGCTAGTGTCACGTTACAACGACACCAAACACAGAACCATTGGGACCAAGCCACGACTTGTAACTAAAAATATTCCACAACTGGATAAACTGTTTAACCCCATAAAAACAGCAGACCCTAAACGTCATCGCCTTAACATTGGGGACCATGTTCGTGTGAGCAAATTCAAGTCCGTCTTCGACAAGGGCTATACACCAAATTGGGGGACTGAACTATTTCGAATTCGTCAAGTCAATCTGAACAGTCCAGTCACCTATTTCCTCGAGGACCTCAACCATCAACCCATAAAAGGCAGGTTTTATCTTCAAGAACTTCAAAAGACAGCGTTTCCTAAACATTACCTTGTGGAAAAAGTGTTGAAACAAAAAGGAAATAAACTATATGTAAAATGGTTGGAATTTAGCTCAGCCTTTAATTCTTGGATTAATAAAATACATGTTGTGTGAACCTGTGTGTCTTGTATTTATTTATTTACTCATGTTGTACTTAACCTACAGTCCTATGTACAGTCCTCAGCTATACATGTATTATGAGCAATACATATTTCTTTCTCTCTTTACCTGTGTTCTCTCTTACACTACCCCCCCCCCCCCCTTTACCTCCCACCACTGTCAAAACAGGTTGTGACTTGTTAGCTCTTATCGTGCGCGTGTACAGGTGAACACCTGTGTGTTAGATCATATTACACATGAACTCACATTTTCTTACGTATGAAGCAAAACAGGATGTGACTTGTTTCACAAGGAGGACGGTAATAAGGTCATTTCACACGTGTTCACATGTATTTCGTCACTTTCCTTTCATATCGTTATCCCATTATAGTAGTGGTGAACAACGTCAATTCAACACACACACAAATGTAGTTAGGCCCTTTGACATAATTTAAATAAATTCATGGGCTCGTCCGTAGGAACCAGGCCAAAGGGACCCGTCCAAAGGGATCAGTCCAAAGGGCCAAGGACTCGTCCACAAGGACTTGTCCACAAGGACCTGTCAACAAGGACCTGTCCACAAGGGGCTGTCCACAAGGACTTGTCCACAAGGACCTGTCAACAAGGACTTGTCCACAAGGACTCGACCACAATGACCCGACAACAATGACCCCGCCAACAATGACCCGTCAACAATAACCCATCCACAGGGATCCGCTACCCCACCCTCTTACAAAAGCCATGAGTGGACATGCGTAAAAAACAAAAACAAGCATGTTAATTCATAGTGGCTATTCACCGAACACATGCACTTTATGTAGAACAACGTTACATTCCATATCGGCATTCAAACTCTCACATGTTGCAATTGGAAAGAGAGATTCTCTAAAAAATTACAATTTCACCCCCTAGTAGGGGTAGGTTTTATTTTAGGGTGGAGATATGTTGTCGATTGGAAAGGGGGTGTTAGCCCGAGTTCAACAACACCTCATTTGTTAAAATCCAACCACGGGTTCGGGAGTTATCGGGCTGCCGCCATCTTGTGTGGAGGGTGTGGAGGTGGAGGACCGTGAACCCCCACAAAACCACTACTCACATGCCCTAAAAATGTTACTTGTCTTTGACAAAAATTTGACTTCTTTAAATTTATTTTAAAATTAGCCTTCCTTAAATCTTCCAAGAGTTTCTTCAGCTTTTCTAAATGTTCCTCAATATTCTCCGAGGTAAGCAAAATATCATCCACATAACGGATAGTGCAATCTTTCACTTCCTCTGACAGGTTTCGATCAAGCGCTCTTATTAATGCAGATCCTGCGGTCTTCAATCCAAACGGACATCTTCTAAAACAATATGTTTGTTGGTCCAACTGAAACCCAGTCAACAAACTGGTTTTCTCTTCCAGTTCGAGATGATGATACGAAGAAGTCATGTCAATATTTGTGAAAATCTTCTTGCCCTTGAACTTCCTCAGTATTTCTTTTATGGGTGGTGCCGAATCATTTTCTGGTATGATTTTTGCATTTAAATTTCTGGCATCTAGACACACCCTTACTGAGCCATCCGGTTTACTCACAATCACTAATGGACTAACATATGGTGTCGCCATCTTTTCTATAACACCTGCATTCATCATCTCCTGCAGTGTTTTCTTAGTTTGTGGGTAATGTTTTTCCGCAACCGGGTATGGTTTTTGTCTGAACGGTGCCCAATCATTGACTTGGAACGCGTATTTAAAATTTTCAATCTTCCCTGGCTTGGAATCAAATACGTCCCTATAATTCAATAATAATTTCTTTAACTGTTCCTTATTTTCGAGGTTAACTTTGGCTTCCTCTACTTTTCCTGACAGGTTGGTCTCGAACTCAGTTTCCAAATCATCTTCGAGTTCTATGTTGAGGACCTCAAATATCTTTTCTAGGTCCTTATAACCTTCCTCAATCACTTCTTCCATATGCCATACCTGTTCTCCTATTTTTGCATCCTGTTCCTGTAGGTTAATGTTTTGTTCATCCACATCCTCTCTATGGATTCTAATGCAGTTTTGCGCTAGGTCTATAATGACCTTGTTCTCACGGATAAAATCAATACCTAATATGACATTATACGGTAATTGATTTACCAGCAAAAAGCACTGCGAAATTTCAGCGTTACCCATGATCAGATCGATATATACCTGAAATTTACATGTTAAAGATTTTTCAGGGATAATTCCCTTAATCTTTACACTTGATGTGGGGATTTTTAATACTCGGCCCCTTGTTTCCAGTTCATTTAGAAGGGTTTGTGTAATTAAACTTATTGTGGATCCGGTATCAATTAATGCTCTGACAAGTAATCGATCTATCCTTAGCATAATTATAGGTAGTTCTCTTTTAACAGGTGGGATTCCTTCCACATCCTCGTTAATTAACTCATCTGGTCTTGCTATCCAATTCACAATTTCTACCTCCTCCCAGCTCCTGGTATGTTTCCACTTTTGACAATTTAAATTTGGAGTTTTTTTTATCCTGAGGGCTTCCTTTCCCCTCATTCTTTAATTGAGCTTGTAGTTCCAAGCTTTGAGCTCCGTCTAGTCGGTCGGGTGATTTCCGGTTCTTAATTGCCTCACTCCAACGGACTTTTTGCCTATCAGGTTCATCTGGTCGTTCGTTCATGTAACGAAGACTTTCCTGATATCTTTCCTCTATTTCGGCCCGATATTCATCATCCCTATCCTCTGGCCTTACGTTCCTTCGGGGATAATTCTCCCATTTCTTTCTGTTTTCTTGCCTTTGATGGTTATTGTTATAGGGTCGGCTCTCTTGTTGCCTATAACCCGTATTCCTAGGATTTCTTCCTCGATATCCTCCTCTGTGGTATGGCTGTATCCCTCTAGGCTCCTGGTGCCCATACTCTCGACCCAGTCCCTGAGTATCCGTGCTGGTGGACTGATTCCTGGTCGCTGGTTTTTCTCTTGTTTCCTGACTGCTGGCCATATGTACTTGCTCAGTCTGTCTTTGATGCCTAGGAGTTACGTGCGAAGTCGTCATATCTAATTGACGTAATACACTCTCCACTTCCACAGCACTTCTGGCTTTGGATGAGATTAACAGCCTCTGAATCTCATACGGAAGTTGTCTTGCAATGGCGGCACACAGGTCGTTCTCTGCCGGAGCAATGTCGAGTTCGCGGAATTTACATAGCTGAGCGGTGAAAAATTCCGAGTATTTAGTTGGTGCATTTGTGCTGTACTTCCTAGAGTACAGATCTAGCCTTAAATTCTCTTGGACGTCTGCTGCCCAATATCGTTTTAAAAACGCTTCCCTAAAGCCTTCCACCGTATCAAAGGTGTACCTGAAGCTTCTGAACCAGGTGAGACAATCACCTGCCAACAGCTTTTCAATAGCTCTCAGTCTCCGATCCTGAGGAACTTTCATTTCGTTTAAATACTCTGCAACTTCCTTTAGCCAGTATTTTGGAGTAATTGACATGTTATTACCCGTAAACTTTACTGGTCTGTCCTCATTCGATTTAATAATGTTTATTATCTGGCCATTTGTCTGATTCATGTACGGGGTTGACATCGCCATCGGATATCCTGGGTTCTTATAAGGGCTCTCCCCTCCTAAGTCCCTCTCCGTATCTGTGCCTTGTTCACGGGAATCTACCCATCCTGTCTTTGGAAACTCCTCCTGATTCTCAAATTCTAACTTCCTTTCCCTTCGGGCACTTTCTTCATTAGCCATGAGTTGGATTTCCATTTGACTATTCTTATGTTCAGTCCTCTCCAATCGGGATCCTAATTCGTTCTGAATTCTTTCCTGATTTTTCTAACTGGTTTCCAGTTCTTGTTTGATTTGGTTTTTGTCGTTCCTGAAGCTATCCCTGAATTCATTTAGTTGGTCTTCTACCTCTTTCTTAATGACCATGACCTGTTCTGTTATAATTTCTGGCTTCACGTCACCTTTAGTATCTAGGTCTTCTCGCATTTATTTTATCTTTTTCTCCATCTCTCCCTTAATTCCTTCAAGCTTTTCCTCAGTTTTCCCTTGACTCTTATACAATCTCCTCAAGTGGTCGTGGACCTGGTTTACTTCAGTACTGGTTTTTCCTACGTGAACCTTTAATGTTCCGATGGTTTCTTGAACCTCATTAATACCCTGACTTATTTCATCTATCTTATGGGTATATCCCTTATTTTCTTCATCTCGTTTCTTCCTTTCTCCCTGGAGATGCTCTTCGTAAGTCCCTAGTCTCTTATTTATTGTTTCCTCGTGCTTCCTCAATTTTTCATCTACCTGCCCGGTAAATTGATTAATCTGATCTTTCATACCCTGTACATCTTTGTGATTCTGAGTTTCCAAACTATCCACTTTATCCTGAATTTTATCAACCTTTCCCTCAAGATTTCCTACTTTCTCCTCAACTCTTTCAAATCGGTTTCCTAGCTCACTGACACTTGTTTTTATCTCATCCCGAGATTTTTCACAAATACTCTTGTTCGATTCTATCTGAGCTTCTAAATTTTTCTGCACCTCTTGGATCTGGGTTACAAGTTCATTTTTACATCCGTCTACTTTCTCTTTACATGCTGTTTCCATAGAACCAATTTTATCCTCTATAATTTTAAAATTACCCTGGCACTCCTTTTTCTATTCTATACTATTTTTTTCTATAGTACTTATCTGGGTTCTCAATCCTGCATTAAACGTGTTACTCTCAGTTTGCAATGCCTTTAACTTGTCCCCAAATGTTTTATCCAATATTTGAAATTTGGACTCTATGTTTCCTTATATACTTTCTCGGAGTTCATCTGACCCCTGTTTTATTCCCCCTTTTAATTCATTTAACTTATTCCCAAAATCAGTGTCAAAAGCTTGAAATTTGTTATTCATTGTTTCTTCTAATTTCTCATTTATATTACTTTGTATTTTAGTCTCTATGGCCTCTAATTTAGTGTTCATGGCTTGACTTTTCCTAACATTATCGGCTATCATCTTCTCCTGAAACGAATGTAATTTATTTTCAAGTTTCACTTCCATTACTCCTAGTTTATCCTCCCAATCCTTGGATTGTGCTGAAAAATGATCGGTATTCTCTGTCCTTATATTATCCAACTTACTTTCTATCTCAGCCTTCAATGTACTATTCATGTTAATACAATCGGCTTGGATAGCTTCTAAATTAGTTCCCATGTTAGCACTATCAGTTTTTAGTGACTCTAAACTTTGATTCATGGATCCTAATTTTTGATTATTTTCATCCTTGTGGAGGCTCAACGTATTGTCTATCGTTTCCAATTTATTGTTCATGGTCTCCCACTTTTCTTTGCTATCGGCTTTTATAGCGTTCAAAAGTTCCTGCCTCTCTTCCCTATTCTCTTTTTTTGCATCTTCCGTACTTTTCGTACTTATTTTTACTATCTCGTCCCTATTCTTTTGGAAATGTTCATCCAAACACTCCTTTAACTCCATCATCGTCACCATCTTTTCTAATATAAGAATACAGTGGGCCACTCATGCCACCACACTAGTACATGCTTGAGAGATGATACTCTGAATCATTGTGTCCCAATTTCTTTAAAAATTTACTTTGGTACGGGTGTTTACTACAACGTACCCTTTTGATAACTTTACTCAATTTCATAAACCTTTATGGAAGTATTTAAAATTCAAAATTTCGAAAAACCATTTTTTTTCAAAAAATGAAAATTTTGATTTTTCGAGAAAAACTCGGGTTTTCCCTAGGAAAACGCAGCCCTGCGTACTGGGCGCCATGATCTATGATAATTAGGTGTATGATAAAATCATACAAGCCCCACGTTGGAAAACGGTTAAACAATTAAATTACTGACCCATAATCATCTACTTGTTCCAAATGAACAAGGAATAACATAAGAATAAAACAATTATTGTATTAAAACATATGGTTTCCATATAAACCAACAATTCCTAATTATTTTTACTTCCATAAAGCATCAACTGTAAGTTTCATATAACTCCTAGCTCCTTTGGCTCAATGCTTTCCATAATAATGGTGTCATTCTTTGTACACCTCCAATACTACTTTTTTATATTTTCTTAATCAACAAAACAAATGTATAATTACATTTAAAATTACATGTTAATTATCTAACTCAATATTTGGGCATTTCACAGGTTTTCAGCTGTTATCATCTCTCTCTAGTTTTACAAATACATTAAGGTAATCAGGAAATTACTTGTGTACTCCAGAGTATGAAGATACTTGACACAGTCAAAAAACTATGGTCACTCCCGGAACCTAGTTGCCTTCAATTAACTCATGGAATCCTACTTCCATACAACATTACAATAGGGATTGTTATTTATTTCATATGTCTTATAAGACCATTATTACATAAAGAAACTACGATCTGAACAGGCAAGCGGAAATATCATTCTACAAGGACCTCGGTTCAACGCCCGGGTCGTTAACAACTTTAAACACTCCTGGTGTATTCATTACTCCTTACAAGACGGCCTTCAGACACCCCTCCTGCTCCGAGGGTCTGACCGCGCTACTCGAGCGTTATTTATGACTATGTGGGAACCCTCCCGTCTAGCCTAAGCTAGAGCTCTCTTTAATGCTTTACAAGCAGCTTTTCGTTCATTCTCAATTCTTTGGGGAGACCTGGCATTCTACTCTTCGTTTAAATTCAACAATATTATTGGGCTCATAAACCACATTCGTAATCTTGGCATTTATTAATTATGAAATGTCCTCATTGATTGGGGAAGAGTATACACATTCTACGACGAATAATAAAGGGGCTTTCACAATAAGGAGATTCTGAGTTCGAATCTCTTCACATGCCTCGGGAACCATTCCCATATAGAGGACTATACAAAATGCGATTTAGGGTCAGCCTATAGCTTATAAGACCTACGCTCAATACCATACATTTGCTCCCTTTCAATACAACATACACAATGGCCTCGTGATACTACGTCACAAATAGAGGACTTATACCAATTCTCAATTCGCTACAATCAACTACCTCTCATAAGTAATTTACCAAGTACATTAACTTTTACGCGTTCCTAGCGTGACATTTTATTTTAATTGCGCTCTTTTGCGCTATACTTTATTTTTAAGCCTAGCGTCATCCAAAGAACTGATAATATCATATTAACAATTGATACACATCTCAATTTTTATATTATTCTTTTCCTTTGACAATAACTTTCTCTCTTTTAAAGAACATGCATTTGAACATCATGTCTATACTTTTTATTAAGGCTCTAACGCTCTTATATTCACATCAATTAATTTGATCTTTATTTAGTATTTCCTTACTTGGTTATTATTATTATTCATTTCATATCTTCATTCTTTACAAAAAGCTCAAAAGCTATTTCTTTCATATAACTCAAATTTACTTTTATTTAAATATCTTTCATGATAATTATTAATATTTCGCTTGCTCTTATGACATTCGTCAAATACACTGACATTTTATTCATATATTTCATCTACTGGATTTATTCTTTTACATAATTATTTATAGTTTCTCAAATTTCTATTATTGTTCAGACCGCGTTCTTGTTTATTCAGTATTTATTTATTTAAACACATTCCTTTAACTCAAAAACTCCGGTGGATTTGTACACAATCATTTCCTGACACCAAAATATAATGAAATTCATTACTCACATGTTTTTAAGGTCGTCTCATGACCTTTATCCTTGTGCGGTGTTTCATTTTGGCCCACTTTGAAACTTACTCCATATTTTAGAAATTCATCACATGTACAAACACTTCTTGACACATATTCAATACACTTAACATTGACAACATTTTTAATACACTGGTGTATCCATTTAGAACACACAATAAACACTAAAAAATATTATTTTAACACACAATCTTGATAGATTTACACTTCACAACTTTTGATCACTAGGCCGTATTTTCCTAGCCTATCACACATGACCTCTTAATCTCTCGTTTCCAAGGGTGAAACTTATTCAATGTCAGCTTCCTATCCTGCAGAATACGAAAGTCTCGAAACATCTACTTTTCCCTGGAATCCTAATTCTTCGAATCCTAATCTGGATGACCGGCTATTTCTCTAGCTTGAACGGCTTCCTTTTTTAGATCTAGTTTATCGATCCTAGTGAAAGTCTGTTCGGATCGAGGTCCCCTCGATAACCTATCGATGATCGATGGATTTATTTTATAGCAGCTAGTACTTCTCCAGTCTAGTGCTTTAGAATAATTCGTCTGCTTTCAGGAGATAATGTCTATAGTGTCCGTTCTTCTTTGTTTATTCGGTTCTCGCACTCCTACTTTTCTGAAATACGTTGCGAACCTTACTCTGTTTTTCCCTATTTGGGTTCTTTAAATAAGATAACTGTTTATCTTTCTATTACGGTACTTCCGTACGTTATGATATTTTCGGTCGTTTATTCAAAGACCTATCGCCTTAAGTCCAACATTCGCAGCCTGCTCTGACTATATCTTACGAACTTTTCACTGTAAACTTGTGTACTGTCGGTCCTAAACCCTGTAACTAGGATTTTCCTAATTTTTCAACATGGCGATACTTTAATATTTCTTCTTTACAACTCCTTATGGAGGCACGCAAGTTATTAATACTGCGACGCCTGTGGCTATCGGAAATTAATTATGCGGTGTAATACAGCGTTTCTCCCCTCAAGGAGTACTGGTAAACTGTCTTCGGTGTGAAGCAGAGTAACAGCCCACACGGCTGTCAGAATACTGATGCGTAGCAACGCACCCCTCGGGCTGTTTGGAACTGGTTGTACTGATGCTCCAGCGTCACGTTCCCTGGACTGTTTGAAACTGCATGATATGATACAGCACCTCCCCTCACGGAGTCTGTCGTGAACTGCATATACTGTTGATGCTCCAGCGTCACGCCCCCTGGACGGACTAATACTGCATTGACTGATATAACTTCACGTCCCCTGGACTGAATAATTCTTGGCGTTGATGATGCTCCAACGTCACGCCCCCCTGGACGGACTAATACTGCATTGACTGATATAACTTCAAAAAGCTCGTCTTCTCAATGTTAAATAATCTCATTGCGCATAAGAATCGATCGTGCAATTCGGAGATATTAATTAATTTCTCGTCCTCAACTGTGTGGGTGTTGCTGTTCATTTGCATTCTCCCCTCTCCACAGGCCTTGGTAAATCCCCTATGACGTCTACTTGCGTTTGCAGTTTTCCCCTGTGCAATTATTAAAGGGTTCTTCTTTACACAAAAATCTCTAATTCGAAATGATTCACCGTACTGTAATTGTTTACTTATTTTTATACTCGTAAACGGGTTAAATTTAATTATTCCTCTTCTGGCGCATAAGCGGTGTTGTCGTTTTTAAGCAAGCTCTGCTCGATTTCCGAGTCAGGCTTCCTTGTCTAACAGTCGGAATTTTCCACTCGGTTATTAATACTCATGACCAGCTCCTTCTGAATGTCAAGAGGCGTGATCTCATCTCTCGAACACCTGGCTCGCGCTGCTTGCACAATGTTAGGCTAGAATCCTGGCTTGATCTTTCTCTATGTTACATTAGAAACTGTACGTTTCTTTCATTTCTTCCCCAAATACATGGATTCGACCTCCTTGGAACCTATGGCACATGGGTTCAGTATATCTACCCCACAGTATCAAATAAAATCATCCTTATGATGAACCCATATGTTGACAAAAAAATAGTTAAAATGTGCTCTCAGACTAAATTCACCTAACGTGTACTTCCTGAAGTGAAATACAATTGAAAGTCTTGTAGACGAAACGCAATACACGTCACATAAAAACTGACCCTCTACGTTGTGCTAGGTGCCCATACACAGGAAGACGCCTTTCATAAATTATAAACGCTTGTGGTGCATGAAAATTCAGGTTCTCTAGACTCAAATTGCCCAAATTCCTAAAAGCCGCAAAAAATGCTAGTTCAATTCAGGAATTTTTGAAAATTATGTTGCTGTTTGGAGATATAATAGACCTTCTCTACTATATGTCGCAGTGAAAATTGCATGAAAAATTTCTAGGTTACCCCTTCACCCACTTAATTGCATTGATGAATTATACGGTCTACGTTAGTTCCGTGATAACCTTATAGCCATTTGCAAACTTTCACAGAAATGTAATAAATGGAGTGTCATTGCTTCTTACAGAAATAGTTGGAAAGTTGTATGCCACCTCATGAGATAATGTTCTCATGGTTACCGATTTGCATTCCTTCATTAGTTTGTTAAATTAAATTAAATTAAATTAGTTTTCTGGGAATATTTCATAAACTGTTGGATTTAGAGCCTTAAAATGTAGTTTTCGAGGACCCTTTAGGGCCCCCCGAGTTTTGTTGCTGGCAACGAGGGGATTTGTCTCGTCGTTGTACGCCATAATATAATACTAATAATAATATAATATAGGGAGAAATTATAACACCTATTTTTTATTACTTTTCATTCAGCCAATGGCCATGTACTTTTCTTTTCAGGACGGGTCAGGGAAGGGATATTATCAGAGAAAGAAGCATTCACATCGCGCTTGAGCAAAATGGAAATGGCCTACCATTTAACTAAGGACATCTATATGAAAAGGTCAATATCCTTCATAGCAAAACTAAAACATTACTGCAGTGTCATCCGTCCGGAAGTCTTGCATGCTTCTGAATGCCTCACGATGAACAAAAAAGGCTTGGTCGAGAAACTGGAGGCCAAAGAAAGAAAAATTTTGAGAAAGATATTGGGTTCCATCAAAGATAATGGGGAATACAGAAAACGGCATAACCATGACCTATATACTCATGTGGAGAAGATAAGCAACGTCATCCGGAAGAGAAGGTTACCATTTGTTGGGCATGTGAAACGAATGAGTCCAGCGAGACTGACCAACTGCAACATAACTTACTTTCAGGAGAGGAAAACAAAATGGGCCTGGTTCATTGAACTGGATAAAGATCTGAAAGAAGTGGGGATTACACCAACAGACATTCAGGAGTGCGTCCCACTCAAAGGGAAACTTCAAGCTTGTAAAGGTTTCCAAGAAAAACCGAAGCTGAAAACGGGAAAGATTTGGACCCAGGAACGGAAGGAAGTCCACCGAGAACGAATGCGGGCGTACAGGGCAAACATCAAAGCCAGTAGGAGACGGTTGGAATGACGCGGTCCATAGATGGCCTACACGAAATGAATGAATGAATGAATGAATGAATGAATAATATGGGGATAGGAATATAATAGACCTGCCGTACTACACCCGCAGGTGTAAATCGCGTGAAAAAATTCTAGAGTACCCCATGATCCCCTTAAGTGCGTTAAACGTATTGATGAATTTTACGGCTTTGGTTCCGTGATAACCTTCTAGCCGTTTGCAAACTTTCACACTAATGTAATTAATGGAATTGCATTGCGTCTTACAGCAATAGATGGGACTTCTGAGAATCCGTTGGCATGGTTACTGGCTTGCATTCGTTCATTAGTTTATTAAATTAAATTAGTTTTCTGGGAATATCCAAAAAACGGTTGGTCTTCGGTCCTTAAAATGTGGTTTTCGGGGACCCAAGTTTTGTCTCTCACATTGAGGGGCTGAAATGAGATTTGTCTCGTCCTTCTACGCCTATTTCAGCATGTATTTTAAGGGGTAGGCCCCCTTTTATGAGAGGTACGGAGAAGAGTTACATCAATGATTGGCGTCGTGCCTCTGATGGATATCTGTACCAAATTTTACGTTGATACACCCAGCCGTTCTCGAGTTATAAGGGAACAAATTTGTCCACAGACAAACACAAACAGACAGACAAACAAAAAAATTATTTTCGCGCGCATCCATCATAAAACAGTCTGAAACGTGTAAACATCTCACATTTCCGTAGAAATTCAGAGATAAACACACAAATTTTCATTTTTATATATAGAGAGATATACTGCACCGCTCGGTGTTGACCGTGTTTTATTGCACAGATTCTGGTTTTACTCGCTAACCGTTGGAGATATACGAAAAGTGATAAGGACCTTTCGGATAGAAAATTAAATGTTAAAGCTCATGTATACCATCGAAAGTTTGCTATTTCCTACCGTTCTCTTTTTATTTGATATGGAAATATGAAATTTTGAAACCTAAGGTTCTAATGACGTCACTAAAATAGTCGCCATTTTTTAATAGTGAAAAATTTCGAAATCAAAAGTATCCTATATGTAAACCTGGTAAATCAGCTACATCCTTGCAAAATTTCATTTAAATCGGACCAGTGGTTCTTGAGTTATTGAGTAACAGACAGACAGACAGAAAGACAGACACACACCATCTCATTTTTATATAGTAGTATGATGACTCTATGGCCTATACATTTAACAATCCAACATGGCGACCATCCGAAATATTTAGACGGCTCTGAATATCTACGAATCTATTATAGCAATCAAACTGATTTTTTTATGTTCATAGGGGCTATGAACTTAAGTTTACCTATAGGACTTTAAATAACCCAGTGATCACAAATCCAACATGGCGGCGACGCGAAGTATAAATATTCACATGGATGTTTCTCGCAATTTAACCCTCCGAGGGCAGTGAAACTTGGTACAGTAAATCCTTATACGAATGTTAAACCACTGGAATCTAATTTATTTCAATTGTTTCAATAACCACAAGATGGCAGCTATGCGAAATTTTTAAATATCCTTGTTACTTCTTGTGTCCTAATCATGCGATTGAAGTTTGAATGCTACACGTACACAATAATCTTCATGTAACAGTACATAACTCTAGGACCTACATATATACAATCCAATGGCGACCATCCGAAATATTTAGTCGGTTCTCAATATCTACGAATCTATTACAGCAATCAAACTGAAATGTTGTCTGTAGATAGAGGCAATTAACATAAGTAGGATATATGAAAATAGGCTGTATAGTTCTTCACGGAACTACTTGTTTAAGTTAATATGATCGTCAATTCATGTAAGAGTAAATAGCCTATTCGTATTATTATTTTTCTTAAATGTAATCCAGGAAGAAACGAGTACCTTAAAATGTAATGTTTGGACAAGGAATAAATTAATCGAGAGAAACATTTAACTTGACATGCCTTCCTACGTAGCCTACTGCATACCGCACATTCAGAGAACATCAAGTCGGTCACTGCCAGCTTCTCCCATTAACGCCTTCTCTTTACTATGTACTCTGCGAATGGGTAAAGTAGAATGAGGCCTTCAGTGACAACTGCACACTTGAAGCTGGATAAACAATAGGCATCATACGGGAGGTAGCAGTAATTGACTGTCGATATAAGTTACTTAGGTCAAGAAACGGCAGACAACGCATGCATACATCCAAATCCCTGTTCCCCCTCACAGCATGTCAGAATGACAACTAACTAACTAACAAATTAACTAAACATTTAACTATCTAAATGTAGGGCCTATGTATGTCTACAGCTTTTTATTCCCGTTTTCAACGCGGACGGGGATGAGATGCGATGAAATTTTATGTGGCAGATGGTTTTTGCGACCGAATGCCCTTCTTGACACCAACCTCATGAGACTCTTCTCATAAGAGATGAAATGATTGAAGAAGAATGAAACTAGCCAAGGATGTGGAAGGAAGCGGCTGTAGCCTGTCAGGATGTGTCGTCCCAGAGCTTTGCCTGGAATAAAAAATGGGAAACCTCAGCAAACCATTTCAGGACGGATGATGATGAAACTCGAACTCGCGTCTAACGATTCAGCAGAGAGCTTGGCCCCATGGCCAAATGCTGCGCTTTAGCGAGCGTAGCTGTTGGTCCAACTAACTATATAATTAAATGAATAAGAAAATCCCTCTCATCACGCCGGAAGGAGGAGATAGATTTCACCGGGCAGACTAGGGGATAGGCGAAAATAGTCAAATTATGGAGGTTTTCGTAGACGGATCAGACCCCATTTTATACACCACATTACCAGAAAGTATTTTAAAATTGGAGCTTAATTAATTCTTTTTTTCGTCTTTTTATGCATATTTTTTAACATTTTATTGTCTTATGGGGACGGCAACCTTCTCGTCTTTTGGGTTCCAATTTTATACTTGTGGTCACACTGTCCTTATGCAAGGTTTCGACACTGATGTGTAACTATCTAACGGTCTGTTACTTCTTTACGCAAAATTTTATCTTTCGCAGAGATTTCGGTTGGTTTCTGAGTTTAGGGGCTGCGACAACGCGGTCATGTAGTCCCGTGTACTTTGGGTCAGTGTAGACGCTGTCTGATAACCGGTGTTAATTGTGATGGCTGTGTTAGTCTGCAATTCAGGTAAGGACTGCAAACTGTCAATTTCAAGTAGTAGTTCCTAATTTTGCTACCAAATGCTACCGTCAACGACACCTAGCTGTGAACTTGGTTACTAGATGCCACCGCAATCAGCAACTGGCAACGAACGTTGGAACATCCTCTCCTAAGGAAGGCATACTGAGGGATTTAAACGCTCATGAATAATCCTACGACTTCGGCCGGGTTTGAACCTGCGACCTTCGGCATAGAATTTCAGCATGCTATCAGTTACGTCACCGAAGCCGCTTCCCACTGGGACAGATGGAGAACTGAATGTGATCTCGTGTAGTGGCGTTGTCATGGCAACGTATGATGGCTCATCCTTCATCAATTTAGTAGCGTTGTCATGGCAACCTCTGATGGCTCTTGGCATCTCTCTATATATATAAAAATGAAAGTTTGTCTGTTTTTTCTGAATTTCCACGGAAATTTGCGATATTTGAGCATTTCAGACTGTTTTATGATGGATGCGCGCAAAAATATTTTTTTGTCTGTCTGTCTGTCTGTCTGTCTGTTTGTTTGTTTGTTTGTTTGTCTGTCTGTGGACAATTTTTTGTGTCCTTATAACTCGAGAACGGCCGAGTGGATCAACGTAAAATTTGATACAGATATCCTTCAGAGGCACGACACCAATCATTGATGTAACTCTTCTCCGAACCTCTCATAAAAGGGGCCCTACCCCTTAAAATACATGCTGAAATAGGCATAGAAGGGTGAAACAAAGCTCATTTTCAGCCCCTCAATGTGAGAATCGAAACTTGGGGGGCCCCCGAAAACCACATTTTAAGGCCCTAAAACCAACAGTTTTTGAGATATTCCCAGAAAACTAATAAATTATTGAAATAATGCATGCCGGTAACCATGGCAACTGAATCTCAGAGGTCCATCTATTTCTATAAGACGAAATGCAATTCCATTTATTACATTACTGTGAAGGTTTGCAAACGGCTATAAGGTTATAACGGATCCAAATTAAGCTGAAATATTCATCAAGGCATACAATGCGCTTAAGGGATCAAGGGGTACTCTAGAATTTTTTCACGCGATTTACACGTGCGGGTGTGGTACGGAAGGTCTATTATATCCCTTCTCTATTATATAAAAATGAATGTTTGTCTGATTTTTCTGCATTTCCAAGGAAATTTGACATATTTGCCCGTTTCAGACTGTTTTGTGACGGATGCACGCAATTTGTTTTCTGTCTGTCTGTCTGTTTGTCTGTGGACAATAATTTGTGTCCTTATAACTCGAGAACGGCTGGGTAGATTAACGTAAAATATGATACAGATATCCATCAGAGGCACGACACTAATCATTGATGTAACTCTTCTCCGTACCTCTCATAACTGGGGGCCTACCCCCTTAAAATACATGCGGAAATAAGGGTAGAATCTCTCTATATATAAAAATGAAAGCTTGTCTGTTTTTTCAGAATTTCCACGGAAATTTGCGATATTGGCGCGTTTCAGACTGTTTTATGATGGATGCGCGCAAAAATAAAATGTTTGTCTGTCTGTCTGTCTGTTTGTTTGTCTGTGGACAATTGTTTGTGTCCTTATAACTCGAGGACGGCCGAGTGGATCAACGTAAAATTTGATACAGATATCCTTCAGAGGCACGACACTAATCATTGATGTAACTCTTCTCCGTACCTCTCATAAAAGAGGCCCTACCCCCTTAAAATACATGCAGAAACAGGCGTAGAAGGGTGGTGATGATGATGTTAATTGTTGTTTTAAGGGGCCTAACATCTAGGTTATCGGCCCCAGATAGTAGTAGAAGGGTGAAACAAAGCTCATGTTCAGCCCCTCAATGTGAGAAACGAAACTCGGGGGCCCCAAAGGGACCCCGAAAACCACATTTTAAGGCCCTAAAACCAACAGTTTTTGAGATATTCCCAGAAAACTAATAAATTAATGAATGAATGCATGCCGGTAACCATGGCAACTGAATCTCAGAGGTCCATCTATTTCTGTAAGACGCAATGCAATTCTATTTATTATATTACTGTGAAGGTTTGCAAACGGCTATAAGGTTATAACGGATCCAAATTAAGCTGAAATATTCATCAATACATACAATGCGCTTAAGGGGTCAAGGGGTACTCTAGAATTTTTTCACGCGATTTACACGTGCGGGTATGGTACAGAAGGTCTATTATATCCCCTCTGTATTATATAAAGATGAATGTTCGTCTGTTTTTTCTGCATTTCCACGGAAATTAAACATATTTGCCCGTTTAAGACTGTTTTGTGACGGATGCAACAAAAATATTTTTTTTTCTGTCTGTCGTCTGTCTGCTTGTCTGTGGACAATATTTTGTGTCCTTATAACTCGAGAACGGCTGGGTGGATTAACGTAAAATATCAAGCAGATATCCATCAGAGGCACGACACTAATCATTGATGTAACTCTTCTGCGTACCTCTCATAACATGGGGCCTACCACCTTAAAATACAAGCTGAAATAAGCGTAGAAGGGTGAGACAAAGCTCATTTTCAGCCCCTCAATGTGAGAAACGAAACTCGGGGGCCCTAAAAGAACCTCGAAAACCACATTTAAAGCCCTCAAATCAACATTTTTCGAGATATTCCCAAAAAAACTAATTTCACTTAATAAATTAATGAAGGAATGCATGCCGGTAACAATGGCAACAGAATCTCAGAGGTCCATCTATTTCTGTAAGACTCAATGTAATTCCATTTATTATATTACTGTGAAGGTTTGCAAACGACAATAAGGTTATAACGGATCCAAATTAAGCTGAAATATTCATCAATATATATAATGCGCTTAAGGGGTCACGGGGTACTCTAGAATTTTTTAACGCGATTTACACGGGCGGGTATGGTACGGAAGGTCTATTTTATCCCTATCCCTATATGGTTATATTATTATTCTTTTAATTATTATCATTATTATGGCGTACAACGACGAGACAAACTCATTTTCAAACCCTTGGTGTCAGAAACAAATCTCGGGGCCCCTAAAGAGCCGTAAAGTGTCCCCGAAAACTATACTTTAAGGCTCTAAACCCAACAGTTTCTTAGATATTCCCAGAAAACTAATTTCATTTAATAAACTAAAGAAGGAATGCAAGCCACTAACCATGACAACAGTATCTCAAGAGGTGGCATCCAACTTTCCATCTATTTCTGGAATAAGTAATGCCACTCCATTTATTACATTTCTGTGAAAGGTTGCAAATGGCTATAAGGTTATCACGGAACCAACTAAAAATGTAAAATTCATCAATGCGCTTAAGGGGTTCAAGAAGTACCCTAGATTTTTTTCACACGACTTACGCGTGCGATATGTCGTACAGAAGGTCTATTATATCTCCAAACAGCAACATTATTTTCAAAAATTCCTGATTTGAAATAGTAGACTGATTTTTGCTGATTTTAGGAATTAGGGCCATTGGGGGCTAAAGAATACTGAATTTTCATGCACCACAAGCCTTTATAATTTATAAAAGGGGTCTTCCTGTAGTTGGGCACTTGACACAACGGTTAGGGTCAGTTCGTATGTGACGAGTATTGCGATTCGTCTACGAGGTTTTCAATTTTATTGTCACGCCAGGAAGAACACGATAGGTAAATTTAGTTTGAGAGCACATTTTAGCTAATCATTTTTCTTTGACAACAAACAGGTTCCAAGCCCCTAAACATTGCAACAGTAGATCAATTGATAACATCTGGTTATTAATACCGAAGACAGTTCGAAGAATGGGTACTTCTGCTAGTTTTCTTATAATTCCGAAATCGTTTTGCTCATCCCTTGGCCTGATGGTGGGTCATATCCAAAATTCTTTCAGACAAATATTTTAGGTATTTTGGGGGGGAATATTGTCCATTTTGCACTGTTTTGCTATCGTGCCTATTAAGAGAGATATGATTAATGTTTCCCGATAAACCCACTTTTTTACACCCCATTGTTCAACGGTTGGTACTATCAAAAAACTTTTCAAACATACATTTTTGGCCCTAATCTGACACATAGTATGAACTTTGAATGTATTTGATATTTCATATATTACGAGAGTCATGACGATATTTGATTTCTTCGAGAAAAAAAGAACCTTTTGACCCCCCTTCGACTGATTTTGCCCATTAACGGACTCAACCTAGATTTTAAAGGGATACATATTATGTAAATGAATTCAAAGTGATTGGTACAAAATTCCGGTTGTTTACGTGTCCACAAGAAATTGATATATATATATATATATATATATATATATATATATATATGTATAAATTCATAAATTATGTATGAACTTCTGAGCTGACGGTGGTTTTGGGGTCTGGGTGATGTGAAACGTGAAGATAAATCGAAATTTTCCGGAAGTCGAAACATGGTACTACGCCCGAATTCCTCTAAGTCAACGTCCCGAATCCGCGCAGTTGAAAAAAGGGTCGTAGGGATGTCAATACCCGGCTAAGAATTGAACATGTCCTACTAGACTGATGACTAGGGAACCCTGAACACACATAACGCACCTCTAAACATACCTAGTTGCATACAGAACAGCTAAAAAAACAAAAGTTGAGCTCAAATGAGCAACTCGGCTCTCTGGTTGACATGTCGATTCACTGTCTGCATCCAACAAGCAGTATCGTTATCGCGTAATAAAGTATTGAAATAAGAATCAGCTCTACAAATACATAGCAAGTGTATAAAAAGCACTTGCCATTTATTCACTAAAATGAACATAACAAAAATGTCCCTAACATTGGTTAAAATAAAATGAAATAATGACATTCAAATATATATCTGCCTTCTCTCAGCATAGATGCCACTAAACTAGTCTCTTGTGCATCACACTCAAAATTACGTGTATATCTTTCCTTGAATGATATTTCAAAACAAAAGTATTACACTTCCATAAAAATGCTGTACTACTCTTCTTAATATATCTCACTTCATCCTTCAAATTCTACATACATATTCCCTGCTTAATATAACGTTAATATTTTTCGCAATTATAGCGTCAAATCTATAAATATTAATGAAAAATGAGAAATTGTTAATAATAATAGTAATATCTGTTTATATATACATATATACAATATCGCGTCCTGCACGATTTTTTTCTACATGCATTAATTGCATAGAGTTCGTTTCTACTTCTTTTCTCTCGTATTTCACACAATATATCTGTCAAATCCAGTATTACATTTCCATTATCAATGTGAACTGTTGTAACAAACACTTAAGTTCATGACTATTCACTTAAATTTACAAATCCGGTATTTAACAATCATAAATATTACAAACTTGCGACGCATGACTTTCAGATAAGCTTCCCAAAACAATAATAAGTGTGCATGGTATTCAAACCTCACTACTCACACTCGTAACTCTCCATAAATACGTACATATTTGGGCTTTACTTAACACATTGTACTTCATATTTTCTCATCAATAATTATTTATCTCACACTCTTCATAAACATATTATCGCGACTTGTATTACTCTTCCTTCCAAATAATGCCTGTCGCATATCTTTTACTTAGCACTTTCACAAAAACTTCTACAAACCATATCAAATACCTTCAACAAGGTAAGATATTCAGTATTCCTACTAGACATTACCACTGTAACACCTTTCATGAATACACTAATCCTCCTCCGACATAATCTTCTATCGATTATACAATTCCGTGCTATATCTCACCTATTATATCTCTCACAAATTATTATCGCGTATCTCTTCACACTTTCACTTACATAAATCACGCCATATTTCCTTTCTCCGCTTTAAATACATCTCCATTACAATTTCTAGCTTCTCTCTGAATCTCAAGTCTGCTCGCGTCTGTTATTAAAATAATAATATCTTTACCTCACGTCCTTTTCATTGCAATTGATACTATATATCCTTCCTTTAATCTTACAAAACCTTTCCATAACAAATATTGATCCATAATCTTTTTACATTTCTCTCTTGCATCACTCTGTTATGTCTCCAAAATACGCATACTGTTCTTATGTTCCAATTAACTTCTGGGTTTTACAATGTCATCTTTTCAAACAATGGAGTTCCTTCAATGCAAATATTGAATACTCCTGTCAATAATTACGGTTTTATACGTTCTAGTTTCGTTCCTGTATCGAATTAGCTTTAATATAGGATCATCATGTCCTTTCTGTCTCCTACCTTACATATACAAACTTTTTACGCTTGTCAAATATTCATGACTCCTTTCTCTCCGCTGTTAAAATAATAGTTTATGCTCATGACTCCTTTCTCTCTGATGTTACAATATTATGAAAAAAATATTCTAGTGATCGCAAAGGATTTACCTTCAAGCAAAATTACAAGCGTTAGCTTAATAAATTGCAAAATAATTACGGTGAAAAATATTATCAATAAACGTTCAAAATACTTCCAAAATGGCGTATGAAAATTTCGACCAACATTTCAAAATTCTAGACAAAATAATAACATGAACTATGAATAGCAAAATTATATGTTGCTCAAAATACTGGAATAACGCGTACAAGTTCTAACTACATAAGTATGTAAAATATCACTGGTCTACCTTCAAAACTGTGCCGCTGGTAACAGACCTGCTGATGTTGGTATTTGCGGAATCTCTCCACAAGCTTCGGGAATGTGATACTCGTCTACCACCCTGAACTGCACGTGTCTCACTGCTTCCGTCTACACTGCTTGGCTCGGCGCACAGCAAGGGATGGGGTGAGAAAACCGGTAGTCAGCTGGGATCTCGCCAGGCCGCTTCCTCTCTCGTCCACGCCAATGACCTCGCTCCACTGCAGCGCTTCAGTCTCCCCGGTCAGATGACCTCGATACTCTTCTCGCTTCATTCTTGGGTCCATCTTCTTCCTGCACATCTCTGGATGTACTCTGATATTGGTAGTATTACAGTGATGTTTCGTACCATGAGAAATCACCTCAGCTTGTGAATTTCTCTCCATTGTAGTAGATTGTTGCGTTTGTTTGAGCGACCTGCAGATGTTAGCGCAGCTCGCTTCCATAGTCAAGCTATCATGGTCGAATCTGGATCTCGCTTGTTAGTATAGCTTTACTTTCCCTTCATAGATGAAGAATTTAAAACATTCTTCTCTCTTCTGAACAATAGTTAGGCGTAATTTCTCCCCTTCGACCTAATTCAATATCCATCTTGTATGATATGATGTGTTTCTTCAGTAAAGTATTTCAATAGTTCAAACTTCTCTTCTTCTGCGTAGTCTCGAATTGTAGTTCCAATATACTGCTTCCAAAATATAATAAAGTATCACGACGTATATTTCTTGTTGGTTCTGTTCTATATTTCCTCTCAGTTGAAGTATTAACTTATTTATTCATGTCGTTCCATATTACTGTTATATCTCTTCATACTGAAGTCTTAGATTTTACACGTCTTCATCTCTTGTTGATTGTAGAGTGAATTATAGTACATGTTACTTCCTCGGAAGTTCGAATAGAAAGAGCCTCGCTTCTTGGCGTTTGCTAGCCTCTTCAGTCAGATTTCCCTCGTAAATATGCTGTCCTAGCCTCACTCAGCTTTGTAAACTTACTCATTCGCTTATATCTCCTCTCTCAGTTATCCAATTTAACTTCTGTCTTGCCAATTAAATTCCTCCTTTCTTCCTGATGAATTTGATATGTCACCCTCCTTTATAATATTAAAATAATATATTTAATATTTATATGATTCGTCTTAATCAATCTTCCTTCTGATTGGCTGTCTGCTTTTTATGGCGCGCGTTGTCCACGCGACATCCCCTCTTCTCTCGCTCTGGCTCGCGTTCAACCTCTGCTTATCCTTGTGACGTCCCCTAGTCTCAAAAACTGCTTTCTCGCAACCAACATTGATGAAACTGTACACTTTCCTGGACTCGGCTCAACTCATTTACTCTTGGTTAAAATATATCATGTAATAAAATTTCCATTCCTTCTCCAAATAAGCACATTTCTTCTGGCTAAAATTTTACCAATAGCTTCTTAGTCCATAAACTCTCTTCCTGTGTATAAATCTGATTCATATCTCGAAAGATTTCATACACTATTTTTCTCTGATTCTCTCGGTTCATATCTCGTCCGGTGATATAGTCATGGATAGACATGATTTCGAGCGCAGTACCCATTGCAATAGTTAGCTTTCTAAAGAAATCTACCTTAATCATATGCTACTCTAGCCAGTGAAAACGAAATGCATCCGTCAAAAATTTCAATATCCAATAAAATAACGTAGCAGTTTTAAATGTCCACAACGCTTCAGTCATTTAATCTAACCAGAGGCTCTATGGGATACTGCCTAACATGTTAACCACTTAGCTATGGAACCGAACATAAAACGTAATGAAGAGTTTCTTTATGTTCCCCTTTTCCCTGATTTGGTGTTTGATTTTCACGAAATGTCCACTCTACCATTCAATTAAAGCCTTTGATATGTGTGTACTAGTTGTTGCTGTTTTATTAAAACACAATTATTTAATTCGAACTAATCAAACCGTTTTTAAATTGGATTAATTTTTAACAAATACGATGGAATGTTTTAGCAGTTACAACTCAATTTAAAATCTAGTAATGATGCCAGAAATGGCATGTGGAAATTAATTACTCCATAAACCTAGCCTAAAGTAATATTGCATTTTTAATTTCTGAATATCCAAATGCTAATTATTAAAAATAATTGCACTTCCCTTTCAGAGATAATTTCAAGTGGGATTCCAACAAAATGTTATTACGGAATCCTCGCAGTCCTGTGTTTATTGATGTAGTGCCCTGGGTGAAGCGTAAATGCGCCGCCTACTCCCTAAGTATTAATATACCTGTTTTTTTTAGCGTATGGCTCTTAGTGCCGGGAGTGTCCGAGGACATGTTCGGCTCGCCAGTTTTGTAGCTGCTTCGAGACGGACACCCAATGGGTGAGCTACAAGTACCGTTGGGGAGGAATGTTGGATGGGAGGGTCGAGGAGTTGGAAGGTAGCGGCTGTGGCCTATAGTTAGGGACCAACCCCGGCATTTTGCCTGGAAGGAAGATGGGAAACCACAGAAGACCATCTTCAAGGTTGCCGGCGGGGGGATTCGAACCTCCTCGCCTCCCGGATGTGAGCGACTGCCAACAGTCATGCCGCAACGACCTCGGCTAACTCACCCGGTAATATATATATATATATATATATATATATATATATATACCTGTTTTTACTTTTGTTACGCAGTCAGTTCCATCAGTTTCAGTTGAGTTACCACTGCCATGTTAACAGAAATACTACCGCCTAACTCTTTGAAAATTTTGAAGCCATTCTCTCAGTGTTGCCTATAATATTCTATAAAATTAAAAATAATAATAATCAAGTCAAGTCAACCCCTGGCACTATACAGCCCATGACGGGCTAAGGCCGACCAAGCGACCGCTGCCCAGCCATTCGGCCTGCAGATATTGGGGCGACGCATGATCAGCGCGTCGGGTCCCCTCGGCCGTTAATCTTGGTTTTCGTGATCGGGACGCTGTCTCACTGTGAAACAGCTACTCAATTGTCCTCACAAGGCTGAGTGCACCCCGTTCCAACCTTCACGTCAGTTTTAAAATCCCTGACAGAGCCGGGGATCGAACCCGGGGCCTCCGGGTGAGAGGTAGGCGTGCTATCCCAACACCGCGGGGCCGGCAATAATAATAATAATCCTATTAATAATAATAATATCGTATGTCCTCGGGTGCAAACTTTGTTAATTGACGCCCAGCAGGCAGCTAGCATGTCAAATCTTATCGCTCCTTCGAGCGCTATGAAAGTCAAGGAGGTTAGATATCTAAGCTGCTTGACACTATAGCGCTTTCTTGTAGAGAAAGGAGGAACTCTTTGTGTTGGCCGAGATTAATTTTGCCATTATGAAAACGGTCTACTGTATTCAAAAGGGTTCTTTAACATGAAAACAACGCATGACATGCGTACCGTGATTTTTGTCACCTTTTCAAAAATCACTTACCACGGCCAGGAGCGAACCTGCAAGCTTGGGGTTGGCAGTTCGACACGATAACCACTCATCCACCAGGTGAGTTAGCCGTGGTCGTTACGGCATGCCTGCTGGCAGTCGCTCACATCCGGGAGGCGAGGAGGATCGAATCCCCCCGCCGGCAACATTGAAGATGGTCTTCTGTGGTTTCCAATCTTCCTTCCAGGCAAATACCGGGGTTGGTCCCTAACTATAGGCCACAGCCGCTACCTTCCAACTCCTCGTCCTTACATTCCAACTTCCCTCCCCAACGGTACTTGTAGCTCACCCATTGGGTGTCCGTCTCGAAGCAGCTACAAAACTGGCGAATCGAACATATCCTCGGGCATTCCCGGCACTAAAAGCCATACGCTTAAAAAAACACTCATCCACCGTGGCAGGCGGCGCATTGTTTACGCTTCACCCAGGGCACCACTAACAATAAACACAGGACTGCGAGGATTCCGTAATAATATTATGTTGGAATCCCACTTGAAATTATCTCTGAAAGGGAAGTGTTGCCTATACAAACTCTTCAGAAGGTCAATACGAATTTTACCAATGACTGCGTGGGGTACGAAGTATATATTGTATTACGAGTAAATAAAACTCCTGGAAAAAATACATGTTAATAATAATGTTATTGGTTTTACGTCCCTTTTAACTACACTGGCTTTTAGAGACGCCGGGGTGCCGGAATTTTGCCCCGAAGGGGATCTTTAACGTGCCAGTAAATCTACTGACACGGCTCCCTCGCATTTGCGCACCCTCAAATGCCAGCTGACTGCGCCAGGTTTCGAACCTGCAACCTTGGGCTCAGAAAGCGAGAACGTTACCCCTGAGCCACGCAGCCAGACAAAAAAAAAATACATGTATTAGTTATGATCACTATTATAATAGGGCAATTTCAATAACTAAGAAAATAACGCAGCAGTTTAAAATGTTCACAACTCGTCAGGTAAGCAAACCCTTTGGGCTACAACCTTATACCAGTGCTCATAAATGATACAGGCCTAATTTACATCCCGCCCAGTCGACTGAAGAGTTACAACTGACGACAACTCTTGGTGTAGTGGCTAGATTTATTCACTCTCACCGTTGAGGTACTAGTTCGATTCCCGGCTCAGCCGGGAAATTTAATTCTGATCTGAAGGCTGGAAAGCGGTACACTCAGCCTCGTGAGGCAAAACTGAGAATATGCACGCTCAATTCCCACCTGGGCCATTTTAGAAGTGAATTTACGTCGTTTGCCAATTCTATTCCAGATAAATGCATAGATGGTACCTAAATTAATGTCATGGCTGCTACCTATACAAATCTTAGACACAATGAAAAACCCAAAAACGAGTACAGCCATCATGCCACTGGTTATCTGACAGACTCCACGTGCACACACACACACACACACACACTCAAATACACTGGCCTACAGGACAACGATGCCGCAAAACACCTATATGAATCAACAACCTCATCTATTCCCAATGTACAATCATCATACATAGGACTGATATTTTTTGGCTCATAGTGAAGACACATAAGCTATAACCAGACACTTCTGCCAGACTGCTATACGCAGCAATTAACTCAATTATATAATTCAGGAACCTTATCTTCAAGCTATAAAAAGCATTCACCTGGATTTTTATCATGTACTTGGTTTGTTAATCATAAACAAAGTGTGTCTTTTATTGAACCCACGATCTCTCGGTACCAGCGAGGCACGAGGTAGCACGTTAGCGCTCTTGGCTATCGCAGGCAATATAATTATTGTTATTAATATTGTTATTACGGTATGCTATTATGAATATTAACTACAACAACACACAATAATAATAACAAAATAATGAAAATGAAAATCCACAGCCTGCTTCCAGTCTCCAACCGGGTCAGGAATGGAATGAATGAAGCCCCCATCTAGCGGCGAGGATATGAACTGTGCCGGCTGCCGAGGCCTGACGCACTCCTCTGAGGCAATGATTAAATGAATGACAGATGAAATGAAATGATAGTGGAGAGTGTTGCTGGAATGAAATTTTGACAGGGAAAACCGGAGTACCCGGAGAAATACCTGTCTGCCTCCGTTTAGTCCAGCACAGATCTCACATGGAGTGACCGAGATTTGAACCACGGACCCAGCGGTGAGAGGCCGGCGTGCTTCCGCCTAAGCCACGGACGCTGTAATAACAAAATAATAATAATAATAATAATAATGAAAGTACATACAAGCACAGATATCGACCTATAACCTTATGTCCAGTCAACTGATCCAGTCCAGGCTCGATGGTTTAGCACTGAAAACGTTGATAGTGTCACCTAGGTATGCTCATATTTTGCCACAATGTGCCTGATGGTCTGGTTTGATGTACCACAATCACAGCAGGGGTCTGGCCGCTTCCCCCATTTGTGCAGGTTGTATGCAGTAACTCCATGTCCTGTACGGATGCGGTTAATGGTCTTCCATTATGTCGCGGATGTTCAAAGCCCTTGATTTTCTTTACAGGATCAATGAGGTCATGTACTTCGGGTGGGGCATTTCTAGTTCATGTTTCACGCCATTTAGTTGCAATGTTGAAATTACTATCAGCAAGCTGTTGAGCCAGTCGCAGGGGTGGATTCCTGGACCGGAGCCGGTTTATTGACAAAGAAGGATTGTCGTCATGGATGGGAAGTGCAGGGTTGTTCATTATTTTAGATTATTCCTTCCTCAGTGCATCTTGTCTTCTTAACAACTGAGTGTTGGGAGCCAGTAGAGTGGAGTAGTTCTTATACAACCGGAGATGGATCTCATGGCTATGTTGAGCTGAGTGTCTACCTTCTTTACGTGGTGGCTGTTCACCCATACCGGCGCACAATATTCAGCTTTAGAATATATTAAACTGAGTACAGATGTTCGAAGCGTATCTGCTGATGCTCCCAACTATTGCTGCAAAGTTTTTGGATGAGGTTATTTCGTGTGCTTACATTTGAGATGAAATTTCCAAATGTTTCTTGAAGGATATAGTCCTATCCAGAGTCACTCCAAGATATTTTGGATGACTCTGGTAGGGAAGCACTGTGTTTTTCATTCGGACTTCCTGTTTATAATCCGCTGTTCTGTTGTTTAAGTGGAAACTGCTGACTTCGGTTTTGGAAAATTTTGGTACGAGTCTCCACTTGGTGATATATGCGTGTAGTTCATTGAGATCATCGGTTAGAATGTTTTCAGCAGTTTTGAACTCCTTGTGTTGAACAGAAAGAGACAAATCATCAGCATATCCAAACTTCCTTGCACTGGTTTCAGGTACGTCAGAAATATATAGGTTGAGAAGTACGGGAGATAGTACCGACCCCTGGGGTAGTCCGTTATTGAGTTACCGTTGTTTACTTATATGATTACCCTGTACTACTTGGAAGTGTCTGTCTGAGAGCATGTTATTAAGTAATCTCAGTGTAGTTCGACAGGGGATGACTCTGCTCAATTTGTACAGGAGTCCTTCCTTCCAAACTGTATTGTAAGCAGCAGTCAAGTCGATAAAAGCTACGGATGTCTTAACTTGTTTCTGAAACCCGGTTTCAATGTACATAGTCAGGCTTAGAACCTGGTCTGTGCAGCTCCTGTTCGGTCTGAAACCTGCTTGTTCCATCGGGATAGTTTCCAAGATTCGTGGGCCTATCCTGTTCAGTAGAAGTCTCTCAAGGAGTTTATAGCCGCAGCTATGAAATGCTATTGGACGGTAACTTTCTACTTTATCCGAAAGGTTTGTTTGGTTTCAGGACAGCTATAACTTTGGTAATTTTGAAGACTTTTGGCAGGCTCCTTGATTTAGGGATGGTTGAGGAAAACTTGGTCAGCCATTTTCTAGTCTCTTTCCCAAACCTAATTATGAACTCAGGATGTAGGCCTATCCCATCAAAACCAGGTGCCTTGCCTGATGTTACGTCCTTGAGAGCTGTTTCAAGTTCCTCCATCCTGAACATCTGAGAGAAATGTGTGTCATCAGGTGTCACTTGTCGAATGTTCCTAGACTCCTTTTTCACTATTCGTGTGTGATTTTTGTCTCGTGAGGCTTTAGATAGTGAGACAATTCTGTTGGCTATTTGATCTAGCGATACTGGCTGATCTACCCGAATTGGCGGACTGCTTCCTCCCTACTTCTTCAGTAAGCTCTAGGACTGTCGGCTTGATTTCTTAAAATCCAACTCCGTTGTTGCTTTTATCCATTTGTCTCTCCTTGCTTCATTCAAATTCTGCAGATGTTCATGAGCTAAGTCACGATTACCATCCGCCACATAATATTCATAAAGTTCTTCACACTCATTGGTCCATCCTGGAATATATTCGTTGCAGAATCCCCTTGGTGTACACTTCTTTGCAGTTGAGATGATGGCATCAACAAATCGGTCATAATTTTCTGGTGAAGCTGGAATCCATCTGAATACTTTATCCATCTCTTCAGAAAACAATTTCCGGTTTGCCTTCAGGAAGTTCCATCTTGGCGTAGGGATGGATCGTATAATCGGGATCTGGCATCCTTTTTTCATATATGACTGGGCGATGTTGACCGTTCGGGGATGTTTAGAGATTGATTTTGTAAATTTTGTGTTGAGAAGCAGAGATCTGGGTTGTATTCACTGTTCCATGCCGCAGACCTGAAAGTACCCTTGCCTTTTGCATAAAAAAACCAGACTTAAGCTGTTCTCTTCTGCCCATTCAAAAAGTGCAATAATTTTCTGATCATTGATATATTTCCACATCGTGGGATGGCTGATGATATCACCCACATAGATGGCTGGATGAGGAAGTGGAGGTGGTGTCTTCCTGATTGCGGTCATTCCAGATTGCGTTCACCTCATTTGTTGTCCAGATTGCGGTCACTTTCATTTTAGGGAAGAACTATAAACATTCCAGCGTCCAGATTGCGATCACTTTTCTTGGGAGACCGGTCCGGTTGTAACTCTCCTATCACTTCCACCCCTCATGCCAATGTTGAGGTACATGTCGTGTGTCAGGTCTCTTTGGTCCTGATTCACTACATTAGCTGCAACCATAGTGTTCAATATTTCTTTTTACTAACCGTGTTCTGTATCGTTATGGAGTTTATTTGAACAGAGAAGGCTAAGCCGTGTGTTTTACTGAATGGTTATAGTTACAGACAATACAGTTCGAGTAAATGAAACGCAGAACAAATTACTTTTACGAGAAAATTGATCGCAATCTGGACTCTGAAATGTTTATAGTTCTTCCCTAAAATGAAAGTGACCGCAATCTGGACTGCTAATGAGGTGAACGCAATCTGGAATGAGCGCAATCAGGACACAACCGTAGAGGCATGTGATTCATGTGTAATGCCATACGCTAAATAAATAACAACAACACAGTTTGTTTCCGCCATGCGCACGTGTAAAGTGCATTGCACACTGTGAAGACCTGTCCTAAATAGATAGACAACATATACTGTAGGTTTGTATAACATTTGCATAAAATAAATAGAATAACTGTATTTTAGAACAAAACAATGCTTTATTGCTTCATTTGTAGATTTCTCAGTGTATGTACAATTATAGATGTCCTTCTTTATTTCATTATCCAGACATGTATTCAGTGTCTAACCAACAACCAGTCTGCTGTATGGAGAGTATGCAGAGTAGGCGTATGGGGAGGCCAACGGGGCTGCGTAAGCTCCATGGTAGGCGGCGAGAGGAGCGCTGTACGCCAGAGGGGCGGCAGAGTAGGCCAGGGGTGCTGCGGCCAAGTAGCCAGGAGCGGCGTAGGCTGCGGCCACCAGCGCGAACAGGACGAACTGGAACACAACATACAGACATTATCCCGTGGCATAAATGGTTCTAACTTAAGAAACTGTGTGCACGAGATACACAACATTGAACAGATATTCATAGTTTATAGCTTTGTGTTTGATGCCAAGGTTTGAATTCAAAGAATTTGTCAGTACACTTCCTTGTCTCCGAAAGTCATTTTGGTCGCTATTCAATTCAAACAAACAATGGAGTCAAACTTAAATCATTAGAATTTACTTGTCTTGCTCCTCCAATACTTTTTGTTTGTTCCTCCAATTGACAAACAATCGTTTCAACATTTGCATATATTTGTTATTTCGCAAGCTTCATCAGTTAACACATACCGAGCTATTAATTTGGTTTGGAGTTCTAGAAACCAATTATGCCATCTTAGATCTATAAATAACAATTGAAAACACTATAAATTTTATTTTCTTAGAAATATTAATTATAAACAAATTTATAGTACCTACACTTTTAATGAAAGAAAATCCACAGCCTGCTTCCAGTCTCCGACCGGGTCAGGAATGGAATGAATGAAGCCCCTATCTAGCGGCGAGGATATGAACTGTGCCGGCTGCCGAAGCCTGTCGCACTCCTCTGGGGCAATGATTAAATGAATGACAGATGAAATGAAATGATAGTGGAGAGTGTTGCTGGAATGAAATTTTGACAGGGAAAACCGGAGTACCCGGAGAAAAACCTGTCTGCCTCCGTTTTGTCCAGCACAGATCTCACATGGAGTGACCGGGATTTGAACCACGGACCCAGCGGTGAGAGGCCGGCGAGCTGCCGCCTAAGCCACGGAGGCTCACACCTACACTTTTAATACATTTTATAAAGTAGAATTTCGAAATGAGGTACGTTTTGGTTATAAACAGTTGGTCCTATGATTAATCAAACGATCAGTGATTCGTATAAAACTCATAATGCAAGAAATCAGGCAAAGAGCTAGCAGATGAAAGGCTTGAAATAAATCACTTGAAAGATATATGCTGGATTAATATCACAATTTGGGTGGATACTTGCACATCAAGACTTGATTTAGTTTAGGAGATGCAATAAATAAATAAATAAATAATGAAATAAATCATCGTACTCTACTGTATGCAAGGCACAGTCGCAATACTTGGAATAAAACAAAATACATTCGACTACAATATTTACGAAATTTTCTGTTACATTTACTCACAAACAACAATATTGCAAATATATTCTACTGTTTTGACCTCTGTTGTAGGATTGTAGAAATGAAATGTGAATGGGAACAAGTACAATTATGGAAAAAAATATCTCTGATTGTACAGATTTAACCACGAAAATATTTTCTATTAAGTTTGATAAATTTGCTTTTTATGTGATGAATATGTGAATATAGTTTTCAGTGTTATTTGGAACGAAAGCCAGAGTAATTCAGTACTAATTTGATATTATATTACATTTTGTTTTGTACAAACCATGTTCGAGTGGCAAAAGAGCACCCGAGGAATTCAATTGTATGGCAAATCACACTCAAAATTTGGCAACTGTTACGAAGTGTTCAAACTTCAGCTGTAAAACTTGAATCGCCAATAAAATACTTGAAAGGTAATAAAAGTGGAGAGAAGTCCCTAAAATTAATTTACGACAATTCTTAAGTTAATATGGAAAGCTCATGCAGACCAACCTCGAGATGTGTTTGTGTACGATACTCATGTTTACTGTTCATAACATAGTATTTAGCGTAGCGGAGCGCATTTTATCGTTCTTCACATCTGCAAATCTTGGAGACTCGAGGTTCCATTCTTGCCACTCAATTTTGCCATCATGTGTTATTTTATCCAAGTAAATGCACGATGGTCCATAACCCAATTCTTGGTTACAACAATTATGACTAAAATGATACACTACCAGACTGTTATGCGTCCTGAAGCCTTATATTCTTCAGAACGTCTAGTTTCAAACCGGAAGGGACTCAAGGACAAACTCGAAGTACAGGAGAGAAAGATAATGAGAAAGATATTTCGGCCTTTTAAGGAAGGTAATGAATACAGAAGGCGGCCTAATCAAGAGCTCTACACGTACTGTGAAAGAATCACGGATGTTGCTAGGAAACGACGACTACCATTTCATGGACACGTCTACAGAATGCATCCTACCAGGTTGACCATCTAGCTACTCGGTTAGTGGCAAAAGCGGAAGACCACCATGGTTGTGGGAAATGAGCGAAGATCTGCAGAGGGACGGAAAGATACTTAAATGATCGGACATCTCTCAGGAAGATGCTTCAACAAATGAGGTTCCAGGACAAACCACCGAGAAAGAAGACAGGTGCCCTCTGAACACAGGAGAGGAGGGAACAACACTGCCAGAGGATGTCTCACCACTCGGCAAACATCAAAGCCCACTCCAAATTTAATAGTGGAATGTCGTGGTCCTTAGATGGCCTATACGAAACAAGAAGAAGAAGAATTAAGCTATTTAATCTACTGGACTACAATCACTATCGAAACACATGCCATCAAAATAATAATTACACACTAACGTCAAGCCTCATAAAAAAGATGAATGTTGAATAGTCATGTTGTTGTTGTTGATTCTTCAGGGGCTTTGCGACTTCGTGGTCATGTAGCTCCGTGTACCTGGGTGTGTGTAGAAGTTGTCTGATAACCTGTGTCACTGGAATCTGTACTAGCGTGTGTATTTGTAATTGAGATAGGATTTGAATAGGATGTGTCCATGGCCTTAAGTTAGGTACCATCGTGGCATTCGCCTAGAGTGGAAGTGGGAAACCACGGAAAATCATTTCCAGGATGGCTGAAGTAGGAATGACGAGGCTGCGTGTACACCGTTACAGCCCTCAGGCCAGGAATACATTTCACGACAGAGCAGGGAATCGAACCCGGGGCTCTGCGGTGACAGCCAAGAATGCTATGTAGAATTGTAAGCTCTTGGCCAGTTGGATCCACAAAAATTGCCACCATTCGGTATGATATTAGAAACCAACAAAAAACCAAGACAGCACTATATTCAGACATAGTGGGCAAGAAGAGAAGTGAGGTAGTTTGCTATTGCTTTCTTCACTGATTTGGTACTATTGACTGTATGAATAGAACCTTTTACATCACCCTCAGGCACTATCTATGACCTAAATACCATTATTCAGCACCATCCACACTTTAATATCTTCCATGCTATAATTACAGCCATGAATAAGACGTAGACATCGATAAAAAATAAAAAGAAACATTTTACTCTTGCCTGTTCTAACACACAAACGCTTAAATACGACATTCATCAAGAGATAGCAACAAGCCATGATAAAGGTGTAGTAAACACCACAAATGAACTGACAACAAAGCTATTTGAAACCTGAAACGAGTTTCAGTTTTAGCATTAATGGACTTAATTCAACAATTGAACTACGGTACAGCGGCTTCGGTGGCGTAGTTGGTAGCATGCTGAGCTTCTATGCCCAAGATAGCGGGTTCAAACCCGGCCGAAGTCGTCGAATTTTTAAGACCGTTAAAAATCCCTCAGCATGCCGTCCTTCGGAGGGGAAGTAAAGCCGGCGGTCCCATGTCATAGATTTATGGCATGTTAAAGATCTTTCCACTAATTTCACCTGTGTGAAACTAAATTGTATAGGTTAAGAAAACAACGCCCTTAGGTTGCTACATTCGTTGCCGAATGGGGTGGCGTCTAGTAGCTAAGTTCTGAACTAGGCCTAGTAGTCGTTGTCGGTGGCATTTAGCGGCAAAAGTAAGAACTATTTGAAAAATTCAACGTTGCAGTCCTTATTGAATTTAAAAAACAAGTAGTTCCGTAAAGAACTATACAGCCTATTTTCATATATCCTGCTCATGTTAATTTCTTCTAACAACATACAAAATTTCAGTTTAATTGCTGTAACAGATTCGTAGATATTGAGAACCGTCTAAATATTTCAGATTGTCGCCAGGTTGGATTTTTATTTTTGTACTATTACATTAAGATTATTGTGTACGTGTGGTATTCAAACTTCAATCGCATGATTAGAACACAAGAAGTAAAAACGAGATTTTAAAATTACGCACAGCAGCCATCTTGTGATTATGCAAACAATTGAAATAAATTAGATGCCAGTGGATCAACATTTGTATAAGCATTTAACGTGCAACGTTTCACAGCACTCGGATAGTTAATTCGCGAGAATCGTCCATTTAAATATTTATACTTCGCGTCGCCGCCATGTTGGATTTGTGCTCACCAGGTTAATGAAAGTCCTATAGGTGAACATATGTTCATGGTCTCTATGAACATAAAAAAATTCAGTTTGGTTGCTGTAAAAGATTCATAGATATTGAGAACCGTCTAAATATTTCGGAAAATCGCCATTTAGGATTGTTATATGTATAGGCCATAGAATTATGTACCATTCAAGGACAATTATTGCCTAGGTTCATTATTCAAACTTTCACTTCGATCGCATGATTACGACACAAGAAATAAAAACTTAATTTAAAAATTTCGCACAGCCGCCATATTGAGGTTATGTAAACAATTGATTTAAATTAGATGGCAGTGCATTACAATCTGCAAAATCATTGACTGTACCACATTTCACTGCGCTCAGAGAGTTAAATCACGAGAAAAGTCTATTAAAATATTTTAAATTCGCTTGGTCGCCATGTTCGTTTTTTACTTTACAAGTTTATGAAGTATACATCGATAAACTTTTACCATTACCCTTTATCACCGTACAAAATTGCAGGGTAATATCTGTAATAGTTTCGGAGATATAGAATGTCAGTGAAATATTTCGCACAGCCGCCATTTTGAGGTTATGTAAACAATTGAACTAAATTACACTCCAGTGCATTACTATGTGTATATACACTTGCTGTACCTAGTTTCATTACGTTTGGATGGTTAAATCGTGAGAAAAGTCTATTTAAAAGTCTCAACTTCGCTTGGTCGCCATGTTCGTTTTCTACTTTACAAGTTTATGAAATATACATAGGTAAACTTGTATCAGTACCCTTTATCACCGTACTAAATTGCAGGGTGATATCTGCCATAGTTTCGGAGATATAGAATGTCAGTGAAATATTTCGCACAGCCGCCATTTTGAAGTTATGTAAACAATTGAACTAAATTAGACTTCAGTGCATTACAATGTGTATAAACATTTGCTGTACCAAGTTTCATTACGTGTGGATAGTTAAATCGCGAGAAAAGTCTATTTAAAAGTCTCAACTTCGCTTGACCGCCATGTTGGTTTTGTATTCACCAGGTTTTTGAAAGTCTCATAGGTGAACTTCTAGTAGTACCCTTTATCACCGTACACAATTTCAAGGCGATATCGGTAATAGTTTCGGAGATATTGAATGCTAGTGAAATATTTCGCACAGCCGCCATTTTGCATTGGTGAGACGTAACAAAATTTGAAGGGCACGGTCGAGGTCGCCGGGAATAGTGCTATGAACATACCGAGTTTCATTGAAATCGCTCCAGCCGTTTAGATTTTATTAGGGGGGACACACACACACGAATCACACACACACACACACACACGCACACACACACGGACAAAAGGTGATCTCATAAGCCTATTTTTTCAAAATTGAAAATAGGCTAAAAACAGATACACACACTAATACAGTCATCACAGTTAACACCGGTTATCAGACAGATTCTACACAAACCCAAATTACACGGGCCTACATGACCGCGTTGTCATAGCCCCTAAACTAAGGAACCAACCAACCACCAAAGAAATACGGTACTATGTGACTTACCAGCTTGAACATGTTTGTTGAGATGTGTTCTGGATGAGAATACAATACCTACCTTGCCTCTACATCCTGTATATATACTCCTTCTGGTAAACAGGGCCTTGGATTCCTCAATGAAAGTAAGAGGTGGGAGGTTTCGAAACGAAACAGCTGTTCTTTGCCAAAAAATTCCTTCGTGACATCCAAGTCTGAGAATTACCGTACATGCAATAGATACTAACAGTAAGAGGACGTGATTAGTGACTCAAGTACCGTCGATCTGGTAACATTTCTCACTCGACGTGTAGTGCTTCCAGTCATTGCACAATGTAAAATGTTTCCAATTTAAAACGGATATATTAATAACTGTCAAGGACAAAGTACTTATAAAATACAATGGGCGGTAATGATCACTGCTTGCAGCAGAATGCTGTGCGTGGGTGACCCACATATTCTAATGAATGAAACTGTTCTATGTTATTTTTGTATCAGTTGTGACTATGTTCGAGAGTTAAGGGGTAATTATTACAATCTGGTGTACAGAATGAGTGGGTTATCTTTGACAGCTGGAAACATTTGATTTCCCAGGTTTGGAAGCGCCGAAGGACCTAATAGAGGTATAGTTAAAAGTGCTGTGTTTAGCAACAAAAGTGGTTTAGTTACATTATTTAAACAGTATATATTACACATTTTCAGTCGGTCAACACAATAGACTATGATCAGAAGTAAAATACCATAAGTATACTATTTATTAATTTTTATACACATTAGTCAATAATTAGTCAATAAATAATTAAAGAATGATGTATTATACCAGTTTCGACCACATTGTGGCCCTCTTCAGTAACTATCGTCTATAATAAATTAAAACTAATTGAATTACCAGCATAGTTGATCAATAATTCCCTTGGATTTCTCTCTTCCCTTGATAACATTCTTTCATAAAAGGTATTCAAAAATAGATCTGTAACAATTTTTGTTATAAATTGATGATATTATAAAATAATTTTCAGAGAAATACGTATATCAAAAATATCTCGTGATGGTATAAATACATTTATGTTTGGCCCTGACTATTATATGTCAGAAAACTGTACTATAATGAGGTTCATTATAACACTGTTTTTCATTATGAAACAGTTTCTCCCACCAATTAGAGCTCAAGAAACAGTTGTTTGACCAATTAGATAATTAGATGCGCTGTGTTCCACGGCCTTTTCATTCAAATTTCACTGCCTGGCCTAATGTCATAGTAGGGTAATCGAGGAGGTCATGGTCAAATACAAGGCATTCTCTGCGTCACATGCGCTCTGTTCAGTACATAAAACTGGCGAAATCTTGACAGATATTTAAGAATATTTATGTTCGAACATAAAATAGTTATAATAATTATCGTCGAACATAAACAGTCGTATGCAACTCGCCTATATTGGTAATTAAGACACTCGTATGGAAATTATAAAACTCGCATACGCTCGCTTTATAAACATACTCGTGTCTTAATTATTGCCATTATAGGCTCGTTGCATAATGTACTTTATTAAATAATTTTTACCATTACCAGATATTTTAGATATAAGTATTTTTCAGAAAATTATTTTATAGCATCATCAATTTGGTTCCTCAGTGCCTCAATTTTGTGGCTGTAACAACGTGGTCATGTAGCCCCTTATACTTTGGGTGTGTGTATAATCTATCTGATAACCGGTGTAAATTGTGATGCCTGTATTAGTGTGTGTTATCTGTAATGCAGGTGAGGACTGCAGACATTCAATTTTCAAGTACTTTTGCTACCAAATGCTACCGTCAACGTCAACTAGTTGTGAGTTTGGTTACTAGATGCCCCCGCAGTCGGCTCCTGGTGACGAACGTTGGAACTTAAGAGCGTTAGTAAAATCTAATGTATTTATCTTCACACAAGTGTAATTAGTGGAAGGTTCTTTTATATGCCATAAATCTATGACATGCGCCCGCCTGCTTTACTTCCCCTCCGAAGGAATATTGAGGAATTTTAACGCTCTTAAAAAATCCGACGACTTTGGTCGGGTTTGAACCCGCAACCTTGGGTATAGAAGCTGAGCATACTATCAACTACGCCACCGAAGCCACGTATCATCAATTTAAAACACAAACTGTTACAGATATGTTTTTTGATTTTTTGTAATGAAAAATTGTTATCAAGGAAAAGGAAACCCCGAGGTAAGTATCTTTGTTCGTAATTCAATTATTTCTAATTTATTTTAGAGGATCATACATATCCTAAGAGGACCACAACGTGACCAAAACTGGTAGAATATAATTATTCTATTTTCATTATTTATTGACTGAGGTGTATTGAATTTAACCTTGCGTTACCCACGCTAATACTGTTACACCAATGCCCACGCACGGACTCAGAGACCGTGTTTCCTTTTCATTGTTAAAATTTGGTTATAATTAACAAATTTTTCGCAAACTCTAATTTACATAAGAAGTATAGAAGTATGCTAGTGGTAACTACCTGTTTTACGTAAGTACAAGCCTATAATATGAGTAATTATCAACTAAATACGTACGGTATATAACTAAAGAATTAATAACTGAAAAACCTTTTTACTGGAAATAACTTATCAAACAACATTGGTATTGAAAATGACATCTTAGAAAACGTGAATATAAAGAAATCTGTTTGGTTAGCATAATGTCAACTCTGTCAACATCTGACACTTTTACACATACACACTGACACTTTTTAGTCTGAATCTGCTTCTTCCAGAAGAACATTAAATAGATCAGGTTCACTTGGCACTTCATTTAGTAGACGAAGAATTGTATTCTCCTCATTATGATTCATTTTGTTTAGGATTTAGACATAACAGTATATACTAAAAAGTTGAAAAAGCACAAACACATTTACTAACGCACGGAATGACAAACCGGGCTTGGAGAAAACCGCAGTTACAACTCAAGGTCACACCGCAGTCTGAACGAAACAGTAGGGGTGGGGTTGGGGGGTTGGAAACGGAAGCTATACCGGCTCGCCGCATTTTAGCCAACTTATAGCTATGTAATAACAAAAACACCCTACGCCCGGATCGTGAGACCGTGCGCGAGTAACGCAGGGTTAATAAATATGGTATCTTACTTCTGATTACAACGCCAATAAGGAAACCTTTCAAATATGATTAATTCCATATCAATACGTAATAAATTAAGATCCAAATTATAGCGGGACTTACATAATTTGAAACTGTTGGGACTAACACAAACTTCGAATTGTCACAAACATTCGAATTGAGGATGTTACATATTTTTTAGCCTATTTTCAATTTTGAAAAAATAGGCTTAAGAGATCACCTTTTGTCCGTGTGTGTGTGCGTGTGTGTGTGTGATTCGAGTGTGTGTGTCCCCCTAATAAAATCTAAACGGCAGGAGCGATTTCAATGAAACTCGGAAAGTTTATAGCACTATTCCCGGCGACCTCGACCGTGCCCTTCAAATTTTGTTACGACTCACCAATCCAACATGGCGGCTGTGCGAAATATTTCACCAGCATTCAATATCTCCGAAAATATTACCGATATTACCCTGACATTTTCCATGGTGATAGAGGAAACTACTATAAGTTCACTTATGTGACTTTTGAAAACCTGGTAACTACAAAACCAACATGGCGGCCAAGCGAATTTTCGACTTTTAAATAGACGTTTCTCGCGATTTGACCAACCAAACGCAATGAAACTTGGTACAGTATATGTTTATATACATTGTAATGCACCGACATCTAACTTCGTTCAATTGTTTACTTAATCACAAGATGGCGGATGTGCGAAATATTTCACCGGCATTCTATATCTCTGAAACTATTAGCGGTATCTCCCTAAAATTTTGTACGGAGATAAAGGGCACTACTGGAAGTCCATCTATAAGATTTTCAGAAACCGGTTAACTACAAAACGAACATGGCGGCCAAGCGAATTTGAACATTTTAAATAGACCTTTCTCGCGATTTAATGTTCCAAGCGCCTTGAAACCTGGTACAGGAAATATTTATACACACTGTAATCCACTGGTATCTAATTTAGTTCAATTGTTTACATAACCTCAAGATGGCGGCAGTGCGAATTTTAAAATTAAGTTTTTATTTCTTGTGATGTAGTCATGCGATCGAAGTGAAAGTTTAAATAATGAACCTACGCAATAATTTTCCTTTAATGGAACATGACTCTATGGCCTATACATTTAACAATCCAACATGGCGACCATCCGAAATATTTAGACGATACTGAATATCTACGAATCTATTTTAGCAACCAAACTAAATTTTTTAATGTTCATAGGGGCAATGAACTTAAGTTTACCTATAGGACTTTAAATAACCTGTTGATCACAAATCCAACATGGCGGTGACGCGAATTATAAATATTCACATGGACGTTTCTCGCAATTTAACCATCCGCGTGCAGTGAAACTTGGTACAGTAAATCTTTATCCGAATGTTAATCCACTGGCATCTAATTTATTTCAATTGTTTCCATAACCTCAAGATGGCAGCTGTGAAATTGTTTTAAATCTCCTTGTTTTTTCCTGTGTCCTAATTATGCGATTGAAGTTTGAATACTACACGTTCACAATAATCTGCATGTAACAGTACATAACTCTAGGACCTACATATATAAAATCCAACATGGCGACCATCCGAAATATTTAGTCGGTTCTCAATATCTACGAATCTATTACAGCAATCAAACTGAAATTGTGTATGTTGATAGTGGCAATTAACATAAGTAGGATATATGAAAATAGGCTGTATAGTTCCTCACGAAGCTACTTGTTGTTTAGTTTTAGGTCCAATAAATGCTTGAATGGTTAGTAAGTAGATATACATTTTGAAATGTTACGCTATATTATGTAAAGAATTATATCCTATATTAAAACAATTAATGTAACACAGATTGTATTATAGTAGGAAGCTCAAGTGACATTGCGTAGAGGCTGTCATTCTTGGCTGTCACCGCGGAGGCCTGGGTTCGATTCCCGGTCCTGCCAAGAAATTTGTTTCTGGTCTGAGTACAGTCAGACTTGTGAGCCAAAACTGAGCAGAGGCAGGTTCTATTTCTACCTCAATCATCCTGGAAGTGGTTTTCCATGGGTTCCCACTTCTACTCGAGGAAAATTGTACCTAACTTTAAGCCATGGCCGCTTCCTACCCATATCCTACCTCAATTACAAACAGACATTACAGTGAACAGGTTATCCGACAAATTCCACACAAACCCAAGTGCACATGATCACGAGGTCGAAAAGCCCCTAAATAATTAGCACCAATGACAACTTAGTGGGAAACACCGTCACCACGGGGTGGGGAGAGAGATTACCATTAATGGCTCACCTAATAAACAATGACGGGGTTTTCAATGTTGTTGCCACTTCCTAATTTGGTTGCATGAACATCGTGGTCATCAATGTAAGAAGTCAATTATAGAGGACTTGTGATGTAAATTTAGCTGATAATTAATCAATTGAAGGAAAACTAAACCTAAGTTTCTTAACGTGACTTCTTAATATTACTGATTTAAGGCGACGGGGTCCATCAGGAGTTTCATACACCAGCAAGTACAAATTACACAAAATATTCAATATTTCTGCAAATATTTGGAAAAGTTTCTTGAAGTTCGGCTCATATGTGCATATTTCTTCGGTGAATTTGAAGCAAAAAAATGATTGTGTACGACAAATTTGGATATTATTGACTCATTAACATCACATTTCATATTTTACATGAAACTCAATATCCTCAGCATTATATTTGTACGAATGTTTTTACAATAAAAAATACATCCTTTCAGGACAACCATGCTCTTACGTGAAGGAAGGAAACGTAAAAGAACCCTATAAACATGGGAGATATGAGAGAAACAACTCAGGATTGTTTTGATTAATTTGGGAGCTTTGCAACATCGTGGTCAGGTTGCCCCGTGTACTTGGGTTGTGTGTAGTTTGTCTGATAATCTGTTACTGCAATGGTTGTATTAGTGTGTACTTGTAATTCAGATAAAAATTGGGAAAGAGGTGGCCATGACCTTAATTTAGGAACCAGCCTGGTATTCGCCTGGAGTAGAAGTGTGAAACCATGGAAAACCACTTTAAGGTTGGCTGAGGAGGGAATCGAACCATCCTTCTCTCATTTTTGAACTCACGAGGCTGAGTGTACCCCATTCCAACCCTCTTAATAAAATTAAATTTCTTGCTAGAGCCAGAAATTGAACCCGGGTCACTGCGGTGGCAGTCAAGAGTGCTATCAGGAGAGTTCAAAGGAAGGGAAACGTTGAAAACGGGATAAAGAATAATTCTGAAAAAAAAATGAAAATTTAAATGTTTTTTTTTTTTTTTCTGATAGCAAAGAACCCTGCGATTCCTTGGAAATGTTTGATTGCTGTACACGAATTTTGACAGACGCAGACACAAAATTCATATTGTGACTCATTTTATCCTTCAAGGCATGTATTAACGTTGGAAATTCATTTTTTGGCCGAGATATGCCATTTAAATATTTTCAATGGAAATGAAAGCCTGATATGTCTTCTTTAAAATGAGATATAATTCATACATATATTCCCACTCTAAATACCTGAAAATAAGATATTAATAGTCTTATCTGCGCAAGTTCACAATTAAGTTCTAAAATTTGAGTGCTGTGTTTCTTGCAAGTAATTTTTTGAACACATTCTACACTTCAAATAGACATAATTCACCTTTCAAATGAGATAGAGAAATCATTGATACATTTAATTAAAGCTAATGAATGTGGACCTCCACTTCAGTTCATGATAATTTAAACACTCTATGAATGGTATAGTTCAAATTTAAAAACAAGATGTTCAGTAAAGAACATATAGCCTACTTTCACCTAAATGCATGGGTATTGTTATAACTCTTTGTCCTTTTCAAGGAGTATGATTGAATGTTGGTTGTAGTAGCTTGTTGAAATACAACGTGCTATAGGGATATTAAACATGAATATGAGGTGCCCTTTGCTAGTGCTACCTCTGTACCAAATTTCGTTCAATTCGGTTTCACCGTGTTTGAATTGATAGGGGGAATCGATTTGCACACATACTTGGCCACCATCTGCAAACTATTGGGCTGATGTTCTTGCAGTTTGGTCAGAATATGTTTCCCACATAAAGATATGGTGTTGCAAAATTTGGTAGAGACTAGATTATTAGGTTGGTCGTAATTACATTTTAGCTTTCAACATTTGGGTGGCCGCGATTACGTTTCCGTCAAGATAGCGGTGATATAAAACATGACACTGAGGTGCCCTTTGCTAGTGCTACCTCTGTACCAAATTTCGTTCATTCGGTTCCACCGTGTTCGAATTAATAGGGGGAATCATTTTTTACATAAAGATGGCCGCCATCCGCAAACTATTAGGCTAATGACCTATTAGATTGGTCAAAGGATGCTCCCTCCATAAAGGTATGTCGTTGCAAAGTTTGGTAGAGATCGGATGGTTATGTTAGTCGTAATTTGATTTAAGCTTTAAACATTTGTGTGGCCGCCATTACGTTTCTGTCAATATGGCGGCGATATTAATCATGACACTGAGATGCCCTTCGCTAGTGCTATCTCTGTACCAAATTTCGTTCCATTCGGTTCCACCGTGTTTGAATTAATAGGGGGAATCGATTCTGACACAAAGATGGCCGCCATCCGCAAACTATTAGCCGAATGACCTATTAGATTGGTCAAAGGATGCTCCCCCCATAAAGGTATGTAGTTGCAAAATTTGGTAGAGATCGGATGATTAGGTTAATCGTAATTTGATTTAAGCTTTGAACATTCGTGTGGCCGCCATTACGTTTCAGTCAAGATGGCGGCGATATAAAACATGACACTGAGGTGCCCTATGCTAGTGCTACCTCTGTACCAAATTTCGTACCATTCGGTTTCACCGTGTTCGAATTAATAGGGGAATCAATTTTGACATAAAGATGGCCGCCATCCGCAAACTATTAGGCAAATGACCTATTAGATTGGTCAAGAAATGCTCCCTCCATAAAGGTATGTAGTTGCAAAATTTGGTAGAGATCGGATGATTAGGTTAATCGTAATTTGATTTTAGCTTTGAACATTCGTGTGGCCGCCATTACGTTTCAGTCAAGATGGCGGCGATATAAAACATGACACTGAGGTACCCTTTGCTCGTGCTACCTCTGTACCAAATTTCGTTCCATTCGGTTCCACCGTGTTCGAATTAATAGGAGGAATCAAATTTTACATAAGGATGGCCGCCATCCGCAAACTATTAGGCTAATAACCTATTAGATTGGTCAAAGGATGCTCCCTCCATAAAGGTATGTTGTTGCAAAGTTTGGTAGAGATCGGATGGTTATGTTAGTCGTAATTTAACTTAAGCTTTGAACATTTGTGTGGCCGCCATTACGTTTCTGTCAATATGGCGGCGATATAAAGCATGACACTGAGATGCCCTTTGCTAGTGCTACCTCTGTACCAAATTTCGTTCCATTCGGTTTCACCGTGTTTGAATTAATAGGGGGAATTTATTTTCACACAAAGATGGCCGCCATCCGCAAACAATCAGGCTAATGACCTATTCATTTAGTCAAAGGATGCTTCCTCTATAAGGGTATGTTGTTGCAAAATTTGGTAGAGATCGGATGATTAGGTTAATCGTAATTTGATTTAAGCTTTGAACATTTGTGTGGCCGCCATTACGTTTCCGTCAAGATGGCGGCGATATAAAACATGACACTGAGGTGCCTTTTGTTAGTACTACCTCTGTACCAAATTTCGTTCCATTCGGTTGCACCGTGTTCGAATTAATAGGGGGAATCTATTTTCATACAAAGATGGCCGCTATCCGCAAACTATTACGCTGATGACCTATTCGTTTGGTCAGACGATGCTCCCCCCATAAAGGTATGTTGTTGCAAAATTTGGTAGAGATCGGATGATTAGGTTAGTCGTAATTTGATTTAAGCTTTGAACATTTGTGTGGCCGCCATTACGTTTCCGGCAAGATGGCGGCGATATAAAACATGACTCTGAGGTGTCCTTTGCTAGTGCTACCTTTGTACCAAATTTTGTTCAATTCTCATTCACCGTGTTCGAATTGATGGGGGGGGGGGGGACAGACATTCAGAGTACACACACTCACACACACACAGACACACACACACACAAACACACACACAGACTCACACACACACAGACAGACACACTTTTTTCGCCCTGTGTTGATCTCATAAGTCTACTTTCATTTTTTGCAAAAATCGAAAGTAGGCTAATAATAGTCAGGGCTATTGCTATGTTTTGTCTGTACTCTTTGGAAATATTTGCTTTTCGAATGTCAATTGTTTATATAGCAGGCCCTAGGTAAAATGGCATCCAGAAGTATTAATAAATTGTTTACTTTGAATTGATAACTTCTCCTTATAGAAATTAAGATAAGAACCTGCGATACACCGGTGAGTGTAATACTAACGGCTATGAAATATTTCGAAATGTTATCTTATTTCGAAAATTGATGTTATTTTATTAATATTTTTTGCTGAAGATAAAATTGTAAATACTGATTGCAATATATGATTATATTAGTTCAATGTCGTGTGTTTTGTGGTAAGAAAAACAACCAAGTTGATTAACGAATATGGATTTTGTTTCGCAACGTTAAAACATACCTTAAGACGTACAGTATGTATTGTATGTCTACCCCTTATTATTCCCGTTTTTCCAACGGGGTCGGGGATGAGATGCGATGAAAGACTTTGTGGCGATGGTTTTTACGGCCGGATGCCCTTCTTGACGCCAACCTCATGAGAGGAGTTAATGAGAGATGAAATGAATGATGGAGAATGAAACTGGGCAAGGATGTGGAAGGAAGCGGCCGTGGCCTGTCAGAAGGTACCGTCCCAGCATTTACCTGGTGTTGAAAATGGGAAACCACTGAAAACCATTTCAAGGACGGCCGACGGTGGGGCTCGAACCCACGCGTCTACCGAGTCAGCAGAGAGCTTGGCTCCATGACCTAATGCTGCGCTTTAGCCAGCGTAGCCACTACTGTCGGTCTTAAGACGTACAGTATATTCCCCTTAATTCATTGTGAGAAGTCCCGGGTTAAAATCCTGGGGATGACAGACATAATTTACATACTATGACTTAAATTGCTGCACTGCAATCACAATAAGAATTAGATAGAGAAAAGAACCACAATGATGAGTGAGTATACTTAGTCTGTTTTGAGCCCTCGTGCACTAAAATTCCATGTGACCTCCTGGTAATTGGATCTGCACTCCCCAGCCAGGCGGAGAAAATTTCTTGCAAGATACATTAGTTGTATGGCAATGGTAATTGTATAAGTTATTATTCAACACTACGAACCAATTTAGCTGTTTCCTTTCATCTATTATATGTTAGGTCTGTTCGCTCTAAATCCAATTATATTATCTCAAACGTTTGAAGCCCGTGTATCCGTACGGGATCCCGGTGAGCAGCGAGCCATTACGATAGAGTGGCTGAGGAATCCACGTTATCCTAGCGTGACATGGCCATAAGCCTAGCACAGGGTGATATTACCATCCAGGCGGGATTATGTGCTACATATGATTCATATGCGCCATGTTAATCTATTTGCCGTTATCAATAACGCATACGAACAGGCGACTGATGTCTATGAACAATTCATAAATCTGTACAATATACTGGACGTATGAACTGTGTAATATAGAAGGCATTTAAATGTTAATGGATTTTCGTTATCATACTCATTATTTACGGCCGTAATCTGCACCATTTGTTGCAACCGTTTTGTTTGTTATTTCAGTAAGTCATAGATTATTAATATTATTACTATTATTATCAGAAAATTTATATATAAAGAATGCTTACGTACAAGTTAAAAACAAGAAGTTCCGTGACGAACTAAAGAGCTTAGTTTTCTTGAAATATAAGATGCATTACAATGATTAATCTATATGGACCTAATTAGAATAATGACGAAATTGAGTTGGTAATATCGAAATGTCTAATTAGTTCGAAATATAACTGGCATAATGTAGCCAAATAGAGCACTACATTTGGCAGGCCTGGAGACTGAATATATTCTTAGTTCCATCTATTAAGGTACAGAATACAAAATTTGGTTGAAGTGCATGGACGTTACATACAGTTTTAACATTGGATCTAACAGCGCACGTAAAATCTTGTTGGCAACAATGTCATGCAATTGGTCAAAAATAATCTGAAATAATATGATCTAGTTAGTATAGAAGATACAAGCATTTTAAAATTGGACTTATCAACAGGCTTAGAATAATGTTGGCAGCACTGACGTATATTAGTTACTCCAAATTAATCTAGAATGCCAGGTACTACACGTGTGCTACGTTTAGAGCTATTGGTGTGCATACTTTCTGATATATTGATATTTGGGTAACAAAAATAGAGACAGCATTTATTAACAGTTGGCAGCCCTGGTTCCTCTTAAGGGTACGCATAGTCATATATGTTATGGTACACATAGCACATACGAAATTTGGTTGAAATCCAAATGATAGTATGGAAGTTACATGTATTAAAATGTTCACCTCTCAGTAGGCTTAGAATCATGTTGGTAGCACTGACGTTTATAAGTTACTCCAAATTAATATATAATGTTAGGCACTATACGTGTGCATAGTTTAAAGCTGTCGGCTTGCATACTTTCTGATATATTGGTATTTGGATGAAAGGAATTGAGAGCATTAATTAACAGTTGGCAGCCCTTTTGGCTCTTAAGATTACGCTCAGTCATATCTAGTTATGTACACATAGCACATACGAAATATGGTTGAATTCAAATTGATGGTGTAGAAGTTATATGCATGTAAAAATTGGACCTATCAGCAGGCTTATAATCGTTTTGGCAACACTGCCATGTATGGCCTCCTGGAAATTAAACTGAAATATTATTATCTATACATGTGCCAATTTTGAAGTAGCTCCCATTCATACCTTCCAAGATATCCGATATGGAGCTCAAATTTCAATTGCGATTTATCAGCAGTTGGTAGCACTGACATCATTTTCAAATACGGCATTGAGATATTCAGGTATAGGTCTTTACTCCTACCAAATTTTGTTTCGATTGCTGCAGCCGTTTAGGAGTTGATAGGGACACACACACACAGCCAGACAGACAGACAGACAGACAGAAGGACAGACAGACAGACAGACACACATTTGCCCGGATCGGTCTCATAAGTCTACGTTTTCCTCATTTTTGCAAAATGTGAAAAGTAGGCTAATAATCATTTTCATAAACCAACGGAAGTTAGAGGGTGTTGTTTGTGCAAAAATTTCTCTACATGACTCAATAGTACCGGTAAAATCTTACATTTCTGGAAAAGTCAACGGAAATACATTAAGCAAATAAACAAGACGTTAGCCAAAACTGTGTTGCGTCGCACCCACATAACAGTGAAGCCAGGCGGGTAGTATGTACCCATGGGCCACTCATATGTAACCGTACGTAACAAATGGGCATTCAAAAGAACGAGAATTAACCGTAGAAGTGACAAATTGCACTTTGATTCCATGAATATCGACAATTTGTGTAATTAAGTGTGTATAAACATATAAACAAGATGATAGCCCCTGCCAGAACTGTGTCGCATCAAGCCCGCATAAGAGTTAAGCCGGGCGGGTGGTTTATACACATGCGAGATTTCTCGAATAGGCCCTCTATTTATTATTATTATTATTATTATTATTATTATTCTGTTAAGAGCTTACAGTATAAATAATAGAAATTGAACAGAAGTGTAGGGAATATGGTAAGAAGTCCAGCATTTCAAAACCGGTAATGTTGGTACGGAAGGAACACAATTTTAAGGATGTCAGTTTGGAGGAATTTAATTGCAGCTGGTATTACATTGAATGTGTATTCCCTCAGGTTGATTCCGCCCCGGAAGTCCGGGTTCAATTCCTAAGTTTTCCAAAAAATTCAATTCTGGTCTGAGGGCTGGATCGGGGTCTATTCAGTCTCATGAGGCAAAACTGGAGAAGAAGTGTGTTCGAGTTCCACCTCAGCAATCCTGGGAGTGGTTTTCCGTGGTTTCTCACTTCAAATCAAGGCAAATGCCCGGATCGTTCCTATCTTTAGGCCGCGGCCACCTCCTGCCTATTTCTCACCTGAATTACAAATACACACACTAATATAACTATCACAATTACGCCATGTTATCAGACAACATCCCCCCTCCCCACACACATTCACACACAGGGGGCAAAATGACCAGAGTTCAAGCCTTTCAAATGAAACATCAACGAATTTCTAGTAGCTCGCTATCAACCACTTGACCACGCCGGACTTGGACGTGGGATCCCTCTGTGTTCTCAAACATGAAATCCCTGCTGATGTGCTGTGATTCTCTAGATTCTAAAGTATTTTGTATGCAGAGCTAACTTTGGAAAGCTGGAAACGGAAAAGGAATACACGTGGGTCTCATTAACTCCAAACGAGTTCAATTTACATTTTTCTTGGATCTCGACACGCTGCAGTCTTTTCAGTTCACTGTCACTTCCAAAAAAAATGTTTGGTCTTTATTTCTTTTCCTCCTTTCTTAATTGGCTCTTCAGTAATTAGTATTGAGTCTTCTTCTCTAATGATCTGTTTAATTGACTTTGCTATTGGAGAGCTCTTTTGGTTTCCTGGAACCGCCACAGCTGAATAGATTACTTAATAATCCCCTTCCGCATTCATTTTCAATGGCATTTTATCAGACTGCAAAGGAGTTGTCAAATCTCGTCACTTCTCTTTATCCATTCATTTGTTGTTAAAATCGCTAAACATACAACTACTGTATGTTCAAAATCAATTAGTACTGAAGAACAGAAGGATTTTTTAGCCTATTTACATCACATGAAAAACAGGCCTGTGAGATCGTCTTCTTTCCGTGTGTGTGTGTGTGTCTGTTTCCACTTTTGTTCATCCTCTGTTTCAACACCATCATCACCAAATGTTAATACTACACCCTTTGATTCTGCTATATGCTGATGATGCTATGTCTACCTGAGAATCCCATCAAAATTTGCAACAACTAGTCCAACGTTGGACAAACTCCTTGCACAGATATGGCCTGCGACTTAACATCAGGATTACTGAGTACTTAGAGCCTGGTGTACAAATTGATGGATACATTAACATCGACGGCGTTGGAAATTCTTACAAAATCTCAATTTAAATATTAGGGATCATATAGCTAATCGGATGGTGACACGCTCTCAGGTGTTCGGAACAGAATCAACGCTCCCTGGAAGAAGTGGCGCCAAGTCACAGCAGTTCTTTTCGATTGGAGGGTGCCAATGTATCTAAAGTCAAACAGTCTGTTATATAACTTGTTATTATTGTTTCATTTGAGGGACTTAGATCATCGTGGTCATTCATCCCTGTGTATTTCGGTGTGAATATAAGTTATAAATACATACATATCCGGGTTCGAACCACGGCTCTGCCAAGAAAATTAATTCTCGTCTGAGCGCTGGAACAAGGTACACTCAACCTCATGAAACAAATCTATATCTAATACTGTATATACAAGTGAAGGTCTGTATGTATGTATGTATGTATGTATGAAAGTGGGTATGTATGTGGGAATGTATGTATGTTAGTTCTGTATACAAATCTACACCGTTCCACCAATCTCAACCAAATTTTGCTTACACATATAGAGTCATTATCTATGTGCACCCCAATAAACACGGCAAGCTAAGCCGGCTGTGACTGGCGCAGATCGCGGGCGCGCATACCCGGTTCAGCCGGTGATGGGCGCGCACTTTCACACTTTTACCAAACATGTTCAATAATGTGTACTTACAGTGCTCATAGGCGATGTTGAAAATGTCCTCCCTCTCTTGTAACACACAACTGACATCTTCTTATGAAAGAATGTCTGTCAACTCTTTTATTATTTACGGAGCCAGTTTCCTTGAATCGTTTAGCGAGCCTCCTAATTGTACTGGCATTAGGCACAGGTTTTCCTGGAAACTTGATTCAAAATTTTCGTCTCGTTTCAGAACAAGATTTTCTGCTTTTCATATACGAATTATGTATATACACACGTTTGCGCAATGTGAATTGGTGTCTAGTCATGACCAACAATCACAGTAATCACATTACTCACTAAACGTGCAACACGAACATCTAAGCTTTGCAGATACACGTCCATATTGAACCCTTTACCCTATGTTGGTTAAATGATTCTACTATTTATTTCTTCAATTAATAAATATTTCAACCAGCATCATGAAAGTAGCCAGACAGTGATGAGGAAATTTCGAGCATTTGTTGGAGACAGTAGGGACATACCTGCATCAGTTTAACAAAAGGCTAAGTACTTGAGCTATGAAAAGAAATAGCTTAGCTATGTATCACAGGGACAGGTGTGGCTACCTCAATTTTAGAAGCGACGCGCGGTGAGACATGGTTCTGGTATGTTCATTGTGATATTCGCGCCTAGAAGAAATATGATGCAGTAACGTGAATGGCTGATGAAGAAAATAGACACTCCCAAGACGCCAAGATCTACTAGAAACCGCCAAATTATTAGAAATGGAGAACCAATGAGAAGAGAATGCCTACTTGCGCGCCAACTCTGGCTGGGGTACGCGGCGGCTAGCATTCACGCGGGAAATCGCCTAGACAAAATCTCTACGATCGATTCTAGGATTAATGGGCATATTCTTGACCTGTGCAATATTACGAGTTCAGTGATATCCATTTCATTCCTGTATCACAATTATTTCGAGAAATTTTTACATAAAATCCCCCTCCATCTAGACCCAAGGGCCAGTTCATTTATAAGTGTGTCGAAGAGCCAAGACATTGACTTTCATTCCGTGTGTCTAGGAGACATGACTTTTATTCCGTGTGTCGAGAACACAGGACTTTGATTCTGTTCGTCTGAAGAGATAGACTTGTATTTGTGTCGAGGACACTAGATATTCATTGTAAAGTGGTAAATTCAGTGATAGATAGTCATTGTACTATAGTTATAGGGACAGTAGCGTCGATAATTCGCCAACGAACAGTGACAGGGAATTTAGTACCTGAACAAGCGAATTTAGTAGTCAGACATAAAGTGCATAATAACCTAATTTTTGTATCAGCGCAAGGATGACATCGATGAATGCAGAAGAAGTGTGGAAGTCTCAACAGTCCGTCCAGATGGCTGCTATGAGATAAAGAAGCATCCAGTTGGGGAATGGCGTCTGATGTTCTTTGACGGGTGACTACAACACGAGATGAGTACAAATAATATTTTATTATTTATTAAATTAACTTATGGTTTATGGGACATATTTTTGTAAATACTTTGCTTGTGTGATTTAATGTAGTATATTTAGTTTTGATCTGGCACACTTTTGTTTGGAAGCAGCTCGCACAATGGTAGTTAATGGAAGGTTCTTTTCTTCGTGTTGTGTTAACTAACGTAGCTGCGTGAACGGCCGTGTTCGCCTAGGTTACGAAGTGCGGTTAAAAACGTCTCTCGGAGATATGTCGTGTTTCAGAAGTAGGACTGAATTAAGATAATTATATAGTAGATTGGAGGGTAATTAAATGTTATTGAAAATTATTATTGATCAGATTCAGTGTGATTATTGCCTTTGGAGCAATGTAATTTGTGACGAAGAGTACTCAGCTCTATCGTAGGTTTTAAATATTGTGTTAAATGTTTGCGAGCTCTAATTCAGCAGACCCATGTGAAAAGGCGTTATGTCAGTCCCAGATGTGTGTATTGTGAGTATATTGTTGTGGTATTACAAGCGGGAACTTCAGCAGAGACTGATTTCTGTCAGCTTGGTACCAGATTCATATTGCATCCTTGCGAGGACAATTATGGATATGTGATTATTGTCTGACCATATGTTGAGTGGGAGGAGATGTTAGCGGCTGTTGATTCCTTGAGATAACAGTTCAGCGGGTCGGCTATTTATATACACTGGATGGGGGACATGACTGGTATTGTGGAAAGAGGTGAGTTGTTGTCACAAGGGCTGGCTGAGTTTCGCAAGCAGAGCTCATTAGGGGAGTGCACGTCTGGCTCCCAATTACTTGAAAATAAATATAAATGTGAGAAACTGATCAATGGTAAAATTGTTTAAATAAATGGGAGTTGCCTACGAAACACGATTACCTTCGAAGCGTTTCCTTAACATGCAGTTTTGTTAATATAAAGTAATCTTAACCACTCAGGTTGTTTGTTGTTGTTGGTTTATTCTATGTTGATTTGTCCATGTCAGTGGCCCGTGAGTCACGTGCGGCGCTGTTTTTCCTTGTTGTTGAGTGTCTGGCCAAGGTGGCAGCTCATTTGGCTAAGTGTGTCACCACACTAATAAGGGTCTCAGAGAGATGCCTGTAAATAGTAGAGTTGTAATATGTGTGTCAGAGTTAGATTTAAGGATTTTTATTAATGTTATGCCCATAGCCATAAAAGTTGATTTACGAGGTGATTGTTCGTGAGCACCGTGGCTGTTAACCCGTTGTGAACGAATGATCATCCAAGTACTCATTTCCCGTAGATAGTCACCACGCGAACATAAATTCACATGCAAGATAGTGGAACTTGGATCCACATTTTATTAGAAAAGGGGAGATCCATCTGACTCCTCAAAGTGATAAATATTCCTGTCAGGGGAAAATTCAGGGAGGATTTTGTTTATTATTGTTTATTTTATTCTTTTATGCACAAATTAGTTATTAAATCTAGTTATTATCTTACGTTTTGTCTCCTGTCTTTCTTAGTTATAGTTTTCATCCTATAACCCTTGCCTCAGAAAAGCACGTAGTTTGGCGGACGTAAACACCACACTATGAACTGAACGCGACCCCTTGATCTAAGATTCTTGCATAAAACACTGCTATTTTGAAGGGTTCATAGGTGAAAACTGGCGGCCAACGGTGGGGCTATTCACTGTGGTGTAACGGGGAGATTACACATGTCAATAGTGGCGCATTTGAGTAAAACTGGCATGCCGCAAGTGCAGGCAGATATGACAGTATTTAATCACCGGGAAGTGATATTTTATTAAAAGTAGTTGAGGCGAAGTGGATACCGCCAAATGTGTGAAAGATAAATTAAAATCAGGAGTTTGCAAAGTAAAATACGGTTCACGTTGTTGTCTTTTAAATTAAAGTAAAATTAAGATGTGATACCGGGCGCCCAATGATAAAGTTAAAACTAGATTTGTTTAGAAAGTCAAACTCATGGAAATATTAGGAGGCTGTAGCCTAAAATGACAATTAATACTTTGTTAATTAGTCAGTGTTAATATCAGATCAGGATAACTGTTTAATGACTAAATATGTGCTTGGGTTTAAAATTAAATTGAGTAAAACTAGAACTACTCAGAGATGCAATCAACTAATGGGGTTAAAGATAAAAATAAATGAACTGAGTAGGATAAAGAAATTAAATGTGCATTGGATTTATGTGCGTGTCAAAGGGCATTGGCGTAGGCCATTTCCCATATGTCTCATATATATTATAAAACATGGCAACGGTGGCGCAGATCCAGGAGATCATTGAAAGTGCAGCGAGGAGAACTCAGGAATTGTTGGATACTAAATTAGCAGAGCAAAGTGAAGCGTTGAACACTAAATTATCAGAACAGAGTCAATCTATAAACACTAATATGTTAGAGCAAAGTGAAGCGTTGAATACAAAATTATCTGAACAAATAAACACTAGTATGGTAGAGCAAAGTGAAGCGTCGAATACAAAATTATCTGAACAAATAAATACTAGAATGTTAGAGCAAAGTGAATCGCTAAATACGAAAATGTCAGAACAAAGTGAATCGCTAAATGCTAAACTGTTAGAACAAAGTGAATCATTGCGGACACAGTTAAATAACAGTAGAATTGAGCAAAATGAATATCAGGCGGAACAAGCTAGGTTATTAAAGAGTGAAATTAATGACACTATAAATTCACAGTTAGAGGCGCAAAATAATAAAAACACGAACCAATTAGCTTCGTTAACCGCAGAGATGAAAGAGCACACAAACCAACAGATGGTATTACTGGCCCTTGATGTAAGCAAAAATAATGAGAAACAATTAGAGCAGATTAAACAAATGGAGAGTATTTTCGATAAAAAAACTTAGCATTCTCGATGAAACGGTGTTAGCTAAATTAGAGCAGATTGAAATAGCATGCACAATGAATACAAGCGCGGTCAAAATAGCTCAAGATAAGTTGGAAGGTCGATTTAAGGAGATGGAGAAAAGTGGCAGGGTCATTCAACAACAAATATCAGCAGTAGATGAGAACATATCAGGCATAATTAAAGATATGGACCGTCTAGAGATAAAATCAGCGGAACAGTGGAAAAGCCTAGAAACGGAACAAGAACAATTTAAGAGTACATTAGACGAAAGGCTAAGCCAGATATAAAATAATCAGGATGAAAATAAGAGCCAAATTGAAGAAAAAATAAGCACGATTAAAGAACAGATCAGGAAAGATTGGAAGAAAATGAATATTGATTCTAAGGAGGAAAGATCCACCATTATCAAAACAGTAGGCGAAAACCACACGCGTATTCAAGCTTTGGAGCAAGAGGTAAAAAATAGACTTAAAGAGCAGACAGACAGGATCATTAAAGCCGAACTTCGCTCATTAGAACAATCGTCTATATTTAAAACGGGAGTATTGAAAGACAAGCAGGATGACTCACATAGTCCCCAACCCAGCATAGCAGGAAGTCAGAATCAAGCAGAGAGCCCATTAACAACAAACACGGAAGGATTTCGTAAGAACGTAGATAGAAGCTCAACACCACAGGACGGTCATCAGCCCACACAACTTATTCAAGTAATTCGCTCAAATGACTACAAACCGCAGAAATACACCGAAAATTCAGGGGTAACACCTAAGGCCTTTATCAAAGAGATTGAAGACCATTTCAATGACACTGGGGTACCTGAAGCACGTAGATTGAGAATGATGGAGAGATTTTTATCAGGGAATGTTCTCACCTGGTTTTTAAGTTTCAAATACACATTTGGAACCATGTCAGACTTTAACTTAGCGTTTCTGCGCAAATACTGGTCTCCCGCCATACAACAGAGTTTAAGAATGGAGCTTTACTCTAGAAAATACCAAACTACCCAGCAGACAAAATACTCAGATTTCTTTAACATGCAAATGCTAAAATTTCGCGATCTGGATTACCCATTAAACGAATCAGATTTGGTGATGACAATAGCAAGGCAAATGCCAGTTAATGTACAGCAAGTACTAGTCGCAGCAAACGTCAGTACGGCCCTACATGCAGAGCAGATATTACGGCAAATAGATGAGACCACATCTCATAGTCATCTTAGAGGAGGAAGACAGCTGGAATTAGTCAACACTACAGAGGTCGTAAAAACAAAACAAGGAAATACTAAAACGCAGGGTACTAATACGAGCACCTCCACACCTAGGCGAAACCAGGAAGAAGGGGAAAACACACCATATCAGCGCAACGAAAATTACTACAACAATAGATACCAGGGCAACAATAGATACCAACAGAGAGGATATCAACAATGGCGTGATAATCGAAGGAATGACAGGCCTTATGGAAGATACGGTGATTATAATGCCAATCAACGATGGAAAGGAAGGAGAGATCAAAATCAAGGAGATCAACGTAACTATCGAGATGACTGGGATGATAGGCCCGCTCAATCACAAAATTACTTAGAGGAGTTACACGCTAATCAAGGTGGAGAGCTAGGAAGATGGGAAAAGGCCATTGGGAACAGAAAGAACCCAGATACACATACTGAGGAAGCTGGAAGTCTACTGAGACAAGAGGAATATCAAGGACATGAGCGACAGAAGGATGATGGGAGTCGAAATGGAGCTTAAAAAAATGTTAATTTTGGATCAATGAGACAGTCTCAAAACACAACAGTCGGAAGTTGAAGATGGATGGATAGTAGCGAACATACAAGAATGGATTGCTTTACCAGAAGATTGCCTGGAGGAGACGGTGAAACCACGGAACGATGAAATTAGGCAATTACCCATTATTTACGCAAGGATTGGTGGAATTAATATAAGATGTTTATTGGATACAGGGTCACAGATCAGTCTAGTATCGGAGGCCTTGGTTCGAGAGTTGGGACGGACTCAGAATATTCCTGTAATTCCGGTACCACAGCTCAAAGTGAGGGGTGTTATTCCTGAACGCACCATCACTTGTAAACGTCAGGCATACTTAGAGCTGAACATATTGGAACACACTTTTGGGCAAACATTCATTATCATGGCAAAGATGAATTTCAATATAATTCTTGGTGCAAATTTCATTTGTGACTATCAAGCACTGATAGATTTACACAAGAATACAGTCAGTTTTAGAGAATATGACCAGCTGAAAAACGTGGGATTGCATATGGATGAAATCACTACCGGAAGAGATGTAAATTCTTGGGCATTGGAAGCAATATCAGAAGAGACGGAAGAGGAGGTACGAAAGGCGGAAGATAACATCATAGAAGGGGCTGTTGTGGAACTAGATGAGGAGATAGAATCCCAGGAGATATGGTCTTTATTAACAGAAGGAGATGACAGCGATGCACAATTTGAAGAGTTACTACAGGAGCGGCTCAATGACATTCAACTTGGGGGTGAACACAGAAAACAGTTGGAAGAGATGTTAAGGAAGCACAAAACAGTATTTGATACAGTACCTGGGAAAATATTAAATTTCAAGTACTCTATGCAAGTCGAGGACTGGTCACCTTTCAAAAGCAGATTGTACCCAATTCCTGAAAAGTATCGTGGTCAAGTTAAAATCATTATAGATGAGATGTTAGAAGCTGGAGTGATAAGGAAGACACCTACACCTTATCTAAATGCGATTTTGGCAGTCACAAAACCAAATGGATCTATTAGACTTTGTTTAGATGCCAGAAATCTCAACATGAGACTCATTTTCCCTGAGTATGACAGAGCGCCAATTATCAGAGACGTATTAAAAGGCTTTAAAATCAAGAGCATTTATTCATCAGTCGATCTGACGAGCTCGTTCCATCATCTTGAATTGGATGAGAAGTCACAGCTTCTAACTGGCTTCTTATTCGATAACCAGACATATTGTTTCGTCAGAATGCCTTTTGGAGTCAGAACAGCGGGCTGCGCTTTAATCCGAGCACTGGACCGGAACCTAACCGAGGAAGTAAAGGAGATGACGGTGCGATACATCGACGACATTCTGTTGGCATCCGACAACATTGAAACTCACATGGAAAATTTAGATAAAGTATTGGGCAACTTGAAAGCATCGAATTTCAAAGTAAACCTGAAGAAATCGCATTTCTTCAAGAGCGAGATCTTATATTTGGGTCACGTCATTGACAAGGAGGGAGTGATGCCAAATCCAGCCAAGATTGAAGCGATAAAGAATTTCCCTACACCAACGAGAGTCAAGCACATTCGGGCTTTCTTAGGCGTAACGGGATTCTTTAAAGAAAACTGTCCAGGTTATACGGAGACTGTAGCTCCAATGCAAGAAATGTTAAAGAAAAATAACAAATGGTCATGGAACGCGGAATGTGAGAAGGCATTCCAAGCAACAAAACAGCTATTGGAAAACTGCATTAAATTAGGCTATCCAGATTTCAAGCTCAAATTTATAATCCAAGCGGATGCTTCACTAATTGGGATAGGTGCTATGCTCTACCAAGAGGATCCAGCAAACCTGCAGCACAAAACATATTTGGCATTTGTCAGCCGAAAATTGCGTAAGCACGAGCGGAACTATACTGTAACCGAGCTATAATTGTTGGCCATCCTTCATGCGCTCCAACAATGGAAACGAATAATCTATGGTTACCCGACTATTGTCAGGACTGACCACAAGGCACTAACATTCTTGTTTAAGACGTCAATGGCAAGCGAACGTGTGACACGTTGGTCTATATACATTCAGCAGTTCAGCATTGAAATTGAACATTGTCCAGGGAAGATGAACGTGATACCGGATGCACTCAGCAGGAACCCAGAGCCTGATAATGAAGAAACAGCGATGGTACAACACTTGGAGTTAACACCGAAGGACCGGGAATTCTTGGAGGAGTTACGTGAGATACAGCGAGAACAGGAAGCGGAACCATGGATGATGCTATTAATTAAATACTTCAAAAAGCAACTACCTACAGGAACACCTGCATTTCGAGAAGCGAAAGCCAAAGAAGGAAGATATGTTTATGTCAACAATTTGCTGCACAAATGGGTAGATAATGACCACACCAAGTTACGCATATTAGTACCTGCATCGTTACAACGAGGATTGACATGGCATACGCACGAAAGTTACGGTCACGTGGGCTTAGACAAGTGCGAAGCGACAATAGGAGAGACATTTACATGGCCACGTATGAGAACAACTATATGTGACGTCATTACAACTTGTGACCCGTGTCAGAGAACAAAGCCAAATAATTATTTACTGAGGCAATATCCTAGACCATTGCTACCTCAGAAACCATGTGAGCTGCTGGCGATGGACTGTCTTGGTCCAATTCCGAAGGGAAGGAGAGGTTGCCGTCATTTGCTGGTGTGCATTGATGTATTTTCTAAGTTTTTAGTACTATGCCCTATTCAGAAAACAACATCGAAGCAGGTACTCAGTCGCATTCGTAATAGAGTTATTCCAACCCTTGGAAAACCAGAGTTTATATTATCAGATCACGGCAGTTATTTCACAAGCGCCGAATTCAAGAAAGGAATGGAAGACATGGGTATAAAACATGTTTTAAGCAGTATCCGACATGCCCAAGCAAATCCAAGCGAGAGAGTAATTAAATCTGTAACTGCATATTTGAGGATCTTCATTCCGAACGAACACCACAAATGGGTCGATAAAATTAAGGATGTAGAGACATGCATGAATTCTACCAGGCACGAGTCAACAGGACAAATCCCTATGGTCCTACACAAGAACGAGTATCCAGTAAGAACGTGGAAAAGCATCATTAACTGTCCACAAGATCCCATGATAGCACCAGACCTGCGAATTGAACGAACGAGAGCATACATGAGGAAACAAGCAGACCGCAGATTACGGCGAGTAAGAAATAAGAGGTTCCACGGTGATCTTGAAGTCAACCAGCTCGTTTTGGTAAAACGACCTGCTACATCGAACCCAGAAAAGAAAATCTTTAGTAAGTTCTGCGAAAAATTCATAGGACCCTATTCTATCGTAAGAAACCTTGGAAATAATGCTTACAGAGTGAAAGAATTAAGCACAGGAACAATGTCAGTTTACAACGCTGCCAACCTAAAGAAATATCGTCGAAGTGAACCATGGTAGCGCCGAAATAATGACGCTGTTTGAATATACGGACGTCCTACTATCAACAAAGTCAACGGGGAGCAATTGACTACGGCACGTGATGAACGAGGAAATAGAGTTGTTGTTGACAAACATTAACGAGGCAAGTAAGGTGTTGCCGCAGGCATCGAGCGTCACGCAAGATTGGAAGGGGAAGAGACAAGCAGGATATGAAAACGAGTAAATGCCATTGAAGACAGGAGCGCCTAGACCAAGTAAGAAAAAGGGGTGATTCTGGAAATAAAACAAATTGGCCTACGGAAGTATTGTAAAATTGTCGACTTTATTCCTAAGTTCGAAATTTTGTGAGTGGGAGAGTTGTGAACCCTTTACCCTATGTTGGTTAAATGATTCTACTATTTATTTCTTCAATTAATAAATATTTCAACCAGCATCATGAAAGTAGCCAGACAGTGATGAGGAAATTTCAAGCATTTGTTGGAGACAGTAGGGACATACCTGCATCAGTTTAACAAAAGGCTAAGTACTTGAGCTATGAAAAGAAATAGCTTAGCTATGTATCACAGGGACAGGTGTGGCTACCTCAATTTTAGAAGCGACGCGCGATGAGACATGGTTCTGGTATGTTCATTGTGATATTCGCGCCTAGAAGAAATATGATGCAGTAACGTGAATGGCTGATGAAGAAAATAGACACTCCCAAGACGCCAAGATCTACTAGAAACCGCCAAATTATTAGAAATGGAGAACCAATGAGAAGAGAATGCCTACTTGCGCGCCAACTCTGGCTGGGGTACGCGGCGGCTAGCATTCACGCGGGAAATCGCCTAGACAAAATCTCTACGATCGATTCTAGGATTAATGGGCATATTCTTGACCTGTGCAATATTACGAGTTCAGTGATATCCATTTCATTCCTGTATCACAATTATTTCGAGAAATTTTTACATAAAATCCCCCTCCATCTAGACCCAAGGGCCAGTTCATTTATAAGTGTGTCGAAGAGCCAAGACATTGACTTTCATTCCGTGTGTCTAGGAGACATGACTTTTATTCCGTGTGTCGAGAACACAGGACTTTGATTCTGTTCGTCTGAAGAGATAGACTTGTATTTGTGTCGAGGACACTAGATATTCATTGTAAAGTGGTAAATTCAGTGATAGATAGTCATTGTACTATAGTTATAGGGACAGTAGCGTCGATAATTCGCCAACGAACAGTGACAGGGAATTTAGTACCTGAACAAGCGAATTTAGTAGTCAGACATAAAGTGCATAATAACCTAATTTTTGTATCAGCGCAAGGATGACATCGATGAATGCAGAAGAAGTGTGGAAGTCTCAACAGTCCGTCCAGATGGCTGCTATGAGATAAAGAAGCATCCAGTTGGGGAATGGCGTCTGATGTTCTTTGACGGGTGACTACAACACGAGATGAGTACAAATAATATTTTATTATTTATTAAATTAACTTATGGTTTATGGGACATATTTTTGTAAATACTTTGCTTGTGTGATTTAATGTAGTATATTTAGTTTTGATCTGGCACACTTTTGTTTGGAAGCAGCTCGCACAATGGTAGTTAATGGAAGGTTCTTTTCTTCGTGTTGTGTTAACTAACGTAGCTACGTGAACGGCCGTGTTCGCCTAGGTTACGAAGTGCGGTTAAAAACGTCTCTCGGAGATATGTCGTGTTTCAGAAGTAGGACTGAATTAAGATAATTATATAGTAGATTGGAGGGTAATTAAATGTTATTGAAAATTATTATTGATCAGATTCAGTGTGATTATTGCCTTTGGAGCAATGTAATTTGTGACGAAGAGTACTCAGCTCTATCGTAGGTTTTAAATATTGTGTTAAATGTTTGCGAGCTCTAATTCAGCAGACCCATGTGAAAAGGCGTTATGTCAGTCCCAGATGTGTGTATTGTGAGTATATTGTTGTGGTATTACAAGCGGGAACTTCAGCAGAGACTGATTTCTGTCAGCTTGGTACCAGATTCATATTGCATCCTTGCGAGGACAATTATGGATATGTGATTATTGTCTGACCATATGTTGAGTGGGAGGAGATGTTAGCGGCTGTTGATTCCTTGAGATAACAGTTCAGCGGGTCGGCTATTTATATACACTGGATGGGGGACATGACTGGTATTGTGGAAAGAGGTGAGTTGTTGTCACAAGGGCTGGCTGAGTTTCGCAAGCAGAGCTCATTAGGGGAGTGCACGTCTGGCTCCCAATTACTTGAAAATAAATATAAATGTGAGAAACTGATCAATGGTAAAATTGTTTAAATAAATGGGAGTTGCCTACGAAACACGATTACCTTCGAAGCGTTTCCTTAACATGCAGTTTTGTTAATATAAAGTAATCTTAACCACTCAGGTTGTTTGTTGTTGTTGGTTTATTCTATGTTGATTTGTCCATGTCAGTGGCCCGTGAGTCACGTGCGGCGCTGTTTTTCCTTGTTGTTGAGTGTCTGGCCAAGGTGGCAGCTCATTTGGCTAAGTGTGTCACCACACTAATAAGGGTCTCAGAGAGATGCCTGTAAATAGTAGAGTTGTAATATGTGTGTCAGAGTTAGATTTAAGGATTTTTATTAATGTTATGCCCATAGCCATAAAAGTTGATTTACGAGGTGATTGTTCGTGAGCACCGTGGCTGTTAACCCGTTGTGAACGAATGATCATCCAAGTACTCATTTCCCGTAGATAGTCACCACGCGAACATAAATTCACATGCAAGATAGTGGAACTTGGATCCACATTTTATTAGAAAAGGGGAGATCCATCTGACTCCTCAAAGTGATAAATATTCCTGTCAGGGGAAAATTCAGGGAGGATTTTGTTTATTATTGTTTATTTTATTCTTTTATGCACAAATTAGTTATTAAATCTAGTTATTATCTTACGTTTTGTCTCCTGTCTTTCTTAGTTATAGTTTTCATCCTATAACCCTTGCCTCAGAAAAGCACGTAGTTTGGCGGACGTAAACACCACACTATGAACTGAACGCGACCCCTTGATCTAAGATTCTTGCATAAAACACTGCTATTTTGAAGGGTTCATAGGTGAAAACTGGCGGCCAACGGTGGGGCTATTCACTGTGGTGTAACGGGGAGATTACACATGTCAATAGTGGCGCATTTGAGTAAAACTGGCATGCCGCAAGTGCAGGCAGATATGACAGTATTTAATCACCGGGAAGTGATATTTTATTAAAAGTAGTTGAGGCGAAGTGGATACCGCCAAATGTGTGAAAGATAAATTAAAATCAGGAGTTTGCAAAGTAAAATACGGTTCACGTTGTTGTCTTTTAAATTAAAGTAAAATTAAGATGTGATACCGGGCGCCCAATGATAAAGTTAAAACTAGATTTGTTTAGAAAGTCAAACTCATGGAAATATTAGGAGGCTGTAGCCTAAAATGACAATTAATACTTTGTTAATTAGTCAGTGTTAATATCAGATCAGGATAACTGTTTAATGACTAAATATGTGCTTGGGTTTAAAATTAAATTGAGTAAAACTAGAACTACTCAGAGATGCAATCAACTAATGGGGTTAAAGATAAAAATAAATGAACTGAGTAGGATAAAGAAATTAAATGTGCATTGGATTTATGTGCGTGTCAAAGGGCATTGGCGTAGGCCATTTCCCATATGTCTCATATATATTATAAAACATGGCAACGGTGGCGCAGATCCAGGAGATCATTGAAAGTGCAGCGAGGAGAACGCAGGAATTGTTGGATACTAAATTAGCAGAGCAAAGTGAAGCGTTGAACACTAAATTATCAGAACAGAGTCAATCTATAAACACTAATATGTTAGAGCAAAGTGAAGCGTTGAATACAAAATTATCTGAACAAATAAACACTAGTATGGTAGAGCAAAGTGAAGCGTTGAATACAAAATTATCTGAACAAATAAATACTAGAATGTTAGAGCAAAGTGAATCGCTAAATACGAAAATGTCAGAACAAAGTGAATCGCTAAATGCTAAACTGTTAGAACAAAGTGAATCATTGCGGACACAGTTAAATAACAGTAGAATTGAGCAAAATGAATATCAGGCGGAACAAGCTAGGTTATTAAAGAGTGAAATTAATGACACTATAAATTCACAGTTAGAGGCGCAAAATAATAAAAATACGAACCAATTAGCTTCGTTAACCGCAGAGATGAAAGAGCACACAAACCAACAGATGGTATTACTGGCCCTTGATGTAAGCAAAAATAATGAGAAACAATTAGAGCAGATTAAACAAATGGAGAGTATTTTCGATAAAAAACTTAGCATTCTCGATGAAACGGTGTTAGCTAAATTAGAGCAGATTGAAATAGCATGCACAATGAATACAAGCGAGGTCAAAATAGCTCAAGATAAGTTGGAAGGTCGATTTAAGGAGATGGAGAAAAGTGGCAGGGTCATTCAACAACAAATATCAGCAGTAGATGAGAACATATCAGGCATAATTAAAGATATGGACCGTCTAGAGATAAAATCAGCGGAACAGTGGAAAAGCCTAGAAACGGAACAAGAACAATTTAAGAGTACATTAGACGAAAGGCTAAGCCAGATATAAAATAATCAGGATGAAAATAAGAGCCAAATTGAAGAAAAAATAAGCACGATTAAAGAACAGATCAGGAAAGATTGGAAGAAAATGAATATTGATTCTAAGGAGGAAAGATCCACCATTATCAAAACAGTAGGCGAAAACCACACGCGTATTCAAGCTTTGGAGCAAGAGGTAAAAAATAGACTTAAAGAGCAGACAGACAGGATCATTAAAGCCGAACTTCGCTCATTAGAACAATCGTCTATATTTAAAACGGGAGTATTGAAAGACAAGCAGGATGACTCACATAGTCCCCAACCCAGCATAGCAGGAAGTCAGAATCAAGCAGAGAGCCCATTAACAACAAACACGGAAGGATTTCGTAAGAACGTAGATAGAAGCTCAACACCACAGGACGGTCATCAGCCCACACAACTTATTCAAGTAATTCGCTCAAATGACTACAAACCGCAGAAATACACCGAAAATTCAGGGGTAACACCTAAGGCCTTTATCAAAGAGATTGAAGACCATTTCAATGACACTGGGGTACCTGAAGCACGTAGATTGAGAATGATGGAGAGATTTTTATCAGGGAATGTTCTCACCTGGTTTTTAAGTTTCAAATACACATTTGGAACCATGTCAGACGTTAACTTAGCGTTTCTGCGCAAATACTGGTCTCCCGCCATACAACAGAGTTTAAGAATGGAGCTTTACTCTAGAAAATACCAAACTACCCAGCAGACAAAATACTCAGATTTCTTTAACATGCAAATGCTAAAATTTCGCGATCTGGATTACCCATTAAACGAATCAGATTTGGTGATGACAATAGCAAGGCAAATGCCAGTTAATGTACAGCAAGTACTAGTCGCAGCAAACGTCAGTACGGCCCTACATGCAGAGCAGATATTACGGCAAATAGATGAGACCACATCTCATAGTCATCTTAGAGGAGGAAGACAGCTGGAATTAGTCAACACTACAGAGGTCGTAAAAACAAAACAAGGAAATACTAAAACGCAGGGTACTAATACGAGCACCTCCACACCTAGGCGAAACCAGGAAGAAGGGGAAAACACACCATATCAGAGTAACGAAAATTACTACAACAATAGATACCAGGGCAACAATAGATACCAACAGAGAGGATATCAACAATGGCGTGATAATCGAAGGAATGACAGGCCTTATGGAAGATACGGTGATTATAATGCCAATCAACGATGGAAAGGAAGGAGAGATCAAAATCAAGGAGATCAACGTAACTATCGAGATGACTGGGATGATAGGCCCGCTCAATCACAAAATTACTTAGAGGAGTTACACGCTAATCAAGGTGGAGAGCTAGGAAGATGGGAAAAGGCCATTGGGAACAGAAAGAACCCAGATACACATACTGAGGAAGCTGGAAGTCTACTGAGACAAGAGGAATATCAAGGACATGAGCGACAGAAGGATGATGGGAGTCGAAATGGAGCTTAAAAAAATGTTAATTTTGGATCAATGAGACAGTCTCAAAGCACAACAGTCGGAAGTTGAAGATGGATGGATAGTAGCGAACATACAAGAATGGATTGCTTTACCAGAAGATTGCCTGGAGGAGACGGTGAAACCACGGAACGATGAAATTAGGCAATTACCCATTATTTACGCAAGGATTGGTGGAATTAATATAAGATGTTTATTGGATACAGGGTCACAGATCAGTCTAGTATCGGAGGCCTTGGTTCGAGAGTTGGGACGGACTCAGAATATTCCTGTAATTCCGGTACCACAGCTCAAAGTGAGGGGTGTTATTCCTGAACGCACCATCACTTGTAAACGTCAGGCATACTTAGAGCTGAACATATTGGAACACACTTTTGGGCAAACATTCATTATCATGGCAAAGATGAATTTCAATATAATTCTTGGTGCAAATTTCATTTGTGACTATCAAGCACTGATAGATTTACACAAGAATACAGTCAGTTTTAGAGAATATGACCAGCTGAAAAACGTGGGATTGCATATGGATGAAATCACTACCGGAAGAGATGTAAATTCTTGGGCATTGGAAGCAATATCAGAAGAGACGGAAGAGGAGGTACGAAAGGCGGAAGATAACATCATAGAAGGGGCTGTTGTGGAACTAGATGAGGAGATAGAATCCCAGGAGATATGGTCTTTATTAACAGAAGGAGATGACAGCGATGCACAATTTGAAGAGTTACTACAGGAGCGGCTCAATGACATTCAACTTGGGGGTGAACACAGAAAACAGTTGGAAGAGATGTTAAGGAAGCACAAAACAGTATTTGATACAGTACCTGGGAAAATATTAAATTTCAAGTACTCTATGCAAGTCGAGGACTGGTCACCTTTCAAAAGCAGATTGTACCCAATTCCTGAAAAGTATCGTGGTCAAGTTAAAATCATTATAGATGAGATGTTAGAAGCTGGAGTGATAAGGAAGACACCTACACCTTATCTAAATGCGATTTTGGCAGTCACAAAACCAAATGGATCTATTAGACTTTGTTTAGATGCCAGAAATCTCAACATGAGTCTCATTTTCCCTGAGTATGACAGAGCGCCAATTATCAGAGACGTATTAAAAGGCTTTAAAAACAAGAGCATTTATTCATCAGTCGATCTGACGAGCTCGTTCCATCATCTTGAATTGGATGAGAAGTCACAGCTTCTAACTGGCTTCTTATTCGATAACCAGACATATTGTTTCGTCAGAATGCCTTTTGGAGTCAGAACAGCGGGCTGCGCTTTAATCCGAGCACTGGACCGGAACCTAACCGAGGAAGTAAAGGAGATGACGGTGCGATACATCGACGACATTCTGTTGGCATCCGACAACATTGAAACTCACATGGAAAATTTAGATAAAGTATTGGGCAACTTGAAAGCATCGAATTTCAAAGTAAACCTGAAGAAATCGCATTTCTTCAAGAGCGAGATCTTATATTTGGGTCACGTCATTGACAAGGAGGGAGTGATGCCAAATCCAGCCAAGATTGAAGCGATAAAGAATTTCCCTACACCAACGAGAGTCAAGCACATTCGGGCTTTCTTAGGCGTAACGGGATTCTTTAAAGAAAACTGTCCAGGTTATACGGAGACTGTAGCTCCAATGCAAGAAATGTTAAAGAAAAATAACAAATGGTCATGGAACGCGGAATGTGAGAAGGCATTCCAAGCAACAAAACAGCTATTGGAAAACTGCATTAAATTAGGCTATCCAGATTTCAAGCTCAAATTTATAATCCAAGCGGATGCTTCAATAATTGGGATAGGTGCTATGCTCTACCAAGAGGATCCAGCAAACCTGCAGCACAAAACACATTTGGCATTTGTCAGCCGAAAATTGCGTAAGCACGAGCGGAACTATACTGTAACCGAGCTAGAATTGTTGGCCATCCTTCATGCGCTCCAACAATGGAAACGAATAATCTATGGTTACCCGACTATTGTCAGGACTGACCACAAGGCACTAACATTCTTGTTTAAGACGTCAATGGCAAGCGAACGTGTGACACGTTGGTCTATATACATTCAGCAGTTCAGCATTGAAATTGAACATTGTCCAGGGAAGATGAACGTGATACCGGATGCACTCAGCAGGAACCCAGAGCCTGATAATGAAGAAACAGCGATGGTACAACACTTGGAGTTAACACCGAAGGACCGGGAATTCTTGGAGGAGTTACGTGAGATACAGGGAGAACAGGAAGCGGAACCATGGATGATGCTATTAATTAAATACTTCAAAAAGCAACTACCTACAGGAACACCTGCATTTCGAGAAGCGAAAGCCAAAGAAGGAAGATATGTTTATGTCAACAATTTGCTGCACAAATGGGTAGATAATGACCACACCAAGTTACGCATATTAGTACCTGCATCGTTACAACGAGGATTGACATGGCATACGCACGAAAGTTACGGTCACGTGGGCTTAGACAAGTGCGAAGCGACAATAGGAGAGACATTTACATGGCCACGTATGAGAACAACTATATGTGACGTCATTACAACTTGTGACCCGTGTCAGAGAACAAAGCCAAATAATTATTTACTGAGGCAATATCCTAGACCATTGCTACCTCAGAAACCATGTGAGCTGCTGGCGATGGACTGTCTTGGTCCAATTCCGAAGGGAAGGAGAGGTTGCCGTCATTTGCTGGTGTGCATTGATGTATTTTCTAAGTTTTTAGTACTATGCCCTATTCAGAAAACAACATCGAAGCAGGTACTCAGTCGCATTCGTAATAGAGTTATTCCAACCCTTGGAAAACCAGAGTTTATATTATCAGATCACGGCAGTTATTTCACAAGCGCCGAATTCAAGAAAGGAATGGAAGACATGGGTATAAAACATGTTTTAAGCAGTATCCGACATGCCCAAGCAAATCCAAGCGAGAGAGTAATTAAATCTGTAACTGCATATTTGAGGATCTTCATTCCGAACGAACACCACAAATGGGTCGATAAAATTAAGGATGTAGAGACATGCATGAATTCTACCAGGCACGAGTCAACAGGACAAATCCCTATGGTCCTACACAAGAACGAGTATCCAGTAAGAACGTGGAAAAGCATCATTAACTGTCCACAAGATCCCATGATAGCACCAGACCTGCGAATTGAACGAACGAGAGCATACATGAGGAAACAAGCAGACCGCAGATTACGGCGAGTAAGAAATAAGAGGTTCCACGGTGATCTTGAAGTCAACCAGCTCGTTTTGGTAAAACGACCTGCTACATCGAACCCAGAAAAGAAAATCTTTAGTAAGTTCTGCGAAAAATTCATAGGACCCTATTCTATCGTAAGAAACCTTGGAAATAATGCTTACAGAGTGAAAGAATTAAGCACAGGAACAATGTCAGTTTACAACGCTGCCAACCTAAAGAAATATCGTCGAAGTGAACCATGGTAGCGCCGAAATAATGACGCTGTTTGAATATACGGACGTCCTACTATCAACAAAGTCAACGGGGAGCAATTGACTACGGCACGTGATGAACGAGGAAATAGAGTTGTTGTTGACAAACATTAACGAGGCAAGTAAGGTGTTGCCGCAGGCATCGAGCGTCACGCAAGATTGGAAGGGGAAGAGACAAGCAGGATATGAAAACGAGTAAATGCCATTGAAGACAGGAGCGCCTAGACCAAGTAAGAAAAAGGGGTGATTCTGGAAATAAAACAAATTGGCCTACGGAAGTATTGTAAAATTGTCGACTTTATTCCTAAGTTCGAAATTTTGTGAGTGGGAGAGTTGTGAACCCTTTACCCTATGTTGGTTAAATGATTCTACTATTTATTTCTTCAATTAATAAATATTTCAACCAGCATCATGAAAGTAGCCAGACAGTGATGAGGAAATTTCAAGCATTTGTTGGAGACAGTAGGGACATACCTGCATCAGTTTAACAAAAGGCTAAGTACTTGAGCTATGAAAAGAAATAGCTTAGCTATGTATCACAGGGACAGGTGTGGCTACCTCAATTTTAGAAGCGACGCGCGGTGAGACATGGTTCTGGTATGTTCATTGTGATATTCGCGCCTAGAAGAAATATGATGCAGTAACGTGAATGGCTGATGAAGAAAATAGACACTCCCAAGACGCCAAGATCTACTAGAAACCGCCAAATTATTAGAAATGGAGAACCAATGAGAAGAGAATGCCTACTTGCGCGCCAACTCTGGCTGGGGTACGCGGCGGCTAGCATTCACGCGGGAAATCGCCTAGACAAAATCTCTACGATCGATTCTAGGATTAATGGGCATATTCTTGACCTGTGCAATATTACGAGTTCAGTGATATCCATTTCATTCCTGTATCACAATTATTTCGAGAAATTTTTACATAAAATCCCCCTCCATCTAGACCCAAGGGCCAGTTCATTTATAAGTGTGTCGAAGAGCCAAGACATTGACTTTCATTCCGTGTGTCTAGGAGACATGACTTTTATTCCGTGTGTCGAGAACACAGGACTTTGATTCTGTTCGTCTGAAGAGATAGACTTGTATTTGTGTCGAGGACACAAGATATTCATTGTAAAGTGGTAAATTCAGTGATAGATAGTCATTGTACTATAGTTATAGGGACAGTAGCGTCGATAATTCGCCAACGAACAGTGACAGGGAATTTAGTACCTGAACAAGCGAATTTAGTAGTCAGACATAAAGTGCATAATAACCTAATTTTTGTATCAGCGCAAGGATGACATCGATGAATGCAGAAGAAGTGTGGAAGTCTCAACAGTCCGTCCAGATGGCTGCTATGAGATAAAGAAGCATCCAGTTGGGGAATGGCGTCTGATGTTCTTTGACGGGTGACTACAACACGAGATGAGTACAAATAATATTTTATTATTTATTAAATTAACTTATGGTTTATGGGACATATTTTTGTAAATACTTTGCTTGTGTGATTTAATGTAGTATATTTAGTTTTGATCTGGCACACTTTTGTTTGGAAGCAGCTCGCACAATGGTAGTTAATGGAAGGTTCTTTTCTTCGTGTTGTGTTAACTAACGTAGCTACGTGAACGGCCGTGTTCGCCTAGGTTACGAAGTGCGGTTAAAAACGTCTCTCGGAGATATGTCGTGTTTCAGAAGTAGGACTGAATTAAGATAATTATATAGTAGATTGGAGGGTAATTAAATGTTATTGAAAATTATTATTGATCAGATTCAGTGTGATTATTGCCTTTGGAGCAATGTAATTTGTGACGAAGAGTACTCAGCTCTATCGTAGGTTTTAAATATTGTGTTAAATGTTTGCGAGCTCTAATTCAGCAGACCCATGTGAAAAGGCGTTATGTCAGTCCCAGATGTGTGTATTGTGAGTATATTGTTGTGGTATTACAAGCGGGAACTTCAGCAGAGACTGATTTCTGTCAGCTTGGTACCAGATTCATATTGCATCCTTGCGAGGACAATTATGGATATGTGATTATTGTCTGACCATATGTTGAGTGGGAGGAGATGTTAGCGGCTGTTGATTCCTTGAGATAACAGTTCAGCGGGTCGGCTATTTATATACACTGGATGGGGGACATGACTGGTATTGTGGAAAGAGGTGAGTTGTTGTCACAAGGGCTGGCTGAGTTTCGCAAGCAGAGCTCATTAGGGGAGTGCACGTCTGGCTCCCAATTACTTGAAAATAAATATAAATGTGAGAAACTGATCAATGGTAAAATTGTTTAAATAAATGGGAGTTGCCTACGAAACACGATTACCTTCGAAGCGTTTCCTTAACATGCAGTTTTGTTAATATAAAGTAATCTTAACCACTCAGGTTGTTTGTTGTTGTTGGTTTATTCTATGTTGATTTGTCCATGTCAGTGGCCCGTGAGTCACGTGCGGCGCTGTTTTTCCTTGTTGTTGAGTGTCTGGCCAAGGTGGCAGCTCATTTGGCTAAGTGTGTCACCACACTAATAAGGGTCTCAGAGAGATGCCTGTAAATAGTAGAGTTGTAATATGTGTGTCAGAGTTAGATTTAAGGATTTTTATTAATGTTATGCCCATAGCCATAAAAGTTGATTTACGAGGTGATTGTTCGTGAGCACCGTGGCTGTTAACCCGTTGTGAACGAATGATCATCCAAGTACTCATTTCCCGTAGATAGTCACCACGCGAACATAAATTCACATGCAAGATAGTGGAACTTGGATCCACATTTTATTAGAAAAGGGGAGATCCATCTGACTCCTCAAAGTGATAAATATTCCTGTCAGGGGAAAATTCAGGGAGGATTTTGTTTATTATTGTTTATTTTATTCTTTTATGCACAAATTAGTTATTAAATCTAGTTATTATCTTATGTTTTGTCTCCTTTTGTTTCTTAATTATAGTTTTCATCCTATAACCCTTGCCTCAGAAAAGCACGTTGTTTGGCGGACGTAAACACCACACTATGAACTGAACGCGACCCCTTGATCAAAGATTCTTGCATAAAACACTGCTATTCTGAAGGGTTCAATATGAATGACAAAACACGTGTGAACTAACGATACGAGTCTGCGAAGCACGCCAAACACCGGCTGAACCGCGTACGCTCGCCCGCGACCTATGCATATCAGAGCCGGCTTAGCTTGCCGTGCTTATCGGGGCGCACATACATAATGACCCTGTAGTTAAGGATCCAGAATAAACCGCTGGTTACATGCATTTTACATAGTATTTATCATTCATCTGATTTCGGTCTTTTGACACTCGAGCAAAGCCTAACAGAAAATAACCTGATGAACGAATGGCATGGCCGGCCGTCTCCATGGCAACAGTAGTTCAAGACGGGACCACCAAGTTTCCATCTATCTCTGTACGAGGAGATGGCACTCCATTTTCTATCCAAAACCTCGATAAGAACATTAGGAGTCTGAACGACAGAAAAATCTGAAAACGTATTGTTCTTTTTAATGTTATTAACGGGGGTCATTGGAATTGAAATTAAACAAGATGTTCAGTAAAGAACATATAGCCTACTTTCTCCTAAATGCATGGGTACTGTTATAACTCTTTTTCCTTTTCAAGGAGTATAGTTGAATGTTCGTTGTAGTAGCTTGTTGAAATACAACGTACTATACGGATATTAAACATGAATATGAGGTGCCTTGACTAGTGCTACCTCTGTAAAAAAAAACATTCAATTCAGTTCACCGTGTTTGAATTGATATGGGGAATCGATTTGCACACATACATGGCCGCTATCTGAAAACTATTGGGCTGATGACCTTGTAGTTCAGTTAAAAGATGCTTCCCATAAAAAGGTATGTTGTTGCAAAATTTGGTAGAGATCAAATAATTAGGTTGGTCGTAATTTGAGTTTAGATTTTAATATTAGGGTGCCCGCCATTCCGTTTCCGTCAAGATGGTTGCGATATAAAATATGACACTGAGGTTCCCTTTGCTAGTGCTACCTCCGTACCAAATTTCGTTGAATTCGGTTTTATCGTGTTTGAATTGATAGGGGGAATCGATGTGCACACATACATGGCCGCAATATGCAGACTATTGGACTGATGACCATGTAGCATCGTCAAAGGACGCTTTTCACATAAGTGTATATTGTCGCAAAATTTGGTAGAGGTAAGATGATTAGGTAGGTCGTAATTTGATCCAAGCTTTTTACATTTGGGTGGCCACCATTACGTTTTCGTCAAGATGGCGGCGATATAAAACATGACAGTGAGGTGCCCTTTGCTAGTGCTACCTCTGTACCAATTTTCGATCAATTCGGTTTCACCGTGTTTGAAAAGATAGGGGATTCGGTTAGCACACATACATGGCCACCAACCGCAAAGTATAGGGCTGATGACCTGGTAGTTTGTTCAAAATATTTTTCATACATAAAGGTATAATGTTGCAAAATTTGGTAGAGATCAGATTATTAGCTTGATCGTAATTTGATACAAGCTTTTAAAATTTAGGTGGCCGCCATTACATTTTCGTCGAGATGGCGGCGATAAAAAACATGGCACTGGAGTTTCCTTTGCTAGAGCTACCTCTGTACCAAATGTCGTTCAATTCGGTTTCACCGTGTATGAATTGATAGGGGGATACGAAATGCACACATAGGCCTACATGGCCGCCATCCGCAATGTATTGGCCTGATTATCTTGTAGTTCGTTCAAAATATTCTTCGTACATCTATACTAATATAATAAACCTGAAGAATTTGTGTGTTTGTGTGTTTATGTGTTTAAACGCGCTAATCTCTGGAACTACCAGTCCGATTCGAAACAATCTTTTTATATGATAGCCTGATTCAAGAGGAATAGTTTAGGCTATGTAGCATTAGTCTACACCTCTCAGGTGACCATCAAGATTGATTTTTGTTCAGTAAGTCGATAGAACAAGTGCTCCCGAACTGCTCTATCTGCATGCGCTGGCGTTATGGTTAGTGATACGTACACCGTTTCACCTATCTGAACCAAAATTTGTATACTTAACCTTTGGAACCCTGATGCGTGAAATTTATGACAGACCAGTCCATTCGCTGCATTTAGGCCCTTTGTTTCAAATCTACACCTTTTCCCCGATCTGAACCAAAATTTGTATACTTACCCTTTGGAACCCTGCGAGTAACACTGTTTACCGTTTCACCGATCTGAACGGAGATTTGTACACTTACCCTTTGGAACCCTGCGAGTAACACTGACTGCATGAAATTTTGGACAGACCCCTCCATTCCCTGCATTTTGGCCCTTCATCACAAATTACACCGTTTCTCTTAATTGCACCAAATTTTACATACACTTTGAAACCCTGCTGGTGACACTGTTCACTTGATATTTTGGACAACGCTCCCCATTCCCTACATTTAGAATAACAGACAAAATGAACTTGAAAACCATGTATTAAGGCCCTAGAACAATTCATGTCCGTAATAGTAGTGTAACAGTAAGAGTATTTTAATAAGTCTGTTGTTGACGGGCAGTTCGGGCTGCATCACGTCACCCCTACCAGTGTTCTGGTGCAGAATTGCGAAAATAGTTGCATCTTGCGCTGTTTATAAATTGCAGTCACGGGGGGTAATTAGTGCAAAAAGATTTCTTTGGCCCCTTTAAACAGTTATCATCATGAAAATATTATGCCTCTGTATAAGTGCAATGGTGTTGGTGCAGTACATTGAGGTTATCAGCTGCAATAATCATTGGTGATTTCAAATTTTCCTTCATTTATTCTGAAACTTATCGTTAAGCGCTTCGTGGCGATAAATGATACTATTGCTACCTCAGTAGCTCGGGACAGCCGAAGTTTGCCAAAGAGTTCTGATTATTTTCCTACGGTGCTATACGACAAAAGACGACACTATTGGTCTCTACATTTCTAACAGCCAATGAGATATAGGCCTTAGGCAGTGTCTTTTGTTTCACTTACTGTTCTTTCTATTTTTCTTTTGTAAATTTGTTTGTAAATTACATGTGTCAGTGCTGTAGTTAGTAAATAGCTGTTTTCCTATTCATAATTATAATTACGGGAAATTGATCTGAATATTACGACCATTATACTGTACTACTTATCACCCCCACTACAACCACCACCACCACCAGCACCACCACCACCACCACACAAATATATATTTTTAAAATATTGGTTTCTGTTAGTTATTTATCATGTGCCAGTTCTGTAGTAGTATTCATTATCATCCATAAAACAAATAAATCCACCGGGCGAAGCCGGGCACTACTGCTAGTAAAGGTATAATGTTGCAAATTTGGTAGAGATCTGATGATTAGGTTGGTCGTAATTTGATTCAAACTTTTAGCATTTGGGTGGCCGCCATTACGTTTTCGTCAAGATGGCAGCGATATAAAACATGACACTGGGTGCGCTTTGCTAGTGCTACCTCTGTACTAAATTTCGTTTAATTCGGTTTCACGGTGTTTGAATTGATGGAAGGAATCGATTTGAACACATAAATGGCCACCATCTGCAAACTATTGGGCTGACGACTTTGTAGTTTATTCAAAAGTCGCTCGCCATATAAGTATATGTTGTTGCAAAATTTGGTCGAGATCGGATGATTAGGTTAGTCGTAATTTGATTTAAGCTTTGAACATTTGGGTGGCCGCCATTACGTTTCCGTCAAGAGGGCGGCGATATAAAACATGACACTGAGGTGCCCTTTGCTACTTCTACCTCTGTACCAAATTTTGTTCAATTCGGTTTCACTGTGTTCGAATTGATAGGGTGGGGGTGGGGGGCAGACATTCAGAGTACACACACTCACACACACACACACAGACAGACACACAATTTTTGGCCCTGTGTAGATCTCATAAGTCTAAATTAATTTTTTGCAAAAATCGAAAGTAGGCTAAAAAGAAATACATTGCCTAACTCTGCATGTGGCGTAACGTTACAACGGCTGGAGATATCATCAGAAAACTTAGTATTAAGATTAAATGAGCTGAAATGATTCTGTTGCTGTTGATTGATTTTGAGGCTTTGCAACATCATGGCCATGTAGCCCCATGAACTTGAGTGTGTATGAATTAAAACTCAGCATAAACCTAGACACATTGCTGAGTTTTAATTCACGGGCCATGAAAGCCAAAATATCATCTTTTGGAAGCCTTTATAGGAAGGTGAAATGCTCCTTGAAATGTTAGCTCTCGCAGTTAGAGGTGCACGTGCGCTTCATAAGAAGGGAGGTAGTGCACAGTTCGCTACTCCAGTGGGGGTCGGGGCGCGGAGCACCAAGAACCCGCTGATGAGCCAGCCTGGCGTTCCTAGGCGAAACCCCACCCAAGACGCGGCATAAACCTAGATAGATTGCTGAGTTTTAATTTTAATATTGTTGTTGTTTTAGAGTATATGAATTTTTATTTATTTGTATTGTTTTTAGCGTATGGCTTTTAGTGCCGGGTGTGTCCGAGGATATGTTCGGCTCGCCAGAGTTTGTAGCTGCTTCTATGCGGTGAGCTACAGTACCGTCGCGAGTGGAGTGTTGTTGGGGAGGAAAGTATGAATGTAAGGACGAGGAATTGGAAGGTAGCGGCTGTGCCCCATAGTTAGGGACCAATCCCGGCATTTGCCTGGAAGGAAGATAGGAAAACACAGAAGACCATCTTCAAGGTTGCCGGTGGGGGGATTCGAACCTCCTCGCCTCCCGGATGTGAGCCGCTGCCTGCAGCCATGCCGTAACGACCACGGCTAACTCACCAGTATATGAATACTTTTCTGTAAGAACGATATTCATTGAATTCCGATTCCACAATGTAACTACTCTACTGTAGAAGGAGTATGATATGTTCATTGAAGCCAGAAACCTTGTGCATAAGTTATATTTCATGTATTAGATATAATGAAATATCAAAACCATCAAAATAACTCTTAATAGAAATTAAGGGGTTATCAACTTACGTTTATCATATTTTTTTAAAATAATTACTATTATTGTTGTTATTATTAATATTATTGTTAATATTATTTTACAACGTTATGCCCTACCAAGGAGCGCGATTTAACTTATTTAACAGATGATAATATATTTGCTTTCTTTTCTTCCAAAATTATATTGATAATGATATTTCTGTTCATGCAGTGGTGGCATTCATCCGGGGATTTGCAGCAATGTGATGCTTGTTCATCAACGTTCTCATGCTAGGTCTGTCCCATACAATTGTTCTGTTACGTTGATTTCTTGAAGGTCATTTACAATTATTCGATTATCTAGTTGTACTTGACTTTTAGTGAACAGGCATGATTAAATATCCTTTTAGTATATGTTTCATTGTCCATATTTGAATATGATCATAACATTTCTAACGTATCTGATGCGTATCTAATTCTTCCGTTAGTGAACACGATAAAAAGCCTAATTTCCATCATTCAAGCATTATTTTTCTGCCTATTTTCATTTCCGAAAAGAAAGGCATATGAGATCACCTTTTGTCCGTGTGTGTTTGTGCGTATTTGTGTGAGTGTGTGTCCCCCTAATGAAATCTAAACGGCTGGACAGATTTCAATGAAACTCGGTAAGGTTGTAGTACTAGTCTGGCCAACCACGTCTGTGACTTTCAAATTTTATCACGCCTAACCAATCCAACATGGCAGCTGTGCGAAATATTTCACCGGCATTCTTTATCTCTAAACCTATTAAACCCTGAATTATTTTACAGAGATAAAGGAAACTACTACAAATTTACCTATGAGAATTTTAGAAACTGTGAAGTACAAAACGAACATGGTGGCCAAGCGAATTTGAAACATTTAAACAGGCTTTTCTTGCGATTTAACCATCCGAGAGCAGTGAAACATGGTAATGTAAATGTTTATACTCATTGTAATGCATTGACATCTAATCTAATCCAATTGATTTCATAACCTCAAGATGGCAGCTGTGTGAAATTTTAAAATTATGTTTTTATTTCTGGCGTCCTAATCATGCGATCGAAGGCAACGTTTGGATAGCGAACCTACGCAATAATCGTAACCTAATAGTACATATCCTTATGGCCTACTTATATAAAAAGCCAAAATGGCGACCATCCGAAATATTTTGACAGTTTCCAATATCTACGAATCCATTACAGCAATCAAACTGAAATGTTTTATGTTGATAGAAGCAATTAACATAAGTTGGATAAATGAAAATTGGTTATTTAGTTCTTCACGGAACAATTTGTTAACATAGTTTTCAATACTATGCTCTCTGTACCACGCATTATCACAGTATATGGAGTGAATTTTAACCAATGTTCACAGGTAATGTGTGGGACATCACACATCACTCGGTTTACTTCACAAGACGTCATTGGATAATAATGCTCATTGGGCACAACGTGGACTCTACAGTACCTAAAAACATAAAGCTTTCTCTTCTCTGTCTTATGAAAACGATTTACGTGGTATTATAACTATACCATCGATATCCCCCTTTTCATTTTTGGTGGACTGGGAGCAAACGGAGGTCCGTCCATGTGAAAATCATGCTTGACACCAAGGGGATTTGAAACTTTATGTACCTTGTTTACAATCTGAATGAGCAATGGGACACCAGTCAAGAGATCAAGTCAAGAATTGAACACGCGAGAACAACCTTCCTAGAAATAAAATCCTATCAGCACGCCGGAAGGCAGAGGTATATTTCACCGGGCAAGCAAGGGGATAGGATATAATAGCCAAAATATGAAGGTCTCCGTAGTAGTATCAGACCTCATTTATTGCGAGACAGTATTTTACAATATTGGAGCTCAATTAACTTTTTTTCGTCTTTCTAGGCTATTTTTAGCCTATTTTCAATTTTGAAACAAGATGTTCAGTAAAGAACATACAGCCTACTTTCTCCTAAATGCATGGGTATTGTTATAATTCTTTGTCCTTTTCAAGGAGTATAATTGAATGTTGGTTGTAGTAGCTTGTTGAAATACAACGTGCTATAGGGATATTAAACATGAATATGAAGTGCCCTTTGCTAGTGCTACCTCTGTAAAAAAATTCATCCAATTCGGTTTCACCGTGATTGAATTGATCTGGGGAATGGATTTGCACACATACATGGCCGCTAGTTGCAAACTATTGGGCTGATGACCTTGTAGTCAGTCATAAGATGCTTTCCACAAAAAGGCATGTTGTTGCAAAATCCGGTAGAGATCAAATTATTAGGATGGTCGAAATTTGATTTAAGCTTTTAACATTTGGGTGGCCGTCATTCCGCTTCCGTCAAGATGGCGGCGATATAAAACATGACACTGAGGTGCCTTTTGCTAGTGCTACCTCTGTACCAAATTTCGTTCAATTCGGTTTCACCGTGTTTGAAATGATAGGGGGAATCGATTTGCACACATACTTGGCCACCATCTGCAAACTATTGGCCTGATGATCTAGCAGTTTGGTCAGAATATGCTTCCCACATAAAGATTTGTTGTTGCAAAATTTGGTAGAGACTAGCTTATTAGGTTGGTCGTAATTACATTTTAGCCTTTAACATTTGGGTGGCCGCGATTACGTTTCCGTCAAGATGGCGGTGATATAAAACATGACACTGAGGTGGCCTTTTCTAGTGCTACCTCTGAACCAAATTTCGTTCCATTCGGTTTCACCGTGTTTGAATTAATAGGGGGAATCGATTTTCACACAAAGATGGCCGCCATCCGCAAAATATTAGGCTAATGACCTATTAGTTTGGTCAAAGAATGCTCCCTCCATAATGGTATGTTGATGCAAAATTTGGTAGAGATCGGATGATTAGGTTAATCGTAATTTGATTTAAGCTTTGAATATTTGTGTGGCCGCCATTACGTTTCCGTCAAGATGGTGGCAATATAAATCATGACACTGAGGTGCCCATTGCTAGTGCTACCTCTGTACCAAACTTCATTCCATTCGGTTTCACCGTGTTCGAATTAATAGGGGTAATCGATTTTGACACAAAGATGGCCGCCATCCGCAAACTATTAGGCTAATGACCTATTATATTTGTCAAAGGATGCTTCCTCTATAATGGTATGTTGTTGCAAAATTTGGTAGAGATCGGATGATTAGGTTAGTCGTAATTTGATTTAAGCTTTGAACATTTGTGTGGCCGCCATTACGTTTCCGTCAAGATGGCGGTGATATAAAACATGACACTGAGGTGCCCTTTGCTAGTGCTACCTCTGTACCAAATTTCATTCCATTCGGTTTCACCGTGTTCGAATTAATAGGGGTAATCGATTTTGATACAAAGATGGCCGCCATCCGCAAACTATTAGGCTAATGACCTATTAGATTTGTCAAAGGATGCTCCCTTCATAAAGGTATGTTGTTGCAAAATTTGGTAGAGATCGGATGATTAGGTTAGTCGTAATTTGATTTAAGCTTTGAACATTTGGGTGGCCGCCATTACGTTTCCGTCCAGATGGCGGCGATATGAAACATGACACTGGGGTGCCCTTTGCTAGTACTACCTCTGTACCAAACTTCGTTCCATGCGGTTTCACCGTGTTCGAATTAATAGCGGCTATCGATTTTCACACAAAGATGGCCGCCATCCGCAAACTATTAGGCTGATGACCTATTAGTTAGGTCAAAGGATGCTGCCCCCATAAAGGTATGTTGTTGCAAAATTTGGTAGAGATCGGATGATTAGGTTAGTCGTAATTTGATTTAAGCTTTGAACATTTGTGTGGCCGCCATTATGTTTCCGTCAAGATGGCGGCGATATAAAACATGACACTGAGGTGTCCTTTGCTAGTGCTACCTTTGTACCAAATTTCGTTCAATTTGCGCTCACCGTGTTCGAATTGATAGGGGGGGACCGACATTCAGAGTACACACACTCTCTCTCTCACACACACACACACACACACACACACAGACTCACACACATACACACACACAGACAGACACACTTTTTTTCGCCCTGTAGTGATCTCATAAGTCTACTTTCATTTTTTGCAAAAATCGAAAGTAGGCTAAAAATAGGCTTATGAGATCACCTTTTGTCCGTGTGTGTGTGCGTGTGGGTGTGTATGATTCGTGTGTGTGTTCCCCCCCCCCCCCCCTAATAAAATCTAAACGGCTGGAGCGATTTCAATGAAACTCGGTAAGTTCATAGCACTATTCCCTGCGACCCCGACCGTGCCCTTCAAATTTTGTTACGACTCACCAATCCTACATGGCGGCTGGGCGAAATATTTCACCAGCATTCAATATCTCCGAAACTATTGCCGATATTACCCTGACATTTTGTATGGTGATAAAGGGAAAAACTATAAGTTCACTTATGTGACCTTTGAAAATCTGGTAACAACAAAACGAACATGGCGGCCAAGCGAAGTTGCGACATTTAAATCGACGTTTCTCGCGATTTAACCAACCAAACGCATTGAAACTTGGTACAGTATATGTTTATATACATTGTAATGCACCGACATCTAACTTCGTTCAATTGTTTACATAACCACAAGATGGCGGATGTGCGAAATATTTCACCGGCATTCCATATCTGTGAAACTATTAGCGGTATCTCCCTGAAATCTTTTACGGAGATAAAGGGCACTACGGAAGTCCATCTGTAAGACTTTCAGAAACCGGTTAACTACAAAACGAACATGGCAGCCAAGCGAAGTTGAAAATTTTAAATAGACCTTTCTCGCGATTTAATGTTCCAAACACACTGAAATCGTGTACAGGAAATATTTATACACATTGTAATGCACTGGTATCTAATTTAGTTCAATTGTTTACATAACCTCAAGATGGCGGATGTGCGAATTTTAAAATTAAGTTTTTATTTCTTGTGTTGTAGTCATGCGATCGAAATGAAAGTTTGAATATTGAACCTACGCAATAATTTTCCTTTAATGGTACATGACTCTATGGCCTATACATTTAACATTTCAACATGGCGACCATCCAAAATATTTAGTCGGCTCTGAATATCTACGAATCTATTATAGCAATCAAACTGAATTTCTTAATGTTCATAGGGGCTATGAACTTAAGTTCACCTATAGGACTTTAAATAACTTGGTGTTCACAAATCCAACATGGAGGCGAAGCGAAATATAAAAATTCACATTGACGTTTCTCGCAATTTAACCATCCGAGTATAGTGAAACTTGGAACAGTAAATCCTTATACGAATGGTAATCCACTGGCATCTAATTTATTTCAATTGTTTCCATAACCTCAAGATGGCAGCTGTGCGAAATTTTAAAATCTCCTTGTTACTTCTTGTGTCCTAATTATGCGATTTTAGTTTGAATACTACACGTACACAATAATCTGCATGTAACAGTACATAACTCTAGGACCTACATATATAAAATCCAACATGACGACCATCCGAAATTTTTAGTCGGTTCTCAATATCTACGAATCTATTGCAGCAATCAAACTGAAATTGTGTATGTTGCTAGAGGCAATTAACATGAGTAGGAAATATGAAAATAGGCTGTATAGTTCTTCACGGAACTGCTTGTTAACATTTTATTGTCGTATGGGGATGGAAACCTTCTTGTCATTTGGGATAATTTTTTATATACTGTATATAGTCACACTGTCCTTATGCAAGGTTTGGAACTGATGTGTAACTATCTAACAGTCTGTTACTTCTTCACGCAAAATGTTATCTCCCGCACAGATGTTGGTTCGATCCTCAGTTTAGGGGCCTGCAACAACGTGGTCATGTAGTCCCGTGTACTTTGTGTGTGTAGAATCTGTCTGATAACCGGTGTTAATTGTGATGGCTATATTAGTCTGTAATTGAGGTAACGACTGCAGACGGTCAATTTCAAGTAGTAATTCCTACTTTTGCTACCAATTGATAGTATTAACGACACTGATCTGTGAACTTGGCTACTAGATGCCACCCCTACCAGCAACTGGCAACGAACGTTGGAACGTTGGTTCCTCAGTTTTGGGGCTGCGACAACGCGGTCATTTAGCCCCGTGTACTTTGGGTGTGTGTAGAATCTGTCTGATAAACGGTGTTAATTGTGATGGCTGTATTAATCTGTAATTCAGGTAAGGACTGCAGACGGTCATTTTCAAGTGGTAGTTCTTAATTTTGCTACCAAAAACTACCATCAACGACACCTAGCTGTGAACTTGGCCACTAGATTCCACTGGAACCAGCAATTCGCAACGAACGTTGGAACTTCCCCACCGAATGAAAGCGTACTCAGGGATTTCTAGCGCTCTTAGAAAATCCGACAACTTCAGCCAGATTTGAACCCGCGACCTTGGGCATAAAAGTTCAGCATGCCACCAGTTCCAAAACCGAAGTCGCTTCCCACAGACAGATGGAAAACTGAATGTGATCTCGTGCAGTGGCGTTGTCATAGCAACTGCTGATAGCTCATCCTTTAGCAATTTAGTAAAGTTGTCATGGCACTTGGCATTTTCTTAAAATTTAAATAATTTTGCTCACCCCGTGGCGTAATGGTGGGTCATATCAATAATTCTTTCAGACAAAAGTTTTAGGTAATAATTGGAGGAATGTTGTCTATTTTGTACGGTTATGATATAGTGCCTATTAACAGAGATATGATTAATGTTTCCCGAAATAGCCACTTTTTCCCACCCCTTTGGTCAATGGTTGGTGCTATCAAAAAAACTTTTCAAACATAAATTTTAGGGCCTTATTCGACACATTGTATGAACTTTGAATGGATTCAATATTTCAGATACTAAGAGAGTTATGGCGATAGTTCACCTTTTCGAAAAAAAAAGCCCCCCATTTTCACCCCCTTTGACAGATTTTGCCCATTAACGAACTCCGAAATTTTAAGGGGATATATATTATGTAAAAAATTCAAAGTGATTGGTGAAAAATTACGGCAGTTATCGTATTCACAAGAAACTGATATCTATGCATATATACTGAACCCTTTATACTCTGATAGTATAAATGATCCTATGTTTTATTTCTGCAATATATAATATTTCTACCAGTATCATGAAAACCAGACAGAAATGGTGAAACTATAGGCATTGGTTGGAGACATTAAGAATGTACCTGGGTGCAGAAAGACAAAGCTTAATCGCTAGTGGAATTTGTGAAAGGGACCACGCATAGCGATGAATCTGAAAGGAGGTGCTGGCTGGCTTAGAAATAGGAAGACGCGAGATGACACATACGTTTGGCATTTTCCTTGTTCTGTTTCGCGCCTAGCCAAAAGAAATGCAATGATATGAGAGGCTGATTGATCAACTAGACACTCCTACAGGGCGGGGTGCTGTAAAAAAAATCACGAGGTCTACATGAGTGAGAACCAATAGGAGATGAATGCTACTTTAACGCGGCAGACCCGGCGTCATGCTCAAGAGCTCGGATTACGGCGGGAAACTGGACACAGATTATCCCTATGATCGATTCTCGATTAAATTAGCATGACTTTGACCTGTGCAATTCTACGAGTTTAATGATGTTTATTATATGCCTGTAAGACAATTATTATGGAAAAGAGTTTTATTTTTCCCTCTCCATAGGCTCTCAGTGAACGATTCATATATAAGTGGCGTGAGAAACCATGAACGCTGACTTTATTTTTGTGTTTCGGAGGACACAGGTTGATCACTTTTATTTGTGCGTCTGAGGACGTAGGCACTTGTACTTTGTGTGTCATGAGGACACAGAATTTATTGAGCCAAATGTGTTGTACATTCAGTGTTTGATAGATAGTCACTGTACTATTTTGTAGGGCCAGTATCTTCGACAATTCGCCACAGACTGTTTTGGGGAACTATGTATTAAAAAGGTCAGTTTTCAACCAAGCAAGCAAGGTGAATAGACGTGCAGTGAAGTGTAAGGAAGAATGGGAATCGATATTCAGCAGTACCGGGCGGTCATCGGCCGCTGGCAGGCTAGAGTGAAGTGCGATTTCGGTGTCGGGAAGGTGATAGTGGGCAACGTCACTGAACAGATGTGGGTTTTGGCGATAGGGATGGTAGCGCTGGTTGTGGCGACGATACTATTAATTGGAGGAGTGGAGTCAAACCCAGGGTCTGGTCAGCTGGGATGGCAAGAAATGGAAAAAATAAGGGAAATTGTAAAGGAAGTGTCACAAAATGACCAGATCCGGGACATTCTTCGTGAGCAATGTAAGGAATTCAGGGAGATGAAGACATGTATAAGAGAAGAGATGGGAATAGTGACAGAAAGGCTGACCGAGAATAGTAGAGAGATAAAAGGCCTAAGGGAAAAGGTGAAGATATTAGAGGTGGAGGTAAATGAATTAAGGAAGACCAAGCTGGATGAGAGAAAGAAAAACGTCTTCATTTACGGAATAAAGGAAGATGCCAAGGAAAGCACCGAGGATCTAACATCAAAGGTGCTCCGAGTGATTAGTGAAGGCATGCGGATAAACATTGGAGTCTCAGAGATTGACAATGTGACCAGGGTAGGGCGGGGAAAGGGCACGAGGCCCGTGAAAGTGTCATTAGTTTCTTCGCTGATGGCTCACAGAATTCTGGCGAACACAAAGAACCTGAAAGGGGAGAGGATATGGGTAAGGAGAGAAATGAGTAAAGAAGAGGCAAGCGAGCAACGGACCTTGCAGTTTCATTTAAGGAAGGCAAGGAGCTCTGGTCTCAAGGCTTATGTAAAAGGCAATAGACTGGCGGTTAGCGGCAACAACTGGGATCGGATTTGGACAGTGGCACAACTCCAGGATATGGAGAAGCAACAACAACAGGAGACAGTAGGACCTAGCAACCAGGTGGAAGCAGCTGTCGGTTCAGAGGGAAGTGCGGTGATGATTCAACAGAGAGCATCGACCTCCAAATCCAACACGGAAGTGGCGCGAGCAGGAACGACTAACGTCAGCGCCAGGAACACCGGACAAGTGCGTGGTTTGCAGAAAGGTGAGACTGCCAAACAACGAGTTACTAGTCTAAAAGAACTATGGGGCAAGAAAACCTTGACAGAGCAGTTTAATGTGGAGAAGGAGGTCATTTCTTCTCCAGGTGGCAGTATACTAGAGCTAGAGAAAGCTGGAGTTACTAGAAGTAAAGCTACCGACAGCGAAGAGGGTAGGGGTAAAAAATAACTAAACTGGAATATTGCTAGCGTAAATATAGAGGGTTTTTTAAATAAGAGAGGGAACGATGTAGTTTTGACCCTAATAGAAGATATGCAGATTGTAGGATTTGTTGAGAGTTGGCTCCCTGTAGGTTGCGAGGTTAAAATAGATGGCTTCAATATATATACAAAACCTAAGATTAGGAAAGCGCGTACCGGTAGGTTCCCGGGGGGAATTCTTGTTTTAATTAAAGAAGAGGTGAGGGAATTATCAGAATTTATTAGTTCAGAACTGGAAGAAGTAGTGTGGTAAAAGCAGATATTAGGTGGAGGGGGAAGGGAAAGGTATGTTTCGGCTTTGTCTACAACCTTCCGGAGAATTCCCCGTATGCAAGAGAAAGCTTTTTCGATGAGTTAGCTATTGAAATAAACAGAATTCAAAATATATATGAAGAGGCAGAGATTGTGCTTTTAGGGGACTTCAATGCGACGCTTGCAGACAGAAAGCCCCTTTATAGCAAGGGGGATGCCGAGGCCATATGTGGGGATAGGCACAGCAAAGACAAGGAATGTAACAAGAACGGAGAAAAGATTTTGGAACTATGTGGTGCAGAAGAGCTATATATATTAAATGATGTCTGTGTGGGGGATGAAGAAGGTAACCTGACGTATATAACAGAGATTGGAGGAAGTGTAATAGATTTAGCAATATGTTCCAGAGGAGCACTAGCCCTAATTAAGAGGTTCACTGTTGAAGAATGGGGGGAATCACACCACCTACCAATTTTCGTCAACATACAGGGTGCGGTGACAAAATGAAAATCAAAAGGGAACCCACAAGTTAAAGCTATAGAGAGAAAAGTAAATAGATTCAGATGGAGGGAGGAAAACTGCAGAGAGTTCCAGAACTACTTCCAGGGAGAAAATTTTCAGCTGATAAAGGTAGCGATAAGTTTAATGATCAGTAATGATGAAATTGAAGGGGGTAATACGTATGATTGAGAATGCAATTATGATGGCCGGGCGGAAAATGCGCGTGAAGGCTAGGGGAAAATTAGGGAGAATTAAAGGATGGTACGATGAATCTTGTAGAAGGAAGAAAACCGAAGTTATTAGGGCACTGAAGTTATACAAGAGAGGAGGGGATGATACGATGATAGTAGAATTTTGTCGTCTAAGGAAAGAATATAGGGAACTGCTCAGCAAAATGAAAGATGAATGGCAGGGTAAGGAAGCAACAGCACTAAATAAGGATTCTAAAGCTAACGACTGTAGCAATGTGTGGAGCAGGATAAATTCTTACTGTAGGGGGAGCAGAAGTGGTGGGGGGAGCTCTATTAGTGATGAAGTATGGATTGCATATTATGAGAATCTGTTAAATGCTGAAGATAATTGGAGGAAGAGGGATGAGTTTGACGTCCCGAGGGGGCTGGAGGCCGCTCTGCCTATGCTGGACCAAGTCATATCGATAGAGGAAATTAAGGAAGTAATAGCAAAAAGTAAAGGAGGGAAGTCAGGTGCTATTTCGGGGATAACAAATGAATTTTGGCAAGAGTTGAGTAACAATAGGTTCATGATGGACAGCTTGGTAAAAATCTTTAACAAAATCTTTGAAGGAGGTATATTTCCGAGGGCGTGGCAGGAGGGAATAATTTGTCCAATATATAAGAAGCGTGGGGACAAACTAGACCCAGGCAACTATAGAGGCATAACTTTGCTTGATAATTTGAGCAAAATGTACACCGGGGTCTTATCCAAGCGTTTAATAGCAAGGGCAGAGGGCTGTTCGGTGTTCTCGAGACTCCAGGCAGGATTCAGAAAAGGGATGAGGTCTAGTGACAATATAATGGTGGTTAAAACGGTGATGGACAAGTACATAAGAAGGAAAAGAGGTAAGCTGTATATCACAGCTATTGATTTGGAGAAGGCGTTTGATTCAGTGAGCAGCGGAGCTGTCATGGCTAAACTGGGAAAAATCGGGGTGTCATATAAAATGATACGAGCAATTGAGAATGTGTATTCCGAAGTGAAATGTGCAATTAAAACTAAAGATGATGTAATTGTAGGAGAGATAACGTGTAATATAGGATTAAAACAGGGATGCAAATTATCCCCGGTGCTTTTTTTGCTATTAATCAACGATATTTTCGATTCAAAGGGCTTTGAGAAACGGTCCAACCCTTGCTTGGACAATTATGATATCCCGGGCCTAGCTTTTGCTGATGACATACTTCTGCTTGCTCTAACACTCTATAATATGCAATATACTATTGACGAGATTGTGAGATACTGTGAGGACTGGAACTTAAGAATTAACCCGAGTAAGACCAAAGTTATGGTCTGCAAAAAGGGAGTTAAACTGGCTAAGAATGAAAAGTGGGTCATGTATGGGTCGCAGTTAGAGACGGTGAAAAAACTTGAGTATCTAGGGACGATAATGGCGAGTAATGGTAAATGGACCGAACAAATTAAAAGGGAAAAATCGAAAGGGCTAGCGGCATTGGCGAATGTTAAAGTGTTAGATCGTAGGTTACCGAATCTTGACTACAAAGTGTATAAGAATGTGTTCAACGCACTCATCGTTTCAAGAGCACTCTATGGAGTGGAAGTATGGGGTTTAGAGTAAGGAACGAAAACCCTGGACAGTATTTTAAGTGGGTTTGCCAAGATAATTTTGGGGCTACCTAGTTGCACGGCGAATTGTGGAGCGAGAATGTTGTGTGAGGATATAAGCATTAGACAACATATCATAAAAGGTCATAAAGTCTTGGATTCGTTTAAAAGCAGGTGGAGGGGGGGGGGGAATGCTTAAGGTAGCCTACCTGCACCAAATGAAGCATCAGCAAGAGGGCTACTGGGTGGACGGGGTAAGAAGTGTACTGGAAAGATTAGGAATGGGTAATCTATGGGATAGGGACTTACAAAGAGAGGAGGGTAGGGTGTGTAAGAAAGTGTGTAGAAGGGTTAATGACGTAGAGTTGCAGGTGATAAGAGAAGAGTGCACCAGTAGGAGAACCTTAACGGAGTTCTGCGAAATAAGGAACATTATGAGCATAAAGCCTCAATGCCTAATGAAAAGAGAAATGAGAGGGATAATTTGGTGGTTAATGGGGGTGTATAAGAACAAAGCGTTGAGAGAAGTAGGAAAAGAGGACATTTGCCAGTTTTGTGGGAAGGTTATGGGTGCAGCGCACCTGATCAGGGAATGCAAGGAAATTAAAATGATAAGAGCAAAGTTTGTAGACAAAGAAGATCTAAACAGAATAGAAAATAAAAATGAGTATCACACTTTAATTAAATTACTAAAAAGGGAATGGGGGAAAGCAGGTCAATTAGCAAAATATTTTAATACCATCAGGGCAATGTGGAATAAGAAAGCGTCGGATGAGATTCAGAACAAAGATGCATGTAAATTAAGCATTCAAGTACAGGAGATGGCTTCCTAAGATATAAATCTTGTTAAAGCCAAGGAGAGCCTATCTGTATTAACTAGGTAGCCTATAAGATTACTACTGTACAGCCACATATTGCTGTCTGTAGATTTTTCCTGTGAGTTTGATATTTTTTTCTTCCTTACTACAAAACTTATCAGACTATTACAGTCAGTAAGGGCTCGATAGGGAAATAAAAGTAATTCTTTCTGTGATGTGTCTCCCATGGAGAACTGTCAAAAAATGAAGAACACTGTGTCCACATTTATGATTAAGAAAGAACTTTGTGCTGTCTCAATCAGAAAAGTTGCCCAGTGATATTGTGAATGAAGATAACAACTGCAAAGCATTATTAAATTTTGAAATAACGAGGAAGCTATGAAATGCCGAATGAACATTTGGTTTATTTTTTTATTTTTTTCGTGTAGCCTCCTGAGAGGCCGAGTGCAGGTCTTTCTAGTCGACGCCCGTGGGCGACCTGCGTGTCGGGATGAGAGATGGAGTGGATGAAGATGAATGAAACTGGGCAAGGATGTGGAAGGAAGCGGCCGTGGCCTGTCAGAAGGTACTGTCCCAGCATTTGCCTGGTGTTGAAAATGGGAAACCACGGAAAACAATTTCGAGGACAGCCGACGGTGGGGCTCGAACCCACGCGTCTACCGAGTCAGCAGAGAGCTTGGTCCCTTGACCTAACGCAGCGCATTAGCCCGCGTAGCAACTTCTGTCGGTTGGTTTAATTATCTAACGCCATACTGTAAATTTATGTTATCTATATGTTTATTGTCTGCATGTCACGATATGACTCTCTGAGTTAAAGTGACAATTAACAAGTAGATTTGGTTAAATAAATAAATAAATACTGCATTTCACATCATGGTAGAAAGAATACTCACTTTACATTCTGGAATGTAAAGCATGCAATACAGCAGCACCAACTTTTTAGTTTTGTTCAAAGAGAAGAGGTCGGATATGCAACGTTCTTATAATTTTGAAGCGTATTATAGGTACATTAACTTTGAGAATGTAATTGGTTGGTCTCATGTATTATGATATACTAAAAAGGTGAATTAAGTACACAGAAAGAGAGTGTGTATTGAACCCTTGCAAAGAAGCTTATGAGACTCAGTTTCGGGGGGTGTAACAGTCCATATCGTAAGTTGTTGTTAAAGCGCTTCATTAACATGCAGGGTAACATATAACAAAATAACATGCAGGAAAAAGTGAAGCCAGGGTTATAACAAATGAATTTAATGACAGATCAGCTATTTACAAAATGAATTAAACAAACAAAACTCCCATAATGACTCCCACTGAATAAATTAAATTGCCAAAAACTAGGCCTAATCTCAGGACAGATTATTACTCGGACCAAATGTCCCAAAAATCAACAATAATGACAATGTATGCGCGTGTGCTGTTCTACATGCTTCACGATGAGTCATCATCCGGATAAACTTTCAGAAGACGAATCCGCATTACTTAGAGCTAGACAGACGCGGGGAACAACTATACACAACTTAAAACTAAACCGACACTTCCTATACTAAATAAACAACAAATAATTTCCGCTTGAAATTGGAACCAAGAACTGCCGTAGCAAAACATTACTGCCTAAAAATTAGGACTTCTCAAAATCAACACAAGTAAGTTAACACGTGACCAACAAAAGAAACACATATGACCGCCGTCATTTTTACAAGTAAATACAACTACACCACACGGGTGTCACACAGAAAAACAAACATGAACTGAGTCATAGACAAATCACTAGGCTCAAAGCCAACATTTACATCATTAACACAATATTCCATCCATACGACATGCAATAATCTGTCACAAACATGGCGAAATCCCCAATTAATTATGGTTCAAATAACCATCACAAAAGAACAGGTTTGCTAATGATAGCTTAAAGGGGCGAGTCGGACAACAGGACTACCTAACAAAATAAGTCACCAAGGCTAGACGGGCGGTACGTGGAAATCTGCATATCTGTCAACCCACGTGTCACAATAACCTCGACCTCCCAAGGCACGGGATCGAGTCTCGAAGAAGCGTGCCCCAAAGCACAATATATACGTGTGTGTGTGTGTCAGAACAAATATCTCAGCATTTCCCCTAGGAAATCCAAGAATCAGCATTGGACAAGGTAAAGTGGTCTCCTCGGAGCACCCTGCCTTTCCATCAAAATACAACAACAACAAAATGAGGGCGGTAGGACCTCTACCCCTCTTCACGTAGAATCAAAACACACACCTGACACGATAACACACTCAGAATCACACGTATGGGTTTGACAGACCCTGAAATAAAATGACATAAATATTTTCCACCAGCTTGCGCCTCCGTTCTAGGCCGTGACTATCGAACCTGAAAAGGGCTCAAAAAAAGTCTAAAAAAATTAGAACTAAGGTGTTCTACAATTACATCTTAATTTGTTGCGCTCGGCAACCCTAATATGAGTAATAACCTGTTCAGCAAAAATCTTACAGTAATTACCTCCCTTTCCTATCAAAAATATGAACTTTAATAAAGCACCACTTATCGAATGTAACGGGTTTCGCATCCGCATGGATACAATCTGGTACACGCGCCGTGTACACTAAATATGACTCCAAAGAAAAATACACAACAAACAACTTTCGCCACGCGCCAACGTACATTTAAAACATTAGTGTCGGTGCAAGAAAAACAATCAAAACAAGAAAAAGAATAAATGAACTATTTACAAAGTTCCCCCGCCATATCTAACTACATATTGAGTAAATCAGTTTTTGTACATCACCGTATCAGCTTGTAGAACATATAACTTCCATCTCGGCCCAATTCCATACGGGAAATTAGCCCTCCATCGTCGACTCCCTAGAAGCGTTGGACATCACTCCGGCTCCTGACCAAACGTCGGACATCTTGGCGTAGTCTCTTGGACAGAAATGTTCAATGTTAATATAAATTGCCTGGCTATAATCGCTGTGAGTTACTACTTTCACCCACGTTTGTCCTATGCGATTAATCAACGAAGACTTTCCCTAGCTTAGCATTCGCTTACACTCGCACAATATATCACTTGAAAAATACAATAAATATTTACATGAACTATACACTTCAAACACATCGTCACTGGCTTGAAAAACAAGTTTTAAATATGACTGTCTCGCAGTCCTTATCTCGTTAGATAATCTCTACTGCTCTGCGTGGACCTTTGCTCGCGTTGAGCACTAATTGGAATGTTACTTAAAGTCTTGCCCGTAAGAGCTGAAAATAGTTGTCTTTAGAATAATTATTAAGAGCGTAAAATCACCACGCAAACTGGCGTGAACCTAGCTCACCAGAGCTCAAAACGATTGTCTTCGAAACAGCATCTCCTCGATCAATTTATTGGAAACTGACAGAATGAGGTGGAGTGGGGAGAATTAAGAAAAATTTTCTAGAGTTTTTATCTCACATTCATGGGACTAGTGTCAATCTTCATCATTTAATTCAAACGTCTCAGCGCACTTGTGCGGAGATATTTGGGATCGGCGGTTCTTTAGATAATCAATTCCGCGCGCTTTTTACCAGGGACGCTATCCACCGCGTGGTTTTGGCGTGGTCTCATCTGATTGGGTGATTCAATCGTAGGTCGGTTGCAACTAACTCGTGACCCTCCCCTCATGACTCCAATTTTGGTTCATGTTGTTACCCAATTTGGCCTTGAACTCGACTTACCCGGTCGTCTTCAAGAATAGCTGCCAAGCTCTGCTTCTGTGGCAATCATTGCAACACACTAACTTGCCTTCCTCTTTGTCAACTTCCACATGTACTGCCTGGGCCGTAGTAATAATAATAATAAATCATGAATACTTATTTATCGCAGATTAATAAGGGTTCATTTATCCTCAGCAAGGTTTTGAAATTCGAAGCAAGTGATTGATTTGGATTTTAAAAACAATATCCACAGTAGTAACAACAACATCTCTTAAGTATCTCACTCGGCTGCTTGAGTGTACACTCCACTGACCCAATTTGTGTGCGCGCTTCCTGTCGGAATGTCATTCATACGTCTCGCCAGACCTCCCCTCCTTCTCACGTGATTACCACTCCTGCCGTCTCAGCTGTCTTGTTTACAAACAAAGCACGCTCTCTACCAGGCGCTCCACGGCCACGTATATTTGACTGTTGGCTCTCAATTAAAATTCTGCAATGATGATTCTGCACACATAATCCTGATTATTCATCAAATGGTTCTCTTCTGTAATATGGTTTTAAATTGGCACTATTGAAGACAGATTTAGCGCCAGTGCTCACTTCTTCAAGTCTGTAGGCATTGTTACCCAGATTCTTAATGACGCGGAACGGGCCAATAAATTTTGGACAGAATTTTGCAAATACTTTGTTTTTGGGATCAGATATCAGTGGTCTGCGGACAAGCACTAGTTCCTGTTCCTGTAATTCCCGGTGAAATTTCTTTCCTCTGTACCTTCTCAGGCTTCGGTCCGCTTGGTTCCTCATGTGCTCTCTTGTTCGCTGAATTCGCAACTCATGCGCTAATAATGGATCCCTTGGGCATGGAATATTCATGTCCCAAGATCTCTCTGGCAACCTGTTGTGGTGTACAATTAGTGGGACTTGACCCGTCAACTCGTGCTTAGTGGTGTTCATGCACATCTCAATATCTCCTACTTTGTCAACACACTTATTATGATCGTTAGGAATCATTACTCTGTAGTACTTGGCAACACAGCGAATCGTTCTGTCGCTCGGATTCCCGCAAGGATGGCGAATGCTTGAAAATATATGTTTTATCCCTAGGCTCTCTAGACCTTGCCTAAAAACATTGCTCGTGAAATAAGTACCATGGTCCGATAAAATGTATTCCGGCTTCCCAAGCATCGGAATAACTTTGTTCTGAATTCTGCTGAGGACTTGCTTTGATGTCGTCTTCTGGATTGGACATAACACTACCATCTTGGAAAACACATCAACACACACCAGAAGGTGTCGGCATCCCCGTTTCCCTTTAACCAGAGGGCCAAAACAGTCGATAGCGAGCATCTCGCCTGGTTTTTGAGGTAATAATGGTCTTGGAGGTTGTTTCATATTGAAGTTGTTCGGTTTAGTGCGCTGGCACGCGTCACAAGTTCTTATTACTTCCACAATGGTGTATCGCATCTTAGGCCAAGTAAAAGTTTTCCCTATTGTAGCTTCTGTTTTGTCCGTGCCGATATGTGCTAGGCTCTCGTGGACATGCCACGTCAATCCCCTCTGTAATGATGCTGGGAGTAGGATTCGCAGTTTGGTATGATGCTCATCCACGTACTTATGCAAAAGGTTATTTAAGTAGTGAAATCTCGCTTCTTTGGCACGGGCTTCTCGATATTCAGGTGAATTTGGTTGTAATTCCTTCCTGTAGAACTTGATCATCATCATCATCCTCCATGGGTCTGCTTCTTGTTCCTTCTGAATTTCCTTTAGTTTGTCCAAAAACTCACGAGCCTTAGGTGTTAGTGTTATATGGTGAACTTCCGCTGTTACCCCGTTCTCATCTTCAGGATTCCTGCTCAAAACATCTGGTATGATGTTCATCCTTCCAGGGCAATGCTCTATTGTAATGTCGAACTGATGTATGTAGATGGACCAGCGCGTAACTCTCTCACTTGCCATCGTCGTCTTGAATAGGAATGTCAGTGCATGGTGGTCAGTTCTGACAACAATGGAATAACCGAAAAGTATCTTGCGCCATAGTTGAAGTGAATATAAAATCACTAGCAACTCAAGCTCCGTCACAGTGTAGTTCCTCTCGTGCATCCTCAATTTACGACTCGTAAATGCCAAATATGATCTCTTCTTGGGTTCATCAGCGTCCTCTTGGTACAGCATAGCACCGATTCCAATCAATGAAGCGTCTGCTTGAATAATAAATTTTTTCTCGAAGTCTGGATACCCTAGCTTCACACAGTTCTCCAGTAAGTCTTTCGTAGCTCTAAAAGACCTGTCGCACTCCTCGTTCCACGACCATCGATTTGATTTCTTTAGCATCTCTTGCATTGGTGCTACTGTTTCCGTGTATCCAGGACAATTATCCTTGAAGAATCCTGTCACTCCCAAAAACGCTCTCTCATGTTTGACTTTAGTTGGTGTGGGAAATTTCTTGATTGCATCAATTTTTGCCGGATTAGGTCTCACGCCCTCAACATCAATTATATGACCCAAATACAGAATCTCGCTCTGGCAAAAGTGTGATTTCTTTAAATTAATTTTGAAATTCATGGTTCTCAAGTTATCCAGAAGTTTTTTTTAGGTTTACCAAGTGTTCCTCCATTGTTTCAGATGCAATTAATATATCGTCAACATATCTCGTAGTGAAGCTCTTGACCTCCTCAGTCAGATTCCTATCTAGTGCTCTTATCAATGCACATCCAGCTGTCTTTACACCAAAGGGCATGCGAGACCAGATATAACTTTGGTTATCGAATAAAAACCCCGTCAATAGTTGGGATTTTTCTTCAAGTTCAAGATGGTGGAAACTATTTGTTAAGTCGACGCTCGAATAAATCTTCCCACGGAAGCCCTTCAAAACATCCTTGATCCTAGGTGCTTGGTCATGCTCAACTAGCAGTTTACTGTTCAAAACTCGAGCGTCTAGGCATAACCTAATTGATCCATTTGGCTTGGCCACAGCCAATATTGCGTTTATGTACGGGGTTGCTGCTTTTCTTATCATGCCGGAATCTACTAAATTACTAATGATGTCCTTCACCTGAGCAAAATGTTTCTCTGGGATCGGGTACAATTTACTCTTAAATGGGGTCCAGTCAGTAACTTGCATGGCATATTGGAAATTTAAAACTTTTCCAGGGATGGTGTCAAAAGCTCCTTTATGAAATCTCAAAATTTCTTCTAGTTTTCTTCTATCAGATTCCCCTACTATTGCCTCCTTAAGCCGCTCCTGAGGTAAAATTTCAAATTTGGATCCGCTAATTTCTTCTTCCGCCAAATGTACCCAAAGTTCCTGCGAAATATCTCGGCTGTCAATTTCAACCACTGCTGTCTGGCTTACTCGTTCCTCCGTCAAGTTCTTATCTCCGATCGCCTCATTAGTGCATTCTTCAATAACCCAAGTATTCGCCTCTCTCTCTAGTGGACTTTCTTCCTTGTTTAAACCCACATGATTCAACCCCTCGACTTGTTTGAAACTTACAGTGTTATTATGTAAGTCAATTACAGCATGAAAATCACAGATAAAGTTGGCTCCCAAAATGATGTTATAATTCATCTTCGGTATTACAATGAATGTTTGCGAAAATGTGTGATTTAATATTTCCAGGTCTAAATATGCTTGGTGCTTGCAACTTATGGTCTTGTCAGGAATGACCCCTCTGATTTTCATTAACGGTACAGGCTTAATTGGAACAGTTTGTTTACTCCCGATTTCTTTCACCAATACTTCCGTGACTAAGCTCACCTGGCTACCTGTTTCAATTAAGCATCTCACTCTAATGCCTCCAACATGTGCATAAATAACCGGTAATTGTCTGATGACTTTTTCTCGGTCCTTCACCACTTCCTCCAGGCAATCGTCCGGGAATGCTACCCACTCTTCTATATTAGCAACAATCAGCTCTTCCCGCTCCCTGGCATCCTCCATTTTCAGGCTATCTGGTTTTGGTTCATTCGAGGTTTTTTTTTATCCTGGGACCCATTCGTCGAGTTCCGCCAGTTGTCATCGCGCCTCTCCTGCTGCCGTAATAAGCTTTCCGCCCCCGCTCCTTGGTGATTATCCGGGCTCTGCCTATTTGCCATTACACGCCCCCACTTTTCTTTCTCCATCTCTTCGGCATTTAACTGATCCAAATACTTCTGCGATTCGACGTACCGCTCATTCCAATCGTTGCGATAGTCTCCCTGATTATCTTGGCGATAGTTCCTCGTGTTGTTCCATCTGCCATCTCCATTCCTCTGGTAAGGTCTACCCTGCCTTTGGTTTCCCCTCCTGTTGGTATACTCTCGCTGGTACGTCCATTGATTATGCTGGTTCTGATTGTTCGGTTATAGTTATCTAGGCGATTCTGAAAGTTCCTATTGTTCTGGTAGAATTGATTTCGGCCATCATAGTCTTGCTGTCTTGGTGTAAACTGCGTTCCCGTAGATTGTGTTTTGTTTGGTTACTCTGGTTGTGACTAGATTGGTGTCCCTGAACCACTTCTGCCGTGTTTACACACTCCATGTTTCTTCTCCGTGTCTGTGGACTAACCATATTTGTCTCATCTAGATGGCGGAGTAACTCTTCAGCCTGCACTGCGGTCTTAATATTACCGGCCACTAACAACTGCTCAATATTCATAGGAAGCCGTTTCCCAATGGTCAGAACCATGTTTTCTTCAGTAGGCAGGTCGTCAAAATCCCGGAATTTAACCAGCTGTTGGCTAAAAAATTCGGAAAATCTGGTCGGATGCGTGCTGTGATATTTCCTAGTGTATAAGTCCATTCCTAACCCCTGCTGCAAAGGAGGACTCCAGAACTTCTTTAAGAACGCCTCTCTAAACTGTGCCATGTCGGTGAATGTATATTTAAAACTCAAGAACCAGATTAAACTTGGGCCCTCTAAAAACTTTTCCACAAGTCGCAACTGTTTTGCGGGACTGATATGTTGGTCGTTAAAATAGTCATCCAGCTGACGTAAAAATGCTTTGGGAGTGGATCCTGTGAGCTCCCTGAATTTATCGGGTTTGAAATCATTCCCCCTAATGACCTGAATTACTTGGGCAGGTGCCAAGCCGGGTTGTGGTGTGGACGTCTCCCCTCTGTACTGTTGGAATGCGTTGCTCGTTAACTTAGGACTTTGACCTCGGCTGTTATCCTCAGCCAACTTCAAGCCCACCGGACTTCCAATGCTTGCCTGTTTGCCTATTATGTTTTCTGCCGAAAATAATGTTGCGTTTTCTAATGACCTGATCTCATTTTTTATTATGAGATGTGTGTGTTCTTGGAGTTTGGATTTCATGTTTTCCTCCAAAGCCTGCACCCTAGAATTGTATTCACCTAGCCGCTTTAAAATCGTCAGCCTGTCTTCTTTAGTTTCGTTGACCTGCTGCTCCCAATCTCTTCGGATCCTGTTCTTCAAACTGCTGATTTTTTCTTCGCTCCTTTCCTGATTCTTCTCTAGCTCCTCTCGTATTTGCTCTTGTGTTTTGACTAATTGTTCTCCGACCTCTTCTCGTATTACCTGCTGGGTTTTAATTAATTGGTCTTCCAAATTATCCTGATTTTTATTGAGCTGTTCTCCTACCTCTTCTCGTATTACCTCTTGGGATTAACTAATTGTTCTCCGACCTCTTCTCGTATTACCTGCTGGGTTTTAATGAATTGGTCTTCCAAGTTTTCACGCAAGTGCATACGTTCTGTGTCTGTTTTGATTTCAAGTTTATCGATTTCCTTTATTAATTCGAGTACGTTGCTATCGACTGAATTAATCTGTTTCTGTAATTTATCCTGTGTGCTTTTTATTCCCGCCATGTTGTTGACGCATGCTGCCTCGATTTGTTTTAATTTATCGGCCACCATTTCATCAAATTGTATGAGTTTATTGTCAAATTTAGACTCCAACTTCTTAATCTCACCTAATTGTTTTGCGTTATTTTCCGCGACCTCATCTGCCAGTTTCTCTACTTCCCTAACACTTTGATTTATGTCATGCGTGATCTTTTCTAACTGCTCTGTTTGTACTGTTTGGGTTACTGCCTGTTCTGATAGTTTGTGGTTCAATTCGTTTAATTGTTTATCGGTATCCAATTTCTGGACCTGCAATTGGACCGTAATGTTACCGCTCATGTCTTGTAACTGTCTTTCACTGTGCTCACGCTGAATTTCTAACTGATCTGTTTGTGTTTGCAATTGCATCGTAATGTCATTTAACTGTTTATCACTATGCTCACGCTGAATTTCTAACTGTTTTTCCGTTTTTGCGGACATCTGTTCTAACAATCCCTTGATTTCTTCAACAGTCGCCATCGCACAATACACAAATATAACCAGAGAAAAACAGGGTCATGCACCGAGATTTCAGTCATACACACGCACACATGTCATAATATTTAAATACTACTGATTCTACTTTAACAAAAATTTCAGTAATCAAAATTTACTGAATAAATTACTCTTATTTCCAAACAACAAAATAACTCCCTAGTGATCTGCTTTTAAATTCCTAACCAACAGAATTTACGAAAAACACCAATTAACCGAAGTTAATTAAATGTAAAATATAAGGCAACACCTTCCTGCTTTGACTGAGTTCAACAATATGCAAATTTCTAATTTTAATGCCGGGCGCCAGAACAACTTAATAAAAAATACAATATCAAATTCTAACCTTGTTCAATATTTCTAACTTTAGGAACTCAGTGATATTACTAATGCACATGGCGGTACAACATCGCCTCTATTTAATGAATTTACTTTGCCCGCTTGACCTGGCATCATTTCTCAACGAAATAAATATGAGATCAGCAAAGCAACAACAACAATCCCCACTTGGGCAGCCATTTTTGTTTTATGAACCCTTGCAAAGAAGCTTATGAGACTCAGTTTCGGGGGGGGTGTAACAGTCCATATCGTAAGTTGTTGTTAAAGCGCTTCATTAACATGCAGGGTAACATATAACAAAATAACATGCAGGAAAAAGTGAAACCAGGGTTATAACAAATGAATTTAATGACAGATCAGCTATTTACAAAATGAATTAAACAAACAAAACTCCCATAATGACTCCCACTGAATAAATTAAATTGCCAAAAACTAGGCCTAATCTCAGGACAGATTATTACTCGGACCAAATGTCCCAAAAATCAACAATAATGACAATGTATGCGCGTGTGCTGTTCTACATGCTTCACGATGAGTACAATTGAATGCATGATTCGTCATCATCCGGATAAACTTTCAGAAGACGAATCCGCATTACTTAGAGCTAGACAGACGCGGGGAACAACTATACACAACTTAAAACTAAACCGACACTTCCTATACTAAATAAACAACAAATAATTTCCGCTTGAAATTGGAACCAAGAACTGCCGTAGCAAAACATTACTGCCTAAAAATTAGGACTTCTCAAAATCAACACAAGTAAGTTAACACGTGACCAACAAAAGAAACACATATGACCGCCGTCATTTTACAAGTAAATACAACTACACCACACAGGTGTCACACAGACTAACTTACATGAACTGAGTCATAGACAAATCACTAGGCTCAAAGCCAACATTTACATCATTAACACAATATTCCATCCATACGACATGCAATAATCCGTCACAAACATGGCGAAATCCCCAATTAATTATGGTTCAAATAACCATCACAAAAGAACAGGTTTGCTAATGATAGCTTAAAGGGGCCAGTCGGACAACAGGACTGCCTAACAAAATAAGTCACCAAGGCTAGACGGGCGGTACGTGGAAATCTGCATATCTGTCAACCCACGTGTCACAATAACCTCGACCTCCCAAGGCACGGGATCGAGTCTCGAAAAAGCGAGCCCCAAAGCACAATATATAAGTGTGTGTGTGTGTGTCAGAACAAATATCTCAGTATTTCCCCTAGGAAATCCAAGAATCAGCATTGGACAAGGTACAGTGGTCTCCTCGGAGCACCCTGCCTTTCCATCAAAATACAACAACAACAAAATGAGGGCGGTAGGACCTCTACCCCTCTTCACGTAGAATCAAAACACACACCTGACACGATAACACACACAGAATCACACGTATGGGTTTGACAGACCCTGAAATAAAATGACATAAATATTTTCCACCAGCTGGCGCCTCCGTTCTAGGCCGTGACTATCGAACCTGAAAAGGACTCAAAAAAGTCTAAAAAAATTAGAACTAAGGTGTTCTACAATTTCATCTTAATTTGTTGCGCTCGGCAACCCTAATATGAGTAATAACCTGTTCAACAAACTTCTTACAGTAATTACCTCCCTTTCCTATCAAAAATATGAACTTTAATAAAGCACCACTTATCGAATGTAACGGGTTTCGCATCCGCATGGATAAAATCTGGTACACGCGCCGTGTACACTAAATATGACTCCAAAGAAAAATACACAACAAAAAACTTTGGCCACGCGCCAACGTACATTTAAAACATTAGTGTCGGTGCAAGAAAAATAATCAAAACAAGAAAAAGAATAAATGAACTATTTACAAAGTTCCCCCGCCACATCTAACTACATATTGAGTAAATCAATTTTTGTACATCACCGTATCAGCTTGTAGAACATATAACTTCCATCTCGGCCCATTTCCCTACGGGAAATTAGCCCTCCATCGTCGACTCCGTAGAAGCGTTGGACATCACTCCGGCTCCTGACCAAACGTCGGACATCTTGGCGTAGTCTCTTGGACAGAAATGTTCAATGTTAATATAAATTGCCTGGCTATAATCGCTGTGAGTTACTACTTTCACCCACGATTGTCCTATGCGATTAATCAACGAAGACTTTCCCTAGCTTAGCATTCGCTTACACACGCACAATATATCACTTGAAAAATACAATAAATATTTACATGAACTATACACTTCAAACACATCGTCACTGGCTTGAAAAACAAGTTTTAAATATGACTGTCTCGCAGTCCTTATCTCGTTAGATAATCTCTACTGCTCTGCGTGGACCTTTGCTCGCGTTGAGCACTAATTGGAATGTTACTTAAAGTCTTGCCCGTAAGAGCTGAAAATAGTTGTCTTTAGAATAATTATTAAGAGCGTAAAATCACCACGCAAACTGGCGTGAACCTAGCTCACCAGAGCTCAAAACGATTGTCTTCGAAACAGCATCTCCTCGATCAATTTATTGGAAACTGACATAATGAGGTGGAGTGGGGAGAATTAAGAAAACATTTCTAGAGTTTTTATCTCACATACATGGGATTAGCGTCAATCTTCATCACTTAATTCAAACGTCTCAGCGCACTTGTGCGGAGATATTTCGGATCGGCGGTTCTTTAGATAATCAATTCCGCGCGCTTTTTACCAGGGACGCTACCCACCGCGTGGTTTTGGCGTGGTCTCATCTGATTGGGTGATTCAATCGTAGGTCGGTTGCAACTAACTCGTGACCCTCGCCTCATGACTCCAATTTTGGTGCATGTTGTTACAAAATTTGGCCTTGAACTCGGCTTACCCGGTCATCTTCAAGAATAGCTGCCAAGCTCTGCTTCTGTGGCAATCATTGCAACACACTAACTTGCCTTCCTCTTTGTCAACTATCAAATGTACTGCCTGGGCCGCAGTTATAATAATAATAAATCATGAATACTTATTTATCGCAGATTAATAAGGGTTCAGTATTAATTTGACAAACTTTTTTGTATCAGCACGAGAGATGGCAGCGTCGATCATGGAAGCAGTCTGGAATCATCATCACTTCGTTGAAATGTTTGCCATGAGCTAAAAGCATTTAAGTAGGGAGATGGCTGCCGATGTCCGATGACGCTGACTTGCTGAAGGATGAGTACTGAATAATATTTTATTATTGACAAGTCAATTTATGGTATATGGGACCTTGTGTAAATATCTTGTTTGTGTGTTATTAACGTAGAGTTTGTATTTGTCTGACACACAGTAGTTGCATGGAAACAGCTAGCGCTAATTTTTGTAGATATTTGTATATTTTGATTGTTGTAATGTACGTAACTATGTGCACTGCCGTGTACGCATATGTTAACGTAACGCCGCTAAGTAACGTAGATCGGAGTTTTGTAATGCGACACAAGTAGAACTGAATTAATATAATATAAAATAGACTGGGGGTGATTTTGATCTTTGTGTAGAGTTTACGATTGATCAGATTCATTGTTGTTAATTGCCATTGTTGCAATGTAGTTTTGTTGCGAGTAGCAATCATCTAACTCGAGGGTTTAATCTTGGTAATAAAGTTTTGAGCGTCTTGATCGCGAGAGTAGGAAAATCTGGATCAAACCGACCTCCTTGATGTGATTTGTAAGTCAGTCCAACATATGGTGTCATGTGTGTTTTATTCTGGTATTGTCTGCGGGAAATTCAGCATGGCGTCTGATATCCGTCATGCTGCAATAAGCCAGATTCATTCATTTTGCGACCTTGCGAGGTGCATATATGGATATGATGTTTTCTTGCCATTTGTGCAAATGGGTGAGATTTGTTGCTGTTGATTCAACGATGTTAACGAGGCCACTGGGTCAAATCGTTATTTTTAGACACGCTTGGGAACTGACAGGTGTTAGAGATGTGGAGGGGAGTGAGTAACCACATATTGAGGCGGGTTGATCAGATAAGACGGCCATGGTCATTGGCAGAGGCAGAGTTTGTTGGCCTGTTCATTATAACATTTTGTATTCAGAAAAGAAATGATCATTTTTAAATAATATTTGAGTGTAAATAGGGTGTTGTCTACGTCGTACTATAATCTCCGAAGCGTTAGCTTATCGTGCATTTTATTCATGTAAAGTAATCTCAGCCGGCGAGGCTGTTGTTGTTGTTGGTTTATATTTCATGTTTATGTTTCGTGTCGGTGACCGGTGTAGTCACACGCGACGCTGCTTTTCCTTGTTTGTTGTGTTGAGCGTTAGGCCCTGCAGGCAAGCTCATTTGTCAGAAGCGTCATCGCACCGAGGGGGAGAATCTGGGAATTCTTGTAAATTTTAGATATTTAATTTTTGTGTGTGTCAGAATTAATTTAGTTGTTTTTATTAAGTGAAGTGTCCTATACCCATAAATGTCTACTTGCGAGATGGAGGTTCGTGAGCACCGTGGCTGTTACCCGCTGTAAACGAACACTCATCCAAGCACTCATTCCTTTTAGTAGTCAGAACGCACACATACAATTTCTTATACCAGTCGGTGGACCTGGAATCCACAGTTTCTTTATGAGGAGTGGGTCGGAGTAACCCCTCATTTTATTATGTTGATTTTTTTTGTTGAGAAGTGATGTCAGGGAGGAGTTTGTTTGTTTTAATTCTTTGTTTATGCATATTTCAGACATTAAATTTGTTTACTTTACATCTTATTCATTCTTTCTTAATTTAAGTGTTTTTACCATATGACCCTTCCACCAGTAGAGCATGTTGTTTTGGCGAACATATTATAGCACCCACTGAACTGAGCACGACCCCGAAGAACAGATTCTTGCAGATAAACACGGCGATACTGAAGGGCTCAATACATACATAAATTATATATAAACTTCTGAACTGACGGTGGTTTTGGGGTCTAGGGGATGTGAAACGCGAATATATGTCGAAATTTTCGGGAAGTCGAAACATGGTACCCATTGCAATAGTTAGCCTTCTATTGAAATCTACCTAAAAGCTCTTCAGTAACTGCAGTTTAAGTTTAGATCATAGGCTGCGAATGGTCAGGGGATATGTATTTCCCATAGTATTGTATTGAATGGAAGGATGGAGTCTAACCCATTCCCTGTGCAAGAAGCTGGAAACCTTCGAAATGTGGTGTAACGGTGGATATTACGTATCTCGTGGACCGAAAGAGTGAGGAATACTGAGGTCATGGGAAGATTGAACAAGAAGACTTGAACTCAGCAATTCTTCTAGCTTTGTGTCGTGTCTTGTGTGGGGTTTCAATATTTTTGGAAGCCTTAATAGGAAGGTTAAGGCTGCTTGAGCTTTTAGCTCTCGCAGTAAAGAGGCGAAGGTGCGCTTCATGAAAAGGGAGGTAGCGCGCAGTTCGCTATTCCTGAGTGGGCCCAGGCATGGACACAAAGAGCCAGCTGATGAGCCAGCTTGCTGTCCTAGACGAAACCCCACACAAGACACGGCACAAACCTAGAAGAAATGCTGAGTTTTATTTCACTGGCCGTGATAGCCAATATACAATCTTTAAGAAGACTGAAGTAAAAATTTCCATCATGTAGAAAAAACTCGAATATTTAGGACACGTGATGCGGAATGCAAAATACAGGATCCCACAGTTGCTGACGCAAGGGAAGTTCTCAGGTCAACGGAGACATGGCCGAGTGAAAATTTCATGGCTGAAGAATCCATGGCACTGGTTTGAGATGAACACGACGACCCTTTTCCGTGTGACTGACTCCAAGACTAGAATTTCCAACCTTCGATAGAGGACGGCACAGAAAGAAGAAGAAGAAGAACTTTATTTTCCCTTGTACCCATGAATTGTCAGTTCAGTAACACTGAGAATGGTTTAGAAGCTTTCTGTGTTGCATTTGATGTCAAGGCTGATGAACACGAAGGAACGTGGAGTGCCGAAATGCATTACCAATAAGACAATAAGTTACACACTTCCTTGCCTGGTAGCGAGTTCGAACCGGCGGCTCCCTTTAGGCTGTGTTCCAGAACCTCACTGTCTGGCACTACGTCACGCTCGATTGCCTCATTACCATCTTTATTATGCGTCATTCACATGGTAAGTAGACCGCGCTGGCAAGAAACTGGTTCATGTTAACAGCGAACACTTGACAGCATCTCAGACTATGTTATGTCATCGTCGCATCATTAAGCGATTAGAAACATCTTGATAATCGTTCCCATAAAAACCAGTGTGTTAATCTTTCTGAACCATATATCTCTAGTAGGTACCTACTTGGGAATATAATCATATATATTATTTCAGTAGTATAGATCCCTCCTGCGGCGCTCACAAGCGACCAATCGTGAAAAATGAGCATTCAAATGAAAGAGAATATACATTACCAGTGACACATTGCACTCTAATTTCATAAATATCTATAATTTCTTTAAAAATTTACTTTAAAAAAATGTACGAAGTGTGCGATTTGCAGATACTGTTGCTGCAGGAAAATACGCTTCATAATTGCTGTCCACTTCACATTTTGACCGCTGCTACGCCTGTTTCATGACATTTTAACATTCTGAGGCCTTTCCTTGATCATTTTGCATGGATTTCAGAAACAGTAATTTAAAGGAATGAGTAGGCTACTCAAATCGTATAATTTCATAAATATCGAATAATCGGTGAGTGTTTCGGCAAAGCTGTCAATCAACGGACTCAGCACACAAATGACATTAGCAGTGACGAATTTCATTCTAATTTCATAAGTATCATTTTTTGTAAGAAGTGTGCGATTTGCAAATACTGTTGCTATAGGAAAATACGCGATATCATCGCTGTTCAGTTCGCATTTTGGCCGCAGGAACGACTGAAACGTAAACAGTGTTCTATAATCATTTGGTTCAAATAAAAACATAACAACCTTTCTGCTTTAGTCTCTTATTATAAACCTATTGGGGAATGTGTGACTTACGAACATGGGAGATTTCTCGCACGGATCCGCTAGTTAACTATATTCACACATCCCGAATCTTTGGGATCAGGGATTAAGTGCGATGAGTTTGTAACGGGTGATGGGTTTCAGGTTCAGATACCCTTCCTGGTGTTTTCCTCATCAGAGGAGTTCACAAGAGATGAAATTAATGAAACTGGTTGAGTAACTGGAATCGAATGCCTATGGCCTTTTTAACAAAGGTATTTGCTCGGAGCAGAAAATGGGAATAATTGGAAAACCATTTCAAGGCCGGCCGACAGTAGGATTCAAACCCAATCGTCTAGCAAGTCCAAAGATAATCTCACCATACGGTATTGCGTCTTATGATGCATACCGAGCTACCGAGGTCAATAGTAGAATTATTATTAATAATAATAGTAATAATAATTTTATTAAGAATTTCGTTCAAGAAAATATCATACGGACTTGACGAACGCGATTTATTGAAACCGGCTACAGCCCGTTGCGAACGGGAACAAAATCAGAGGGGACTGTCTAGTATACGCCGATGACATTGCTATTCTGTCAAAGGATTTGGAAACTGCTAGGTGTCAAATCGAATCGTTGGAAGGAGATTAGCCCGGACAAACAAACTGTCAGACATACAGAGAGACACAATGGAAGACCATATTTTATACTAAGTACAGTATATATATTCGACATTTACAGAACTTGAGTGAACATTAATTCTTGCTCAGAAGCGCAAAGTGTGTCTCACTACCGTAAAATTACATGTACAGGAATATTTTAGCCGTTGGAGCTACCTGACGTTTTCTTTTTCCAAAAATGTCATGTTTATTTTTAGTATAAAACACTAGTGTTTAGCCACACAAGGCTGCCAAACTGTCCTAATTATATTAAAGGGGAAGACATCATACAAATGTGCAACTACAAACAGACCATAACAAACATCCACCATCATATATCCTTCAATGTAAACTCTCCAGTTACACATTCTTTTAATCATGGGACAAATCTATTTTGCAGATCCTGAAGCACTTCACTTTTTTCCTCCTTCCACCAAATAAATGATATATAAATATATAAATATAAAATGATACAGGCACCGTACTTCATTCTCCAATAGCGAAGGAAGATGATACTTATTCTCAGAATCATTATCTAAGTCATTTTATCCCAAAAGGGGTTCTTTCACCAAGTCTTTCATATCGGAGTCAGCTATTTGAAATGATACCAGGGGGACGTAATGTGTACCCTTGTACATTCAATTAATAAATTGAGTCATGTTTGGCCCAGTCAGTGAACTTAAGCGATAACGTGATGGGGTTCATACTATGACGCACTGTAGCTTTGTTGGCACATACATTCCCTATTGGTAGGGGAGGAAAAGGGTGGAGGAGAGTTCCCATGTTCCTCTCATGACCCAATCGTCGTTACTCCTATGTGGTTTGTATCAACCATAAGCTAACCACGTCATTTGGAACAATGATTAAGACAATGCTAACAGTAGCTGTGTTATCCAAGCCGATGGGTTGGGAGTGTAGTGAAGCGATGATATTGATAGTGTACGAACAATTCATTGCAACTGATATCTCTCTTCAATGGTCAGTTTGATCTCTTAGTCAAAGGTACTGTGTCTTGTGTGGAGTCTTGTTGATTTTCCTGTCAAAGTTGATTACTTTTCTTGAAGCCCTAAATGACTCAACAACATTCTTCCAATTGGCTTTCCCCAGTCACGTGTCAAAAATGTTTCTGGCGAGAGTTTAATCCATAATATGCTATTATAAATTAACATCATGAAAAATTAATAGCAGAAGTACCCGATTTTCAAAGGACTACCGCATTAACGCCATACGGTATATTGCTTTTATAATTTGTCTTCAAAATATATACTGTTTAATAGAGAGAAAGCTAAGGAATCAAGAGACAAATAGAGAGAAAATTAAGAAAAATATCACTGTTTTTATACGTGAAGTAGCCTTACGAAAAGCGTATGATAAAAATTAATCACCGTAACATTTTTAGAACATTTTGAATAATTTCGGCATTTCAAAATCTCTTCAATCGGTAGCCCATGAAAAATACCAAAACCATAGATTCAAAGATGCTGATACAGATTCTATTTGAAACATAAGACCGCCACACTCTCAGAACAAATTTATAACTAGTCAATACACATTACGAATCACATTTACCTACCGAAAATAGTTTACGATGCAAATTTCCCAGAAACTCATCTGAGTAACATTCATCTAGGGGCGGACTACAGTGATCACCATTATCCCTCGTATTGCCTTCAAACCTAAACTGAATTATTGATTATCTTGTTTTTGATTAGGTAGCAAAATCCACTCAACTTTGCTGCTGCATGTGTTTATGGTCAAGGGGCGTACTAGTGCACTGGCCGAGCTGCTTGCCTCTCACCAAGGTTCTATTCCCGGGCAGTGCATGAGCGATTTTTGAAGTGAAATATAACGTCCTGTAAATATGGAGGTCCCGTGGCTCATGCTTGCGAGATTGAAGGTCATGTAAAACTACAAGCTTACTTAGTTAATGGTAATATGCTTATTTTTCTTGAAACGAATATATTTGCCGAAGTAAATGATTTTTTGCCTTTATTACCCTATAATCTTCACTCTTACTCAGTTTACAAGTATTGAATTACGACCTATAAATTACAAATAGTTGTTTGAAATGATCCAATGATCAATTTTTTTATTCTTTTACTCCAATTACGAAGAGAGTACAGGTGTTTTGCTAGGGGCTTGGCACAAGTAGCTACTTCATAAAGTTAGATGGAGGGTTGTGATATAAACCAGTGTTATCAAGGCCCTTACGTAATTAGGAACACAATAATTATGTTGTGTGTATTGCAGCTAATCAGTTCTGGTAGACTGGACCTGCAAACAAGTCACGATCTCGGAGGATAAGGTCAAATGTTTCCTAATCAGCACCCTGTGTCCCAATTAGACGGCTATAGAGTGTGGTTGCAAACAATACTCCTCTCTCGCCTACCCACCTCATTATCGAGACAGTAATATTACGCCCGTTAGTTAAAGAAAACATTCACTCAGGGCGTCTCTTGCCTGTCTGTCTATCTGTCTGTATGTCTGTCTTTCTGTCGAAAGTTTTTTTTTAATTGTCTCTGCGGGTTGGCTTATACCACTTCTGGAAATATTTCATCCTTGATACAACCAATAAGTAGACCACGAAACTTATTATGTAATAATAATCATGAGTCAACTACCCAGAAACAAAATTAATCAGCAGTGTTTGGCCTTTGAAGAAGATCCACCTATTTTTTCTAACAAGAGGCAAGAAGCAGTTCAGTGCCTTTAAACAATTCACGAAATTGCAGCAATGAACGGGCTCCAAATATTATATGCAAAAACTCAATACATTGAGGGATCCGCTCGTTATCAAGATGGAAAACCTCTAAAGACTGAATTCGGCAAAATTCATCAAGTAAATAAATTTGAGTACCGTAGGCCTACTTAGGATACGTAATTCATTCATCAGGATTGAATCGTGACAAAACCAAAGAGAGAATTTCAAAATTACAGAAAGCCTATAGAATCACCCGGGACAGATATAACAAAAACTCAATATCGAAGAACGCAAAATCAAGAAAGTACACCACTGTAATTAAACATGAAGCACTATACGCCTCGGAGACCTTGTTCATTGAGGCAGATCTCTTATTAGAGACGTCGAGAAATAAGAATGGAAAATATTGAGGAATATTTGGGGGGCAGTCTGCTCAGAAGGAATCTGGATGAAACGGAAGCTTGCTGAATGGATCACTGACACCTTCAGGAAAAGGTGATTGAAGTTCTACGGTTACATTCTCAGATTTAACAATGCCAGGCTAGCCAAAAGGATTCTCAACTTTGCTTTCTCAATGAATGTCAAGAATCACTGGCTTAGTGAAATAGAAAAAGACCTTCAATAAATAGGCATAACAGAAGGAAATTATACACGATCGACTCCAGTTCAGAACAATAATCAAAATCCATCATTTCTCTAAGAAAATTACTACCAGGACCAAGGACCCTTCAAATACGTTCCTAGAGGGCTGATAACTCAGATGTATTCATGGATTGTGATATTATGGGATATGCAAGATGCCACATTAGGTTGGTTTATTTTACTCTGCATACTTTCGATCTTAGCAGACACGTAAGGAGGTTACTGTTGTAAGGCACTTGTAGTGTGGGCTGAATGTAACGTCTCCCTACACTGTCTTGTTGGCAAGCTCTAGGATGACTCGCCCCACCCTCAACTCTACCGGTATAAATTGGAAGGCATAAACCTTGCTAGCTACTGTTCCTTCTAGTGTCACAGAACCACCACAACCAAACATGTTCAAGTTGGTGAGTCAAGTTATTTAATTATATGATAATAATAATAAGGAGAATTATATTAATAAGATAATTTAAGAATGGATCACAATACACCAATATTTAACCCTAACACTATCTCTAAAAATCCACAAATATTTGCCGATAGAAATAACACAAGGCCTTCAAGTTATTGGTATTAACGAAGAAATCATTAATTTCTTCTTTTTCTTCTTCTTCTTCTTCTTCTTCTTTCTCATCTTCTTCTTTAGCTTCTTCTACTTTCTCTTCTTCAAGTGCCTCGTCCTCCAAGAACATGATCGGCTGTTTGTCCATAGCTTTTCTGAACAGTGACACAGTGTTCAGTTACCATTGGCTTTAAGTTCTTTATCCAGGATATTCTTTTACGTCTTGGACCCCTAAGATATCTATATTCCTTTGCATAATTAATTGCAGATGACTGTATTTGTTATTGTGCATGAAATGACCAAAGTATTCCAGTTTTCTTCTCTTAATGACATTGATAATTTCTGATTCATTGTTCATAACCCCCCCCCCCCCTTTCTTTCAAATTTTTTATTTTAGTTGTTTATGGTATACTTAATGTTTTGCGATACGTACATATTTCATACGCCATCAGCTTCTTAGTTAATATCTTGGTGTCCATGATGAACTCCATAGAGCAGAATACTGAAAACGTAGCAGCGAAGTATTCGGGTGCGTAATTCAACGGGGGGGGGGGGTCACCAATTTTTTTTTCAAACTCAAAAAACAAAAACACAATAACAAGAAAAATAAAACTTAACGAATTTTAACTGAAAACATCTTTATTGCAATTAATATGTTCTGTTACAACTGTACATATTTACAACTTCATACCAGTTATATAAAAGCGATTATTTATATAACAAAATCAACTCGTCTATTTTGTTTAGCAAACCTTGGGATTACCGAATCGATGTTTATAGTGATGACACGATGAATGTGCATCAATGCACGGATAGGAATTTGGGGCTTTTTTCGCACCAAAAAATGTTGCCGACGTCCAAACTGCAAGCTTGGTTGGCAATTTAAGCTGTGACTTTCTCCCTTTGTCGGTACCAACTCGACTTGCCGAAACTGTAACGTACCTTGATACTTTTCTCGAAGCTCGCTGTAAAAGTCGCAAAACACCCCGTTGCAATTAGTACGAATATTTTTGGTGCGGTAAACGCATCAAATTTCTATCCATGTAGCTTGCAAAATTGGTCTGGTTTTGTACGTTTGGTTATTTTGTGATTGCGTTTTTAGGGATACCATTTTTCTTAACAATTTCGATTCTCTGACCCCCCCCCCCCCCCCCCAAGCCAAACTCTAGATCCGCGCCTGAGAACACAATATTCAAGACCCTAATATACGGTCACAAATTTGCCGGGAAACCTACAAGGAAGAATACATGATGGACAGAAGAACTTGAAAGAGAGCACAGGGAACGGATGAAGAGATACTGGGAAGGAAAGACGAAACATTGTGCTAAATAAGTTCCAAGGTGCTCCTTAATTGGCCATAATGATTCAAAATAATAATAATAATAATAATATTTAATGATTTATTATTTAGCGTATGGCTTTTAGTGCCGGGAGTGTCCGAGGACATGTTCGGCTTGCCAGAGGCTGTAGCTGCTAGAATCGGACAACCATGGGGTGAGCTACAAGTTCAGTTCAATTTCAAGTAGTTCTAACTTTCGCCACTAGATGCCACCGACACCTAGTGGTGAACATTGGAACTTTGATAGGGTGTCACAACGAAATATAACCTAGAAATATAACTTCACACAACTTTAGTTAGTGGAAGGAACTTTTACATGCCATAAATCTATGACATTGGACCGCCGGCTTTACTTCACCTCCGAAGGAAGGCATACTGAAGGATTTTAACACTCTTAAAGAATCCCACGACTTCGGCTGGGTTTCAACCCGCGATCTTGGGCACAGCAGTTCAGCATGCTACCAACTACGCCACTGAAGCAGCTAATACAAATAATAATAATAATTAGGATGCATAGAGTAAAGGAAGGCAATCAACTTCTTCCTCATATCCTTTTCACCAAAGAATAAAATACCACGAAGGGGAAATGACGAACAACCTTATTGCTGTCCAAATCGCTAATAATTGAGTAAAAATTACACCGGGTCGATGTACCGTTCGAAGTGCTTGCTATGGCATACGGATAGCAGTACGTCGTGCGCTGCAGGCATGCTAGGAGTCGAGAGAGTGAAAGCACACTTTTCTTGAAATAGTAATGGTAAGATTCTTTGTAAAACTGAATTCTAATACCGAATAAACTTCCACATTATGGAGTTATTCACAAAACTAGGCAACATAATTCAGTTGTCTTACGAACCATTAAAATCGGTCTGCTATACTGTCAAAAATAGCCATTAATTAATGTTTGAAAGACTTTACTTTCTAAACATGCCGGAATTTTTCTATTAATTTAGCATCCCTTTATTCCTAGCTAGCTGCGGGGTGTAATGAATGCAAGATCTGTATCCCAGGTCGCGGGATCGATTTTTGGCTCAGATTATATTTGGTGGTGCCTAAATCCACGAGAACCATGCCAGTAGATTTATTATGGCCTTCATACCAAAGTTGCGGTACCCAGGATTTTCGAAACAAGCAGGAGTTAAAAGTGCAATAAAACCGTAACATTATTTTTCAACGTTCTTTTAGATTGCTGTGTCATCTGCCCCTTTCTGCAACGTTAACAAAAATAAACTACCGATACAAGCAAGCCACACCACAGAGATATTTCTAGTGTCGTCACAAGTTACGGACACCGTTAATATAATAAGGTATTGCGTTAGCGGTCAGTTGCTTGTTGATTATAAATACAGTCTGCAAACTCCGAAAGGCCAATAAGGGATGGAAGTCAGAGACCCCTCCTCATTTAGTAATAATGGTTGTTAATTTTACTGTTTTCACGTCCCTCTTCAGCAATGAAGCATTTAGAGACGCCGGGATGCCGAAAGTTTGCCCCGAAGTGGTCATTTAACGTGTCAGTAAATTTACTGGCATGGCTCCCTCACATTTGTGCAGGCGGCGTGGTGGCGCAGTATGTGAGATTTTCGAAGTGAATGCCATGCCCTGCGGTTTGGATTCCACGAAAAAGGAGGTCCCATGGCTCATAATCACAAGATTCATGGTCACGTAAAACTACGATCTTCCTTTTTCCCATTTGTGCACCCCTCAATGCCAACTGACTGCGCCTGGATTCGATTCTGCAACCTTGGGCACAGTACGCGAGAACGTTACTGCTGAGCCACGTTGCCAGTCGTACTCTTTTAGACATCAACACTAAATGTGGTGGAGTTTTCAGCTCCCACGTCCGGCCTGGTGGTAGATTTCTTCTAAAATCACTACGAAGGTGAGCATCAAAACCACCCTCTCTAGTAATATTCCCAACATTCATGTTAAATACATTAGAAGGCTGATAGTAACATCTGTCGATCTTTTGGTGTTCAACGACCTCCTTAGCAAAACGTATTAACTCACTACCCGTTACAGGCTTCTATTAACAGAGATAGAGGTTTCGAAACAGGGCTACGTTGACTTTGGGTGAACCTGGTCCTCAGGGGTAATAGTCAAGAATTATACCTCCCTGTTCCACCTATATCATCGATAACTAACGTTGCAGAATGAAACATAAGACTCATATGTCTCCAATTTCGAATTAATTATGTTTCAATTTATAGCTTCAATAAAGTAACTGAACATTTAAATTATCTTCATCAATAACTTCCTTCGGCTTTCCCCCAATTAATTGGGATCGCCGGAACCAACCAGGCTCATTTTGGCTTTGACCGGCGATTTATGGCCGGATGCCCTTCGTAACGCCACGTGATTTTTCGGGTAAAAATTCCACCCCACTGTCACCGGGATTCGAACCCCAGCCGACCGTGGGAAAGACGAGCAGCTAAGCCACTGCGCCATCACGCTCCCCAAATTAGCTTCATCAGTGATTTTAATGAAACCTCCAACAAATACTAAAATTCAATTCCTGGATTTGCTCCCTTGTATTTTGTCATCACAGGGGCAGGTTGGATCCTCATAACCACATCCGAAATTGATGTACTAATCACACAATTGTAACACTAATACTATGCATTATGGTCTATGTGAGGTGTGATATCATTTTTATTTTCATTGCTTTCATCATCGCACCAACAAGTGCCATTGAAGCACTACTGACCTTATTAATAACACTTAACATGACATACGGAGGAGCTGGTAGTACTCTGAATGCCATTACTAGGCACCGCCCACACTTCAGTGACTACCCTATATTCGCAACCATAAAGCAAATTAAGATATTGATTAGATACCGGTGAGACTCCGTGGCTTAGGCGGCAGCACGCCGGCCTCTCACTGCTGGATCCGTGGTTCAAATCCCGGTCTCTCCATGTGAGATTTGTTCTGGACAAAGCGGAGGCAGACAGGTTGTTCTCCGGGTTCTACGGTTCTCCCCGTCACAATTTCATTCCAGCAACACTCTCCACTACCATTTCATTTCATCTGTCATTCATTTAATCATTGCCCCGGGAGAGTGCGACAGGCTTCGGCAGCCGGCACAGTTCATGTCCTCCCCGCTAGATGGGGGCTTCATTCATTTCATTCCCTGACTCGGTCGGTCGACTGGAAGCAGGCTGTGGATTTTCATTGCCGGTACCACATTTTACTCCAGTTTTTGCAGAAGTAAAACAATACGAATGCTGGTCTTAAGAAAGGTAAACATGTTTTAAAAAAGACTTACATTTTTCTAGAATTATGATTTTGAAACTAGGCAATTAGTTCTTTTAGGTTACCGGAGATCAGATGTTCACATCTGAGCGCTAACATCGGCTAACCGAGTGTGGTTATTTCCCCAGGTTTACCCCACACCGTCTCCATGCAAATGCCGAGATAGTACTTTATTTCAAGCCACGGGGCACCTACCTCATCGCCGTCCCTACTAAATACCGCTACACACACTACTACAGTCACTACAGAAACACAGGTTATGACACAAGTCTATAACATACCCAAGTGCATGGGGATAATGACTAAGATAACCAAAGACCCAAAAATGAATTAACAACAGCCCTTTTTGGCTAGCAAAACATCGTCTGTTATCTTCAGTTGCCTCAAAATTTGTCGTGGTATCCTCTTAATGAAGTCTTGTATTGTGTACAAACGTTATCTAATCTGAGTACTGTATGCCACAAAACAATAATAATAATCATAATAAAACTCGCTTGGCCCCAACTACTTGTGCGTAGACCTTTACAGTTGATACACATTAAGCGATCTACTCTCCAATTTAGATTTTTCGTACGCACTGCCATCTAGCAGTAAATCTTCTAGATTAAATCATCAAGGTTATACAAGAGGTCTATTACTAAGCAACATAGTATTACTTGGAATGGTGTGGGCTTCACTTTGCCTCTCATAAATTCTTGGCCAAGAATCGAAATTGTGATCTTCTGTTTAGGAGACGCACTGTTTATCCTTGATTCTTTGAGGAAGCTACGATACCACAAATACAAATACAAATGAAAGTCATTTCTGTATTTTATTATTGGCTACTTTTCTTTTCAGTTCGTTTTCTTCGCCCTGGTGGCCGCCGCATTCGCCGCTCCTGGATATTTGGGCGCTCCTCTCGCTGCCCCTCTCGCCGCCTATGCTGCCGCCCCTGCACTGGCTGCCCCCCTGGCTTACCATGGGGCGTACGCCGCACCCCTTGCTTACCATGGAGCATACGCTGCACCTCTAGGAGCCAGACTGGTTGTTGGTTGATTTCCATTGTCCAGATGCGACACAATCTGTACAGTATTCAATAAAATCTGAATGGAATAATAAAAATGTTTTCCGAGAAGACATTCATTGAGTGCCATCCTGTATGACTGTTTGTCTTCCCCTCACTCCCAATCCTGCGCCTGAACGCCATCAGAACCTTCATTGAATGCATAAGAATCACTGCAACTGTACTGTATATCAGAAAGTGAAATTTAAATTTTGCTATTAAATCTAGGGCCACGTAGGAGATAAAACCTAAGGTAAAAATTGATACATTTTTTTATGAAATTATAGGAACGACTTTAAGTATCAACAGCGAAGCTATGATCACTAACACGCAGTGCTTGCCATGTAGCCAAGCTCTCTGACGACTGAGCAGACGTGGGTTCGAACCATATCTTCGGCCGTCCTTGAGATGGCTTTCCGTGGTTTCCCCATTTTATATTCCAGGCAACAGCCACGGCCGCTTCCTTCCACATCCTTGCCCGGCCTCATTAATATTCATTCACTTCATCTCTCATTAACTCCTCTCAGGAGGTTGGTGCCAGGAAGGGTATCTGGCCGTAAAGACCACCCACCACATATACGTTTATCTCATCCCTGGCTCCGTTGAAAACGGGAATAATAAGGGGTAGACATACTTAGGAATGGCTTGAAGTTATGATAGACCAACTTGTGGTGTGGCGGTAAGCATTTTTGACTGTCGCCCTGGACGTCCGGGTTCGATTCCCGGCTCAGCCAAGATATTTTAATTCAGGCCTGAGGGCTCGAATGGGGAACACTCATCATTGTGAGGAAGAACTGAGAAGAGGAGGTTTAGATTCCCATCTCAGACATCTTGGAAGAGGTTTTCTGTGGTTTCCCAATTTTATTCCAAGCAAAAGCCAGAATGGTTCCTAACGTAATGCCACGGCCGACTCTCTCCCAATCCTCATCTGAATGACAAATACGCACACTACAGTAATACAGCCATCAAAATAACACAGATTGTCAACAATAACATACAAACAACAAGAACCGACAGCTAAAACTACGTTCGCTAACGCTCGGCACTAGACCATGAGGCAAACCTCACTGCGGTATCGGTAGATGTGGGTTCGAGTCCCACTTTGAAATGGTTTTCCCATGTTTACCTCCAGGCAAATGCCGGGACAGTGCCTTTTAATAGGCTGACATCGACCTGTATTGCTGAGAGTGAGATATGGACAGATTAAAGATGTCTCATACAGAAGCAGGGGGTAATTGATGTCAATGTAGCACGTATGATTGCTGGGATAAATAGATGACTGGAGGGTATTAGAAGTTATAATGTAAAGTGTAAGTTTGAAATGAACACGTTAGACGAGGCTTCACGTGTGAGCCTGGGACCATATGATACACCAGAGGCAGGAGACTATCCAAGAGGTTCAATGTCTGCTTCAGGGGGTGTTAGAAGTAGATATAGACCTAGAAGGCTATGGTTAGACTCAGTGTTTAACCATTTCATCGTTGCCATAAAATTCCGTGTACTTGGATTAATAGAATCTGTATGATAGCCTGTGTGTTTGTGCTGGCTGTATTAGTGTATACTATTGATGTGTAACATCTTTCCACTCGGTTGCTGGGTATTTTTGTGGGAGTGATTTTGAAAAATGGGACGGAAATGTGTAAGACGCACTGCCAGTAGGATCGCTTTAGCAGCCAGAAGGGATGTGATCCAGCTGGCAGTGGTACCATGTTGAATGTTTCTCACATACGGATTACTTTGTAACAGCGGAGTATCAAGAAGGCAGTGCGAGAGTAGAAATATCAAGTAGGCAGTGAAGAAAAAAAGCCAGTCTCTGTTAAAGTAACTTAGTTACTGGCAGGAGAGTGATGTAACAGAGTTCCGTGACGAACTAAAGAGCCTACTTTTCTTAAAATATAAGATTAATGCCAATGATTAATCTACATGGATCTATCTAGAATAATGACGAAATTAAGTTGGTAATATCGAAATTTCTAATTAGTTAGAAATACTGTATACCTGGCATAATGTAGCCTAATAGAGCACTACAGTTGGCAGCCCTGGTGACTGAATATATTCTTAGTTCCATCTCTTAAGGTACAGAATACAAAATTTGGTTTGAGTCCAATTAATAGCATGGACGTCTCTTTGTACAAACATTTAGCGCCCGTAAAATCATGTTGGCAACAATGTCATGCATGTATTGGTCAGAAATAATCTGAAATAATATGATCTATTGTTGTGCCAATTTTGAATGAAGTCCATTAGTTAGTATAGAAGTGGCATGCATTTTAAAATTGGACCTATCAGCATGCTTAGAATCATGTTGGCAGCACTGACGTATATTAGTTACTCCAAAATCATCTAGAATGCCAGGTACTATACGTGTGCAAAGTTCAGAGCTATTGGCTTGCATACTTTCTGATATATTGATATTAGGGTAACAAAAATAGAGACAGCACATATTAACAGTTGGCAGCCCTGGTTGCTCTTAAGAATACGCATAGTCATATCTGTTATGGTACACATAGCACATACGAAATTTGGTTGAAATCCAAATGATTGTATGGAAGTTACATGTATTTAAATTTGGACTTCTCAGCAGGCTTAGAATCATGTTGGTAGCACTGACGTATATAAGTTACTCCAAATTAATATAGAATGTCAGGTACTATACGTGTGCATAGTTTAAAGCTGTCAGCTTGCATACTTTCTGATATATTGGTATTTGGATAAAATAAATTAAGAGCATTTATTAACAGTTGGCAGCCCTGGTGGTTCTTAAGAATACGCTCAGTCATATCTGGTTATGTACACATACAACATACGAAATTTGGTTTAATTACAAATGATAGTGTAGAAATTATATGCATTTAAAAATTGGACATATCAGCAGGCTTATAACCATTTTGGTAACACTGCCATGTATGACCTCCTGGAAATTAAACTGCAATATTATTATCTATACGTGTGCCAATTTTGAAATAGCTCCCATTCATACCTTCCATGATATCCAACATGGAGCTCAAATTTCAATTGCGATTTTTCAGCAGTTGGTAGCACTGGCATCATTTTCAAATATGGCCGTGAGATATTCAGGTATAGATCTTTACTCCTACCAAATTTTGTTTCGATTGTTCCAGCCGTTTAGGAGTTGATAGGGGGACACCCACACACAGCCAGACAGACAGAGAGACAGAAGGACAGACAGACAGGCAGACAGACACACATTTGGCCGTTCTCATAAGTCTACTTTTTCCTCATTTTTGCAAAATGTGAAAAGTAGGCTAATAAAAACGGTAGCAACTTCGAGGTAGGATAACATGTCAGATGTTACACATCATATGCGACTACTGTAAGGCTCGTATCTTTTTTTAGTTTCTTTTATTTGTATTTTTCTTATAAAATGTTATTTGTATTTGAAAATAAAATAGACATCGCAATCTGTGCCCAGTCATCGGTCAGTCAAAAATAGCAAACTAAATTTCGTGTCACAAGGTGCTCTCTATCCCCCACCCGATCCCTAGACGCTACTGCGTACAAGATTTAACAACAAGAACACCAAATCCCTCCGCCTTCTGCACCCACGAACATGTAACAAGATTTCTGCAATGTAGACTCTCTTAATAACGATGAAGCAAGGAGTAGCATCATCCCCCGCCTACTTGAAGAGTACTGTGACTCGGTGCAGCAGGTCGTACAGTGGCAACTATCGATCTGCTCTCTTCGTTAGCGATATAATGTAACTTGTTAGTTAGACTAATGAGCATCTATATACAAGCACAACATCCCAATTAACAGTTTTATCTGCGCTCATTAACATACAGCTGGCTTCGAACTCGCGACAGACAATGTACGCACATCAAAAAAAGTTTTGCATCACCTCGGTTCCCAGATCTCCGGCATATAGACGTTGACTGTGTATATTGTATCCAAGATACAGTCCCTTTGACTGTTCATAGATGTCACTAAAACTGCTCAAAGATGTAAACAACCATGCATGAGCAGGGTCTATTAGACGGAGGGGGTACGACAGCCGATCAGTTCCAGTCATTCCACCAGGACGAAGGTACGCTGCTCATGTTGTCTGTAGTTCTACCATGCCTAGAAGGTCAATACCGCAGTTCGATCGCGTCCGCATTGTTACTTTGTGTCAAGAAGGGCTCTCAACAAGGGAAGTTTCCAGGCGTCTCAGAGTGAACCAAAGCGATGTTGTTCGGACATGGAGGAGGTACAGAGATACAGGAACTGTCGATGACAGGCCTCGCTCAGGCCGCCCAAGGGCTACTACTGTAGTGGATGACCGCTACTTACGGATTGCCGCTCGGAGGAACCCTGACAGCAATGCCACCATGTTGAATAATGCGTTTCGTTCAGCCACAGGACGTCGTGTTTCAACTCAAACTGTGCGCAATAGGCTGCATGATGCGCAACTTCACTCCCGACGTCCATGGCGAGGTCCAGCTTTGCAACCCCGACACTATGCAGCGCGGTACAGATGGGCCCAACAACATGCTGAATGGACCCCACGGAATTGGCATCACGTTCTCTTCACCGATGAGTGTCGCATATGCCTTCAACCAGACAATCGTCGGAGACGTGTTTGGAGGCACCCTGGTCAGGCTGAACGTCTTAGACACACTGTCCAGCGAGTGCAGCAAGGTGGTGGTTCCCTGATGTTTTGGGGTGGCATTATGTGGGGCCGACGTACGCCACTGGTGGTCATGGAAGGCTCCGAAACGGCTTTACGATACCTGAATGACATCCTCCGACCCATAGTGCAACCATATCGGCAGAATATTGGAGAGGCATTTGTCTTCATGGACGACAATTCTCGACCTCATCGTGCACATCTTGTGAATGCGTTCCTTCAAGATAACGACATCGCTCGACTACAGTGGCCAGCATGTTCGCCAGACATGAACCCTATCGAACATGCCTGGGATATGTTGAAAAGGGCTGTTTATGGACGTCTTGACCCACCAACCACTCTGAGAGATTTACGCCGAATTGTCGTTGAGGAGTGGGACAATTTGGACCAACAGTGTCTTGATGAACTTGTGGATAGTATGCCACGACGAATACAGGCATGCATCAATGCAAGAGGACGTGCTACTGGGTATTAGAGGTAGTGGTGTGTACTGCAATCTGGACCACAAATGCTGAAAGTCTAGCTGTATGATGGTACAACATGCAATGTGTGGGTCTCATGAGCAATAAAACGAGCTGAAATGTTGTTTGTGTTGATCTCTATTCCCTTTGTATTTAAAGGTTCCGGAACTCTTGGAACCGAGGTGATGCAAAACTTTTTTTGATGTGTGTAGTTTGCTTTCCACGGGCATTTTATATCACGTAGTTGCGACGTCACTTATTACTTTTCATATACTTTCCCCTGCTGAAATATACTTGTATAATACCCGAGGAAATCCTTTGATACGAAATACCATTTACTGTCTGCCGAAGAGACTGTATTCCACATATAAACATTATATTGTACTAGTTGATACCCGTCAAAACATGACGGTCATTGGGAAAATTTTTACTGAAGGATTCTCTTATATTATGCATTTTTTGAACGATTACTTCTTGACACTGTTGCAACTTTAAGGGAGTCGAAAGTTTGACTTCGAAACATATAACTGGCCATAACTGAAACCTTGATGAGGCAAATAGAGACCTACACGTTCCAGAGTTTCCCCTTGAGCTTTATTGTGATAAAGTACGCCAAGTGAATTGGAAATTGGAAAATTGAAATGTTTTATCGGAAGATGTTAAATCAAGTCGAAGGATTATAGCTCTCTGCCCAATAAGTGATTTGCCTCAATATATACTCACTCTAAAAGTTTGAGCCATAGAGCCACAACAAAATTTTCCCCTTTTTAATTCTCATAAACAAAGATCTCAGTAGGACGTCGCGGGATCCGCCATTTCTCTGGTGGAATAGAGCCATTGTCCACAAGCGCGGAAGCGACAAATATTACATTTTTTTAAATATACCCTAACATATATTTTCCTTTTAAAGACACTCTGCAAATCTACATGCCAAGTGCTCTCGTTAGAATGCATTACCAAACCAATCGGTTAAAACGTTTTCTCAATCTCGCGGTAACAAAAATCTCCTCAGTGTTTTAAATATATTGATTTCTTCTAAGTAATCTAAAGATTTGAGGCCACTCTTTCAATGCTGCCTATGCAAACTGTAATCTGTAGCTCTTCAGTCGGTCAACTCGAAAAGCCCCATTTCCAACATCATTACTTCCTCCTACGAGAATCGTACGTCAGTTCTATTGTGTAACCTAATCATTGAATTTGACGCTTTTTGTGTTTTCTATTTCAGTTACGTTCTGTTCGTTACTTTTCATTAATTTTTCAATTTTGGCTTCTAATGTGTTCTGCCTATTGATTGCTTGAAATTTGACTTTGTCGTGTTAATTTTTTAAGAATGACTCCCACTGAACGTAGTGCCAGAAGTTACTGAGCTGCAGCTGAATGCTGTACATTTGGGGAATAATTTCTGGTTTCCTAAAATACGCAAACTTTATTTAATTTTTGATCCATATTAAACTCGTTTGTTTATTAGAAATTGTGGCGGATTGATTTTTAGGGTTATTCTTAATAGGTACGTAATTAGGTGTCAAATTTAATTCTAAGCATTTTTTGTTGAACCAAATTGTTTTGCCTGAATTTACGATTTTTATTCTCATTGATTTAAATCTTTTGGCTTCGCGGTTTGCCTGACTGGCATTAGAAATGTAAAGATTTGCGACCATTCATTCAGTGCTGCCTATACAAATACCTTGGGAGTCACAGGACAGGTTATGTAGATGCAGTTACGGAAGCATCGAAAGTGATTCACGAACGAGACCTGTTGGCTATTCCAGTCGCGTCGTGGGGCCAGTGACCTCCTTACAACACTGGAGGCAGGCACTGTGCCAGTTATTACCACAGCTTCACCTGACTTCATTGAGGAGTCGCATAACGGCTTTGCTCCAGCTGAGCAGCTGCTACAGTGGTCTTGTGATACCCAGTGTGCGAAACGACAATCTCAAGTATACTAGGTTGTTTAAAGAGCTGTAGAGATTTGAACCCATTCTTTCAGCGTTGCCTGTACAAAATTGTTATTTGTTGCTCTTCGGTCGGTCAACCAGGTTACAAATGACAGTTATCAAAGTACTTTATAAGTACTTTTTAAGTTCTTGGGCTGTGTATTCAGGATGGTTAAAGAGACAGAGCCGAAGTGTGCAAAAGCAAATGCAGAGAGTTCTCAGTTGCTATCACCAGTGTATGACAGCTGATTTCCAGTCATCAGGGATCCTGCCGGTCTCCCAACATTCGATTAAGATCTGGTGTAGGGCCTCTGCGATCGTATTTCCACCTGCTTTCAGGGCTTCTGCAATGATTCCATCTTCCCCGGGTGCCTTGTAGTTCTTAAGATGGTTGATGGCATTAGCAACTTGCTGCAAAGTTGGTGGGTTAGATGCTAGGTGTATCTCTGGAGGATCTTCAACAGGCAATCTGTCCGTGGGCTCTTCGCAATTAAGCAATTGTTCAAAGTAGTTTGCCAAAAGTTCCACGTTCTCGCGGTTGCTGGTGACCAGCTACCCGGCTGTATCCTTGAAGTGAAGGCATTGTGGTCTATACCCAGAGAGTTCCTCTTTGAAGACCTGATAAAATTTTCTGGTGTTATACATTTTAAATTCTTCATCCAACTTTTCCAGTCTTGACCTATCGTAAGATCTCTTCACACGCCTTATGGTCTTGTTCGACAGTTTCCGCACCACTGTGAAATTCTCTCAATCTTCTTGTCGTTTTGTCGAGTTCCACTTCATCCAAGCAGCAGCACGCTCATCAACTGCAAGGTCACATTCAGAATTCCACCATCTATGGCGTCGCTTCCTTCGAGGTAGTCCGAGGTTACTGGTCGCTTCGCATATAGTGGACCTCAGGTGGTTCCAGTCTTTCATTTCATTTTGCATGATGTCAGATTTAAAGCGTTCTCTATTCTTCATAAGGAATTGAGGATCAATCCGTGGTGGAATTATGGTAGGAGGTATCTTTCGTTTAGGTAATAACCTGGTCTTAATTTGTGTGAAGAAATGGTCCGAGTCAACATTCCAACTTTTTCGAACTCTGACATTCATGATCTCTTTCCTACTCTTTACACTGATTGCATCGTGATCGATTTGAAGTGATCCCATAGCAGTGTTTGGTGACTGCCAGGTGGTCTGGTATCTTGCCTTTCTAGGAAAAACTGTGGACATGATCATTAATTGGTACAACCTACACAGTTCAATTAAGCGTTTGCCGTTGGTATTGGTTCGTCAGTGTGCTGTATATTATTCTTAAAATGTAAATAAAACACAAAACATAAAAAATGTCAAAATACAAAATAAAAATGAGTCAAATAAGCTCAAAAAATACATAAAAACAAATCAATTGAAGACCCCACGGAACGAACGAGGTAAGTCGATTATTTTCGAAAATGAGTTTATGGCGCATTCTGGTGGCCAGCCATCCTCACTACAGATCAGTTGAAATTAATTTCAAATAAAGCGGAATACGTCCCACATCCTCCCACTTTTCCACAATTGAACTTTAATTGTTTGTTGTTTTGTAGGCTACAATACTTCCTTTATAAGAAATAAATTTAGCAAAAAATTATATATTGCTTGCCCTCAATTGGGGTGTTTAAGTATTTCCTTTAGTCTTCAAAGTTTGAATTCGCTTTCCAGAAAAAAATACAGAATGTGACTTAGCCTGTTTTCCCCGTGGAGTCTTCAATTAATCAAATTCCAAAAGAAAACAAACACAATTAATTAAAACTTGTGAAAGCCAGCTGAAACAATCCGAAACAATAAATAAACAAATAAAAATTATTCAAAATCTCCCCCAAAAAAGTTAACAAAAATCAGACATTTTTTTTAAGAGTCTGCATTCTGCTAACTTGTCTGTTCACGGAAGTGCTATTTATTATCATTATCTAGAATCGTAGTCGTCGCCGATGCGAAGCGCTACCGATAACAACGGCGCAATATTAGTGCTACCATTCGAGGATTAATAAAACTAGGCAATACAAGAATATGGCTTCTAACACTTTACCAATATTAGGGCAGCATGAATGATTACTGAGAATAATAAATGGGTGTTTGGCAGGAAGGTAGGATACTTGTAATCTCAATACATAAAATGAACTGAATGGTAGGCTAGTGGATGGTAGGACGTATGACTGAGCTAGGGTAATATTTTGGATATTATAGAAAGGTTTGTTACATTGTGATTATTATTATTATTCATATGCCTTATTCATTAATATTAGCAGCTTGCCGCGGTGGGTGAGTGGATAGCGTGTCAGTTTACTAACCCCAAGATTGCAGGTTCGCTCCTGGCCGTGGTAAGTGATTTTTGAAAGGCGGCAAAAATACGACACGCATGTCATACGATGTTGGCATGTCAAACAACCCATTTGAATTCAGTAGGCCGTGTTCATAATGGCAAAATTAATCTCGGAAGTTTCCGCCAACACAAAGTTCCTCATTTCTCTACTAGAAAGCGCTATATTGTTCAAGGAGCTTAGATATCTAACATCCTTGACTTTCAGAGTGATTCAAGGAACAACGAAATTCGACATGCAAGCTACCCTCTGGGGGTCAAATTACAAAGCTTGCACCCAGCACCCGAGGCCATACGATATTATTATTTTTAATATTAGCATTAACATAAATATTGTACTCTTTATTGATCATCATAATGAACTTCAAAAATTTGTATTGCAAGTATGAAAGCAACCCGCCCGAGAACAGTTATGACTGCATTACGTGATAAGCGCTTTTTCTTCAATGCCTATGAACTACCACCTGCAGTATATCCGTTTTATGTCTCGGAATGATGGGTGAAAATCACTGACTGGATTATTAATTATATTATCACGGAGGTGCAAGTGCAGCGAATTCTTGTCAGACGTAATTTAAAAATGGAGAGGTGCATGAAACATGAATCCCGCTTCCGTCCAAACAGAACTTGACTATGTATTCTGCGGAACGAAAAGTTCTCAGGCGAAATGAAGAAAAGCTGAGTTGCACTTCCACGGAAACTCCAAATACAACCACTCTTCTCTGAAGTCTTAACTCAACACGATTCAACAGTTTGCAGCTGGCTGTATGTGAGGTAATAGGCTCGCCCGCTAGCTAGGCTGTAACTGGAGTGATAGGATCGCCACTAGTTAGCTCGTGAACTGTCGCCTCAGTAAATGAATGGAGATTGTTGGGAGAAATTAAAACGTAAAAACACTTATAGTGGGCGAATATAGAGATATACTCACGCGGTCTTCTTTGTAGAACGTTTCATGCAGAACACTTCTTACACCCTTAGTATAGTGATATTTTTAACAGTTTGCACACCGTAAGCTTAAAAAGCGCATGAACGCCAGGCTTTTTTCGACTTTTTCACTGATATCGTTACTGCTTGGCTTCCTTTTATTATAAATAATTTATTTTCTTCCGAAGCCTTCCTCGAGATATCCTTTACAGAATGGTGAAAATCGCATCAAAATACATCCAGTGGTTCTCGAGATTACCCGTGACATCCAAGAATCGCGGACGTTGTTTTATACTACTCTCGACCAAAATATTATGTGTACTCGAGTTTGAAGGTTGTTTGTGAACTAACCAATAGCTCTACATAAAATACAATAACATCATCATTTTTATCGTTCTATTTTACGTTAGTTCATATAGGTTTGGAATTTTTAATTTATATTTTAATATTTTTAAATCGCAGTTGAAACACAAAAGGTGCCCCTTTTTAAGCTTGTTTCAACCATGCGTCACATTTAAGAATTATTATCTCACAGACCCGTCATCAGATCGAATCCAAATTTTAACACACTATACATTGGAATGTTGTATAACTGGTTTATTAATTTCAAAATTTTGTGTATTCAAGAACGAAAGTTGTTATCATTTTTGTAAGGTAACTTTCTCTCGGCTCGGGGTCGTTGGAAAATGTAGTTCTTGCTTGCGTTGTAATCCTTATACATTAAAAGGTGCTGTATGACTGTGAAATACGTAAATTAATTCACTTATTTTATATCGGTTTGTATTTGTACGGGGAATTAAGACATGGTTCACCAGCTAGCCGCTCCGGGAAATGCTGTACAGTGTTGCTGATATGGAGCCCATCACTTCTGAGCGAGGCGCGCCATGACGCGTGATGGAGCCCATCTTGGCAACGTTGTACATCTTTCACCGGAGCGGCTAACAGGTGAACCACGTCTTAATTCCCCGTACAAATACAAACCGATATAAAATAAGTGAATTAATTTACGTATTTCACAATCATACACAAAATTTTGAAATTAATAAACCAGTTATTCAACATACAAATGTATATTGTATTAAAATTTGGATTCGATCTGATGACGGGTTTGTGAGATAATAATTCTTAAATGTGACGCAAGGTTGAAACACGCTTAAAAACGGGCACTTTTTGTGTTCCAACTGCGATAAAAATATTAAAATATACAGTAAATTAAAAATTCCGAACCTACATTAACTAACGTAAAATAGAACGACGAAAATGATGATGTTATTGGATTTTAAGTAGGTCTATTGGTTACTCCACAAACAACCTTCAAACTCGAGTACACATAATATTTTGGTCGACATTAAGTGGAGATGTATCGGTACCATATTGCGTGGTTAAGAGAGGGATATGAGCTTTAACTTCGCTACTACTAAAGACATAAAATAAATAAATAAATAGATACATTAAAATAAATACATAAAAAATTGTGACATCATGAGATACTTAAGTTCAAACACTGTCCATAAGGGCAACAATGATGTAATAATAATAATATAAAATAAATACATTACTTGGAGATCACAAAATAACCATACATAGGCCTACATAGTTGCATTACATACTCAGGGAGGTAAATGTAATCGAAATGGGATTTTCATAGGTAGCGTGCTTTTGATAGTAATTTCCATCCAATTGATCAAAACGGCAATTTAAATAGCTGCTGACTCACGAGCCAAGTGCAGGGTTAACTGTTCACAGATATTACACCCAGTAATTGAATATCGCTGTGTAGCCTAATCCCTCATACAACAACGTGTATTATATTGGATTGTTGGGGTGCAAGCAATTATAATATTGTTTCGTAATATCTTTAATGATTTCTAGGGTTCGGATGATTGATTCGCCCCAGAGGGGACATTAGAGGGGAACAATCGATAGGCAGACAGCTCAATCAGCCCACAGGGATGAAACGGAAAGGGAGGTTATTTTATCGCCTTCTCCAGCACAAGATACCGAGATCGCTGCATGTAAGAACAATATAGAAATTCAATGGGCGTGGAAACGTGTGTACGTCAGTAGTCGTGCCTGCTGTATTAACCCTGGTTGGTACCTCAGTTCAGGGGCTGCAACAACGCAGTCATGTAGCCCCGTGTACTTTGGGTGTGTGTAGAATCCGTTAGATAACCGATTTTAATTGAGATGACTGTATTAGTGTGTGTTATTGCTAATTCAGGTAAGGACTGCAGACGATCAATTACAAGTAGTTTCTATTCTTGATAACAAATGCTACCGTCAACAACACCTAGCCATTAACTTGGGTACTAGATGCCACCGTAACCGGCACCTGGAACGTTCGTTGGAACTAATAGAGCGTTAATCAAATCTAACGTACAAATTTAGCTTCACACAATTGTAGTTAGTGGAAGGTTCTTTTATATGCATTTATTTATTTATAGTATGGCTTTTAGTGCCGGGAGTGTACGAGGACATGTTCGGCTCTCCTGAGTCTGTAACTGCTTTCAGCGGACACCCTAAAGGGTGAGCTACAAGTTCCGTTCAATTTCAAGTAGTTCCAACTTTCACCGCCAGATATCAATGATACCTAGTGGTGAACGTTGGAACATTGATAGAGCGTTCTGACGAAATCTAACCTAACAATTTTGCTTTACACAAGTTTAGTCTGCGAAAGGATCTTTTACATGCCATAAATATATGACATGGATCCACCGGCTTTCCTTCCCCTTCGAAAGAAGGCACACTGAGGGACTTTTAATGTCCTTAAAAGATCCGACGACTTCGGCCGGGTTTGAATGCGCGATCTTGGACATAGAAGCTCACCGAAGCCACCTTGTATTAACCCAAATTTCCAGTAAACGTGCAATGTCAATTAACCAAAAATCACCACCGTCTTCTTTTGCTTTAGCGTTTGTCCCGCCTCGTGGCAGAGAAAACTAAAAAGAGCAACTGTCTTCATATATCAGAAACGTAACAATCTGGAAACTTCAAGTTATTGGCGGAGATTCCTTTAAATTTGTAGACAAGGTATAGGATGGGATATTACAAAATTACAATTCTATCGGTGTTCAAAGTAGGATTTGAAAATTAGATCTTTCACGATAACCGAAGCTGTTACAAGAAATTTAAACTGTATGTTCTTAGATAACATTCGGGAGATTCGTGTTAAGGAAACTATTCATTTGATGAACTTCCGGTATGAACTTTGAGATGAAAAGGTTGTTTAGCCTATAGGCTACCTATGGTTTGAGAAAGAAATCTGAAACCCAGGATATTGGTGTTTCTGAATAGTAAGATTTTTTAATTAGATTTATTTGTCGATTATTATTACACAGACTACTACAGTCATCACAGAAATACAGTTTATCAGACAAGTTCAACGCACTCTCAACTACATAGGGCTGATGACGAAGGTGTCTCAAGCCCCTAACATAAATTTATAAGAACAACGTTTTACTTGGGCGTTAATCTCCTGCTCATGAACCACATGGTGACAGAAATTTTATGTGGAATCCGAACCACAAATACATTTAATTTCGAAAATCGTACATACATTAATTGGGAATCGGACCCGGTGCGCATCTTGAAAACAGCTCGACGTAGGAAATGGCAATGTTTAAAAAAATATGAGGTTGAAATAGTTAGATGGTTGTAATAAGACAGATAGAAACATGATAATAGTTGACATTAAACACTTACGTGGACACGATGTGTAGGTTTTCAAGAGCTACTTATCCATATTAATCAAAATTGTAACAGATCTGGTTTTATTACTTTTCTAGCAGTCTATATTTTTAAATAATTTAGGTAGCTAACATTTTAGTTGGGATATTGCCGTGTTGAAATAAAATTAAGATTCCAAACGTTTCGAGAGGAACCTTACCTCCTTTTTCAAAAGAATTAAAACAATACTAGCGGACCCGTGCGAGATCTCTCGCATAATGGGTTGTGTGCGTCCCCATGTGTACAGACTACCCGCTCGGTTTAGTGCTCTGCGGGCTTTAGGCGACAGAGTTCTCGCAGGGGCTATCGTCTTGTTTATTTGTTTAAAAGCACTCTATAAAGTGGGGCACGAAAACCATTCGGTATTTAGTCAGAGGAGTGTATAATTTCAGTGCAAATTGTCAGTGCTTTTGGGGGACAGCGAAGTGAAGTGAAGTGAAATTTTGGAAGGGCAATTGTTATACGGTGTACTTCGAGATGTCGGAAGAGGAACAGAGGCAGTTGAGAAGTAGGAATAAAGTCGAGAAAGTTAATTATAAGGAGGTTGATAGCAGTAGCGATGTTGAGAGCGTAGAGAATAATACCAAGATGTCGGAGGTAAATCTTGAGACGAATACAGAGGTACATCCTGAGACTAGTGGTAGTCTAGAGAAAGAAAAGTCTATAGAGATTCCTGAAGATCCATTAACTGTGTTTATGAGGGAGATGAGAATTAATAGTAAGGAGATGAAAGAAGATATTGGTAGGCTAAATCAAAATATGGAAGAGAATAAGAAAGATAATTTAGAAAGTAGGAAGGAATTCAATGATAAATTTGAGAAATTAGATAAAGATATGAATAAAAATATGGAAGAGAATAAGAAAGATAATTTAGAAAGTAGGAAGGAATTCAATGATAAATTTGAGAAATTAGATAAAGATATGAATAAAAATATGGAAGAGAGTAAGAAAGATAATTTGGAAAGTAGGAAGGAATTGAGTAGAGATTTAGGTGAGAAATTAGATAAGAGTAATCAAGAGATGAGAGAGGATATGAGTAAAATAAATCAGAAGCTGGAAGAGAATAATGTAAAACTAGACAGTGTGGTTAAAGTCAATGAAGGGTTGAGTAGGAAGTATGAGGTACTACAGCAAAGTATTCAGGTTGTGAAACAGGAAATTAGAGATGAAATCAAGGGTGAATTAGAAGCAACAGAAAGTAGGATTCAGGAAAGAATAGTAACTGTGATTGAAGATAAATTAGCAACTCAAGGTGAAAGTTTTAGCAAATTGGTAGAAGTGGAAACTAGGCAGGTGGTAGAGACAGCCTGTAAGGAGACTGTAATTGAAAGCAGATTGGAGGTAGAGGAAATTATAGTTGAAAACAGATTAGAGTCATTGGAGATTGTAGGTGAAAGCAGATTGGAATCGGAGGAGATCTTAGGTGAGGAACGGCAAATAGCGGAGATTTTAGGTGAAATCAGATTAGAGTCAGACGAGATTTTAGGTGAAAGCAGATTGGAAGTAGAGGAGATTTTAGATGAAAGTAGCTTAGGTAAGGAACAGCAGTCAGCGGAGATGATAGATGAACGCAGGATAGCTGTAGAAGAGACTATAGAACGTAGTGAAAAAGAAGAGAAGATGAAAGAAAAGATAGGGATAGAAGTAGGTAAGATAAAGAAAGTACTAAGCACCCAAGAGATTAAGATGCAGACAATAATAGATAAATTAGATAGGCAAACTAGGGAAGAATTTAGTCCTGAGATAGAGGAAGTTAATATGAAATTATTAGTGGCAGAGAAGCGTGCGTTAAGTCATAGTCAGAAGAACATAATTAGTAAACAGGTTAAGAGGAGAGAGATAGATAAGAGCAGAAGCAGTAGTCCACGGCTAAAGAGAGCATTAAGTGATAGTAACGGAGAAATGAAAATGAAACCTAAAGGTAGATATTTTAGAAGTAAAATGAAAGAAAAGAGAATTAAGTTGCTAGAGGAGAAAGAAATCAGGATGAAGGAGAGAAAGAAAGCATATGATGTGCAGTGGCGTACTGAATTAGCCAGACTTGGGGATGTGAGAGGGGGAAAGCCGAAGTACTGTGTTACTATGGATGAATGTAGTACAGAGGTAGTAGAAACTAATGTAACACGGAAGGAATTATGTGGAATTCTAGTTAAAGATAGAATTGAAGATGAATGTGGTAAGAACGGTGAAATGCCAGTGAACGTATTTATGTAAATTTATATTACCGATAGTTACTGTTCCGTATGACTTAAATATTAAGTAATGAAGTTTTATAGGATTTAACAGAGGTAGATAAGAAACCTGCTGTGTGTAATTTTAATTCAGTCGTGAAGTTAGGATGGTAAGGGGCGCGTAGTGCCTACGCTTATTGATTTAGATTGACTAAAATCTTTTAATTTGGAAGATAGAGTTTGTCGTGCTATTGAGCAATTCAGGTAAGTTGAATGTGGGTCCTTAAGCTGCAGGTAAGTTGGAGGAAGTGAAGATTAAATTTAAAAAAGTAGGAAGGTTATTACATAGGTAAGTAATCGAAAGAAAGTAGTAATAATTATTATGGCAACCATAATTATGAAAATAATGGTAATAAAGATTTAATTCAAAAGTGAGTGAAGATAAGATGATACAGTGGTAATAAAACTAGTGAGTTGAAGAATTAAGTATTGATTTAATAAAGAAGTTTCAGTTGAGGACAGCGAGGTTATCAGTGGATATATTTTGAGAAATTTATAAGTGGTTTAGAATTGTTAATGGTAATGCGTTGTATGAATTAACCAACATCGGGTTGAAATAAAGAAGTAGTAACTAATTAGGACATCTGATACTTGTTGACAGATATGTGTGTGTGTATGTGTGTATTTTCACGTAAATGGACGTGAGTTTGAAGAAGTAGGCCAACGAAGGTATAATGCCGTTGAGCAATATGGTTTTAAGTTTTGGTAAGATGCCAAATGAAGTTGTTTTTTGAGGAAGTTTTGGCGTGGTCTCATCTGATTGGGTGATTCAATCGTAGGTCGGTTGCAACTAACTCGTGACCCTCGCCTCATGACTCCAATTTTGGTGCATGTTTTTACAAAATTTGGCCTTGAACTCGGCTTACCCGGTCATCTTCAAGAATAGCTGCCAAGCTCTGCTTCTGTGGCAATCATTGCAACACACTAACTTGCCTTCCTCTTTGTCAACTACCACATGTACTGCCTGGGCCGCAGTTATAATAATAATAAATCATGAATACTTATTTATCGCAGATTAATAAGGGGTCAGTATTAATTTGACAAACTTTTTTGTATCAGCACGAGAGATGGCAGCGTCGATCATGGAAGCAGTCTGGAATCATCATCACTTCGTTGAAATGTTTGCCATGAGCTAAAAGCATTTAAGTAGGGAGATGGCTGCCGATGTCCGATGACGCTGACTTGCTGAAGGATGAGTACTGAATAATATTTTATTATTCACAAGTCAATTTATGGTATATGGGACCTTGTGTAAATATCTTGTTTGTGTGTTATTAACGTAGAGTTTGTATTTGTCTGACACAGAGTAGTTGCATGGAAACAGCTAGCGCTAATTTTTGTAGATATTTGTATATTTTGATTGTTGTAATGTACGTAACTATGTGCACTGCCGTGTACGCATATGTTAACGTAACGCCGCTAAGTAACGTAGATCGGAGTTTTGTAATGCGACACAAGTAGAACTGAATTAATATAATATAAAATAGACTGGGGGTGATTTTGATCTTTGTGTAGAGTTTACGATTGATCAGATTCATTGTTGTTAATTGCCATTGTTGCAATGTAGTTTTGTTGCGAGTAGCAATCATCTAACTCGAGGGTTTAATCTTGGTAATAAAGTTTTGAGCGTCTTGAACGCGAGAGTAGGAAAATCTGGATCAAACCGACCTCCTTGATGTGATTTGTAAGTCAGTCCAACATATGGTGTCATGTGTGTTTTATACTGGTATTGTCTGCGGGAAATTCAGCATGGCGTCTGATATCCGTCATGCTGCAATAAGCCAGATTCATTCATTTTGCGACCTTGCGAGGTGCATATATGGATATGATGTTTTCTTGCCATTTGTGCAAATGGGTGAGATTTGTTGCTGTTGATTCAACGATGTTAACGAGGCCACTGGGTCAAATCGTTATTTTTAGACACGCTTGGGAACTGACAGGTGTTAGAGATGTGGAGGGGAGTGAGTAACCACATATTGAGGCGGGTTGATCAGATAAGACGGCCATGGTCATTGGCAGAGGCAGAGTTTGTTGGCCTGTTCATTATAACATTTTGTATTCAGAAAAGAAATGATCATTTTTAAATAATATTTGAGTGTAAATAGGGTGTTGTCTACGTCGTACTATAATCTCCGAAGCGTTAGCTTATCGTGCATTTTATTCATGTAAAGTAATCTCAGCCGGCGAGGCTGTTGTTGTTGTTGGTTTATATTTCATGTTTATGTTTCGTGTCGGTGACCGGTGTAGTCACACACGACGCTGCTTTTCCTTGTTTGTTGTGTTGAGCGTTAGGCCCTGCAGGCAAGCTCATTTGTCAGAAGCGTCATCGCACCGAGGGGGAGAATCTGGGAATTCTTGTAAATTTTAGATATTTAATTTTTGTGTGTGTCAGAATTAATTTAGTTGTTTTTATTAAGTGAAGTGTCCTATACCCATAAATGTCTACTTGCGAGATGGAGGTTCGTGAGCACCGTGGCTGTTACCCGCTGTAAACGAACACTCATCCAAGCACTCATTCCTTTTAGTAGTCAGAACGCACACATACAATTTCTTATACCAGTCGGTGGACCTGGAATCCACAGTTTCTTTATGAGGAGTGGGTCGGAGTAACCCCTCATTTTATTATGTTGATTTTTTTGTTGAGAAGTGATGTCAGGGAGGAGTTTGTTTGTTTTAATTCTTTGTTTATGCATATTTCAGACATTAAATTTGTTTACTTTACATCTTATTCATTCTTTCTTAATTTAAGTGTTTTTACCATATGACCCTTCCACCAGTAGAGCATGTTGTTTTGGCGAACATATTATAGCACCCACTGAACTGAGCACGACCCCGAAGAACAGATTCTTGCAGATAAACACGGCGATACTGAAGGGCTCAATACATACATAAATTATATATAAACTTCTGAACTGACGGTGGTTTTGGGGTCTAGGGGATGTGAAACGCGAATATATGTCGAAATTTTCGGGAAGTCGAAACATGGTACCCATTGCAATAGTTAGCCTTCTATTGAAATCTACCTAAAAGCTCTTCAGTAACTGCAGTTTACGTTTAGATCATAGGCTGCGAATGGTCAGGGGATATGTATTTCCCATAGTATTGTATTGAATGGAAGGATGGAGTCTAACCCATTCCCTGTGCAAGAAGCTGGAAACCTTCGAAATGTGGTGTAACGGTGGATATTACGTATCTCGTGGACCGAAAGAGTGAGGAATACTGAGGTCATGGGAAGATTGAACAAGAAGACTTGAACTCAGCAATTCTTCTAGCTTTGTGTCGTGTCTTGTGTGGGGTTTCAATATTTTTGGAAGCCTTAATAGGAAGGTTAAGGCTGCTTGAGCTTTTAGCTCTCGCAGTAAAGAGGCGAAGGTGCGCTTCATGAAAAGGGAGGTAGCGCGCAGTTCGCTATTCCTGAGTGGGCCCAGGCATGGACACAAAGAGCCAGCTGATGAGCCAGCTTGCTGTCCTAGACGAAACCCCACACAAGACACGGCACAAACCTAGAAGAAATGCTGAGTTTTATTTCACTGGCCGTGATAGCCAATATACAATCTTTAAGAAGACTGAAGTAAAAATTTCCATCATGTAGAAAAAACTCGAATATTTAGGACACGTGATGCGGAATGCAAAATACAGGTTCCCACAGTTGCTGACGCAAGGGAAGTTCTCAGGTCAACGGAGACATGGCCGAGTGAAAATTTCATGGCTGAAGAATCCTTGGCACTGGTTTGAGATGAACACAACGACCCTTTTCCGTGTGACTGACTCCAAGACTAGAATTTCCATGATGACCGCCAACCTTCGATAGAGGACGGCACAGAAAGAAGAAGAAGAAGAAGAACTTTATTTTCCCTTGTACCCATGAATTGTCAGTTCAGTAACACTGAGAATGGTTTAGAAGCTTTCTGTGTTGCATTTGATGTCAAGGCTGATGAACACGAAGGAACGTGGAGTGCCGAAATGCATTACCAATAAGACAATAAGTTACACACTTCCTTGCCTGGTAGCGAGTTCGAACCGGCGGCTCCCTTTAGGCTGTGTTCCAGAACCTCACTGTCTGGCACTACGTCACGCTCGATTGCCTCATTACCATCTTTATTATGCGTCATTCACATGGTAAGTAGACCGCGCTGGCAAGAAACTGGTTCATGTTAACAGCGAACACTTGACAGCATCTCAGACTATGTTATGTCATCGTCGCATCATTAAGCGATTAGAAACATCTTGATAATCGTTCCCATAAAAACCAGTGTGTTAATCTTTCTGAACCATATATCTCTAGTAGGTACCTACTTGGGAATATAATCATATATATTATTTCAGTAGTATAGATCCCTCCTGCGGCGCTCACAAGCGACCAATCGTGAAAAATGAGCATTCAAATGAAAGAGAATATACATTACCAGTGACACATTGCACTCTAATTTCATAAATATCTATAATTTCTTTAAAAATTTACTTTAAAAAACTGTACGAAGTGTGCGATTTGCAGATACTGTTGCTGCAGGAAAATACGCTTCATAATTGCTGTCCACTTCACATTTTGACCGCTGCTACGCCTGTTTCATGACATTTTAACATTCTGAGGCCTTTCCTTGATCATTTTGCATGGATTTCAGAAACAGTAATTTAAAGGAATGAGTAGGCTACTCAAATCGTATAATTTCATAAATATCGAATAATCGGTGAGTGTTTCGGCAAAGCTGTCAATCAACGGACTCAGCACACAAATGACATTAGCAGTGACGAATTTCATTCTAATTTCATAAGTATCATTTTTTGTAAGAAGTGTGCGATTTGCAAATACTGTTGCTATAGGAAAATACGCGATATCATCGCTGTTCAGTTCGCATTTTGGCCGCAGGAACGACTGAAACGTAAACAGTGTTCTATAATCATTTGGTTCAAATAAAAACATAACAACCTTTCTGCTTTAGTCTCTTATTATAAACCTATTGGGGAATGTGTGACTTACGAACATGGGAGATTTCTCGCACGGATCCGCTAGTTAACTATATTCACACATCCCGAATCTTTGGGATCAGGGATTAAGTGCGATGAGTTTGTAACGGGTGATGGGTTTCAGGTTCAGATACCCTTCCTGGTGTTTTCCTCATCAGAGGAGTTCACAAGAGATGAAATTAATGAAACTGGTTGAGTAACTGGAATCGAATGCCTATGGCCTTTTTAACAAAGGTATTTGCTCGGAGCAGAAAATGGGAATAATTGGAAAACCATTTCAAGGCCGGCCGACAGTAGAATTCAAACCCAATCGTCTAGCAAGTCCAAAGATAATCTCACCATACGGTATTGCGTCTTATGATGCATACCGAGCTACCGAGGTCAATAGTAGAATTATTATTAATAATAATAGTAATAATAATTTTATTAAGAATTTCGTTGAAAATATCATACGGACTTGACGAACGCGATTTATGGAAACCGGCTACAGCCCGTTGCGAACGGGAACAAAATCAGAGGGGACTGTCTAGTATACGCCGATAACATTGCTATTCTGTCAAAGGATTTGGAAACTGCTAGGATTCAAATCGAATTGTTGAAAGGAGATTAGCCCGGACAAACAAACTGTCAGACATACAGAGAGACACAATGGAAGACCATATTTTATACTAAGTACAGTATATATATTCGACATTTACAGAACTTGAGTGAACATTAATTCTTGCTCAGAAGCGCAAAGTGTGTCTCACTACCGTAAAATTACATGTACAGGAATATTTTAGCCGTTGGAGCTACCTGACGTTTTCTTTTTCCAAAAATGTCATGTTTATTTTTAGTATAAAACACTAGTGTTTAGCCACACAAGGCTGCCAAACTGTCCTAATTTTATTAAAGGGGAAGACATCATAAAAATGTGCAACTACAAACAGACCATAACAAACATCCACCATCATATATCCTTCAATGTAAACTCTCCAGTTACACATTCTTTTAATCATGGGACAAATCTATTTTGCAGATCCTGAAGCACTTCACTATTTTCCTCCTTCCACCAAATAAATGATATATAAATATATAAATATAAAATGATACAGGCACCGTACTTCATTCTCCAATAGCGAAGGAAGATGATACTTATTCTCAGAATCATTCTGTAAGTCATTTTATCCCAAAAGGGGCTCTTTCACCAAGTCTTTCATTTGGGAGTCAGCTATTTGAAATGATACCAGGGGGACGTAATGTGTACCCTTGTACATTCAATTAATAAATTGAGTCATGTTTGGCCCAGTCAGTGAACTTAGGCGATAACGTGATGGGGTTCATACTATGACGCACTGTAGCTTTGTTGGCACATACATTCCCTATTGGTAGGGGAGGAAAAGGGTGGAGGAGAGTTCCCATGTTCCACTCATGACCCAATCGTCGTTACTCCTATGTGGTTTGTATCAACCATAAGCTAACCACGTCATTTGGAACAATGATTAAGACAATGCTAACAGTAGCTGTGTTATCCAAGTCGATGGGTTGGGAGTGTTGTGAAGCGATGATATTGATAGTGTACGAACAATTCATTGCAACTGATATCTCTCTTCAATGGTCAGTTTGATCTCTTAGTCAAAGGTACTGTGTCTTGCGTGGAGTCTTGTTGATTTTCCTGTCAAAGTTGATTACTTTACTTGAAGCCCTAAATGACTCAACAACATTCTTCCAATTGGCTTTCCCCAGTCACGTGTCAAAAATGTTTCTGGCGAGAGTTTAATCCATAATATGCTATTATAAATTAACATCATGAAAAATTAATAGCAGAAGTACACGATTTTCAAAGGACTACCGCATTAACGCCATATATTGCTTTTATAATTTGTCTTCAAAATATATACTGTTTAATAGAGAGAAAGCTAAGGAATCAAGAGACAAATAGAGAGAAAATTAAGAAAAATATCACTGTTAGGTAGATTTCTTTAGAAAGCTAACTATTGCAATGGGTCCCATGTTTCGACTTCCGGAAAATTTCGACATATCTTCGCGTTTCACATCCCCCAGACCCCAAAACCACCGTCAGTTCAAAAGTTTATATATAATTTATGTATATATGTATCTATCTATCTATCTATATATATATATATATATATATCAGTTTTTTGTGGACACGATAACTGCCGTAATTTTGCTCCAATCACTTTGAATGTTTTACATAATATGCATCCCTATAAAATCTCGGTCGAGTTCGTTAATGGGCAAAATCGCTCAAAGGGGGTAAAAATGGGGGGCTTTTTTCGAAAAAGTGAAATATCGCTATAACTGTCTTAATACATGAAATATCGAATCCTTTCAAAGTTCATAATATGTGTCGGATAAGTGCCAAAAATTTATGTCGAATAAGTTTTTTGATAGCACCAACCATTGACCAAAGGGGTGGGAAAAAGTGGGTTTTTCGGGAAACATTAATCATATCTCTGTTAATAGGCACAATATCAAAACCGTACAAAATGGACAATATTCCCCTAATAATTACCTAAAACGTTTGTCTGAAAGAATTTTTGATATGAGCCACCATTGCGCCAAGGGATGAGAAAAATGATTTCGGAATTATAAGAAAATGCCAAGAGCTATCAGTGGTTGACATGGCAACACTACTAAATTGATGAGGGATGAGCCATCAGACGTTGCCATGACAACGCACTTGCGCGAGATCAGATTCAGATTTCCATCTGACTAAGTGTGCAGCGGCTTCGGTGACGTAACTGGTAGCATGCTGAACTTCTATGCCCAAGGTCGCGGGTTCAAAGCCGGCCAAAGTCGTCGGATTTTCTAAGAGCGCTAAAAATCCCTCAGTGAGCTTTCCTTTGGAGGGGAAGTTCCAACGTTCGTTGCGAGTTGCTGATTGAGGTGGCATCTAGTAGCCAAGTTCACAGCTGGGTGGCGTTGACGTTAGTATCTGGTAGCAACATTAGGAACTACTGCTTGAAATTTAGCGTCTGCATTCCTTACCTGAATTACAGACTAATAGAGCCATCACAATTCACACCGTTTATCAGACAGATTCTACACTCACCCAAAGTACACGGGGTTACTTGACCACGTTGTCGCAGCCCCTAAACTGAGGAACCAACCAACATCTCTGCGGGAGATATAATTTTGCGTGAAGATGTAACAGACCGTTACATAGTTACACATCAGTGTCGAAACCTTGCATAAGGACAGTGTGACCACAAGTATAACAAGTAGTTCCGTGAAGAACTGTACAGCCTATTTTCATATATCCTGCTCATGTTAATTGCCTCTATCAACATACAAAATTTCAGTTTAATTGCTGTAACAGATTCGTATATATTGAGAACCGTCTAAATATTTCAGATGGTCGCCAGGTTGGATTTTTATTTTTGTACTATTATATTAAGATTATTGTGTAAGTGTGGTATTTAAACTTCAATCGCATGATTAGAACACAAGAAGTAAAAACGAGATTTTAAAATTACGCACAGCAGCCATCTTGTGATTATGCAAACAATTGAAATAAATTAGATGTCAGTGGATCAACATTTGTGTAAGCATTTAAAACGTGCAACGTTTCACGGCACTCGGATAGTTAATTCGCGAGAAACGTCCATTTAAATATTTATACTTCGCGTCGCCGCCATGTTGGATTCGTGCTCACCAGGTTATTGAAAGTCCTATAGGTGAACATATGTTCATAGTCTCTATGAACATAAAAATTTCAGTTTGGTTGCTGTAAAAGATTCATATATATTGAGAACCGTCTAAATATTACGGAAGCTTGCCATTTAGGATTGTTATATGTATAGGCCATAGAGTTATGTACCATTCAAGGTCACTTATTGCCTAGGTTCATTATTCAAACTTTCACTTCGATCGCATGATTACGACACAAGAAATAAAAATTTAATTTTAAAATTTCGCACAGCCGCCATCCTGAGGTTATGTAAACAATTGAATTAAATTAGATGGCAGTACATTACAATCTGCAAAATCATTTACTGTACCACATTTCACTGCGCTCAGAGAGTTAACTCACGAGAAAAGTCTATTAAAATATTTCAAATTCGCATGGTCGCCATGTTCGTTTTGTACTTTACAGGTTTATGAATTATACATAGGTAAACTTGTATCAGTACCCTTTATCACCGTACAAAATTGCAGGGTGATATCTGTAATAGTTTCGGGGATATAGAATGTCAGTGAAATATTTCGCACAGCCGCCATTTTGAGGTTATGTAAACAATTGAACTAAATTAGACTCCAGTGCATTGCAATATGTATAAATATTTGCTGTACCATGTTTCATTACGTTTGGATAGTTAAATCGCGAGAAAAGTCTATTTAAAAGTCTCCACTTCGCTTGGCCGCCATGTTGGTTATGTAGTAACCAGGTTTTTGAAAGTTTCATAGGTGAACTTCTAGTAGTACCCTTTATCACCGTACACAATTTCAGGGCGATATCCGTTATAGTTTCGGAGATACTGAATGCTAGTGAAATATTTCGCACAGCCGCCATGTTGGATTGGTGAGACGTAACAAAATTCGATGGGCACGGTCGACGTCGCCGGGAATAGTGCTATGAACTTACCGAGTTTCACTGAAATCGCTCCAGCCGTTTAGATTTTATTAGGGGGACACACACACACACACCTCACACACACACACACACACACACGCACACACACACGGACAAAAGGTGATCTCATAAGCCTATTTTTTCAAAATTTAAAATAGGCTAAAATTGGACTCCAAATGACAAGAAGGTTACCGTCCCCGTAAGACAATAAAATGTTTAAAATATGTTTAAAATGAAGAAAAACAAAGTTAAATAATCTCCAATTATAAAATACTTTCACGCGATAAATGAGGTCTGATCCTTCTACGAAAACCTGCATATTCTGCCTATTTTCGCCTATCTCCAAGTTTGTCCGGTGAAATCTACCTCCGCCTTCCGGCGTGCCGAGAGGACTTTTTTTTATACGTGAAGTAGCCTTACGAAAAGCGTATGATAAAAATTAATCACCGTAACATTTTTAGAACATTTTGAATAATTTCGGCATTTCAAAATCTCTTCAATCGGTAGCCCATGAAAAATACCAAAACCATAGATTCAAAGATGCTGATACAGATTCTATTTGAAACATAAGACCGCCACACTCTCAGAACAAATTTATAACTAGTCAATACACATTACGAATCACATTTACCTACCGAAAATAGTTTACGATGCAAATTTCCCAGAAACTCATCTGAGTAACATTCATCTAGGGGCGGACTACAGTGATCACCATTATCCCTCGTATTGCCTTCAAACCTAAACTGAATTATTGATTATCTTGTTTTTGATTAGGTAGCAAAATCCACTCAACTTTGCTGCTGCATGTGTTTATGGTCAAGGGGCGTACTAGTGCACTGGCCGAGCTGCTTGCCTCTCACCAAGGTTCTATTCCCGGGCAGTGCATGAGCGATTTTTGAAGTGAAATATAACGTCCTGTAAATATGGAGGTCCCGTGGCTCATGCTTGCGAGATTGAAGGTCATGTAAAACTACAAGCTTACTTAGTTAATGGTAATATGCTTATTTTTCTTGAAACGAATATATTTGCCGAAGTAAATGATTTTTTGCCTTTATTACCCTATAATCTTCACTCTTACTCAGTTTACAAGTATTGAATTACGACCTATAAATTACAAATAGTTGTCTGAAATGATCCAATGATCAATTTTTTTATTCTTTTACTCCAATTACGAAGAGAGTACAGGTGTTTTGCTAGGGGCTTGGCACAAGTAGCTACTTCATAAAGTTAGATGGAGGGTTGTGATATAAACCAGTGTTATCAAGGCCCTTACGTAATTAGGAACACAATAATTATGTTGTGTGTATTGCAGCTAATCAGTTCTGGTAGACTGGACCTGCAAACAAGTCACGATCTCGGAGGATAAGGTCAAATGTTTCCTAATCAGCACCCTGTGTCCCAATTAGACGGCTATAGAGTGTGGTTGCAAACAATACTCCTCTCTCGCCTACCCACCTCATTATCGAGACAGTAATATTACGCCCGTTAGTTAAAGAAAACATTCACTCAGGGCGTCTCTTGCCTGTCTGTCTATCTGTCTGTATGTCTGTCTTTCTGTCGAAAGTTTTTTTTTAATTGTCTCTGCGGGTTGGCTTATACCACTTCTGGAAATATTTCATCCTTGATACAACCAATAAGTAGACCACGAAACTTATTATGTAATAATAATCATGAGTCAACTACCCAGAAACAAAATTAATCAGCAGTGTTTGGCCTTTGAAGAAGATCCACCTATTTTTTCTAACAAGAGGCAAGAAGCAGTTCAGTGCCTTTAAACAATTCACGAAATTGCAGCAATGAACGGGCTCCAAATATTATATGCAAAAACTCAATACATTGAGGGATCCGCTCGTTATCAAGATGGAAAACCTCTAAAGACTGAATTCGGCAAAATTCATCAAGTAAATAAATTTGAGTACCGTAGGCCTACTTAGGATACGTAATTCATTCATCAGGATTGAATCGTGACAAAACCAAAGAGAGAATTTCAAAATTACAGAAAGCCTATAGAATCACCCGGGACAGATATAACAAAAACTCAATATCGAAGAACGCAAAATCAAGAAAGTACACCACTGTAATTAAACATGAAGCACTATACGCCTCGGAGACCTTGTTCATTGAGGCAGATCTCTTATTAGAGACGTCGAGAAATAAGAATGGAAAATATTGAGGAATATTTGGGGGGCAGTCTGCTCAGAAGGAATCTGGATGAAACGGAAGCTTGCTGAATGGATCACTGACACCTTCAGGAAAAGGTGATTGAAGTTCTACGGTTACATTCTCAGATTTAACAATGCCAGGCTAGCCAAAAGGATTCTCAACTTTGCTTTCTCAATGAATGTCAAGAATCACTGGCTTAGTGAAATAGAAAAAGACCTTCAATAAATAGGCATAACAGAAGGAAATTATACACGATCGACTCCAGTTCAGAACAATAATCAAAATCCATCATTTCTCTAAGAAAATTACTACCAGGACCAAGGACCCTTCAAATACGTTCCTAGAGGGCTGATAACTCAGATGTATTCATGGATTGTGATATTATGGGATATGCAAGATGCCACATTAGGTTGGTTTATTTTACTCTGCATACTTTCGATCTTAGCAGACACGTAAGGAGGTTACTGTTGTAAGGCACTTGTAGTGTGGACTGAATGTAACGTCTCCCTACACTGACTTGTTGGCAAGCTCTAGGATGACTCGCCCCACCCTCAACTCTACCGGTATAAATTGGAAGGCACAAACCTTGCTAGCTACTGTTCCTTCTAGTGTCACAGAACCACCACAACCAAACATGTTCAAGTTGGTGAGTCAAGTTATTTAATTATATGATAATAATAATAAGGAGAATTATATTAATAAGATAATTTAAGAATGGATCACAATACACCAATATTTAACCCTAACACTATCTCTAAAAATCCACAAATATTTGCCGATAGAAATAACACAAGGCCTTCAAGTTATTGGTATTAACGAAGAAATCATTAATTTCTTCTTTTTCTTCTTCTTCTTCTTCTTCTTCTTTCTCATCTTCTTCTTTAGCTTCTTCTACTTTCTCTTCTTCAAGTGCCTCGTCCTCCAAGAACATGATCGGCTGTTTGTCCATAGCTTTTCTGAACAGTGACACAGTGTTCAGTTACCATTGGCTTTAAGTTCTTTATCCAGGATATTCTTTTACGTCTTGGACCCCTAAGATATCTATATTCCTTTGCATAATTAATTGCAGATGACTGTATTTGTTATTGTGCATGAAATGACCAAAGTATTCCAGTTTTCTTCTCTTAATGACATTGATAATTTCTGATTCATTGTTCATAAACCCCCCCCCCTTTCTTTCAAATTTGTTATTTTAGTTGTTTATGGTATACTTAATGTTTTGCGATACGTACATATTTCATACGCCATCAGCTTCTTAGTTAATATCTTGGTGTCCATGATGAACTCCATAGAGCAGAATACTGAAAACGTAGCAGCGAAGTATTCGGGTGCGTAATTCAACGGGGGGGGGGGGGGGGGTCACCAATTTTTTTTTCAAACTCAAAAAACAAAAACACAATAACAAGAAAAATAAAACTTAACGAATTTTAACTGAAAACATCTTTATTGCAATTAATATGTTCTGTTACAACTGTACATATTTACAACTTCATACCAGTTATATAAAAGCGATTATTTATATAACAAAATCAACTCGTCTATTTTGTTTAGCAAACCTTGGGATTACCGAATCGATGTTTATAGTGATGACACGATGAATGTGCATCAATGCACGGATAGGAATTTGGGGCTTTTTTCGCACCAAAAAATGTTGCCGACGTCCAAACTGCAAGCTTGGTTGGCAATTTAAGCTGTGACTTTCTCCCTTTGTCGGTACCAACTCGACTTGCCGAAACTGTAACGTACCTTGATACTTTTCTCGAAGCTCGCTGTAAAAGTCGCAAAACACCCCGTTGCAATTAGTACGAATATTTTTGGTGCGGTAAACGCATCAAATTTCTATCCATGTAGCTTGCAAAATTGGTCTGGTTTTGTACGTTTGGTTATTTTGTGATTGCGTTTTTAGGGATACCATTTTTCTTAACAATTTCGATTCTCTGACCCCCCCCCCCCCCCCCCCAAGCCAAACTCTAGATCCGCGCCTGAGAACACAATATTCAAGACCCTAATATACGGTCACAAATTTGCCGGGAAACCTACAAGGAAGAATACATGATGGACAGAAGAACTTGAAAGAGAGCACAGGGAACGGATGAAGAGATACTGGGAAGGAAAGACGAAACATTGTGCTAAATAAGTTCCAAGGTGCTCCTTAATTGGCCATAATGATTCAAAATAATAATAATAATATTTAATGATTTATTATTTAGCGTATGGCTTTTAGTGCCGGGAGTGTCCGAGGACATGTTCGGCTTGCCAGAGGCTGTAGCTGCTAGAATCGGACAACCATGGGGTGAGCTACAAGTTCAGTTCAATTTCAAGTAGTTCTAACTTTCGCCACTAGATGCCACCGACACCTAGTGGTGAACATTGGAACTTTGATAGGGTGTCACAACGAAATATAACCTAGAAATATAACTTCACACAACTTTAGTTAGTGGAAGGAACTTTTACATGCCATAAATCTATGACATTGGACCGCCGGCTTTACTTCACCTCCGAAGGAAGGCATACTGAAGGATTTTAACACTCTTAAAGAATCCCACGACTTCGGCTGGGTTTCAACCCGCGATCTTGGGCACAGCAGTTCAGCATGCTACCAACTACGCCACTGAAGCAGCTAATACAAATAATAATAATAATTAGGATGCATAGAGTAAAGGAAGGCAATCAACTTCTTCCTCATATCCTTTTCACCAAAGAATAAAATACCACGAAGGGGAAATGACGAACAACCTTATTGCTGTCCAAATCGCTAATAATTGAGTAAAAATTACACCGGGTCGATGTACCGTTCGAAGTGCTTGCTATGGCATACGGATAGCAGTACGTCGTGCGCTGCAGGCATGCTAGGAGTCGAGAGAGTGAAAGCACACTTTTCTTGAAATAGTAATGGTAAGATTCTTTGTAAAACTGAATTCTAATACCGAATAAACTTCCACATTATGGAGTTATTCACAAAACTAGGCAACATAATTCAGTTGTCTTACGAACCATTAAAATCGGTCTGCTATACTGTCAAAAATAGCCATTAATTAATGTTTGAAAGACTTTACTTTCTAAACATGCCGGAATTTTTCTATTAATTTAGCATCCCTTTATTCCTAGCTAGCTGCGGGGTGTAATGAATGCAAGATCTGTATCCCAGGTCGCGGGATCGATTTTTGGCTCAGATTATATTTGGTGGTGCCTAAATCCACGAGAACCATGCCAGTAGATTTATTATGGCCTTCATACCAAAGTTGCGGTACCCAGGATTTTCGAAACAAGCAGGAGTTAAAAGTGCAATAAAACCGTAACATTATTTTTCAACGTTCTTTTAGATTGCTGTGTCATCTGCCCCTTTCTGCAACGTTAACAAAAATAAACTACCGATACAAGCAAGCCACACCACAGAGATATTTCTAGTGTCGTCACAAGTTACGGACACCGTTAATATAATAAGGTATTGCGTTAGCGGTCAGTTGCTTGTTGATTATAAATACAGTCTGCAAACTCCGAAAGGCCAATAAGGGATGGAAGTCAGAGACCCCTCCTCATTTAGTAATAATGGTTGTTAATTTTACTGTTTTCACGTCCCTCTTCAGCAATGAAGCATTTAGAGACGCCGGGATGCCGAAAGTTTGCCCCGAAGTGGTCATTTAACGTGTCAGTAAATTTACTGGCATGGCTCCCTCACATTTGTGCAGGCGGCGTGGTGGCGCAGTATGTGAGATTTTCGAAGTGAATGCCATGCCATGCGGTTTGGATTCCACGAAAAAGGAGGTCCCATGGCTCATAATCACAAGATTCATGGTCACGTAAAACTACGATCTTCCTTTTTCCCATTTGTGCACCCCTCAATGCCAACTGACTGCGCCTGGATTCGATTCTGCAACCTTGGGCACAGTACGCGAGAACGTTACTGCTGAGCCACGTTGCCAGTCGTACTCTTTTAGACATCAACACTAAATGTGGTGGAGTTTTCAGCTCCCACGTCCGGCCTGGTGGTAGATTTCTTCTAAAATCACTACGAAGGTGAGCATCAAAACCACCCTCTCTAGTAATATTCCCAACATTCATGTTAAATACATTAGAAGGCTGATAGTAACATCTGTCGATCTTTTGGTGTTCAACGACCTCCTTAGCAAAACGTATTAACTCACTACCCGTTACAGGCTTCTATTAACAGAGATAGAGGTTTCGAAACAGGGCTACGTTGACTTTGGGTGAACCTGGTCCTCAGGGGTAATAGTCAAGAATTATACCTCCCTGTTCCACCTATATCATCGATAACTAACGTTGCAGAATGAAACATAAGACTCATATGTCTCCAATTTCGAATTAATTATGTTTCAATTTATAGCTTCAATAAAGTAACTGAACATTTAAATTATCTTCATCAATAACTTCCTTCGGCTTTCCCCCAATTAATTGGGATCGCCGGAACCAACCAGGCTCATTTTGGCTTTGACCGGCGATTTATGGCCGGATGCCCTTCGTAACGCCACGTGATTTTTCGGGTAAAAATTCCACCCCACTGTCACCGGGATTCGAACCCCAGCCGACCGTGGGAAAGACGAGCAGCTAAGCCACTGCGCCATCACGCTCCCCAAATTAGCTTCATCAGTGATTTTAATGAAACCTCCAACAAATACTAAAATTCAATTCCTGGATTTGCTCCCTTGTATTTTGTCATCACAGGGGCAGGTTGGATCCTCATAACCACATCCGAAATTGATGTACTAATCACACAATTGTAACACTAATACTATGCATTATGGTCTATGTGAGGTGTGATATCATTTTTATTTTCATTGCTTTCATCATCGCACCAACAAGTGCCATTGAAGCACTACTGACCTTATTAATAACACTTAACATGACATACGGAGGAGCTGGTAGTACTCTGAATGCCATTACTAGGCACCGCCCACACTTCAGTGACTACCCTATATTCGCAACCATAAAGCAAATTAAGATATTGATTAGATACCGGTGAGACTCCGTGGCTTAGGCGGCAGCACGCCGGCCTCTCACTGCTGGATCCGTGGTTCAAATCCCGGTCTCTCCATGTGAGATTTGTTCTGGACAAAGCGGAGGCAGACAGGTTGTTCTCCGGGTTCTACGGTTCTCCCCGTCACAATTTCATTCCAGCAACACTCTCCACTACCATTTCATTTCATCTGTCATTCATTTAATCATTGCCCCGGGAGAGTGCGACAGGCTTCGGCAGCCGGCACAGTTCATGTCCTCCCCGCTAGAAGGGGGCTTCATTCATTTCATTCCCTGACTCGGTCGGTCGACTGGAAGCAGGCTGTGGATTTTCATTGCCGGTACCACATTTTACTCCAGTTTTTGCAGAAGTAAAACAATACGAATGCTGGTCTTAAGAAAGGTAAACATGTTTTAAAAAAGACTTACATTTTTCTAGAATTATGATTTTGAAACTAGGCAATTAGTTCTTTTAGGTTACCGGAGATCAGATGTTCACATCTGAGCGCTAACATCGGCTAACCGAGTGTGGTTATTTCCCCAGGTTTACCCCACACCGTCTCCATGCAAATGCCGAGATAGTACTTTATTTCAAGCCACGGGGCACCTACCTCATCGCCGTCCCTACTAAATACCGCTACACACACTACTACAGTCACTACAGAAACACAGGTTATGACACAAGTCTATAACATACCCAAGTGCATGGGGATAATGACTAAGATAACCAAAGACCCAAAAATGAATTAACAACAGCCCTTTTTGGCTAGCAAAACATCGTCTGTTATCTTCAGTTGCCTCAAAATTTGTCGTGGTATCCTCTTAATGAAGTCTTGTATTGTGTACAAACGTTATCTAATCTGAGTACTGTATGCCACAAAACAATAATAATAATCATAATGAAACTCGCTTGGCCCCAACTACTTGTGCGTAGACCTTTACAGTTGATACACATTAAGCGATCTACTCTCCAATTTAGATTTTTCGTACGCACTGCCATCTAGCAGTAAATCTTCTAGATTAAATCATCAAGGTTATACAAGAGGTCTATTACTAAGCAACATAGTATTACTTGGAATGGTGTGGGCTTCACTTTGCCTCTCATAAATTCTTGGCCAAGAATCGAAATTGTGATCTTCTGTTTAGGAGACGCACTGTTTATCCTTGATTCTTTGAGGAAGCTACGATACCACAAATACAAATACAAATGAAAGTCATTTCTGTATTTTATTATTGGCTACTTTTCTTTTCAGTTCGTTTTCTTCGCCCTGGTGGCCGCCGCATTCGCCGCTCCTGGATATTTGGGCGCTCCTCTCGCTGCCCCTCTCGCCGCCTATGCTGCCGCCCCTGCACTGGCTGCCCCCCTGGCTTACCATGGGGCGTACGCCGCACCCCTTGCTTACCATGGAGCATACGCTGCACCTCTAGGAGCCAGACTGGTTGTTGGTTGATTTCCATTGTCCAGATGCGACACAATCTGTACAGTATTCAATAAAATCTGAATGGAATAATAAAAATGTTTTCCGAGAAGACATTCATTGAGTGCCATCCTGTATGACTGTTTGTCTTCCCCTCACTCCCAATCCTGCGCCTGAACGCCATCAGAACCTTCATTGAATGCATAAGAATCACTGCACTGTACTGTATATCAGAAAGTGAAATTTAAATTTTGCTATTAAATCTAGGGCCACGTAGGAGATAAAACCTAAGGTAAAAATTGATACATTTTTTTATGAAATTATAGGAACGACTTTAAGTATCAACAGCGAAGCTATGATCACTAACACGCAGTGCTTGCCATGTAGCCAAGCTATCTGACGACTGAGCAGACGTGGGTTCGAGCCTTATCTTCGGCCGTCCTTGAGATGGCTTTCCGTGGTTTCCCCATTTTAAATTCCAGGCAACCGCCACGGCCGCTTCCTTCCACATCCTTGCCCGGCCTCATTAATATTCATTCACTTCATCTCTCATTAACTCCTCTCAGGAGGTTGGTGTCAGGAAGGGTATCTGGCCGTAAAGACCACCCACCACATATACGTTCATCTCATCCCTGGCTACGTTGAAAACGGGAATAATAAGGGGTAGACATACTTAGGAATGGCTTGAAGTTATGATAGACCACCTTGTGGTGTGGCGGTAAGCATTTTTGACTGTCGCCCTGGACATCCGGTTTCGATTCCTGGCTCAGCCAAGATATTTTAATTCAGGCCTGAGGGCTCGAATGGGGAACACTCATCATTGTGAGGAAGAACTGAGAAGAGGAGGTTTAGATTCCCATCTCAGACATCTTGGAAGAGGTTTTCTGTGGTTTCCCAATTTTATTCCAAGCAAAAGCCAGAATGGTTCCTAACGCAATGCCACGGCCGACTCTCTCCCAATCCTCATCTGAATGACAAATACGCACACTACAGTAATACAGCCATCAAAATAACACAGATTGTCAACAATAACATACAAACAACAAGAACTGACAGCTAAAACTACGTTCGCTAACGCTCAGCACTAGGCCATGAGGCAAACCTCACTGCGGTATCGGTAGATGTGGGTTCGAGTCCCACTTTGAAATGGTTTTCCCATGTTTACCTCCAGGCAAATGCCGGGATAGTGCCTTTTAATAAGCTGACATCGACCTGTATTGCTGAGAGTGAGATATGGACAGTTTAAAGATGTCTCATACAGAAGCAGGGGGTAATTGATGTCAATGTAGCACGTATGATTGCTGGGATAAATAGATGACTGGAGGGTATTAGAAGTTATAATGTAAAGTGTAAGTTTGAAATGAACACATTAGACGAGGCTTCACGTGTGAGCCTGGGACCATATGATACACCAGAGGCAGGAGACTATCCAAGAGATTCAATGTCTGCTTCAGGGGGTGTTAGAAGTAGATATAGACCTAGAAGGCTATGGTTAGACTCAGTGTTTAACTATTTCATCGTTGCCATAAAATTCCGTGTACTTGGATTAATAGAATCTGTATGATAGCCTGTGTGTTTGTGCTGGCTGTATTAGTGTATACTATTGATGTGTAACATCTTTCCACTCGGTTGCTGGATATTTTTGTGGGAGTGATTTTGAAAAATGGGACGGAAATGTGTAAGACGCACTGCCAGTAGGATCGCATCCCTCCTGTCTGCTTTAGCAGCCAGAAGGGATGTGATCCAGCTGGCAGTGGTACCATGTGGAATGTTTCTCACATACGGATTACTTTGTAATAGCAGAGTATCAAGAAGGCAGTGCGAGAGTAGAAATATCAAGTAGGCAGTGCGAGAGAAGAAATATCAAGTAGGCAGTGAAGAAAAAAAGCCAGTCTCTGTTAAAGTAACTTAGTTACTGGCAGGAGAGTGATGTAACAGTCGAGTATCAAGAACGCAGAGCGATATTAGAAATATCAAGTAGGCAGTGAAGAAAAAAAAGAGTCTTGGAATTGTTACGTATTATGAGAGTGCAAAAAATAAAAAGATATTTTGTGTGTTGATGAATGTCAAGGATAACAAGAAGTTCCGTGAAGAACTAAAGAGCCTACTTTTCTTAAAATATAAGATTAATGCCAATGATTAATCTATATGGATCTATCTAGAATAATGACGAAATTAAGTTGGTAATATCGAAATTTCTAATTAGTTCGAAATACTGTATACCTGGCATAATGTAGCCTAATAGAGCACTACAGTTGGCAGCCCTGGTGACTGAATATATTCTTAGTTCCATCTCTTAAGGTACAGAATAAAAAATTTGGTTTGAGTCCAATTAATAGCATGGACGTCTCTTTGTACAAGCATTTAGCGCCCGTAAAATCATGTTGGCAAAAATGTCATGCATGTATTGGTCAGAAATAATCTGAAATAATATGATCTATTGTTGTGCCAATTTTGAATGAAATCCATTAGTTAGTATAGAAGTGGCATGCATTTTAAAATTGGACCTATCAGCATGCTTAGAATCATGTTGGCAGCACTGACGTATATTAGTTACTCCAAAATCATCTAGAATGCCAGGTACTACACGTGTGCAAAGTTTAGAGCCATTGGCTTGCATACTTTCTGATATATTGATATTAGGGTAAAAAAATAGAGACAGCACATATTAACAGTTGGCAGCCCTGGTTGCTCTTAAGAATACGCATAGTCATATCTGTTATGGTACACATAGCACATACGAAATTTGGTTGAAATCCAAATGATTGTATGGAAGTTACATGTATTTAAATTTGGACTTCTCAGCAGGCTTAGAATAATGTTGGTAGCACTGACGTATATAAGTTACTCCAAATTAATATAGAATGTCTGGTACTATACGTGTGCATAGTTTAAAGCTGTCGACTTGCATACTTTCTGATATATTGGTATTTGGATAAAATAAATTAAGAGCATTTATTAACAGTTGGCAGCCCTGGTGGTTCTTAAGAATACGCTCAGTCATATCTGGTTATGTACACATACAACATACGAAATTTGGTTGAATTCCAATTGATAGTGTAGAAATTATATGCATTTAAAAATAGGACATATCAGCAGGCTTATAATCATTTTGGCATCACTGCCATGTATGACCTCCTGGAAATTAAACTGCAATAGTATTATCTATACGTGTGCCAATTTTGAAATAGCTCCCATTCATACCTTCTAAGATATCCAACATGGAGCTCAAATTTCAATTGCGATTTTTCGGCAGGTGGTAGCACTGGCATCATTTTCAAATATGGCCGTGAGATTTTCAGGTATATATCTTTACTCCTACCAAATTTTGTTTCGATTGTTCCAGCCGTTTAGGAGTTGATAGGGGGACACCCACACACAGCCAGACAGACAGACAGACAGAAGGACAGACAGACACACATTTGGCCGATCTGATAAGTCTACTTTTTCCTCATTTTTGCAAAATGTGAAAAGTAGGCTAATAAAAACGGTAACAACTTCGAGGTAGGATAACTTGTCAGATGTTACACATCATATGCGACTACTGTAAGGCTCGTATCTTCTTTTATTTGTATATTTCTTATAAAATGTTATTTGTATTTGAAAATAAAATAGACATCGCAATCTGTGCCCAGTCATCGGTCAGTCAAAAATAGAAAATTAAATTTTGTGTTACAAGGTGCTCTCTATCCCCCACCCGATCCCTAGTTACGCTACTGCGTACAAGATTTAACAACAAGAACACCAAATCCCTCCGCATTGTGCACCCACGAACATGTAACAAGATTTCTGCAGTGTAGACTCTCTTAATAACGATGAAGCTGGGAGTAGCATCATCCCCCGCCTACTTGAAGAGTACTGTGACTCTGTGCAGCAGGTCGTACAGTGGCAACTATCGATCTGCTCTCTTCGTTAGCGATATAATGTAACTTGTTAGTTAGACTAATGAGCATCTATATACAAGCACAACATCCCAATTAACAGTTTTATCTGCGCTCATTAACATACAGCTGGCTTCGAACTCGCGACAGACAATGTAGTTTGCTTTCCACGGGCATTTTATATCACGTAGTTGCGACGTCACTAATTTCTTTTCATATACTTTCCCCTGCTGAAATCTACTTGTATAATACCAGAGGAAATCCTCTGATATGAAATACCATTCACTATCTGCCGAAGAGACTGTATTCCACATATAAAAATTATATTGTATTTCTTCTAAGTAATCTAAAGATTTGAGGCCACTCTTTCAATGCTGCCTATGCAAACTGTAATTTGTAACTCTTCAGTTGGTCAACTCGAAAACCCCCATTTCCAACATCATTACTTCCTCCTACGAGAATCGTACGTCAGTTCTATTTTGTAATCTAATCATTGAATTTGACGCTTTTTGTGTTTTCTATTTCAGTTACGTTCTGTTCGTTACTTTCCATTAATTTTTCAATTTTGGCTTCTAATGTGTTCTGCCTATTGATTGCTTGAAATTTGACTTTGTCGTGTTAATTTTTTAAGAATGACTCTCACTGAACAAAGTGCCAGAAGTTACTGAGCTGCAGCTGAATGCTGTACATTTGGGGAATAATTTCTGGTTTCCTAAAATACGCAAACTTTATTTAATTTTTGATCCATATTAAACTCGTTTCTTTATTAGAAATTGAGGCGGATTGATTTTTAGGGTTATTCTTAATAGGTACGTAATTAGGTGTCAAATTTAATTCTAAGCATTTTTAGCCTACTTTCGATTTTTGCAAAAAATGAAAGTAGACTTATGAGATCAACACAGGGCGAAAAAAAGTGTGTCTGTCTGTGTGTGTGTATGTGTGTGTGTGAGTCTGTGTGTGTGTGTGTGTGTATGTGTGTGTGTGAGTCTGTGTGTGTGTGTGTGTGTGTCTGTGTGTGTGTGAGTGTGTGTACTCTGAATGTCTGTCCCCCCCTATCAATTCGAACACGGTGAATGCAAATTGAACGAAATTTGGTACAAAGGTAGCACTAGCAAAGGACACCTCAGTGTCATGTTTTATATCGCCGCCATCTTTACTAAAACTGAATGGCGGCCACTCAAACGTTCAAAACGTAAAATCAAATAACGACTAACCAAATCATCCGATCTCTACCAAATTTGGTAACAACATACCTTCGTATAGGATGCGTCTTGTGACCAAATTACAAGGTCGTCGGCCATACCATTACAGGATGGCGGCCGTGCGAATTATGCAAACTTTATAATCCATATCATGGGACCCACCAGTTCCGATTATCGAGCCGAGAATCGTTTTAACTGTTCTAAAGGAAGAGGCACGTTCGAAATTAAAAGTTTATTTTGTAATACTATAGTGCAGACGTGATTTTAAAAAGCTGAACTGATTCAGTAATAAGACAAGATGGCAGCGGATATCTTGTGCCGGACTTATATTTCACTAATTTGAGTATTGCATGCAATATAGCGTACTGATAAAAAATAAATAAACTTTGTATGAAATGCTTTATATATAAATAATATACTCCAGTGATGAAATCGTTTAGTATAAATCATTATTTGCTAACAAGTTCTATGTAAGTCATTTTAAATAGAACGATATTCGTTGACACAATTAGCTCAGTGGTAGAGTGTTAGCCTATCGCTCAAATGCCTATGGTTCAAACCCGATCAGAGCTAGGTTTTTTGCTTGAAATGTTATATGTTTATTGTTTTGTAATGACTCAGATGTTTTAAAATTAAGCGTTATTTTGTGCACATTATGGTGTAAAATATATATTTAATTAAAACATAATTCGCCAGCAGATTTACTCGGGACATCTAGCTGCCAAAAAGGTAACTTCCAGATTTTATTGAAAAGTTTCTTCTTCTGGCCGCTAGAATGCACTCGCTCTGTTAGGATTATATTGTTCGATATTTCACCAATAGATGTCACGACTAGTCTACGTGGGGATCCATTGATTACTATACCATTATCATTCTATGCGCATCGAATTTGAAGAATGACAAGATGATACTACGATACATTTTAACTTTTATTTTAAAGGGTTTGTAACAGTCTATTTTGCGTTACTTGAAAATGTTATTAAGCGTTATATTGTGCACATTATGGTGTAAAATATATATTTAATTAAAACATAATTCGCCAGCAGATTTACTCGAGACATCTAGCTGCCAAAAAGATAACTTCCAGATTTTATTGAAAAGTTTCTTCTTCTGGCCGCTAGAATGCACTCGCTCTGTTAGGATTATATTATCGAAAATATCCACATAGTTTGTATACACACGTCTCTGTAGGGTCATGGAAAGATTTGTTAATTCAATTAGGGTTGTGAAAGCCATGCACAACCAGACGTGTAAAGACATGCCTCAACTCAAAGTTGGATGTTGCCCACGGCAGGTCGTAATAATAATAATAATAATAATGTTATTGGTTTTACATCCCTTTTAACTACTGCTGATTTTAGAGACACCGGGGTGCCGGAATTTTGGCCCGAAGGGGATCTTTAACGTGCCAGTAAATGTACTGACACGGCTCCCTCGCATTTGTGCACCCTCAAATGCCAGCTGACTGCGCCAGGATACGAACCTGCAACCTAGTGCCCAGCAAGCGAGAACGTTACCGCTGAGCCACGCCGCCAGTCCGGTCGATTATGTCTCCAGATCCATAACATTCTTGATATACTTCTTATCTTTCTTTCTTCAATGATGGTAGCAGTTTTTATCTAGGTTGTGGCGTTTGGTAGAGGTAAATCGTTTCTAAGGTCTTCAACAAAGAATAGTTCTATTATACTCTTTGATAATAACAACGAGTTATAACTATACTCATACATTTAGGAGAAAGTAGGCTATATGTTCTTTACTGAACATCTTGTTTGTTGAACCAAATTGTTTTGCCTGAATTTACGATTTTTAGCCTACTTTCGATTTTTGCAAAAAATGAAAGTAGAATTATGAGATCAACACAGGGCGAAAAAAGTGTGTCTGTCTGTGTGTGTGTATGTGTGTGAGTCTGTGTGTGTGTGTGTGTGTGTGTGTGAGTGTGTGTACTCTGAATGTCTGTCCCCCCCTATCAATTCGAACACGGTGAATGCGAATTGAACGAAATTTGGTACAAAGGTAGCACTAGCAAAGGACACCTCAGTGTCATGTTTTATATCGCCGCCATCTTGACGGAAACGTAATGGCGGCCACACAAATGTTCAAAGCTTAAATCAAATTACGACTAACCTAATCATCCGATCTCTACCAAATTTTGCAACAACATACCTTTATGGGGGGAGCATCCTTTGAGCAAACTAATAGGTCATCAGCGTAATAGTTTGTGGGTGACGGCCATCTTTGTGTGGAAATCGATTCCCCCTATTAATTCGAACACGGTGCAACCGAATGGTACGAAATTTGGTACAAAGGTAGCACTAGCAAGGGGCACCTCAGTGTCATGTTTTATATCGCCGCCATCTTGACGGAAACGTAATGGCGGCCACACAAATGTTCAAAGCTTAAATCAAATTACGATTAACCTAATCATCCGATCTCTATCAAATTTTGTAGCAACATACCTTTATAGAGGAAGCATCCTTTGACCAAATGAATAGGTCATTAGCCTAATAGTTTGCGGATGGCGGCCATCTTTGTGTGAAAATCAATTCCCCCTATTAATTCAAACACGGTGAAACCGAATGGAACGAAATTTGGTACAGAGGTAGCACTAGCAAAGGGCATCTCAGTGTCTTGTTTTATATTGCCGCCATGTTGACAGAAACGTAATGGCGGCCACACAAATGTTCAAAGCTTAAGTTAAATTACGACTAACATAACCATCCGATCTCTACCAAACTTTGTAACAACATACCTTTATGGAGGGAGCATCCTTTGACCAATCTAATAGGTTATTAGCCTGATAATTTGCGGATGGCGGCCATCTTCATGTCAAAATTGATTCCCCCTATTAATTCGAACACGGTGGAACCGACTGGAACGAAATTTGGTACAGAGGTAGCACTAGCAAAGGCCACCTCAGTGTCATGTTTTATATCGCCGCCATCTTGGGCTGAAACGTAATGGCGGCCACACGAATGTTCAAAGCTTAAATCAAATTACGATTAATCTAATCATCTGATCTCTACCAAATTTTTCAACTACATACCTTTATGGAGGGAGCATCCTTTGACCAATCTAATAGGTCATTCGCCTAATAGTTTGCGGATGGCAGCCATCTTTGTGTCAAAATCGATTCCCTCTATTAATTCAAACACGGTGAAACCGAATGGAACGAAATTTGGTACAGAGATAGCACTAGCAAAGGGCATCTCAGTGTCATGATTTATATCGCCGCCATATTGACAGAAACGTAATGGCGGCCACACAAATGTTTAAAGCTTAAATCAAATTACGACTAACATAACCATCCGATCTCTACCAAACTTTGCAACAACATACCTTTATGGAGGGAGCATCATTTGACCAATCTAATAGGTCATTAGCCTAATAGTTTGCGGATGGCGGCCATCTTTATGTCAAAATTGATTCCCCCTATTAATTCGAACACGGTGGAACCGAATGAACGAAATTTGGTACAGAGGTAGCACTAGCAAAGGGCACCTCAGTGTCATGTTTTATATCGCCGCCATCTTGACGGAAACGTAAAGGCGGCCACACAAATGTTCAAAGCTTAAATCAAATTACGATTAGCCTAATCATCCGATCTCTAGCAAATTTAGCAACAACATACCTTTATGGAGGGAGCATCCTTTGACCAAACTAATAGGTCATTAGCCTAATATTTTGTGGATGGCGGCCATCTTTGTGTGAAAATCGATTCCCCTTATCAATTCGAACACGGTGAAACCAAATGGTACGAAATTTGGTACAGAGGTAGCACTAGCAAAGGGCACCTCAGTGTCATGTTTTATATCACCGCTATCTTGACGGAAACGTAATCGCGGCCACCAAAATGTGAAAAGCTAAAATGTAATTACGACCAACCTAATAATCTAGTCTCTACCAAATTTTGCAACACCATATCTTTATGTGGGAAACATATTCTGACCAAACTGCAAGAACATCAGCCCAATAGTTTGCAGATGGTGGCCAAGTATGTGTGCAAATCGATTCCCCCTATCAATTCAAACACGGTGAAACCGAATTGAACGAAATTTGGTACAGAGGTAGCACTAGCAAAGGGCACCTCATATTCATGTTTAATATCCCTATAGCACGTTGTATTTCAACAAGCTACTACAACCAACATTCAATTATACTCCTTGAAAAGGACAAAGAGTTATAACAATACCCATGCATTTAGGAGAAAGTAGGCTATATGTTCTTTCCTGAACATCTTGTTATTCTCATTGATTTAAATCTTTTAGCTTCGCGGTTTGCCTGACTGGCATTAGAAATGTAAAGATTTGCGACCATTCATTCAGTGCTGCCTATACAAATACCTTGGGAGTCACAGGACAGGTTATGTAGATGCTGTTACGGAAGCATCGAAAGTGATTCACGAACGAGACCTGTTGGCTATTCCAGTCGCGTCGTGGGGCCAGTGACCTCCTTACATCACTGGGGGCAGGCACTGTGCCAGTTATTACCACAGCTTCACCTGACTTCATTGAGGAGTCGCATAACGGCTTTGCTCCAGCTGAGCAGTTTCTACAGTGGTCTTGTGATACCCAGTGTGCGAAACGACAATCTCAAGTATACTAGGTTGTTTAAAGAGCTGTAGAGATTTGAACCCATTCTTTCAGCGTTGCCTGTACAATGTCATTTGTTGCTCTTCGGTCGGTCAACCAGGTTACAAATGACAGTTATCAAAGTACTTTATAAGTACTTTTTAAGTACTTGGGCTGTGTATTCAGGATGGTTAAAGAGACAGAGCCGAAGTGTGCAAAAGCAAATTCAGAGAGTTCTCAGTTGCTATCACCAGTGTATGACAGCTGATTTCCAGTCATCAGGGATCCTGCCGGTCTCCCAACATTCGATTAAGATCTGGTGTAGGGCCTCTGCGATCGTATTTCCACCTGCTTTCGGGGCTTCTGCAATGATTCCATCTTCCCCGGATGCCTTGTAGTTCTTAAGATGGTTGATGGCATTAGCAACTTGCTGCAAAGTTGGTGGGTTAGATGCTAGGTGTATCTCTGGAGGATCTTCAACAGGCAATCTGTCCGTGGGCTCTTCGCAATTAAGCAATTGTTCAAAGTAGTTTGCCAAAAGTTCCACGTTCTCGCGGTTGCTGGTGACCAGCTACCCGGCTGTATCCTTGAAGTGAAGGCATTGTGGTCTATACCCAGAGAGTTCCTCTTTGAAGACCTGATACAATTTTCTGGTGTTATACATTTTAAATTCTTCATCCAACTTTTCCAGTCTTGACCTATCGTAAGATCTCTTCACACGCCTTATGGTCTTGTTCGACAGTTTCCGCACCACTGTGAAATTCTCCCAATCTTCTTGTCGTTTTGTCGAGTTCCACTTCATCCAAGCCGCAGCACGCTCATCAACTGCAAGGTCACATTCAGAATTCCACCATCTATGGCGTCGCTTCCTTCGAGGTTGTCCGAGGTTATTGGTCGCTTCGCATATAGTGGACCTCAGGTGGTTCCAGTCTTTCATTTCATTTCATTTTGCATGATGTCAGATTTAAAGCGTTCTCTATTCTCCATAAGGAATTGAGGATCAATCCGTGGTGGAAATGTGGTAGGAGGTATCTTTCGTTTAGGTAATAATCTGGTCTTAATTTGTGTGAAGAAATGGTCAGAGTCAACATTCCAACTTTTTCGAACTCTGACATTCATGATCTCTTTCCTACTCTTTACACTGATTGCAACGTGATCGATTTGAAATGGTCCCATAGCAGTGTTCGGTGACTGCCAGGTGGTCTGGTATCTTGCTTTTCTAGGAAAAACTGTGGACATGATCTTTAATTGGTACAACATACACAGTTCAATTAAGCGTTTGCCGTTGGTATTGGTTCGTCTATGTTTTGTATATTATTCTTAAAATGTAAATAAAACACAAAACATAAAAAATGTCAAAATACAAAATAAAAATTAGTAAAATAAGCTAAAAAAATACATAAAAACAAATCAATTGACGACCCCACGGAACGAACGAGGTAAGTCGATTATTTTCGAAAATGAGTTTATGGCGCATTCTGGTGGCCAGCCATCCTCACTACAGATTAGTTGAAATTAATTTCAAATAAAGCGGATTACGTCCCACATCCTCTCACTTTTCCACAATTGAACTTTAATTGTTTGTTGTTTTACATGTACAGTACTTCCTTTATAAGAAATAAATTTAGCAAAAAATTATATATTGCTTGCCCTCAATTGGGGTATTTCCTTTAGTCTTCAAAGTTTGAATTCGCTTTCCAGAAAAAAATACAGAATGTGACTTAGCCTGTTTTCCCCGTGGAGTCTTCAATTAATCAAATTCCAAAAGAAAACAAACACAATTAATTAAAACTTGTGAAAGCCAGCTAAAACAATCCGAAACAATAAATAAACAAATAAAAATTATTCAAAATCTCCCCCAAAAAAATTAACAAAAATCAGAAATTTTTTTTAAGAGTCTGCATTCTGCTAACTTGTCTGTTCACGGAATTGGTATTTATTATCATTATCTAGAATCGTAGTCGTCGCCGATGCGAAGCGCTACCGATAAAAACGGCGCAATATTAGTGCTACCGTCGAGGATTAATAGAACTAGGCTATACAAAAAAAATGGCTTCTAACACTTTACCAATATTAGGGCAGCATGAATGATTACTGAGAATAATAAATGGGTGTTTGGCAGGAAGGTAGGATACTTGTAATCTCAATACATAAAATGAACTGAATGGTAGGCTAGTGGATGGTAGGACGTATGACTGAGCTAGGGTAATATTTTGGATATTATAGAAAGGTTTGTTACATTGTGATTATTATTATTATTCATATGCCTTATTCATTAATATTAGCAGCTTGCCGCGGTGGGTGAGTGGATAGCGTGTCAGTTTACTAACCCCAAGATTGCAGGTTCGCTCCTGGCCGTGGTAAGTGATTTTTGAAAGGCGGCAAAAATACTACACGCATGTCATACGATGTTGGCATGTCAAAGAACCCATTTGAATTCAGTAGGCCGTGTTCATAATGTCCAAATTAATCTCGGAAGTTTCCGCCAACACAAAGTTCCTAATTTCTCTACTAGAAAGCGCTATATTGTTCAAGGAGCTTAGATATCTAACTTCCTTGACTTTCAGAGTGATTCAAGGAACAACGAAATTCGACATGCAAGCTACCCTCTAGGGGTCAAATTACAAAGCTTGCACCCAGCACCCGAGGCCATACGATATTATTATTATTAATATTAGCATTAACATAAATATTGTACTCTTTATTGATCATCATAATGAACTTTTAAAATTTGTATTGTAATTATGAAAGCAACCCGCCCGAGAACAGTTATGACTGCATTACGTGATAAGCGCTTTTTCTTCGATGCCTATGAACTACGACCTACAGTATATCCGTTTTATGTCTCGGAATGATGGGTTAAAATCACTGACTGGATTATTAATTATATTATCACGGAGGTGCAAGTGCAGCGAATTCTTGTCAGACGTAATTTAAGAATGGAGAGGTGCATGAAACATGAATCCCGCTTCCGTCCAAACAGAACTTGACTATGTATTCTTCGCAACGAAAAGTTCTCAGGCGAAATGAAGAAAAGCTGAGTTGCACTTCCACGGAAACTCCAAATACAACCAGTCTTCTCTGAAGTCTCAACTCAACACGACTCAACAGTTTGCAGCTGGCTGTATGTGAGGTAATAGGCTCACCCGCTAGCTAGGCTGTAACTGGAGTGATAGGCTCGCCACTAGTTAGCTCGTGAACTGTCACCTCAGTAAATGAATGGAGATTGTTGGAAGAAATTAAAACGTAAAAACACTTAGTATAGTGGGCGAATATAGAGATATGCTCACGCGGTCTTCTTTGTAGAACGTTTCATGCAGAACACTTCTTACACCCTTAGTATAGTGATATTTTTAACAGTTTGCACACCGTAAGCTTAAAAAGTGCATGAACAACAGGCTTTTTTCGACTTTTTCACTGATATCGTTACTGCTGGGCTTCCTTTTATCATAAATAAGTTATTTTCTACAGAAGCCTTCCTCGAGATATCCTTTACAGAATGGTGAAAATCGCATCAAAATACATCCAGTGGTTCTCGAGATTACCCGTGACATCCAAGAATCGCGGGCGTTGTTTTATACTACTCTCGACCAAAATATTATGTGCACTCGAGTTTTAAGGTTGTTTGTGAAGTAACCAATAGCCCTACATAAAATACAATAACATCATCATTTTTATCGTTCTATTTTACGTTAGTTCATATAGGTTTGGAATTTTTAATTTATATTGTAATATTTTTAAATCGCAGTTGAAACACAAAAGATGCCCCTTCTTAAGCTTGTTTCAACCATGCGTCACATTTAAGAATTATTATCTCACAGACCCGTCATCAGATCGAATCAAAATTTTAACACACTATACATTGGAATGTTGTATAACTGGTTTATTAATTTAAAAATTTTGTGTATTCAAGAACGAAAGTTGTTATCATTTTTGTAAGGTAACTTTTTCTCGGCTCGGGGTCGTTGGAAAATGTAGTTCTTGCTTGCGTTGTAATCCTTATACATCAAAAGGTGCTGTATGACTGTGAAATACGTAAATTAATTCACTTATTTTATATCGGTTTGTATTTGTACGGGGAATTAAGACATGGTTCACCAGCTAGCCGCTCCGGGAAATGCTGTACAGCGTTGCTGATATGGAGCCCATCACATCCGAGCGAGGCGCGCCATGACGCGTGATGAAGCCCATCTTGGCAACGTTGTACAGCTTTCACCAGAGCGGCTAACTGGTGAACCATGTCTTAATTCCCCGTACAAATACAAACCGATATAAAATAAGTGAATTAATTTACGTATTTCACAATCATACACAAAATTTTGAAATTAATAAACCAGTTATACAACATTCAAATGTATATTGTGTTAAAATTTGGATTCGATCTGATGACGGGTTTGTGAGATAATAATTCTTAAATGTGACGCAAGGTTGAAACACGCTTAAAAACGGGCACTTTTTGTGTTCCAACTGCGATAAAAATATTAAAATATACAGTAAATTAAAAATTCCGAACCTACATTAACTAACGTAAAATAGAACGACGAAAATGATGATGTTATTGGATTTTATGTAGGTCTATTGGTTACTCCACAAACCACCTTCAAACTCGAGTACACATAATATTTTGGTCGACATTAAGTGGAGATGTATCGGTACCATATTGCGTGGTTAAGAGAGGGATATGAGCTCTAACTTCGCTACTACTAAAGACATAAAATAAATAAATAAATAAATAGATACATTGAAATAAATACATTACTTGGAGATCACAAAATAACCATACATAGGCCTACATAGTTGCATTACATACTCAGGGAGGTAAATGTAATCGAAATGGGATTTTCATAGGTAGCGTGCTTTTGATAGTAATTTCCATCCAATTGATCAAAACGGCAATTTAAATAGCTGCTGACTCACGAGCCAAGTGCAGGGTTAACTGTTCACAGATATTACACCCAGTAATTGAATATCGCTCTGTAGCGTAATCCCTCATACAACAACGTGTATTATATTGGATTGTTGGGGTGCAAGCAATTATAATATTGTTTCGTAATATCTTTAATGATTTCTAGGGTTCGGATGATTGATTCGCCCCAGAGGGGACATTAGAGGGGAACAATCGATAGGCAGACAACTCAATCAGCCCACAGGGATGAAACGGAAAGGGAGGTTATTTTATCGCCTTCTCCAGCACAAGATACCGAGATCGCCGCATGTAAGAACGATATAGAAGTTCAATGTGCGTGGAAACGTGTGTACGTCTGTAGTCGTGCCTGCTGTATTAACCCTGGTTGGTACCTCAGTTCAGGGGCTGCAGCAACGCAGTCATGTAGCCCCGTGTACTTTGGGTGTGTGTAGAATCCGTTAGATAACCGATTTTAATTGAGATGACTGTATTAGTGTGGGTTATCGCTAATTCAGGTAAGGACTGCAGACGATCAATTACAAGTAGTTTCTACTCTTGATAACAAATGCTACCGTCAACAACACCTAGCCATTAACTTGGGTACTAGATGCCACCGTAACCGGCACCTGGAACGTTCGTTGGAAGTAATAGAGCGTTAATCAAATCTAACGTACAAATTTAGCTTCTCACAATTGTAGTTAGTGGAAGGTTCTTTTATATGCGATTATTTATTTATTTATCGTATGGCTTTTAGTGCCGGGAGTGTACGAGGACATGTTCGGCTCGCCTGAGTCTGTAACTGCTTTCAGCGGACACCCTAAAGGGTGAGCTACAAGTTCCGTTCAATTTCAAGTAGTTCCAACTTTTACCACCAGATATCATTGATACCTAGTGGTGAACGTTGGAACATTGATAGAGCGTTCTGACGAAATCTAACCTAACAATTTTGCTTTACACAAGTTTAGTCTGCTAAAGGATCTTTTACATGCCGTAAATATATGACATGGATCCGCCGGCTTTACTTCCCCTTCGAAAGATGGCATACTGAGGGACTTTTAATGCCCTTAAAAGATCCGACGACTTCGGCCGGGTTTGAATCCGCGATCTTGGCATAGAAGCTCAGCATGCTACCAACTACGCCACCGAAGCCACCTTGTATTGACCCAAATTTCCAGTAAACGTGCAATGTCAATTAACCAAAAATCACCACCGTCTTCTTTTGCTTTAGCGTTTGTCCCGCCTTGTGGCAGAGTAAACTAAAAAAAGCAACTCGTCTTCATACATCAGAAACGTAATAACCTGGAAACTTCAAGTTATTGGCGGAGATTCCTTTAAATTTGTAGACAAGGTATAGGATGGGATATTACAAAATTACAATTCTATCGGTGTTCAAAGTAGGATTTGAAAATTAGATCTTTCACGATAACCGAAGCTGTTGCAAGAAATTTAAACTGTATGTTCTTAGATAACATTCGGGAGATCCGTGTTAAGGAAACTATTCATTTGATGAACTTAAGGTATGAACTTTGAGATGAAAAGGTTGTTAAGCCTATAGGCTACCTATGATTTGAGAAAGAAATCTGAAACCTTGGATATTGGTGTTTCTGAATAGTAAGATTTTTTAATTATATTTATTTGTCGATTATTATTACACAGACTACTACAGTCATCACAGAAATACAGTTTATCAGACAAGTTCAACGCACTCTCAACTACATAGGGCTGATGACGAAGGTGTCTCAACGTTTTACTTGGGCGTTAATCTCCTGCTCATGAACCACATGGTGACAGAAATTTTATGTGGAATCCGAACCACAAATACATTTAATTTCGAAAATCGTACATACATTAACTGGGAATCGGACCCGGTGCGCTTCTTGAAAACAGCTCGACGTAGGAAATGGCAATGTTTAAAAAAAATATAAGGTTGCAATAAGATAGATGGTTGTAATAAGACAGATAGAAACATGATAATAGTTGACATTAAACACTTACGTGGACACGATTTGTAGGTTTTCAAGAGCTACTTATCCATATTAATCAAAATTGTAACAGATCTGGTTTTATTACTTTTCTAGCGGTGCATATTTTTAAATAATTTAGGTAGCTAACATTTTAGTTGGGATATTGCCGTGTTGAAATAAAATTAAAATTCCAAACGTTTCGAGAGGAACCTTACCTCCTTTTTCAAAAGAATTAAAACAATACTAACGGACCCGTGCGAAATCTCTCGCATAATGGATTGTGTGCGTCCCCATGTGTACAGACTACCCGCTCGGTTTAGTGCTCTGCGGGCTATAGGCGACAGAGTTCTCGCAGGGGCTATCGTCTTGTTTATTTGTTTAAAGCACTCTAAACAATTAAATTATTTCCGTTGACTTTTCAAGAAATGCAAGATTTTTCCTGTACTATTGAGACGATTTGGAAGATTTTGGTACAAACCACACCTTCTAACTACCTCTGGTTTAGGAGCTTGAGTTTTGTGACACATACACCTTAGTCTTAGCGTATTATAATATTATAATAAGATGGCCAAAGAATGTGTATCAATGAGCTTACAAAAAACTTGACAATTCCTCTGTTCGTCACCAGGTAGCAGCCAGAATCTAGTGCATGGACTTTGGCTTCTTTATTTCTTCACCTATTTCAAATTGTACGGTTTCCTCTATGGCAACAGGGCCATGATTTGATCTCCTTTGTTCGTCACTGGAGGAGTTTCCATCTGTATTTTCCCCAAGGCTCGTATGACGTTTAGTACCGTACAGATACACTGCCCCTTTTGTTTGTGTTTCCTCATATCCATCCCTCTCCATCCCCCCATCCCCTTCCATGGCGTCCACTCTCTCTCTCTCCTCGGCAGACCGGATCGATTCTCGGTCAATGCACGTGAGATTTTCGAAGTGAAATGCCATGTCATGTGGTTTGGAATCCACGTGATAAGATGGTCCCGTGGCTTATGATCTCACGATTAAAGGTCACGTAAAACTACAATCTTCATTTCTCTTCATTCTTTGAGGAGTCTCAATTTTTTCACCTTTTCCTTCTTATTTTCTACTCCCCCCTCCGTTCTAATTAAATGGCGCGTTTTTATACCAAGATCCATACAGTAGCTTCTTTTGATGAACAGAGGAATTTCTCTAGCGTTTTTGTGAGCTCATTGACACACATTCTTTGGCCACATTGTTTTAATTCTATTGAAAAAGGAAGCAAGGTTCCTCTCGAAACATAAGAATTTTAATTTTATTTTCACATGACTATCCCAAAAGTATGAATAACATTAATAGTATTCCGGGCCGTGAAAGGCTTAATCTACACATTTTAGAAATAGTTTTGAACCTAACCTTTTTATAAATTTAAATATCACACAGACTTACAACTTCATTTTCTATTGATTTCATTTGCTGCCGAATGTCATAATGTGACTGAAACTCGTACTACCCTACCAAGGAATTGTTACCGCTAGCTGTGAAGCACAGCTGTAGTGTATACATTACGTCATCTTGCCTCGTTATGGCTGCAGCGAGCGGTTCCGGGGCAAGAGGGGAACGCATGTACAGTCATACAATGAGAACACACCGCACAGCCCACGAGCCACCATGGATCATGCACACAAGTGACCCGCGATGAGGTTTTGCTGGCGGCAACTGCACGTCTATCACAGGCGTGTGGCTAGGCGGAGCGCATTAGTTCCGATTTCCACCACCAGTAACAATTCGCTGGTAGGGTAGTACATTGAATTACATGAATAATAATATTATTGACTTAAGGTATATACGTTACTAGCAGTAGTGCCCGGCATCGCCCGGTGGATTCATTTGTTTTACAGAACTGTAGTGCTCAAGGATAAGGATCTGAAAGTAAATTTGAAAGCACCAACGCCTATTGCAGCTGATAACCTCAGTATATTGCACCAACACCATCGCCCTTATACAGAGGCATACTATGATAACTGTTTTAAGGGGCCTAAGAAATCTTTTTGCACTAATTACTCCCCATGACTGCAATTTATAAGCAGCTCGCAATTCTGTACCAGAGCATTGGTAGGGGCGACGTGATGCAGCCCGCATTACATGGCAACAATAGACTTCGGTATTATTGAAGCCGTTCTGGAGCGCTTGTTCTTCCGACTTACTGAACAGAAAGCAAACTTTAAGGTTATCTGAGAGGTGTAGTCTATTGCTACATAGCCTAAACTATTCCTCTTGAATCATGCTATCATATACAAAAAAAATGTTTCGAATCCGACTGGTAGTTCCAGAGATTAGCGCGTTTAAACACATGAACAAACACACAAACTCTTCAGCTTCATTATATTAGTATAGATATATATATTTCACCACAGATGGCCACAGAAGCTACGGGATTACATCCCCGCAGGAAGGAGACCACCAGGGAGACCAAGGAAGCGGTGGAGTGATGGACTCCATGAAGATCTGCAACAGGCAGCGATAAGTGTGAATAGTTGGCGGATGGCAGCTATGGATAGGAGACGATGAAGAGGAAACTTGTAGTAGCGCGCAGTCCGCTGGGCCTGATCGCGTAGAAAAAGAAGAAGAAGAAGGTATATTTTCGCTATCTATTTCACATAATATCTCACCTTTTCATACGCTTCGGTGACATACAGCTAATACGCCCACAAATTCAGCAGAGCAATTGTGCGGTAAGATCAATAGCATGTGTTTTGGGTACGCAATCAATCAAGAAGCTGTCAATAAAATGATTTATAGAGCCAAGCCATATATAGGCTTCTTCATCTCGATAAAAGTAGGAACCTGTCAGATATAATATTAGGAGCCATCACGTGTTAACATATTTCAAATATTTGAAAAGCTATTCCTTCCATCATCCATCCATCAATGAAGGGGATTAACAGAAATAACAAAAGCCAGAAAGTAGAAATCACATGCAAGGTATGTTAATCATCCGCACATCGCTTATGTAAACGCCAAAATACTTCAGAAGCAATACATTTCAGTGAAGGTTTCATTACACTGAAGTTGACTTAAAAGTGTTTGCGAGGGAGTGACAGATTGATGTTTGCGGTTTGAAAGCCCACATTTCTGTTCTGCTCTTCACTCATGTTAGGAGGGCAAGTCAAACTAGTTGTTGTTGATTCTTTAGGGGCTCCGCACTTGGGTGTGTGTAGAATTTGTCTGATAACATGTGTCACTGTGATGGCTGTAAACAGTGCTTGATTTGTAAATAAAGAGGTTCCGGAACTGTGGGCAACCGGGTGATGGTGGGAATTTATGGAATATTGAAATATAGAGTTCTAAAAACGATATTTTTACGCTTTTCTGAACACCTTTAAAATTTGTCAGTGGACAAAATAGCAATCTAATTTTGAATTATATTTTAAATTAAATTGAGACTGCCGTAGCAGCATTTTCTTACCATAGCCGTTGGCCTATATACAATTTTTATATAGGCCAACTAGGCTACCATTCAAACAATGTATTTCAATTATTATTTTTTAGTCGTTTACCCTCCAGGTTGGTGGAACCCACGGTTTCAGCGAGGGAACTCACCACTACCGCCCCTACGGGCAGTATCCTAGAGCTGGGAATATCGAATCGGAAGGGATACAACTGGTGAGGTGGGATTGGCCCCTCGCCCAGGCGGACTCACCTGGAAAGCGAACAGGGGCCTCATGAGGGAAGGTAAGGGATGGTTAGGATGGATAGGCAAGGAAAGGGGAAGGAGGCGGCCGTGGCCTTGAAGAAGGTACCATCCCGGCATTTGCCCGAAGACGAAGTGGGAAACCACGGAAAATCACTTCGAGGATGGCTGAAGGGGAATCGAACCCCCTCTACTCATTTGGGCCACCCGAGGATGAGTAGACCCCGTTCCAGTCCTCGTACCACTTTACAAATTTCGTGGCAGAATCGGGAATCGAACCCAGGACCTCCGGGGCGGCAGCTAACCATGCTGACCGCTACGCTACGGAGGCGACTCTTTTCTTACGTAATTAAAAAAATTCAAAACATTCGGTTTGAAAATACACACATGTTCACCAACAATCTTTTATTTCTTGTTTTATTATTTTGTCTTTACAGTTTTCTGAAATAATTATTTACTATAAAAGGTACTGTACATAAACAAGTTTTACCTCACAGTTCATAAAATTATCCAAAGTTTAGAAGAGTTTTCGTTGAATGTGCAGCCTCTCTCTCCCATCTTGCTGTTAGTATCCAGAGTGAGGGGCAGATGACCTCGTAGTTCCACCCCTTAACACAACAATAACTAAGTATCCAGAGCGGAGTGCCATCCCCGAATCAGCTAAGATTCCACGTAGTTTGAAGTGTCAAAACGAGTGAGTGGTGGGCCATTCAGCTTCAGGATGAAGTAGTGAAGAGACAGTTTGTGTTAACAAGGACGCAAAGAGGTTTGGGTACGGCGTACCGGGGCGTACCGTCACAAATCTAGCCCTGGCTGTAATAGTGGGTGTATTTATAATTGGAGTAGGATTTGGGTGGAAAACGACCGTGACCTTAGGTTAGGCACCATCCCGGCATTTGCCTGGAATAGAAGTGGAGAAACCACGGAATACCACTTGCAGGATGGTTGAGGTAGGAATTGAACCCACTTCTTCTGCTTCACGAGGCTCAGTAAACCCCGTTCCAGTCCTCAGACCATAAATAAAATATTTGGCACAGCTAGGATTCGAACTCTGATCTTCCCAGAGACATGTAGGAATGTTAGTCACTAGCCCACGAGGTAAACAAAGGCAACTCAGCATTTTGATGTTGGTTAAGAGTGTATTTAACTCCGAAGAGAAAGGTTGGTATTTTTAAAATAAATACTCGGGCAAGTTTAATTTGCAGAATACACTAAAGGAGTATGCGGCAGATGACCTTCCTGTCCCCGCCCCCCTCCGCCTAAAACAACAATAACTAACTACAGTATAACATAAATAAGTTTGATTGGTCTTGTCCATGAGAGAGACCCTTGCAGCTAGTCCTGCACGTGTCTGTATGACATGTCACGAGCTTTATTCTGTGATGTCATTCACTCGTAAGAATGCTCTTGGTGTTCCTCTACAACCAAAGATGGACACCACTAAGCCAATGAATCAGCAGGCGGGCTTGTTTAAAAATGTTACAAGTTGACAGTCCTTTGTAACTCTTGAAAGGCCCGCAGCTTTCATGTAATGACACAGGCTTTACTACTGTCTTTCAATGGGATTGCTACTGACAGTACTAATGGCATACGCAACCATTCGACCAGTGAGGGAAGGAAAGTAGACATGGGGTTCCAACAAACAGGTCGATAGTTTTGTGCATTTACTGTAATTTGCATGCATTTTGCCCATTCCAAAGAAAAACTCGGCAAATTCATTTTTTTTTGTGGTGTCCGTTACGGGTTTCACTTAGCTAACTTGCCTGAGACTGGTCACGTGTCCCCCATAAACTACAGGCCATGAGTTGGATGGTAATCGTCCTTGCATACAAGCGGTCCTCTGGGGCTCGATCAAAATGTCATTTTTAGCCTATTTTCAATTTTGAATAAATAGGCTTATGAGATCACCGTCCGTGTGTGTGTGCGTGTGTGTGTGTGTGAGGTGTGTGTGTGTGTGTCCCCTCCTAATAACTTCTAAACGGATGGAGCGATTTCAATAAAAAGCGGTAAGTTCATAGCACTATTCCGGACGACCCCGACCGTGCCCTTCAAATTTTGTTACGTCTCTCCAATCCAACATGGCGGCTGTGCTAAATATTTCACCAGCATTAAATATCTCCGAAACTATTCCCGATATCACCCTGGAATTCTTTACGGTGATAAAGGGAACTACTAGAAGTTTACCTATGTGACTTTTGGAAAACTGGTAACTACAAAACCAACATGGCGGCCACGCGAATTTGCGACTTTTAAATAAACGTTTCTCGCGATTTAACCAACCAAACGGAATAAAACATGGTACAGTATATGTTTATACACATTATAATGCACCGACATCTAACTTCGTTCAATTGTTTACATAACCACAAGATGGCGGATGTGCGAAATATTACACCGGCAGTCTACATCTCTGAAACTATTAGCGGCATCACCCTGACATTTTGTACGGAGATAAAGGGTACTACTGGAAATTCATCTATAAGACTTTCAAAAACCGGTTAACTACAAAACGAACATGGCGGCCAAGCGAATTTGAAAATTTTAAATAGACTTTTCTAGCGATTTATTGTTCCAAACGCAATTAAATCTGGTACAGGAAATGTTTATGCACATTGTAATGCACTGTTATCTAATTTACTTCAATTGTTTACATAACCTGAAAATGGAGGCTGTGCGAATTTTAAAATTAAGTTTTTTTTCTTGTGTCGTAAGTTAATCATGCGATCGAAGTGAAAGTTTGAATAATGAACGTACGCAATAATTTTTCTTTAATGGTACATGACTCTATGGCCTATACATTTAACAATCCAACATGGTGACCATACGAAATATTTAGACGGATCTGAATATCTACGAATCTATTATAGCAATCAAACTATTTTTTTATGTTCATAGGGGCTATGAACTTAAGTTCTCCTATAGGACTTTAAATAACCTGGTGATCAAAAAAGTTTACATGGCGGCGACGCGAAGTATAAATATTCACATGGACGTTTCTCGCAATTTAACCATCCGAGTGCAGTGAAACTTGGTACAGTAAATCCTTATACGAATGTTAATCCACTGGCATCGAATTTATTTCAATTGTTTCCATAACCACAAGATGGCAGCTGTGCGAAATTTTAAAATCTCCTTGTTACTTCTTGTGTCCTAATCATGCGATTGAAATTTGAATGCTACACGTACACAATAATCTTCATATAACAGTACATAACTCTAGGACCTACATATATAAAATCAAACATGGTGACCATCCAAAATATTTAGTCGGTTCTCAATATCTACGAATCTATTACAGCAATCAAACTGAAATTTTGTATGTTCATAGTAGCAGTTAACATAAGTAGGATATATGAAAATAGGCTGTATAGTTCTTCACGGAACTACTTGTTTATATTCCTAGCAGACCCGACTAAAGGGAGCTCAGGGGCCCAGGCGTCCGGAAGAGCCCAGTCTACTAACAAACTAAGGAGGGGACAATTTGCTGTTTCTAATTTTCGTTCTATGTAAAATGTATAGCCTAATATACATGAAAATATTCTTAAGTTCTTATTGTAAAAGATCCAGGATGTTAAATCATAGTTTTTAAATGTCTTTATACAATTTCGAGTGTTATTCTCTTCAGCTGTTAAGGGGAGATGTAGGCATAAAACACAAATTAATCCTAAGTACTCGTAACTTTAACAATTATGTTCTTATATACCTTACACATAGAGCACCTGTTTAAAATGAATTGGACAGTTGTGGTGAGGTATTTGAGGATTCTTGGATTATTATTTGTGGAGATATAAGGCTATTGTTTTTTTCTACTCTTGTATTTTCGGTACACATTTTGTCGTTATCCAGGCACTTCCATGTTTAAAACTAATCTACTGTACCCAATCGGGATTAGTGTTGAAAGCTTTACGTGCAGTAACTTATGGATAAGCATTTTAAATAATTTTCTTTGTTTTTTAATTATGTGGTTACCTTTTTTAACAAGTAGTTCAGTGAAGAACTATACAGCCTATTTTGATATACCCTATTTATATTAATTGCCTCTATCAACATATAAAATGTCAGTTTAATTGCTATAATAGATTCGTAGATATTGAGAACCGTCTTAATATTTCGGATGGTCGCCGTGTTGGAATTTTATATATGTAGGACTTAGAGTTATGTACTATTACCAGTCAAAAGACTGAAAAATCAACAGCAACAATAACAACTATACTGTCGGATTATTTCAATAATGTCATGGTTTTGACGTCATGTTGAGTTGGGGATTTTGCTTCAGAAGTTTGTAACAGACACCATGTACCAGTGTTCTTGATGTAATTGCAATATTTTCGTAAACTGGCACAACGAAACTTGTAGTCTCATGTTGCTAAGAAAAAAGATACAGTCAGTCTGAGAGACTAGACTTTATATCATTTCAAATGACGCGTGCTACAAATGCTACACACGTTAGAAAGGACTCTTTGCACTCTGCTGCATGACGTCACGCACTCGCCGTCTCCGTATCGCATAACGCCAGACCCCAGGAGTAAACTCCGACTCAACATACTCCATTACCCTTTAACTTAGGCTTCCCGCGCGGGGGCTGCATGTAGTCACGCACTCGCCGTCTCCGTTCGCATAAAGCCAGACCCCAGGAGTTAACTCAGACTCTGTGCATATGCACTGAACAACATGATGACGTCATACACGCCGTAACCGTGACGCATAACGGTAGACCTAAGCATAACGATGAAGTCAGCAAGATCATTTGAAATGATAAAGCGATAGAGTAGTTTCGTTTTAATGAAATGATAAAGAATATTTTCCAGCACTGTAAGCCAATTGAAGTAAAAACCGAAAAAGTACAGATTTCTAGTTCGGCCATTGTTGAGCGATATTAGGCCTCATCATTTGCTGAGGAATGTCGTAGTCACCCAGCAAGGAAATACGATTAAAGAAGGCTTTTCTGTCGGTCAACACAAATTGTGCCAGCAGGAAAACAAGTATTTATGTACCCTAACCTGAAAGAAATATCTCAGAGATATTGGGAAACTTTTGTTGACCAACAGAAAATCTTTCTTTTTTAGAACTAGGCAACACTGAAAGATTGCTTCTAATAGCTCAACAAAGAAATACGATATGCTTCATGGGTACAAAATGTGGTCTACATATAATATTACACAAACAAAATGAAAGCATTTAAATCCTTGTTTTTCTGTGTAATAGTTGTATGTATATTTCTTTCCTTGGTCAAGTAGCTTATTCCCTTTCTGAGATGGGCTTGAGAATTCTAGCTGAGAAAGAGGTGCCTGTGGGTTGTTGGCTGCAATGGGGGATCTTGGATGTGAGGCAGATCGGCAGCTAGGGGCCATTACTAAATTTGTTAATTAGTGCATGCCTGTCGGTTGGCAGAGGCAAACTAGGCAGTCGTTAATCCTTTATTGTGCGTTGTTATCAAGACAGTAGTTGTTGATCTTCTGTGTTCCTTGGCGATTAACCGATTAATTCTAGTGATGTAAAAATAATATATTTCGAGCCTTGTTTGCTGGAGTAAAGAAACCTGGAAGAGTTTTAATTCTGTAAAGGAAGATACCGAGAATATTAGTAGAATTTAAACTCAGAATGAGCTTCGGTCTTCGCACGATATTGCATTTCCCAATATGGCTGACTTTAGCTTGCTACTGTACAGTCGAAGTAAGGTGCAGGAGAGTTCGGATCACAACTGGGAAAACGTTGAGAGATAAATTATGGCCAAAGCTGTGTATTTGTCATGTAAATGTCTCTTTCTCAGCGTGCTTATACGTTTTAATATTTTATCGCTTGTTTTGTTCCAACTCTAATTCTCCTCTTGTCCTGTTGTAGACACAATAATGTTCTCATGGTTTATATTAGAATCTCTCTTTTCGCAGCTAGTATCGGTAGTTTAGTCTTCCTGGCCTTCTACCTCTCTCAGAAAGGATGACTCGTTGTTATTCTTTTGAGTGGATAGACCAGGCGTTCTCAATCTCATGCTCTTTAAGTGAATTTCGTGCTCTCGTAATACGAGCCAATTAGTGCTCGCGAGCACAAACTCCCCTGAGATCTATTCTTCAATTCAAATTCTGTTGCACGAACCAGAATAATTGTGTTCTCATTGCATATTTGACAATCATAAATGTCATCAATTTGTAAAATAGTATTCTTTTGTACGATAAATATATTTGGACATCCCTGTTTTATGAGTAAAAGGAAAGTGGCTTATTCGACCCCGTGGTGTTGGGGTAGCGCGCCTGCCTCTCACCCGGAGGCCCCAGGTTCGATCCCCGGCTCCGTCAGGGATTTTAAAACTGACGTGAGGGTTGGAACGGGGTGCATTCAGCCTCGTGAGGACAATTGAGTAGCTGTCTGACAGTGAGACAGCGCCCCGATCACGAATACCAAGATTAACGGCCGAGGGGACCCGACGTGCTGATCACGCATCACCCCAATATCTGCAGGCCAAATGGCTGGGCAGCGGTCGCTTGGTCGGCCTTAGCCCGTCATGGGCTGGATAGTGCCTGGGGTTGTTTTTTTTTGACTGTCCACAGACAAATGTATCTTATCTGCATGAGTCTTGCACGTAGTTGCAGCATACAGATGAGTTGTACAACCCTAGCTATTTCAGCACTTGTGAGGGTGATAGAGCTAGGAGAAGGAAAGAGAGGGGCTTGTTTGTTGTACTATTATTCGGCCTATGGTACTCACAGTCTCAATAAGGTTGAGAACTCCTGGGATAGAATCATCTTGGTCAGACGCCCCGTGAAGTTGAGTGTGTGTTAAACTTTTCAGATAAGCTGTATTCCTGTGATGACTGTGGTAGTGTGTGTAATTGTATTAAGGACAGGGATGGTCCATGCACCCCAGGACTTAAAATAAAATACTATCCAGGTATTTACCTGGAAGAAGTGTGACAAAACCTGGGGCAAAACTACACTCACGGTAGCTGCGGTCAGCGCCAGTTTTCGAACCTCCAATCTCCGTACCTGCTAAAACTACACTCGCGGCCGTGGTGCACGATTTAACAAGCACGGCTTCGTCACAGGTTTGAAAGGGTGAGGCAAGGCCCGTGTAAAGGTTGGCTCTTACAGCCTCATACATGTGATCCTCGATCTAAAAAGAGGTATTCATTTTAGCCCGAGTAAGTGTTTCAGTGAACAGTAGAGTATCTTATCTACTTTTCAATGTTTGATAAAAATGTTATTGGTTTTACGTCCCTGTTAACTACTGTGGCTTTTAGAGACGCCGGGATGCCAGAATTTTGCCCCGAAGGGGATCTTTAACATGCCAGTAAATCTACTGACACGGCTCCCTCGCATTTGTGCACCCTCAAATGCCAGCTGACTGCGCCAGGATACGAACCTGCAACCTAGGGCCCAGCAAGCGAGAACGTTACCGCTGAACCACGCAGCCAGTCCATCAATGTTTGACTTCAGTATTAATTTGAGTTATTTAATTAAATTGTAGGCGGCTTCGGTGGCATATTTGGTAGCATGCTGAGTTTCTATTCCCAAGATCGCGGGTTCAAACCCGGCCAAAGACGTCGAATTTTTAAGAGCATTAAAAATCCCTCAGTAAGCCTTCCTTCGGACGGGAGGCAAAGCTGGCGGTCATAGATTTATGGCACGTTAACGAACCTTCCACTAATTACTCTTGTGTGAAGCTAAATTATATAGGTTAAGAATGTAAACAAGGCTTTTATTAGGTTCCTACGTTCGTTGCCAGGAGCCGACTGCGGTGGCGTCTAGTAGCTAAGTTCTGAACTAGTAGTCGTTGACGGTGGCGTTTGGCGGCAAAATTAGGAACTACTTGAAAAATTCAAAGTCTGCAGTCCTCACTTGAATTAAAAAACAGATAACACACACTAATACAGTCATTACAATTAACACCGGTTATCAGACAGATTCTGCACACACCCAATGTATATGGGGCTACATGGCCGCGTTGTCGCAGCCCTTAATCTGAGGATCCAACCAACCTAATTAAATTGTATTTTCGAATTTCATAACAATATGTAAATAATAGGTTAAATAAGTGTTTTGACATGAAAAGTTTTGGAATAGGAATGGGTGTATCTTTGAAGAATAGTACAAATGTGTTGTTTGTTTAAAAGCTATTTTATTCAGACATCATCCAGTGAAAAGAAAGAGAACGATGTCATGAAAATTGTTTGTTCAACCAATAATCTTGAGGTGTCCGGGCGCGGCTAGCACGGCGCCGGGAGCAGCGATGGCCACTTGTGCTGGGGCTGCAGCTATCAACCCAGGGGCGACGATGGGGCCAGCCCAAGGGGCTCCAACACCAATGAGACCTGGGTAGGCGTAGGCCACAGCCACCAGAGCGAGGAATACAAACTGTAACAGAAGAAGAAAAACGTTAGATAATGCTCAATATAACCCGTCTAATACGTTTCTTAACACTTTTTAAATGGTTCATCAAAACACGTTTCTCAATTTCAATCGCACATATGTACAGTAATACTATCTGAAGAGTAATGTAAGGGGGCGTGGTGGCACAGCGGTCAAACTGTATGCCTCTCACCACGGCGGACCGGGTTTGATTCCCGGTCAATGCTTGTGAGATTTTCGAAGTGAAATGCCATATCCTGTGGTTCGGATTCCACATAAAAAGGAGGTCCCGTGGCTTATGATCGCGAGATTAACAGTCACGTTAAACTACAAGCTTCCTTTCCTTTGAAGAGTAATGTGTCTTGCTGATTTTGAAGTCGCTGTTGAGGAGCTGCGTTTTATGATCGAGAATGGATAGTTATTGTTGACTTCAACACTGAATTTATAGATGACATTGCGTCACTGCATACTATTTGGTAATCCTTCAATCTTTCAGGCCATATGTTCAATGTATCTTTGTTCGTTATTTAATAAGGATCCAACAAACCTCATCATTGTACTTCGGCAGAATGAATTCATTTTGAATAAAATGCAAATATTTGTCATGCCTTATTTTATGTCCTTGGGCACTTACCCCGTCCCTGCCCCTGATACAGTTACACACACTACTTAAGTCATTACATATATGAGACAAATTCAAAACACACCCAACTACACTGGACTGATTACTAAGAAGTCCCATGTTCCTAAAATAATTCGCAGGAACAAAAACAGAAAGTTGCGATTTTGAGGAATTCCGAATCACCTTTCCGTCTAGTGACATCCACACAAATGTTGTTCTAAATTTTCAAAACTTATTTAACATTTCATCTAAAATTTCACTGATAGCCAATAACAAGTAATAATATAGTTATGATCCTCTATTTCGACAATATACCACAAAGCCTGTTATCGCTAAGAGGGAAAGGAACAACACCGTCGAAGAATGAAACAATAATGAACCAATATTAAGACTCAAAAGAAGCAGTTAATATGACGTGATACTGTGTTTGAAACGAAACAATAATATTAATATTAGAAATAGTAATAATGATAATAATAATAATAATAATCATGTTAATAATAATAATAATAATAGTTATGCACTCACCAGCTTGTACATGGTTGATGGGTGCTTGTGTTTTACTACAGGGTACACTGATGCTCTGTCAGCAATCGCCCTCGCTTTTTATACTCCCTGGAAGTGGATAGAACAAGCATTGTGGCTGATGAAACATCTCGCCTAGATTGCTGAACTCTATTTCTAGAATGTTAACTACTTCCTACTAGACGCGCATGAAGGATATTTATGTTTGACAAGGCTAACATTATCCTCTGAAGGCCTAGCAAACCGAGGACTGTCCATAAAATTGATGAAGAGACGTGATATTTACAAGTAAAGAGAGTCGAAAGAACTTCTGATTTAACAATAATAGACAAAAAGGAAACCTATTTTTGTGTGTTTTCATGCTAGAATCGAGTCTATATAAAATATTGAGCTGTTACGACGGTCAACACGAAAACGGGAGCTAACAATCTTCCAAGGATTATATTAATATAATCAACCTGACAAATACAGGAATTACACATTTGTCTATTTTTTTTAAATTTAATTATTAACTTATTAACTTATTTATTTATTTATTTATTTGAGCTGAAAAGACAGTTAACATGATTTTGGGCACTGCTGAATAGGACTCGAGTAAAGTTGTTATTACATCGTGGATTGTAGGGGCCTGGGACATCTTGATCTTCAGCGCTCCCATTGTTACACGAGAAAATAGGAATAGTCGACGCTTATACTGTATGTCCAAATAAACTTGATTGGCAACTGAGTTTTCCTGTACAAGATTAAGGTCACCACCTTCAGCCAATTCAATTCCCACTAACTTTGACAATAGTGAAATGGAGCGTCTCTTGTCGATCGGTAGACAAAACCAATTTAACACTTGTGGTTCATGTTCTTGGTCATGATCATGTTCTTGTTCTTGTTCTTGTTCATGTTCTTGTTCGTAATCTTGTTCTTGTTCAAGATTATGTTCATGTTCTTGTTCTTGTTCATTTTATTGTTCATGTTCATGTTCTTGATTTGGTTCATGTTCTTGTTCTTGTTCCTGTTCATGTTCATGTTTTCATGTTCTTGTTCATGTTCATGTTCTTGTTCATGTTCATGTTCATTTTATTGTTTATGTTCATGTTCTTGTTCTTGTTAATGTTCATGTTCATTTTATTGTTTATGTACATGTTCTTGTTCTTGTTCATGTTCATGTTCATGTTCTTGTTCTTGTTCTTGTTCTTGTTCTTGTTCTTGTTCTTGGTCTTGTTCATGTCCATGTTCATGTTCATGTTCATGTTTTCTTGTTCTTGTTCTTGTTCATGTTCATGTTCATGTTCATGTTCATGTTCATGTTCATGTTCATGTTCATGTTCATGTTCATGTTCATGTTCTTGTTCTTGTTCTTGTTCTTGTTTTGTTCTTGTTCTTGTTCTTGTTCTTGTTCATGTTTTCATGTTCTTGTTCATGTTCATGTTCATGTTCTTTTACTTGTACTTGTACATGTTCTTGTTCTTGTTCTTGTTTTGTTCTTGTTCTTGTTCATGTCCATGTTTATGTTTATGTTTATGTTCATGTCCATGTTCATGTGCATGTTCATGTTCTTGTTCTTGTTCTTGTTCATGTTCAAGATCATGTTCTTTTACTTGTACTTGTTCATGTTCATGTTCTTGTTCATGTTCTTGTTGAGTAAGTTTGTTATTACATCGTGAATTGTAGGGGCCTGGGCCATCTTGGTCTTCAGCGCCCACATTGTTTCACGAGAAAATAGGAATACCCTTATATGTCCAAATAAACTTGATTGGCAACTGAGTTTTCCTGTCCGCCTCTTAAAACAACTACAGTATAACTAACTTGATTTTCCTGTAAAAGATTCAATGAATATTGGATCAACCATTGTAGTAACAATCCCAAACACAAAGACAAAATCTGCACGAACCTATACGGTAACGAGAACATACTATGAAATATGCATGAAATTTAGGAATATACGTCCAGAAGTTTTCAACACCATCCTTCTAGCCATTACCGACATGGATTGTATTTTACCTGCTCACAATATCTCTGAAACTATATAAGCAATCAAACTGAATTTTTGTTATGGTACATATAGGATATACGTGACTTGCCAAATCCTGAAAAACGCAAAATCAACATTGCAACCAAGTGATTTTCAAATGTTTCAAATTATTTTTCTAGTGATTTAATTAGAGCAGTGATGCTAAGAGCAGCCAATCTTTATTCATAGCTTCGATTAAAGACTCTTGTCTAGTGTTCAATCCGAGGATTGGTTTGCAGCGAATCTCCACTCTTCGCACCTTTCCGCTTTCCTCTTCATTTCTCCGTGGGTCTTGCATCCCACATATTCCATAATTTGGTAAAATTAAAGACATCTCTTCAAAAATTCAAAATGATGACAGTTCGAAATTTTAAAACCTTCTTTTTTCATTCTAGGTACCATATTCAAACGATTGACGAGTAGATTCGTATGATAGGTTATTATGATAATCAGAATCTAATGGCACTAAATTCTGTTGCTTACTTTTCGTAAATCAGAGAAGCCGTGCATTTGACTTTACTTGAACTAAACCCCCATGATGCGTTACAGAAAGATACCATCTTGCTGGAGGAGCTTTATTTACCTACACTGATATTTATATATTGTAGTTCATACTTTTTCAATGCAATGATGTCGGTGGAGACATAGATCGTGTATAGAAAGCTATTTAGTATACATCTCATGGAAAATCCTTTTAATAGCCGTAGAGTTTTTAATAGAAATGACCAGTAGGATATATTAAAATAGGCTGTTCAATTCTTCACGGAAATACTTGTTAGTTCTGGGTACGTATCGTGGTGTCTTGATTACTTCAAATGGGTAGGGGGATGAATCGCAATGAATGGACGGCACAATGAGCATCTTAAATTAGAGGACATCACAACCTGGTGTTACTAAAGAGCATAGGGTATCCAGAGCATGATCAGCAACTAGAATCGTTAACAACAATAACAAAGTGGTGGACTGACAAACTAACATCAGGCCAATATCAGAAGGTAACCGTACGAATATGAAGATTAATAATAATAATAATAATAATATCGTATGGCCTCGGGTGCCGGGTGCAAGCTTTGTTATTTGATAACCAAAGAGTAGCTTGCATGTCGAATTTCATTATTCCTTGAAGCACTATGAAAGTCAAGAAGGTTAGATATCTAAGCTCCTTGAACACTATAGCGCTTTCTAGTAGAGAAATGAGGAACTTTGTGTTGGCGGAAACTCCCGAGATTAATTTTGCCATTATCAACACGGCCTACTGAATTCAAATGGGTTCTTTGACATGCCAACATCGTATGACATGGTGTCGTAACTTTGCCGCCTTTCAAAAATCACTTACCACGGCCAGGAGCGAACCTTCAAGCTTGGGGTTAGTAGACCGACACGTTGACCACTCAACCAATTCAATATGCATACATTTATGGTTAGTTGGTTCCTTAGTTTAGGGGTTGCGACAACGCGGTCATGTAGCCCCGTGTACTTTGGGTGTGTGTAGAATCTGTCTGATATCTGGCGTTACATGTGATGGCTGTATTAGTGTGTGTATCAGTTTTTATTTCAAGTGAGGACTGCAACTTTGAATTTTTCAAATAGTTCCTACTTTTGCCGCCAAGCGCCACCGTCAACGACTACTAGGCCTAGTTCAGAACTAGACTACTAGACGCCACCACAGTCGGCTCTTGGCAACGAACGTAGAAACCTAAGAGCGTTGTTTACATTCCTAACCTATACAATTTAGCTTCACACAGGTGCAATTAGTGGAAGGTCCTTTAACATGCCATAAATCTATGACATGGGCCCGACGGCTTTACTTCCCCTCCGAAGGAAGGCACACTGAGGAATTTTTAACGCTCTTAAAAATCCGACGGCTTCAGCCGGGTTTGAACCCGCTAACTTGGGCACAGAAGCTCAGCATGCTACCAACTACGCCACCGAAGCCGCTGCATATATTTATCAATCTTCAATCAACGCGGATATTATTAAGGAACTTGACATATTAACAACTTTGTTTCTTGACTACTTACCAACGCCAGTGTGGAAGGTCATGGGAACTAGTTTCCTCAACCATTCAACCATTCCATGTATGATTGCAGACTGTCAGAGTGTGGTATATCCAATAGGTTAGTATAAATGGGTTATATTCTGTTTCATACTCACGTGTCTGTTGTGCCCCTATGTGCCTTCCACTTCCCTTGTGAATTATGATCATTCTCGATGTACCATTTGTTAACCTATTTTCAATTTTGAAAAAAAAAAAAAGGCTTATGAGATCACCTTTTGTCCGTGTGTCTGTCTGTGTGTGCGTGTGTGTGTGTGTGAGAGATGGCGTGTGTCCCCCATAATAACTTCTAAACGGCTGGAGCGATTCCAATGAAACTCGGCAAGTTCATAGCACTATTCTGTATGACCCCGGCCGTGCCCTTTAAATTTTGTTACGTCTCACCAATACAACATGGCGGCTGTGCGAAATATTTCACCAGCATTCAATATCTCCGAAACTATTACCGATATCACCCTGGAATATTTCACGGTGATAAGGGGAACTACCAGAAGTTCACCTATGTGACTTTTGAAAACCTGGTAACTACAAACGAACATGGCGGCCAAGCCCAGTTGCGACATTTAACTAGACGTTTCTTCCGATTTCCCCTGCCAAACGCAATAAAACTTGGTACAATACAGTATATGCTTATACACACTGTAATGTACCGACATCTAACTTCGTTCAATTGTTTAAATTACCTCAAGATGGCGGCTGTGCGAAATATTTCACCGCATTCTATATCTCGGAAACTATTAGCGGTATCATCCTGAAAGTTTGTACGGAAATAAAGGGCACTACTGGAAGTTCGTCTATAAGACTTTCAAAAACCGGTTAACTACAAAACGAATATGGCAGCCAAGCGAAGTTGAAAAATTTTAAATACACCTTTCTCACGATTTAATGATTAAAACGCAATGAAACATGGTACAGGAAATATTTATACACATTGTAATGCACTGGTATCTAATTTAGTTCAATTGTTTACATAACCTCAAGATGGCAGTAGTGGGAATTTTAAAATTAAGTTTTTATTTCATGTGTCTTAATCATGCGATTAAAGTGAAAGTTTGAATAATGAACCTACGCAATAATTTTCCTTTAATGGTACATGACCCTATGGCCTATACCTATAACAATCCAACATGACGACCTTCTGAAATATTTAGATGGATCTCAATATCTACGAATCTATTACAGCAATAAAACTGAATTTTTTAATGTTCATAGGGGCTATGAACTTAAATTCACCTTTAGGACTTTCAATAACCTGGTGATCACAAATCCAACATAAATATTCACATGGTCGTTTCTCGCAAATTAACCATCCGAGTGCAGTAACACTTGGTACAGTAAATTCTTATACAAATGTTAATCCACTGGCATCTAATTTTTTCAATTGTTCCCATAACCACAAGATAGCAGCTGTGCGAAATTTTAAAATTTCGTTTTTACTTCTTGTGTCCTATTCATGCGATTAAAGTTTGAATACTACACGTACACAATAATCTTCATGTAACAGTACATAACTCTAAGACCTACATATATAAAACCCAACATGGCGACCATCCGCAATATTTAGTCGGTTCTCAACAACTACGAATCTATTACAGCAATCAAGCTGATTTTCTGAATGTTGATAGAGGCAATTAACATAAGTAGGATAAATGAAAATAGGCGGTATAGTTCTTCACGGAACTACTTGTTAACGCCATAAGGGTTAAAGTGACTACAATAACACAAAAAGAAATTGCTTTACTGATTTTCGGCTCGATGCAACAATAAGGATAGAAGGAGATTTCTGAAAATAACACAATCCGTAAAATTATCTCATTTTATTAAAATATTTAAAGGTTGACAGAAGTAATGCTAAAAATAGCATTATGGGTGCATGACGGATCATACATTATATACACAAATTTACAGATTCACCAACACATGAACACTAGGCAATTGAAACAAAAGTCAGATTATTAGTCCTGTTGACTTCGCTCAAATGAATTATTTACAATTGTAGGTCTGTCAGTGCAAATTGAATTGTCCATCCTGATTCCCTAACATTTAAGTATTCACACGTTGAAATGAAATATTATCACTCTATGAAAAAAATCACTGTTTTTGTTTTCAAATAGTAGCAGAAAATTAACTAACAATTTTTCCAGGAATCAGTATCTCAAAATTGGTTCAAATATAAAGTCATAACAATGAATATAACACAATATTAATTACATGGACATTCGAGCATGGATTCGAAGAACTTCGATAAACAGAAAAATATTTATTGTACCACCTGTTCTCGATCGAAAATTATTCTGAGCTCTTGACTCAATTAGCAATATTATGGTCAAACATGTATTAATAACAAAATATCAATTCTATTTAACTATGGATTTAACCATTCAATTATTTAAATATCACTTGAAAATATTATTCAGAAAATTTATCACTAAAATAACATTATTTGCTATTATCAAAATTACAATTCTTTGACAGAATGTCAAAATGTTAATCATCTCATTAATTTACATAAGGTTTATATTTTTAACTGGATCACAAATATCCTCTAAATTGTAATGGATGTTAAGAAATAACAGTTTTAAATCATTTACAGCATCGGCCCGTTCGATTTAAATGTGTCAAAAATCGCATGATCATAATTAGCATCTAGACAACGGTGAAGTCTTCTCATAATGAAAGGTAAATTCTAATCACAAAATTCCGGGTCAACAATTACTAGGAAATATTTATAGAACACGTGGGTAAACTGTGAACTGACTATGATGGTTCCATAAAATAAACCTTGGTTATAAATTCGACGAAAGTGTGGCTTGAAACAATATTTCAACTCCCCAATATATTTTAAAGTCATCCAACCTACATTATGGTTGATGCTCCATTTTAACACAACCTCATTCCTGCGACTTAAAATGCACAATCAGAATGGCATATTTAACTATTTCCACACAAACAAAAATGTCTTCCCAAATTATATATAATAATCAAGCCTTTGCTTGTTACTCAAACTGGAAGATTTATAAGCCAGTAAGCTCCTCAATGAGTTTACAGTAATTTTACCATCAGTTTAAACATTAAAAATTCCACATCGTGTCTATTTCTAGCCAAACGTTATATCACAAGACGTTGCTCAATAATAATTTTATATTTACACAAACTCTAGTAAAAACCCTATTTTATACATTCTATTTACTTCCCGTATCATTACTTTCCGTGTCTTCTGAAAGATTTAACTGCATAATGCAAGTGTAGGCTAAATAGTTCCCATAGAATTATTCTGTTAGTTGAATGTGGGCGTGTGTTAACCACTAGCCTTCGGAAAAACAAGTCTCCGATCTAGCAAACTGTTTTAAATATCAACTTTATAAATCATACTACATGATCTGATTATTAGGAAATATAAATCATAATTATTATTATCTCGGAAAAATATTGAAAATAATAATTATTATTATTAAATCAGCATTATTATTATTATTATTATTATTATTATTTCCACAAATGGAATTAATGTTGCTAAACTTTTCGGGAAGTATCATCCTAGGATTCATAAATATGGATAAAAATCCATTCCTCAACTTAAATGTATTATTAAATTTACGGTTACGACGGCTGCTCAAAAATCAAATAAATGCTCGTTTTGCTCGTCCATTAATTAAAATCATTGACTTCTCATGTCTGAGTGTACAAACTACTCAGATCAAGACTCCCATGCATTGCAAAAAGTATTTGCAACAGCAAAATATCGAAGAAAACAATATGTGTTGGCAAGACTGTAGAAAAACTGAGAATTCCAGCTAACTAGGCATAAAAACAAGTAGTTCCGTGAAGAACAATACAGCCTATTTTCATATATCCTACTTATGTTAATTGCCACTATCAACATACAACATTTCAGTTTGATTGCTGTAATAGATTCGTAGATATTGAGAACCGACTAAATATTTCGGATGGTCGCCATGTTGAATTTTATATATGTAGGTCCAAGAGTTATGTACTGTTACATGAAGATTATTGTGTAGGTGTAGCATTCAAACTTCAATCGCATGTTTAGGACACAAGAAGTAACAAGGAGATTTTAAAATTTCGCTCAGCTGTCATCTTGTGGTTATGGAAACAATTGAATTAAATTAGATGCCAGTGGTTTAGAATTCGTATAAGGATTTACTGTAGCAAGTTGCACTGAACTCGGAAGGTTAAATTGCGAGAAACGACCATGTGAATATTTATACATCGCGTCGCCGCCATGTTGGATTTGTGATCACCAGGTTATTTAAAGTCCTATAGGTGAACTTAAGTTCATAGTCCCTAAGATCGTAAAAAAATTCAGTTTGATTGCTATAATAGATTCGTAGATATTCAGAGCCGTCTAAATATTTCGGATGGTCGCCATGTTGGATTGTTAAATGTATAGGCCATAGAGTCTTGTACCGTTAAAGGAAAATTATTGCGTAGGTTCATTATTCAAACTTCCACTTCGATCGCATGATTACGACACAAGAAATAAAAACTTAATTTTAAAATTCGCACAGCCGCCATCTTGAGGTTATGTAAACAATTGAATTAAATTATATACCAGTGCATTACAATATGTATATTTTTCCTGTACCAGATTTCATTGCGTTTGGAACATTAATTCGCGAGAAACTTCTATTTAAAATTTTCAAATTCGCTTGGCCGCCATGTTCGTTTTTTAGTTAACCGGTTTTTGAAAGGCTTATAGATGAACTTCCAGTAGTGCCTTTTATCTCCGAACAAAATTTCAGGGTGATACCGCTAATAGTTTCAGAGATATAGAATGCCGGTGAAATATTTCGCACATCCGCCATCTTGTGTTTATGTACACAATTGAACGAAGTTACATGTCGGTGCATTACAATGTGTAAAGAAATATACTGTACCAAGTTTTATTGCATTTGGATGGTTACATCGTGAGAAACGTTGATTTAAAAGTCGCAAATTCGCGTGGCCGCCAAGTTGGTGTTGTAGTTACCAGTTTTTCAAAAGTCACATAGGTGAACTTCTAGTAATTCCCTTTATCACCGTAAAAATGCCAGGGTGATATCGGGAATAGTTTAGGAGATATTGAATGCTGGTGAAATATTTCGCACAGCCGCTATGTTGGATTGGTGAGACGTAACAAAATTTCAAGGGCACGGTCGGGGTCGTCCAAAAAAGTGCTATGAACTTACCGAGTTTCATTGAAAGCGCTCCAGCCGTTTAGAAGTTATTAGTGGGAAAACACACACACCTCACACACACACACACACACACACACACACACACACACACTGACAAAAGGTGATCTCATAAGCCTATGTTTTTCAAAATTGAAAATAGGTTAATAATGCAAAATGTAGCTTGAATTCTTGTAGATCTTGATGTAGATAATCTGGTCAGAACCAGACTATTCCAGTCTTCTGTCCCCATTTGGACACGTACTTGAATTCTCATATCGGCCTCCATTATATACCCGCAAGATGTCTAACCGGACATAGTGGTAATGATACTCGTTGCCTGATAATCTTGATGAAAACTGTTTGTAATATTAGCTGCTTCAACAGCTGAAGTAATATTCTTGACTGGGGTCAGATCGAAATGATCCAAGATGCAAAATACCAGATTGTAAAGTGACCCAACTTTGATGCATTCAGTACTATCAATACTCTGACAATCTTATTCTGCATCGGTCCAAGTTCTGATGATCAAGTCCCTGGGCAGAGTTTCTCAGTCTCCAGACAATGCTAGGCATGCTGGTTTCCCTTTGTCGGCTAAATGAACTGAACCGTGCAAGAATGGTATGTGAAAAGTACTGACTTATCTTGGTTGGTCAAATAGTTACCAAGACAAACGCTTGTTATGGTCATTGGATAAAAATAATCCATTTTAAATATTAGTGGACAGTGGAAAGAAAATATAGACAAAGTCTATCAAATGTCCATGTAGCAGTAATAATTACCAATGTTCTGCCACAAAGTCTATCACCTCAGTGATAACTTATGAAGAATTCGAAGTTCACTAAAATGTCAAACACTTCTCGAAGTCCAGTAACCATGTACTGTCGTAGAAATTCATTAAGTCATAGCAACCGTGTGCTAGTAAAACGTAGAGTATTGCAACCATGTGCATGAAGGTATTTTCAAAGTATAACGATGCCCTTAGCGGCAATGTGCTGACGAAATAGCGTGATGTATCAGCAACTGAGTGCTGTGGCGAAGTAACATATTGAGCTATGGCTCCCAGCCATTTTATACTCTGCGGGCGGACTCCTTGACGTCACTGCTTGAGATCTGCTCAAACTAAAACATCTCATATCTCAGATTCCGCTCGATCAATTTTCTTGAAATATAGCACGTTCTTCTTCCCTTGTCCTTGCCAGTAATTTGGTGTTAGTCCCATGTTTCTATTCAATCGGAAAATATTTTATACAAATATAGCCTCGACTCTGTCAAACTTGCTACGTCACTTAGCGATCTGTTGGCTGAATAAAGCTTCAAAATGCTTCTAAGAACAATGGGAGCGCGCTATTGAAAACCTCAGCTCTGGACTTAGCATCTGGGCCTGTGCTCTCAAATCTGGACAACTGGATTTGGGCACAAAACATACAACTTTTGATCAATTAACACGGTGAATGGATTGCTAGTTGGAACTACTGGTTGACTGTCTGTCATCGGTCATGGTTATCCCGACGAAGTTTGTATGTACTCGTGGTGAAAATAAAGAGCAGGGTAGCGACGCTGGTCTGAATAAAATGGAGCAACGTACAAACCTGGATTCCTGCTTCAAACTTGGGAAAACGGCAAACATATGTCACGACATGGTGCGTCATATGTCTGAAAGATAAGATAAGATAAAATAAGCCCGTAAATCCCTGATGGATTAAGGCCTCCTACCAGAGTGGTAGCGGGTAGCACAAATAATCTCCCAAGAAAAGCCAGTTCTAGAGATATGTCTTTCCCAAATACATACTTACACACATTAATACAAATTAAATTAACAAACATTCCAAAGGTGTGTGTGTGTGTACAAATGGTACACGGGCTTCTGTTACAGTCAGGAGAGCGTAAATGGCTGCAACGGACAGATAGACACGTGATGTCGATTTCTGTTGAAAACCTCGAGAACTAAATTCCAACTCTTGACGGAAAGTGGAATCTGAGGTCTGCTGCACTATAAGGCACGGCCCCATTCCACGATGGCCATGCAAAAATTCTTGGCACGTGAGCGGATGGTTGTGGTCGGTAGTGGGAAACGAGCTATGTTGGTGAATTGATTTTTGTGACTGTATAACTGACAAATGAAAGCATTCAGCCATTAGGTCGTATATTATAAAGTACAGAGGTGTGCAAATTATTTGACTCGATGCCAGTTTTCCAACATTTACCGTGTACATCTTGTGACTCAATAGAATAGAAATGTCTCGCAAGGCGCTGAAATGATTTCAAATGTTAAATCAATAGTCTTAATAACATTCTTTTTAAAGAAGCTGACAGTAACTATTAGGTAGATTTCATTAGAAAGCTAACTATTGCAATGGGTACCATGTTTCGACTTCCCGAAAATTTCGACATATCTTCGCGTTTCACATCCCCTAGACCCCAAAACCACCGTCAGTTCAAAAGTTTATATATAATTTATGTATATATGTTTCTATATATATACTAGCTGTACCCGGCATGCGTTACAATGCCAATCAAAGAAAGTGTTGGCGTTGTAACTATGTTTGTTTAAGTGCTTTTGGATTCCCAATATGTTTTTTTTTTCCTTTTCCCTTAACCACCTCTAAACTATTGTAAAATTGATTTTCTATCTCAAAACAAATCATGGGAGCGTGCTCAACAACTCAACAAAGTTTTATCGCAATGAAATGAATGGTATACGAACGCATACGGGATTTTGTTGAAACGATTCGAGCGCTGTCACCCATTGGTTGAATCTACTTGTGCGTCACCCATTGAAAAACGGATTTACTAATTCATTCACCTTCGTAGGACTGCACTCAACTCACCAAAGAATTATCACAACCGGACGAATGGTATATGAACGCATACGGGACTTGGTTGAAACGATTCACGCGCTGTCGCTTATTAGTTAAATCTACTAGTGCGCTACCAATTGTAAAATTGATTTACTAAATCAGAAATCTTTGCGGGAGTGGAAACAACATTTCTCTAAATTTCATTGCAACTGCATGAATGGTATATGAACACATACGATTTTTTAAAATCGACACGCGCGCCGTTACACATTTGTTGAATCTACTCGTGCGCTACCTATTGTAAAAAGGATTTACTAAGTCAGAAACCTTTCCTGGAGTGTGCACAACAATCCAACCAAAGATTCTTAGCAATCGGTTAATGGTATTTGAACGCTATGTGACCTTTTTTAAGCGATTCGCGTGCCGTCGATCATTTGTTGAATCTACTCGTGCGATACCTACTGTAAAGTGGATGTACTAAGCCAGAAACCTTCCCTGAAGTATACACAACATCTCATCCAAGTTTTATCGCTATCGGACGAATGGTATATGAACGCATACGGGACTTTGTTGAAACGCTTCGCGCGTCTTCGCTCATTTGTTGAATCTACTTGTGAGCTACCTATTGTAACATGGAATTACTAAGCCTGAAACTTTCCCTGGAGTGTACATAACGACTCACCCAAGTTAAGTCGCTATCGGACGAACGGTATATGAACGCATACGGGACTATATTGAAACACTTCGCGCTTCGTCGCTCATTCGTTTAATCTACTTGTGCGATACCTATTGTAAAGTGCATTTACTAACCCAGAAACATTCCCTGAAGTGTACACAGCATCTCACCCAAGTTTCATCGCTATCAGACGAATAGTATATGAACGCATACGGTAATTTGTCGAAACGCTTCGCGCGACGTCGCTCATTTGTTGAATCTAATCGTGCTATACCTATCGTAAAGTGGATTTACTAAGCCAGAAACCTTGCCTGAAGTGTAGACAACCTCTCACCCAAGTTTCATCGCTATCGGACGAATGGTATGTGAACGCCTTAGATCATAAATACAATAGATGGCTGATGACGTCACATTTGTGAAACCAACATCTCAGTCAGCTGACTAAAGGGAACTGCCGGGAACTGCGGATAGTTTGGAGCACTGAAATGCTACACGTGACGATAGAATTGGACTATTCTGTTCTATTCATTACCGTACTAAGCCAGAATGGTGTATTACTGTGCAGCGTATGGATGTAAGGAGACGTTTAGTAAAAGATGGGGTATTTCTTTCCATAGGTAGTCCTAAATTAATTCATTGCAAAATAACCCTAAAATTCTTGACTTCACTACTTGCATTTCTTTACTTTTCCTCTTAACTCCGAGACATGAAAGAAAAATAATTTAATCTGTAAATTTATTACAAATTATTAAAATGTACTCTATCCCTTACTCCAATGAACAGGCCTATGAAGCAAAATTAGGACCATCACAACATCAAATAGCCTTCCTTTTCAATCATGTTCAGTGTCAAATTGCGGGTTATGCTACTGATGTGACGATGTAGTCTTCGATAATAAATACGCAGAGGTAATATTTGTCATCTTATTAAACGTATGGACAGTGCGTTTGGTTGAGGAAATTTTCAGATCCTTCTAGGATACATTGGAGCCCTAAATTAGTCAATTCATAGGATTTCAAAGTTCTGGATTATTACTGCGAAGGTTTCTATGATTCGTGGAAAATGGAATTTAAAAGGAAACAGTTCATTGCTTGTAATGATTTCCGCTGTAGCAAATGTAATGCATAGTTGTTAAAAAGCAACGCTTACTAAATCAATAGACTTCCTTATTTCCATTTGCCTATGTTTTGTTCACCTTCATAAAATACTGAAGTGAAAAGTAACGCTGAATAAGAGCTAATCGTACGATAAAATTTTGTAAAGTAATGCACCGGTACTGAAATTAGCCAAAATGCATTTTCTAATGATGACAAATAAATTAGGAAATGATGTAGTAATAGATTGAACTTGTTTGGAGCTCTCGGGCGTACAATTAAAAATGATCAGCTACACAAACACAATTCTCTTCAAAAATCGGTAGGCCTAATTCAGAATTGGATTTGTTATTAATTATTTACAAGAGGGGATCCTGGATGTATGAGTATTACGGAACACGGCAGCCACTTTTTGCACAAACACAATTCTGTTCAAAAATCAGTAGGCCTAATTCAGAGTTGGATTTGTTATTAATGATTTACAAGAGGGGATCCTGGATGTATGAATATTATGGAACACGGCAGCCACTTTTTACACAAACACAATTCTGTTCAAAAATCAGTAGGCCTAATTCAGAGTTGGATTTGTTATTAAGTATTTATAAGAGGGGATCCTGGATGTATGAATTTTACGGAACACGACAGCCACTTTTTACACTAACACAATTCTGTTCAAAAATCAGTAGGCCTATTTCAGAATTGGATTTGTTATTAATTATTTACAAGAGGGGATTCTGGATGTATGAGTATTACGGAACACGACAGCCACTTTTAACACCAAATATGTTACATTCTTAACCTTTGCTACCTTCCGGTACGTAAAGAAACATGCGATGCTTTTCCCAATCTCGTATAAATTACGAAAATGTGTGTTTAAACCCTCATTAAAAATCATTTCCCCACCAACTCCTATCACCTTCCATTACGAGTTCCTCTGTTTTCCCTTTAGTCAGCTGATCCAGATATTGGTTTCACGTCACAATACAGGCGCAGTGTGGCAATGCGCACTCTCTTGTATTTATCCTCGAAGGTGAACGCATACAGGACTTTGTTGAAACGCTTCGCCCGTCGTCGCTCATTTGTTGAATCTACTCGTGCGCTACCAATTGTTAAGTGGATTTACTGAGCCAGAAACCTTCCCTGATGTGTACACAACAACTCACCTAAGTTTAGTCGCTATCGGACGAATGGTATATGAACGCATACGGGACTATGTTGAAACACTTCGCGCGTCGTCGCTCCTTTGTTTAATCTACTTGTGCGATAAATATTGTTAAGTGGATTGACTAACCAAGAAAGCTTCCCTGAAGTGTACACAACATCTCACCCAAGTTTCATCGCTATCAGACGAATAGTATATGAACGCATAGGCTACGGGACTTTGTTGAAACACTTCGCGTGTCGTCGCACATTTGTTGAATCTACTCGAGCCCTACCTATCGTAAAGTGGATTTACTAAGCCAGAAACCTTGCCTGAAGTGTACACAACCACTCACTGAAGTTTCATCGCTATCGGACGAATGGTATGTGAACGCATACAGGACTTTGTTGAAACGCTTCGCCCGTCTTCGCTCATTTGTTGAATCTACTCGTGCGCTACCTATTGTTAAGTGGGTTTACTAAGCCAGAAAACTTCCCTGAAGTGTGCACAACATCTCACCCAAGTTTCATCGCTATCAGATGAATAGTATATGAACGCATACGGGACTGACTTTGTTGAAACGCTTCGCGAGTCGTCGCTCATTTGTTGCATCTACTCGTGCGCTACCTATTATAACATGGATTTACAAAGCCAAAAACCTTGCCTGTAGTATACACAACCTCTCTCCCAAGTTTCATTGATATCGGACGAATGGAATATGAACGCATACAGGACTTTGTTGAAATTCTTCGGCCGTCGTCACTCATTTGTTGAATCTACTCACGCGCTACCTATTGTTAAGTGAATCTACTAAGCCAGAAACCTTACATGAAGTGTACAGAACATCTCACTGAAGTTTCATCGCAATGGGATGAATGGCATATGATCGCATGTGGGACTTTCTTGAAACAAACGCACGCAAATTTGTTGAAGCTTCTCGCGCGCCAGCTATTGTAAATTGGATTTACTACGCCTATAACTTTTCCGGGACTGTGCACAACAACTCACCAAAATGTGATCGCAATCGGATGAATTGTAAATGAACGCATCGCCATTACGCATTTGTTTAAACTACTCACGCGCTATCTATTTTGAAATGGATTAACTATGCCGCAAGTGTTTACAACAACTCACCAAAATTTGATCGCAATCGGATGAATGGTTTATGAACGCATGAAAGACGAACACACAGACATTCCTTTATTTATATATACAAGATATCACTTTCTTGTGGACACGATAACTACCGCAATTTTGCATCAATCACTTTGAAATTTTTACGAATCTCGGCCGAGTTCGTAAATAGACACAATTGGTCGACGGAGCAGAAAATGTTTTTTTTTCGAAAAAGTGAAATATCGCTATAACTCTCTTAATATTTGAAATATCGAATCCATTCAAAGTTCATACTATGTGTCGTATAAGGCCCAAAAATTTATGTTTGAAAAGTTTTTTGATAGCACCAACCATTGACCAAAGGGGTGAGAAAAAGTGGGTTTTTCGGGAAACATTAATCGTATCTCTCTTAATAGGCACAATATTAAAACCGTACAAAATGGACAATATTCCCCAATAATAACCTAAAACGTTTGTCTGAAAGAATTTTTGATATGACCCACCATTACGCCAAGGGATGAGAAAAATAATTTCGGAATTTTAAGAATATGCTAAGAACCATCAGAGGTTGCCTTGACAACACTACTAAATTGATGAGGGATGAGCCATCAGACGTTGCGATCACAACGCACTCGCCCGTGATCACATTCAGTTTTCCATCTGACTAAGTGTGAAGCGGCTTCGGTGATTTAACCAGTAGCATGCTGGACTTCAATGCCCAAGGTCGCGGGTTCATAGCCGGCTGAAGTCGTCGGATTTTCTAAGAGCGCTAAAAATCCCTCAGTATGCCTTCCTTTGGAGGGAAAGTTCCAACGTTCGTTGCGAGTTGCTGGTTGCGGTGGCATCTATTAGCCAAGTTAACAGCTAGGTGTCGTTGACGGTAGTATTTGGTAGCAACATTAGGAACTAATGCTTAAAATTGACCGTCTGCAGTCCTTACCTGAATTACAGACTAATACAGCCTTCACAATTCACAGCGTTTATCAGACAGATTCTACACTCACCCAAAGTACACGGGGTTACATGACCGCGTTGTCGCAGCCCCGAAACTGAGGAACCAACCAACATCTCTGCGGGAGATAAAATTTTGCGTGAAGAAGTAACAGACCGTTAGATAGTTACACATCAGTGTCGAAACCTTGCATCAGGACAGTGTGACCACAAGTTTAACAAGTAGTTCCGTGAAGAACTATACAGCCTATTTTCATATATCCTGCTCAGGTTAATTGCCTCTATCAACATACAAAATTTCAGTTTAATTGCTGTAACAAATTCGTAGATATTGAGAACCGTCTAAATATTTCAGATGGTCGCCAGGTTGGATTTTTATTTTTGTGCTATTATATTAAGATTATTGTGTACGTGTGGTATTCAAACTTCAATCGCATGATTAGAACACAATAAGTAAAAACGAGATTTTAAAATTACGCACAGCAGCCATCTTGTGATTATGCAAACAATTGTAATAAATTAGATGCCAGTGGGTCAACATTTGTGTAAGCATTTAACGTGCAACGTTTCACGTCACTCGGATAATTAATTCACGAGAAACGTCCATTTAAATATTTATACTTCGCGTCGCCGCCATCTTGGATTCGTGCTCACCAGGTTACTGAAAATCCTATAGGAGAAAATATGCTCATAGTCTCTATGAACATAAAAATTTCAGTTTGGTTGCTGTAAAAGATTCATAGATATTGAGAACCGTCTAAATATTTCGGAAGCTCGCCATTTAGGATTGTTATATGTATAGGCCATAGAGTTATGTACCATTCAAGGACACTTATTGCCTAGGTTCATTATTCAAACTTTCACTTCGATCGCATGATTACGACACAAGAAATAAAAACTTAATTTTAAAATTTCGCACAGCCGCCATCTTGAGGTTATGTAAACAATTGAATTAAATTAGATGGCAGTACATTACAATCTGCAAAATCATTTACTGTACCACATTTCACTGCGCTCAGAGAGTTAACTCACGAGAAAAGTCTATTAAAATATTTCAAATTCGCTTGGTCGCCATGTTCGTTTTGTACTTTACTGGTTTATAAATTATACATAGGTAAACTTGTATCAGTAACCTTTATAACCGTACAAAATTGCAGGGTGATATCTGTAATTGTTTCGGAGATATAGAATGTCAGTGAAATATTTCGCACAGCCGCCATTTTGAGGTTATCTAAACAATTGAACTAAATTAGACTCCAGTGCATTGCAATGTGTATAAACATTTGCTGTACCAAGTTTCATTACGTTTGGATAGTTAAATCGCGAGAAAAGTCTATTTAAAAGTCTCAACTTCGCTTAGCCGCCATGTTGATTTTTTAGTCACCAGATTTTTGAAAGTCTCATAGGTGAACTTCTAGTAGTGCTCTTTATCACCGTACACAATTTCAGGGCGTTATCGGTAATAGTTTCGGAGATATTGAATGCAAGTGAAATATTTCGCACAGCCGCCATGTTGGATTGGTGAGACGTAACAAAATTTGAAGGGCACGGTCGAGGTCGCCGGGAATAGTGCTATAAACTTACCGAATTTCACTGAAATCGCTCCAGCCGTTTAGATTTTATTAGGACACACACACACACCTTACACACACTCACACACACACGCGCGCACACGCACACGGACACGGACAAAAGGTGATCTCATCAGTCGTTTTTTTTTTTTTTCAAAATTGAAAATAGGCTAAAAATGGACACCAAATGACAAGAAGGTTACCGTCCCCATAAGACAATAAAATGTTTATAATATGCATAAAATGATGAAAAACAAAGTTAATTAAGCTCCAATTATAAAAAACTTTCTCGCAATAAATGAGGTCTGATCTTTCTACGAAAACCTGCATATTCTGCCTATTTTCGCCTATCCCCAAGTTAGCCCGGTGAAATCTAACTCCGCCTTTCGGCGTGCCGAGAGGAATTTTTTTTACGGTTTTTACAGTACTATGAGGGGTGACTTGTAATACAGAATGCCACAAGTTTTGCTTATATCACTTTATTCTTGTTTTCGTGTGCATTTAGACCAGGGAGATTTGAAGTATTTTATTACCGAGTGTCCTCTCTTTAACTATTCAAAAGCTTGCCACGGTGGGTGAGTGGTTATCGTGTCGGAATACTAACCCCAAGTTTGCAGGTTCGCTCCTGGCCGTGGTAAGTGATTTTTGAATGGCGGCAAAAATTACGATACCCATGTCATACGATGTTGGCATGTTAATGAACCCATTTGAATTCAGTAGGCCGAGTTCATAATGGCAATATTAATCTCGGGATTTTCCGCCAACACAAAGTTCCTAATTTCTCAACTAGAAAGCGCTATAGTGTCAAGAAGCTTAGATATCTAGCCTCCTTGACTTTCATAGTGCTTCAAGGAGCAACAAAATTCGACGTGCAAGCAGCCCTCTGGGCGTCAAATAACAAAGCTTGCACCCGGCACCGAGGCCATACGATATTATTATTATTATTATTATTATTATTATTATTACTATTATTAACTATTCAAAGATTCGTGAGCAATGGATTGAGATCACTTAATTTAGAGGATACATTTCAAAGTCAATGAAAAAAAAAAGAAAATTCAGACCCAGCTCAGGTGTCCCGCAGCATCTCCAATTTCGAAAATTTCCAGGTGCAATTCCTTATGGGAAATATTATACGTCCACTAGGGAGAAAACATCATTTAGTAGGGTATTAAGCAAATGATTGAATAAATAATTGTGACTGGTTTAAATTCGTTACTAGAGCCTAAAAATAAAAAATCCTCTCGGCACGCCGGAAGGCGGAGGTAGATTTCACCGGGCAAACTATGGGATAGGCTATAATAGGCAAAATATGCAGGTTTTCGTAGGAGGATCAGACCTCATTTATTGCGAGAAAGTATTTTACAATTGGAGGTTAGTTAACATTTATTCGTCTTTCTATGCATACTTTTAACATTTTACTGTCTTATGGGGATGGTAACCTTCTTGTCATTTGGGGTTAATTTTTATACTTGTGATCACACTGTCCTTATGCAAGGTTTGGAACTAATGTGTAACTATCTAACAGTCTGTTACTTCTTCACGCAAAATTTTATCTTCCGCAGAGATGTTGGTTGGTTCCTCAGTTTAGGGGCTGCGACAAGGTGGTCATGTAACCCCGTGTACATTGGGTGTGTGTAGAATCTGTCTGATAAACGGTGTTATTTGTGATGACTGTATTAGTCTGTAATTCAGGTAAGGTCTGCAGACGGTCAATTTTAAGTAGTAGTACCTAACTTTGTACCAAATACTAACGTCAACGACACCTAACTGTGAACTTGGCAGCTAGATGCCACCGCAACCAGCAACTTGCAACGAACGTTGTAACTTCCCCTCCGAAGGAAAGCATGCTGACGGATTTTTAGCGCTCTTAGAAAATCTGGTGACTATGGCCGGCTTTGAACCAGCGACCTTGGGCATAGAAGTTCAGCATGCTACCAGTTAGCCGCTTCCCTCATAGTCAGATGGAACAAGAAGTTCCGTGACGAACTAAAGAGCCTACTTTTCTTAAAATTAAGATTCATGCCAAAGATTAATCTACAGTATATGAACCTATCTAGAATAATGACGAAATTAAGTGGGTAATATCGAAATGTCTTAATTTGTTCGAAATAAGGTATACTAGGCATAATGTAGCATAATAGAGCAATACAGCTGGCAGCTCTGGTGACTGAATATATTCTTACTTCCATCTCCTAAGGTACAGAATACAAAATGTGGTTGAAGTCCAAAGGACGTTACATGGAGGTAGACATTGGATCTATTAGTACACGTAAAAGCATGTTGGCAACAATGTCATGCGAGTGCTGGTCAGAAATAATCTGAAATATTATATCTTTTTGTGCCAATTTTGGATGAGATCCATTTGTTGGTATAGAAGTTACATATATTTAAAAATTGGTCCTATCAGCAGGCTTAGAATCATGTTGGTAAAACTGACGTATATAAGTTACTCCAAATTAATGTAAAATGTCAGGTAATGTACGTGTGCATAGTTTAAAGCTGTCGGCTTGCATACTTTCTGATATATTGGTATTTTGATACAAAATAGAGAGCAATTATTAACAGTTGGCAGCCCTGGTGGCTCTTAAGAATACACTCAGTCATATCTGTTTATGTACACATATTACTTACAAAATGTGGTTGAAATCCAATTGATAGTGTAGAAGTTACATGCATTTAAAAATTGGACTTATCAGAAGGCTTAAAATTATGTTGGCAACACTGTCGTGTATGGCCACCTGGAAATTAAACTGAAATAGTATTATCTACATGTGTGCCAATTTTAGAATAGCTCCCATGTATACCTTCCAAGATATCCAACATGGAGCTCAAATTTCTAGTGCGTTTCTTTAGCAGTTGGTAGCACTGACATCTTTTTCAAATTTGGGCCTGAGATATTCCTGTATACATCTTTACTCATACTAAATTTGGTTTCGATTGCTGCAGCCGTTTAGGAGTTGATAGGGGGGTGGGGGTGGACACACACACAGCCAGCCAGACAGACAGAAGGACATACATACATACATACATACATACATACAGACAGACAGACAGACAGACAGACAGACAGACAGAAGGACAGACACATTTTCCCGGATATATCTCATAAGTCTACTTTTTCCTCATTTTTAGCCTATTTTCAATTTTGAAAAAATAGGCTTATGAGATCACCTTTTGTCCGTGTGTGTGTGCGTGTGTGTGTGTGTGTGTGTGTGTGTGTGTGATTCGTGTGTGTGTCCCCCCCCCCCCCCCCTAATAAAATCTAAACGGCAGGAGCGATTTCAATGAAACTCGGAAAGTTCATAGCACTATTCCCGGCGACCTCAACCGTGCCCTTCAAATTTTGTTACGGCACACAAATCCAACATGGCGGCTGTGCGAAATATTTCACCAGCATTCAATATCTCCGAAACTATTACCGATATTACCCTGACATTTTCTATGGTGATAGAGGGAACTACTATAAGTTCACTTATGTGACTTTTGAAAACCTGGTAACTACAAAGCCAACATGGCGGCCAAGCGAATTTGCGACTTTTAAATAGACGTTTCTCGCGATTTGACCAACCAAACGCAATGAAACTTGGTACAGTATATGTTTGTATACATTGTAATGCACCGACATCTAACTTCGTTCAATTGTTTACATAATCACAAGATGGCGGATGTGCGAAATATTACACCGGCATTCTATATCTCTGAAACTATTAGCGGTATCTCCCTAAAATTTTGTACGGAGTCAAAGGGCACTACTGGAAGTCCATCTATAAGATTTTCAAAACCCGGTTAACTACAAAACGAACATGGCGGCCAAGCGAATTTGAACATTTTAATAGACCTTTCTCGCGATTTAATGTTCCAAGCGCACTGAAACCTGGTACAGGAAATATTTATACACATTGTAATCCACTGGTATCTAATTTTGTTCAATTGTTTACATAACCTCAAGATGGCGGCAGTGCGAATTTTAAAATTAAGTTTTTATTTCTTGTGATGTAGTCATGCGATCGAAGTGAAAGTTTGAATAATGAACCTACGCAATAATTTTCCTTTAATGGTACATGACTCTATGGCCTATACATTTAACAATCCAACATGGCGACCATCCGAAATATTTAGACGATACTGAATATCTACGAATCTATTTTAGCAATCAAACTAAATTTTTTTATGTTCATAGGGGCTATGAACTTAAGTTCACCTGTAGGACTTTAAATAACCTGGTGATCACAAATCCAACATGGCGGTGACGCGAATTATAAATATTCACATGGACGTTTCTCGCAATTTAACCATCCGCGTGCAGTGAAACTTGGTACAGTAAATCTTTATCCGAATGTTAATCCACTGGCATCTAATTTATTTCAATTGTTTCCATAACCTCAAGATGGCAGCTGTGAATTTTTTTTAAATCTCCTTGTTTTTTCTTGTGTCCTAATTATGCGATTGAAGTTTGAATACTACACGTTCACAATAATCTGCATGTAACAGTACATAACTCTAGGACCTACATATATACAATCCAACATGGCGACCATCCGAAATATTTAGTCGGTTCTCAATATCTACGAATCTATTACAGCAATCAAACTGAAATTGTGTATGTTGATAGTGGCAATTAACATAAGTAGGATATATGAAAATAGGCTGTATAGTTCTTCACGGAACTACTTGTTGAAAAGTGTGAAAAGTAGGCTAAAAATGAATGTGATCTCGTCAATGGCGTTGTCTTGGCAACCTCGGATAGAACATCCCTCATCAATTTAAAAGCGTTGTTATGGTAACCTCTGATGGCACTTGGCATTTTTTAAATTCCGAAATCATTTTTCTCATCCCTTGGCGTAATGGTGGGTCATATCAAAAATTCTTTCAGACAAATGTTTTAGGTAATTATTAGGAGAATATTTTCCATTTTGTACGGTTTTGATATTGTGCCTATTAAGAGAGATATGATTAATGTTTCCCGAAAAAACCACTTTTTTCCACCCCTTTGGTCAATGGTTGGTGCTATCAAAAAATGTATTTGACATACATTTTTGGCACGTATCCGACACATATTATGAACTTTGAATGGATTCGATATTTTACGTATTATGAGAGTTATAGCGAAATTTCACTTTTTCGAAAAAAGCCCCCCATTTTCACCCCCTTCGACCAATTTTGCCCATTAACGATCTCGACCGAGCTTTTATAGAGATACATATTATGTAAAAAATTCAAAGTGATTGGTGCAAAATTACGGCAGTTACCGTGTCCACAAGAAACTGATATATATATATATATATATATATATATATATATATATATACATATATACATAAATTATATATAAACTTTTGAACTGACGGTGGTTTTGGGGTCTGGGGGATGTGAAACGCGAAGATATGTCGAAATTTTCCGGAAGTCGAAACATGGTACCCATTGCAATAGTTAGCTTTCTAATGAAATCTACCTAATTTGGAAGATATATGGAAGGAAGAGAATTAACATTTCTGTTTCATGTGGGACTTGAACCTGCAACCTCAAGCTGTGTACGCCATTGCACCCACTGGCCTAACCTAGCAGTAATTTAAATTCTCTTTAGACCAGCTACATGCTTAATTATATTAATTCTGTAAAGCTTTTTATATTGAGCCTAAAGCCATCATTGTAAATCTTCTATAATTAAGATCTGCAGGGGTACAACAATTGACAAATTTAATGAATTTGATATTTGATATATTTTGCTTTGTCGGGTGGAAATCTCTCTCCGAGAGGAATGTTTTTTAATGTATGTGAACTTTTTTCAACCTATGCTTATTAGTTTTAATTTTTTACGCTTGTAATTTTTTAAATCCAACTTAGTGGTTTATATTAGAACCCCTCTTTCTGAAGCTAGTGCCAGTAGTTTAATCTTCCTGAACTTATTCCTTAACTCAGAATTTGAGGCAGGACCCAAGTACAGGTTGGCTCTTACAACCTCATGCATGTGATCCTCGATTAGGAATAGGACTCTTAAAAATTTGTTTTGGTGGAATTTATTTCAGCGGGAGGGTTTCAGTTATGACAATGATTTCTGTATTAATTTGAATTATTATAGTTAATTTATTTCAAAATAACTTTATAACATTTTCTAAAGAGTTAAATAAGTATTTCGACATTCATAGTTATGAAGGGGAGTATCAATGATATGAATAGGTGGTTCATTCAAGTATAGTACACATGGGTTGTTTGTTTTAAAGCTACTTTATTGACACATCATCCAGTGAAAAGAACGAGAACGTTGTCATGTAAATTGTTTATTTAACCAATAATCTTGACGTGTCCGGGTGCGGCCAGCACGACGCCGGGAGCAGCGATGGCAGGGGCGGCAGCAATTACCCCGGGGGCGACGATGGGGCCAGCCCAAGGGGCTCCAACACCAATGAGACCTGGGTAGGCGTAGGCCACAGCCACCAGAGCGAGGAATACAAACTGTAACAGAACAAGAAACCTGTTAGATAATGCTCAATATAACCCGTCTAATACGTTTCTCAACACTTGATGAATTGTTCATTAAAACACATTTCTCAATTCCATTTGCACATATGTACAGCAATATATACTATCTGGAGAGTAGGGCCTAATGTGTCTTATTGATTTTGCAGTCTCTGAAGGAGAGTTGTATTTTAGCTCTTGGAATAGATAATTATTGTTGACTTCAATACTGAATTCTATAGATGGCATTGCGTCACTAGATACCTTTTGGCAACCCTACAATCCCTTTAGGTCATGTGTACAATGTACCTGTGTCCGTTACTTAATAATATTCAAACAGGCGGCTTCGGTGGCGTAGTTGGTAGCATGCTGAGCTTCTATGCCCAAGATAGCGGGTTCAAACCCGGCCGAAGCCGTCGGATTTTTTAAGAGCGTTAAAAATCCCTCAGTATGCCTTCCTTCGGAGGGGAAGTAAAGCCGGCGGTCCCATGTCATAGATTTATGGCATGTTAAAGATCTTTCCACTAATTACACCTGTGTGAAACTAAATTGGATAGGTTAAGAATATAAACAACGCTCTTAGGTTGCTACGTTCGTTGCCAAGAGCCGACTGCGGTGGCGTCTATTAGCTAGTTCTGAACTAGGCCTAGTAGTCCTTGACGGTGGCGTTTGGCGGCAAAAGTAGGAACTATTTGAAAATTCAAAGTTGCAGTCCCTACTTGAATTAAAAAACAGATACGCACACTAATACAGTCATCACAATTAACACCGGTTATCAGACATATTCTACACACACCCAAAGTACACGGGGCTACATGACCGCGTTGTCGCAGCCCCTAAACTAAGGAACCAACCAACCAACCAATATTCAAACAAACCTCAACATTATTCCGAGACAGGAGGTATTCATTATTGAAAAACATAAATATTTGCATATCCATACTTAATGTAATTTCTCTCGTTTCTCTTAAATGCCAGTATATCACCGTTATATCAGTAATGATGAGTGTTTCTCGTATTTATCATTTATAAATCCAAACAAAGCATTTATTTAAAAAGAATGCCAACGTTACCTACAAATAATGTAGCTAGGCCTATTATTAAAATATCTTCTATAATTTCGGCCTAAGTGTTAACTGTAAGTGTATTCATATTAAATATGGTACAGTGTATTTAATATAGACAGCGTAACAAATTTGATACAGAGAGGCTATCCTAGACTTTAACTAAGTATCAATGTTGGGGATACCATCCTCAGCAACCATAAGTTTGTCTCACACGCATCATCGCTGTGCTTCTTAACTGTCGCTATCCTAGTTCACGTTCATTTCCGGCATGTATTGAGGTAATCTCTGGTGTTTGGCCACACATCGCTGGCGAACTGACCTAATTAAATAAAAGGGGAAGCATTGAGAAATATCAACAAACCAAAACTGATTATAATAAACGTCCACAATCATAGATACTTCGAAGTAAAATTCTCAGTTCAACATTCTTATAACCATAGCATGTATCTCTTGTGCAGATCCTGAAGCACTTCATTTTCATCCACCTTCTTCCATGAAATGCATGACACGGGTGGCTCACTCCACTCATCAGTTCCGTATTTGTTCTGTGGAATGGTCTAGTCACTACAGTGATCGAAGGGAGATTTATTTTTCTGTCAGAATGAATGTGTAACTCAGTTTGTCCGATAATTGAAGCTACCTCGTTATTTCATCAAGCCCCTTAATTCCTCCCACGTGTCAATGATCTCTATGCATGTGTGCTTAGAATTAAACTAGTCTAAGCCATTAAGAATAAGAAAGTTGCTTCGAAGAATTTAAAAGGGCACTGCCCAGTGAGTACAGAAACTTGCATCCCGTGGTGGAGCCTGCACCAGGGCTGTGAGGGCAGCTGCAGCAAGTTCAAAAATAGGAGGTTCGAATCCCGGCGCTGACAGTGGCTATCATGAATGTGGTGTTTCCCCAGGTTTTACCACACTTCCTCCAGGCAAATGCCGGGATAGTACCTTGTATCTAGTCGAGGGTACCTACCATATCCCTGTCCCTAATACGGTTACACACACTACTACAGTAATCACATATATTCAGGTTATCAGACAACTTCATCACCCACCTAACTACACGGGGCTGATGACCAAGATGTTCCTCGTCCTTAAAATATTTAACAACGACAAAAAGAGAAAGTTGCGATGTCGAGGAATTCCGAAGTATCTTTCCATCTACAGTAGTGACATCCGGAACCATTCTGTCCTTAATTTGCGAAACATATTTGTTTATTCCAATAAAACTTCACTAATGGCCAATAATATGTAAGAATTTCCTTATGATCTTTTAATGAATTATAAGACCCTGCTTCGACAACAAATTACAACGCCTCTTATCGCTAAGAGAGAAAGAAACAACACCGTCTACGAATAAGGGAATACCAAAGAAAGCAGTTGAAATGGCATGGTCTTGAGTTTGAAACGAAACAATAATAAGGCTGTGTCCCAACACACAAGTTGATAACTATTAACTAGTTGCTAGCAAACTACCACTATGTGCTATGCACTACGGAGATTTGGGGCATGTCTGCTTGATTCATGGCCCAACGCACAAGGTTTACAATGCGGTGCCAAACATCTATAACTTCCTTGAAGTAGTCGACAATCAAGCAAGCACTTTCGTTCACTTGCTACTACAGACTTGAATGCTATGAGCTAAGCAGTTTTGGATCATGACTTGTGACGTCACATCCAGAATATTAGTCGACTATCTAGTTCACTACGGCTGAAAATTTAGTATTGAGGTACAGCCTAAGAGTAATAATAATAATAATAATAATACACACATCAAAAAAAGTTTTGCATCACCTCGGTTCCAAGAGTTCCGGAACCTTTAAATACAAAGGGAATAGAGATCAACACAAACAACATTTCAGCTCGTTTTATTGCTCATGAGACCCACACATTGCATGTTGTACCATCATACAGCTAGACTTTCAGCATTTGTGGTCCAGATTGCAGTACACACCACTACCTCTAATACCCAGTAGCACGTCCTCTTGCATTGATGCATGCCTGTATTCGTCGTGGCATACTATCCACAAGTTCATCAAGACACTGTTGGTCCAAATTGTCCCACTCCTCAACGACAATTCGGTGTAAATCTCTCAGAGTGGTTGGTGGGTCAAGACGTCCATAAACAGCCCTTTTCAACATATCCCAGGCATGTTCGATAGGGTTCATGTCTGGCGAACATGCTGGCCACTGTAGTCGAGCGATGTCGTTATCTTGAAGGAACGCATTCACAAGATGTGCACGATGAGGTCGAGAATTGTCGTCCATGAAGACAAATGCCTCTCCAATATTCTGCCGATATGGGTGCACTATGGGTCGGAGGATGTCATTCAGGTATCGTAAAGCCGTTTCGGAGCCTTCCATGACCACCAGTGGCGTACGTCGGCCCCACATAATGCCACCCCAAAACATCAGGGAACCACCACCTTGCTGCACTCGCTGGACAGTGTGTCTAAGACGTTCAGCCTGACCAGGGTGCCTCCAAACACGTCTCCGACGATTGTCTGGTTGAAGGCATATGCGACACTCATCGGTGAAGAGAACGTGATGCCAATTCTGTGGGGTCCATTCAGCATGTTGTTGGGCCCATCTGTACCGCGCTGCATGGTGTCGGGGTTGCAAAGCTGGACCTCGCCATGGACGTCGGGAGTGAAGTTGCGCATCATGCAGCCTATTGCGCACAGTTTGAGTTGAAACACGACGTCCTGTGGCTGAACGAAACGCATTATTCAACATGGTGGCATTGCTGTCAGGGTTCCTCCGAGCGGCAATCCGTAAGTAGCGGTCATCCACTACAGTAGTAGCCCTTGGGCGGCCTGAGCGAGGCCTGTCATCGACAGTTCCTGTATCTCTGTACCTCCTCCATGTCCGAACAACATCGCTTTGGTTCACTCTGAGACGCCTGGAAACTTCCCTTGTTGAGAGCCCTTCTTGACACAAAGTAACAATGCGGACGCGATCGAACTGCGGTATTGACCTTCTAGGCATGGTAGAACTACAGACAACATGAGCAGCGTACCTTCGTCCTGGTGGAATGACTGGAACTGATCGGCTGTCGTACCCCCTCCGTCTAATAGGCCCTGCTCATGCATGGTTGTTTACATCTTTGAGCAGTTTTAGTGACATCTATGAACAGTCAAAGGGACTGTATCTTTGATACAATATACACAGTCAACGTCTATATGCCGGAGATCTGGGAACCGAGGTGATGCAAAACTTTTTTTGATGTGTGTAGTAATAACTCACCAGCTTGTACATGGTTGATGGTTGCTTGAGTTATACTACAGGGTACACTGATGCTCTGTTAGCAATCGCCCTCGCTATATATACTACCTTGAAGTGGATAGAACAGAGATGAAACATCACGCCTAGATTGCTGAACTCTATTTCTAGAATGCTAACTACTTCCTACTAGAAACGCATGAAGGATATTTATGTTCGATATGGCTAACATTATACTCTGAATGCCTAGCAAATCGAGACCTACCCATACACATATAAAACGCTAAAGTTAATGTTCCACAAAACTTAATTTCCGTTGATTTTTCGAGAAATTGAATATTTGTCCTGTACTATTGAGACAATTAAGGAGACCTTGTTGCATAGAGGGATCAAATCTGTGAATTTGTTTACAGTTTAACCTGATTACGCACACTTTTCTGAATAAATCTACGTTTGCTTCATTAAATTCAGACAGTTTTTCCCTTCCTGTGTGCACATGAGAGGTCACCTCTAACTGTGGAGCAAACAGAGAATTTTAATTGGTGTAACTTTTGCATTAAAGCTACCATTTACGTGATTTCCTCAGTTTTAGGTACATGTTTCCTGGAAAGTAAGACAGCTATCAGAATGAAACTTTTACAAATTATGAAAATAGTGCACAGTTATGGGAATCTCTTTCGTAGAAGTGAAAATACTTGAATGACAAGCACTGAAAAATTGACTTTTATCATAAAGAAATGAATCACATGTTGTTTAATTTATATCTCAGACCTCGTGAGTGCTAATGTATTAAATCTGCATGATATTGTTCAACATGTAATACCCATCATCCATGATATTTTTTTCATGATGTTCTAGTGGTTCTTTTGTCTACTAAGTGTACCTAAGTATGTTACATATCAGTATTGGATATATAAGGGAAAATGAAGGAAGCTTGTAGTTTAACGTGACCGTTAATCGCCCGATCATGAGCCACGGGACCTCCTTTTCACGAGGAATCCGAAGCACAGCACATGGTATTTCACTTCGAAAATCTGACATGCCTTGACCTGGAAACGAACCTGGTCCGCCTTGGTGAGAGGCAGACAGCTTGACCACTGAGCCGACACGCCCCCTATTGGATCTATAGGACATTAGTAAACTACAAGGTCCCCTTAAAAAGATTTTGTTTTAAGCTGCACCTTTTGACTCCCCCTGGTATTTGGAACTGAGATCTGGATTTGTATTGATTGGTAGGATGGGGTAGGAGACAACCGAGGCCTTGAGTTAGGACCCATCCCAAAAGTTATCTCGAATAGAAGTGGGGAGACAATGGAATAGGCTACATTTGTAAGAAGGCTAAGATGGAATCCATCTGACCTTTTTTTTTTCAGTTATGCCTTACGAAATTGGGTGTACCGCATTTCACTTGGCTGAATGGCCACTATGCCACAAAATCAACAACAAAATCGTGGCACCCTCAAATTTAATAGCAGACATTTTGACAGTAAACCTACAAAATATCACAACTCCTCCTATCGCTAAAAGAGACAGGAACAACACAATCTACGAACGAAGGAATACGGAAACAAGAAGTTCCGTGACGAACTAACGAGCCTATCTTAAAATTTAAGAATCATGCCAATGATTAATGATTAATCTATAGGGATCTATCTAGAATAATGATGAAATTAAGTTGGTAATATAGAAATTTCTAATTAGTTCGAAAAACTGTATACCTGGCATAATGTAGCCTAATAGAGAACTACAATTGGCAGTCCTGGTGACTGAATATAATCTTAGTTCCATCTCTTAAGGTACAGAATACAAATTTGGTTGAAGTCCAATGGATAGCATGGACGTTACATTCAGTTAAACATTGGATCTAACAGCGCACGTAAAATCATGTTGGCAACAATGACATACATGTATTGGTCTGAAATAATCTGAAATAATATGATCGATTGTTGTGTCCATTTTGAATGAAATCCATTAGTTAGTACAGAAGTTACATGCATTTTAATATTGGACCTATCAGCAGTCCTAGAATCATGTTGGCAGCACTGGCGTAGGCCTATATTAGTTACTCCAAATTAATCTAGAGTTTAGAGCTATTGGCTTGCATACTTTCTGATATATTGATATTAGGGTAACAAAAATAAAGACAGCATTTATTAACAGCTGGCAACCCTGGTTACTCTTAAGAATCGGCATAGTCATATCTGTTATGGTACACATAGCACACACGAAATTTGGTTGAAATCCAAATGATAGTATAGAAGTTACATGTATTTAAAGTTGGGCTTCTCAGCAGGCTTATAATCATGTTGGTGGCACTGACGTATACAAGTTACTCCAAATTAATATGGAATGTCAGGTACTATACGTGTGCATAGTTTAAAGCTGTCGGCTTGCATACTTTCTGATATATTGGTATTTGGATTTAAAAAATTGAGAGCATTTATTAACAGTTGGCTGCCCTGGAGGGTCTTAAGAATACGCTAAGTCATATCTGTTTATGTACACATAGCACATACGAAATTTGGTTGAATTCCAATTGATAGTGTGGAAGAAATATGCATTTAAAAATTGGACCTATCGGCAGGCTTATAATCATTTCGGTAACACTGCCATGTGTGGCCTCCTGGAAATTAAACTGCAATATTATTATCTATACGTGTGCAAATTTTGAAATAGCTCCCATTCATACGTTCCTAGATATCTAACATGGAGCTCAAATTTCAATTGCGATTTTTCAGCAGTTGTTAGCACTGACATCATTTACAAATATGGCCGTGAGATATTCAGGTATAGATCTTGACTCCTACCAAATTTTGTTTCGATTGCTGCAGCCGTTTAAGATTTGATAGGGGGACACACACACACACACACACACACACAACTAGACAGACAGACAGACAGACAGAAGGACAGACCGACAGACACACATTTGCCCGATCTCATAAGTCTTCTATTTCCTCATTTTTGCAAAATGTGAAAAGTAGGCAAAAAATATTTTAGCGCAAAGGAAAAAGTTGACGTGGTCCTGAGTTTGAAATGAAACTTTAATAATAGTAATAGTAAATCATAATGATAATAATGATGATAATAATAATAACCTGAAGCGTTACGTGCATTGGAAAACTTTACCATTGGTGGCGAATCTTTAACCAAAGACACAGAGAAAATGAAAGGAAATTTTTACGAAACATTTTTGGCCCAGTTTGTATAGAGGGAATATGGAGGAAAAAAGCATCCCAGGAAATATATTACAATCTAAGAAATCTTTCACACGTTTCGAAAAAAGACTATCTAAATGAATTCTCAACCTAGGCCTTTCATTAAAAACCTAGAACAACTGGCTTCGTGAAATTGGAACAGTTCTCCGGGTAATCAATATCTCATAAGACGTTGTACGGGACAGATGTAAATTCAGAACCAAGATTGACAGACACAGATTTGGAGATAAACCAAACAACAGAGCCATTATAACTTATGGAGAACGACAGTAGAAGCTCAGCCAGAGGATGAAGAAAATTAGGGAGGAAAATAAGGCCGCCAACATTTCAGCTAAGCAGGTTCAATGAGCGTACTCCTGAGTAGAGCATAACGATGTAAACAAGTAGTTCCGTGAAGAACTATACAGCCTATTTTCATATATCCTACTTATGTTCATTGCCACTATCAACATACACAATTTCAGTTTGATTGCTGTAATAGATTCGTAGATATTGAGAACCGACTAAATATTTCGGATGGTCGCCATGTTGGATTTTATATATGTAGGTCCTAGAGTTATGTACTGTTACATGCAGATTATTATGAACGTGTAGTATTCAAACTTCAATCGCATAGTTAGGACACAAGAAAAAAAAGGAGATTTTAAAATTTTTCACAGCTGCCATCTTGAGGTTATGGAAACAATTGAAATAAATTATATGCCAGTGGATTAACATTCGTATAAGGATTTACTGTACCAAGTTTCACTGCACGCGGATGGTTAAATTGCGAGAAACGTCCATGTGAATATTTATAATTCGCGTCACCGCCATGTTGGATTTGTGAACACCAGGTTATTTAAAGTCCCACAAGTCCAACCCCTCCTCCACGTGGTGGGAGATGGGCAACGGCATGAAGTAGGGGATTGCCTGTAGGGGTGAAGTACAGTGGGGACTTCGTGTGCCCCGGGACCGCTGCGGTAGCTGTGAAGGCTCTATGGGAACCCTGAAAAGTGACGGCTGACGGGGCACTGAGGAAGCTACGATAGGCCTAGCAAGCCAGTAGTGGATATCATATTTGCTTTCAAAACAGGAACAGGCCTCGGAAAGGATGGATGCAAACGACGACGACCTGGATATGCTAATGGACTACGAGTTGGGACATTAAACATACAGACACTGACAGGAAAGGTGGAGGAGATTGTAGATGTGATGGAGAGAAGAAAACTGGATGTACTGGGCTTGGCAGAAACAAGATGGAAAGGAGAAGGTCGCAGAGAACTGAGGAAAGGGTACCGGTTGTACTGGAGTGGGAACAGTGAAGGAAGGAGCAGCGGAGTAGGAGTAGTTGTGAGAGATGGAATGAAGGAAGAGGTAAAGGGAATAAGTGACAGGATCATGAAGATCAGAGTAACTGTAAAGGGAAGAAGCCTGGAGATAGCCCAGGTATATGCCCCTCAAGTTGGATGTACAGCTCAAGAGAAGGAAGACTTTGAGGAGGAGCTACAACAGCAGTTGAATGGTCAGAGCATCATTGTCATGGGAGATTTGAATGCACATGTAGGAAGTGAAAGGCAAGGATATGAAAATGTATTGGGAGCAGAAGGATGGGGTAGCAGGAATGAAGAAGGGAGAAAGATGCTGGATTTTTGCAAGAGAAACGGTTTAGTGGTAGGCAACTCCTGGTTCCGGAAGAAAGAAAGCCACAAGGTAACGTGGTACAGCAGTGATTTAACAAAGAAATCTTTGGTAGATTACATACTGTACGACTGGGAAATGATGAGAAGTGTCAGAGATATAAAGGTAATACCATCAGAGGCCTTAGATAGCGACCACAGAATACTTGTAATGAACCTGGGAGTTGTTAAGGATAGCAAGAGGACAGAGTACCAGGAAAGGAGAATCAAAGTATGGAAACTCAAGGAAAAGGAAGTCAAGGAAGAATTCCAGAAGATAATAAGGGAAAGGATGCCAACAGACAATCCTAAAACAGGGGAAGAGGAATGGAAGCAATTCAAAAACACAATGGTGGAAGCTGCAGTGGCAATGTGTGGAAGAACAAGCAACAGAAAGCGGTGTAAAGAGACGCCATGGTGGAATGAGAGAGTAAAAGAAGCTGTGGGAAGGAAGAACAAGGCTTTCAGTGTGTGGTTCCAGGAAAGAACTGATCTGGAAAGGGAAGATTAAAAGATTAAGAAGAAAGAAGCAAACAAGATTGTCGCAGAGGAGAGGAAGAAGTGGATGGTGAAGTGGACATAGATGATGGAGGTAGACAGTAGAGGAAATAAGAAAGTACTTTATGGGATGGTCAAAAGTAAGAGAAGAGGTCTGCGAGAGGATGTGGTAATGATGGACAAAAACGGAAATGAGGTACACAACAAAGAGACACTCAAGACAGTGTGGAAAGAGTACTTTGAGGATTTGCTGAATCCAAATGGTCATAGGGAGGAAGACAATGCATTGGAAGATGGAGAAGACAACACAGGAATGGAAAAGGACCTGACTTGGAGAGAACTGGAGATGGCTATAGACAAGATGAAAGGAGGAAGGGCACCGGGTGTGGATGAAGTGAGTGTTGAAATGGTGAAGGCAGCAGGGGAGGCTGGGAAACAGTGGCTGTACCGTGTGATGAGGGTGATATGGAAGGAGAAAAAGACCCCAGAAGATTGGAAGAAAGGATTAATTGTCCCAATATTTAAGAAAGGAAGCAGAAAGGAGTGCAGAAATTACAGGGGAGTCACACTCATATCTCACTGTGCCAAGATATATGAAAATATATTAGAAAGTAGAATACGAGCCAAAGTGGAGAGAAAATTGAGAGAGGAACAGTATGGATTCAGACCTGGGAGATCAACAGTGGATCTCATATTTTCAGTGAGACAGCTCCAGGAACACCACTATGAATTTGGAGAGGATCTGTTGATGGCCTTCCTGGACATCGAAAAGGCCTATGATAGTGTGTGTAGGGAGAAGGTTTGGGAAGCAATGGAAAACATGGGAGTGGAAAAAGGGACTGTAGGCAGAGTGAAGGAGATGTATTGTGGAAGTGTGAGTTGTGTGAAAGTTGGAGGGGAAAGAACAGACTGGTTCAGACAAATGAGTGGCCTGAAACAGGGTAGTGCGCTGTCACCCCTTCTCTTTATTGTGGTTGTGGACGAGGTAATGACACGGATTGCAGGAAAGATAGGAGAAGATAAGATGAAAGCAATGGTGTTTGCAGATGATCTCATGGTCTGGGGAAACAAGGAGGAGGAAATTCAGGAGCAACTGAAGGCTTGGGAAGAAACAGTGGGAGAGTACGGATGGAAGTTCAACATCAGTAAATGTGAGATCCTGTTAACGACCAGGAAAAAGGACAGATCAATGAGTGGGATAACACTTGGAGGTGGACAGCTTAAGAAGATAGACAGTCTCAAGTACTTGGGAAGTCTAGTGGAGGAAAATGGGAGAAATGACAAAGAGATTACGGAACGTGGCAGACAGGCAGAAGCATTTCTGAGAAGCATTAGGAGCTTAGTGTGGAATAAAGATGTCCCACAAAAAAGCAAGGAAGTGTTATACAGAAGCTACTATATCCCGATACTGACCTATGCTTCAGAAACGTGGACAATGAAGAAAAGAGACATAAGCAGAATACAGGCAGGTGAAATGAAGTTCCTGCGAAGTAGGATCGGAGTAACAAGAAGAGACAGGTTGAGGAATGAAAAGGTCAGGGAAATGGTGAAAGAGGAGCCCTTGCAAGGTAGGATTGAGACGTCAAGACTGAGGTGGTATGGACTTTTAAAGAGAATGGATGAGAAGAGGATTCCCAAGATACATGAGATGCAGATGCAGAAGAAACGACCAAGGGGAAGACCAAGAGATAGATGGCTGAAAGGAGTGGAGGAATGTGTCAAGAAGAGAGGCGAGGACTGGACCAGAGTGACAGCGGAGAGGTGGTGGGAAGAAAGGACTAAGTGGCGAGGCTTATGTTCCAAACAGACCCAGCCTGGGGCTGGAAACTGTACAAGATGATGATGATGAGGTTATTTAAAGTCCTATAGGTGAACTTAAGTTCATAGCCCCGATGAACATTAAAAAATGCAGTTTGATTGCTAAAATAGATTCGTAGATATTCAGTATCGTCTAAATATTTCGGATGGTCGCCATGTTGGATTGTTAAATGTATAGGCCATAGAGTCATGTACCATTAAAGGAAAATTATTGCGTAGGTTCATTATTCAAACTTTCACTCCGATCGCATGACTACATCACAATAAATAAAATCTTAATTTTAAAAATCGCACTGCCGCCATCTTGAGGTTATGTAAACAATTGAACTAAATTAGATACCAGTGGATTACAATGTGTATAAATATTTCCTGTGCCAGGTTTCAGTGCGCTTGGAATATTTAATCGCGAGAAAGGTCTATTTAAAATTTTCAAATTCGCTTGGCCGCCATGTTCGTTTTGTAGTTAACCGGTTTTTGAAAGTCTTATAGATGGACTTCCAGTAGTGCCCTTTATCTCCGTACAAAATTTCAGGGTTTTACCGCTAATAGTTTCAGAGATATAAAATGCCGGTGAAATATTTCGCACATTCGCCATCTTGTGATTATGTAAATAATTGAACGAATTTAGATGTCGGTGCATTACAATGTATATAAACATATACTGTACCAAGTTTCATTGCGTTTGGTTGGTCAAATCGCGAGAAACGTCTATTTAAAAGTCGCAAATTCGCTTGGCCGCCATGTTGGTTTTGTAGTTACCAGGGTTTCAAAAGTCACATAAGTGAACTTATAGTAGTTCCCTCTATCACCATAGAAAATGTCAGGGTAATATCGGTAATAGTTTCGGAGATATTGAATGCTGGTGAAATATTTCGCACAGCCGCCATGTTGGATTGGTGAGTCGTAACAAAATTTGAAGGGCACGGTCGAGGTCGCCGGAAATAGTGCTATGAACTTTCCGAGTTTCATTGAAATCGCACCAGCCGTTTAGATTTTATTAGGGGGGGGGGACACACACACGAATCACACACACACGCACACACACACGGACAAAAGGTGATCTCATAAGCCTATTTTTTCAAAATTGAAAATAGGCTAAAAAGAGCCCTACATTAGTCACATATGATGTGTAACATCTGACATGTTATCCTACAGTACTATGAAATTGAGATGAAATACATGTGAAGTCAATTTATTCCGGCTGTACTCCTCTAATTTTTAATTTTTTCTCACGTTTCTTTTGTCGATAATTTCGCATATATTCTGCTCTGGATTTACCCATCTGCGCAAATCACAAAATCGTGAAAAAAAGGCGCCACCCCGAGTCCTACAACACCTCATACAAGTTCCTAGCATTATTAGTTCGTGAAATATTAAAAAGCGGATAACCCTTTAGTTTTGGGTCCTTTGGTTAAATTATGAGGGGGATAGAAAAACGAGGGGCATGACCACGACTCCTAGGACACCTCATACAAGTCCCTAGCAATATTGGTTTGCGAGATATTAAAAAGCCGAAGACTTATTAGTTTTGGGTCCTTTGGTTAAATTAAGGGGGCTATAGGAAAAGAGGGGGTGTAACCTCACGCAAAATGGGTTGGCACCATCTCACAGCCATCACTCCGCCACCACGTGCACTCATTGGTCAAATCAAATAGCACATGCTTCCCCGATTTCCTGTTACTCATTTCTGTCCCTTTTCCAAAATCACTCCCTCAAAACATATCCAGCAACCGAGATGCAACACTATGTTGGCCAACAGTACGTCATGGTACCAATCTCCGCCACCGCGCGCGTTCATTGTTTCTTGTATGTTGGCCGACAGTACGTCGTGGTACCTATCTCCACTACCGCGCGCACTCATTGTTTCCTGTAACGCATTTCCGTCCCTTTTCCAAAATCACTCCCACAAGAAATATCCAGCAACCGAGAGGAATGATGTTACACATCAATAATAATAATAATAATAATAATAATAATAATAATAATAATAAGCTAATAGCAATGAAAACTGGCCTTTAATAGAGGAAGATGTCCAGTATACAATAACATTAGGAAGGTCTAGACTTGGCAGTACACGATGTTACAATAATGGATAATCACAGATAGTTAGGAATGACTAGTTCTGTTAGATTAACTACTACTACTACTAAAAAAGTGTATATATTGTAAATACTATCACCCATTCTTGTAGACATAGATTTAACAGCTTAAGTGTAATAGATCTGATGATGTTCGCTTGATGATTGAAACTGGTCATCCAAGTTTATTTATTAATCTCATGTAAACTCTTTTCAGGATTAGGGAAACACCCAATACAATTGGGTACAATCGTGTTGACCGACTGAAAGACATTCAATTTCGATAAATAGTAAAAGTAGTGGTAGATTTCCACCATTGAGGTAGATTATCTCGATGTAGCACCCCATAACATATCAATCACCATACCATGTATCACTGTAACGGTATACATTTCGGTCAAGACCACCTTTAGGTGTTGTTGTTTGAGTCTTCAGTCTTTTGACTGGTTTGATGCAGCTCTCCATGCCTCCCTCTCCTGAGCTAATCGTTTCATTTCTACATAGCTACCACACCCTACATCCGAGGCAATCTGTTTTACATATTCTAACCTTGGTCTACCCCTACAGTTCTTATCCTCGACCCTTCCTTCCATAACTAAGCTTGCTATTCCTGGGTGTCTTAGTATGTGTCCTACCAACCTATCTCTTCTCTTCATTAGCAGTCGCCAGAAACATCTCTCCTCTCCCACTCGCCTTAATACCTCTTCGTTTGTAACCCTATCTACCCATCTGATCTTCATCATTCTCCTGTAACACCACATTTCAAATGCTTCAATTCTCTTCTTTTCTGCTGCACCAATAGTCCAAGTTTCACTTCCATAGAGTGCCACGCTCCAGACAAAGGCTTTCAAAAATGACTTCCTAATACCTAAATCTATATTCGATGTCAACAGATTCCTTTTTTGTAGAAAGGCTTTCCTTGCCTGAGCCAACCTACTTTTTATATCCTCTTTGCTTCGTCCATCACTGGTTATTCTGCTTCCTAAGTAACAGAAGTCTCCTACTTCCTTCAGCTTTTCACCGGCCAATTTGATCTCCATAGAGGTTTCTGATTTATTTCGGCTGCATTCCAGTATTTTTGTTTTACATTTATTAATTTTCATCATGAATTCCTTCCGTAAGACGGAATCCATACCATTCAAAAACTCATTCAAATCCTCAGGCTTGTCGGCCAAGATGACGATGTCATCAGCAAATCTCAGAGTAGAAATTATTTCTCCTTGAATCTTCACTCCCACTTTAAATTTTTCTCCAATTTCCTTCATTGCTTGTTCAATGTAAATATTGAAAAGTATGGGTGATAAGTTTCAGCCTTGCCTAACACTTTTCTGAATATCAGCTTCTCTCTCATGTCCTTCAGCTCGAATGACTGCTGTCTGGTTTCTGTATAGATTGTAGATTACCCTCCTATCCCTGTACTTTATTCCAATAGATTTCAAAATGTCAAACAATTTAGTCCAATTAACGTTATCAAAAGCCTTTTCTAAGTCTACAAATGCCATGAACGTTCTCTTATCTTTCCTTATTCTACCTTCCAAAATCAGCCTAAGACTTAGTACAGCTTCCCTTGTTCCTACATTTCTCCTGAAACCAAACTGGTCTTCACCCAACTCCGTTTCTATCTGGCTTTCAATCCTCTTGTAAATTATTCTAGACAGGATCTTTGAAGCATGAGTAATCAAGCTGATTGTACGGTAATCTTCACATCTGTCAGCTCCCACTTTGTTTGGTATAGGGATGATTACATTCTTCTTGAAATCAGGGGGTATCTCACCTGTCTCATAAATCCTACACACCAAGTGAAATAACCTGATCAGACCTTCATCTCCTATGCAGCGTAGCAACTCAATCGGTATATCATCTATGCCCGGTGCTTTGTTCCTGCTTAAGTCTTCCAAAGCTCTATCAAATTCTGATCTCAATATTAAATCTCCTTTTGCATCCTCATCAATTTCCTCCTCCCTTTCCATTACATGATTCTCAATCTCCTTTCCCTTATACAAACTCTCTATGTAAGCTTTCCATCTCTCAAGCTTTTCTTCCCTATCTGTTAGAGGCTTTCCATTTGTGTCCTTAATATTACAGCACTTAGTCTTCGTTTCCCCAAAAGTATTCTTAATCCTTCGATAAGCTGCGTCTACTTTTCCTAATTTCAGACAATTTTCTATACCTGCACATTTCTCTTTCAACCATTCTTCTTTCGCTTCCTTGCACTTCTTGTTAACCTCATTTCTCAGACGTCTGTATTCTGCTTTCCCCTTTTCATCTCTTAGATTCTTGTGTTTACGCCTTTCATCCATCAATTCTAGTATATCCTGATTGATCCACGGTTTTCTACCTATTCTTTCTTTCCTACCAATGTTTTCTTCTGCGGATTTTGTTATTTCATTCTTCAAAAGTGCCCATTCGTCTGCAATTGAAATTTGTTTAGGGGTTTTGATTAGTCCTTCCTTTATACTCTTCTTGAATCTTTCGTTTACATACTTCTCTTTCAGTCTGTCCATTGCCCACCTTTTTGGCTTTTGACTTTTCTTCAGTTTCTTCAACTTTAATCTGCATTTCATTACAACCAGATTGTGGTCAGAGTTTATGTCAGCACCAGGATATGTTTTACAATCCAAAATCTGGTTTCGAAACCTCTGCTTGACCATAATGAAGTCGATTTGGTAACGCCCTGTATCTCCTGGTCTCATCCATGTGTATATTCTTCTATTGTGGTTATTGAATAAGGTGTTAGCTATGACCAGCTCATGTTCGGTGCAGAATTCCATCAGCCTGCTTCCTCGATCATTCCTTTCACCTAATCCGAAATCTCCTACTATCTTCCCTTCTCTCCCTTTTCCTACCACAGCATTCCAATCTCCCATTACTATAACATTTCATCACCTTTGATATACCTCAGAATGTCATCTATTTCTTCGTAGACCTTTTCAACATCCTCATCATCAGCTTGACTGGTATGCATATAGACTTGTACCACTGTGGTGCACGTAGGTTTAGTATTAATTTTTGCTACAATAATCCGTTCACTGTATTGCTCATAATATTCCACCCGCTGTCCAAGTTTCCTACTCAATATGAGACCAACCCCTGCTTGGCCATTGTTTGATTTGGTGCTAAGGACCCTATATTCTCCTGACCAAAAGTCCTGCTCTTCCTGCCAGCGCATTTCACTAATCCCAACCAAATCCAACCTCAACCTATCCATTTCCCTTTCTAAGTTTTCTAACTTTCCACTTCCTAGCAGACTTCTAACATTCCACGCTCCGATCCGTAGAATGTCAGATTTCCTCTTTGTCACTTCTGTGATGTTAACCCCCTCTCGAGTAGTCCCCACCCGGAGATCCGAACGGGGGACTAGTTTACCTCCGGATTGAAATTTTACAAGGGAGGGTGGCCATCATCACATGTAATTATGCATAGAGAGGTGCATATCCTCGGGAATAGCATTACGGCTGTAGTTTCCCGTTGCTTTCAGCCGTGCAGCCGAACGCAGTGTAGCCATTAGTTGGCTTATATTATCAATATCTTAACCGTCTATTAGACTAGTAAAGAATTGATTTATTCTGGAAGGCTGCTACTCCCTTTCAGAATAAGTAAAGAGCAATTCTACTACAAAATACTAACCTTCTACTAACAATTAAATACCAAAATTCTACTAACGAAAAAAATACTAAAGTTTCACCAACAAACAAATACTACCACTAAAACAGTCTGTCACCAGGACCACTCACATGCACCCTCACCAGACACATTCACACACCACAGTCTAATAGAACAATGACATATAGCTAATAAACAAATTAACTTCATACTTACAACTAAAACTAACTACATACTTACTGTACTGTAATTTGAATTGACAATAATTACAAAACTTAGTTTACAAGAAATCTAGGAAAGAAAACTGGAGGAAATTGGATCCAAGAAATCCAACAAGATCTCAAAGCAGTTGGACTCAAGATAACAGATGCCGAGGAGGAAAATAAAATTAACACCATTCTTAAAACTCACAAATTTTCTACAGAAATGACACATAGAAAGCCTATGGAGATTTCAGATGAGTTGAGAAAATCCCGATCTGAAAGAATGAAAAAGTACTGGAAAGAGCGCAAGAACCAAGCAGTACTACCTTCAAAGAAGAAGTGATTGTTGAACGACTCAAGTGGTCCAATGTGACCAATCAAGATTAATAATAATAATAATAATAGTTTACAAGTTGCAATTGAAATAGTGTTGTTAGTCTCAACCAGTGTTATCAGTAAATTTGTTGGCAACATTTTCATTGTTTTTAAATTAATGTTCAAAATACTATACAGGGTGTAATTGATATACGTGACGTCCGTTAAACCGGTGTCAGAAGGGGCTATTCCAAACTTACTAGGTAAAATATATGTCACCTATCTTTAAATTCGAAATTAAACATTAAAAAGTCAATGTTTGCAGGTTTTTTGAAAATGTTCAAGCAGAAGGTCCAATCCAAGTCTGGGGGACATGGGGCAGGACGAGGTAATTGAGGCGTGGCGCGGACGGGACGGGGCGAGAAGTTGTTGCGTAATCGGACCATTGACCTTCCTGTTGACGAAGGGAGGGTATCAGCTGATATGCAAGCAATATGTAAGCCCATACGTAAACAAATTGTGTTGTAGTTCTTGGAACCTCACACAATGGCTTGGGATATTTGGACCAGTAGTATTGTGTAGCCTACTTTGTAAGTGTGGAAGTCATTGATTGATGTTGATGTAAAGGATAAAATAATTTCGATAATCAGCCCTGATGTGTAGTTGCTTCCTGCATGTGAAAGAAATACAGTGGGGCAAAATTCCGACATCCCGTCGTCTGTTCAGAATTAGCATTTAAGACGGACGTAATATACTTGATATTGTTTCGTTTGAGAGGCTTGGCGATTGTGGTCATAACCCCCACGTAATTGGGTGTGTGTAGAATTTGTCTGATAACCTACGTTTTGTGGTTTCAGTAGTATTGTGGGTATTTGTAATTCAGGTGAGGCTTGGCGGCCGTGGCCTTAGTTTAGGAACCACCCCGGCATTTGCCTGGGGTAGAAGTGAGAAACCATGAGAAACTACTTCCCAGATTTAATACTAGTGCGCTGCCACATGTACATAATAATATAAATAATAATAATAATAATAATAATAATAATAATAACAATAATAATAACTTAATAATAGAGAGGCAATGTAACTCAGGTAGTAGAGTGTTATCCTTCTATCTAGGCTTTATCTAGGCTCAGTCATGTAATAAATGAAGGTGAGCATATACGACAGCCTTATGCCAATAGATTTAATGGCACGTATAAGAAATTCTGTGAACACAAAATTCCGGGAACCCAAATTCCCTGGAAAAAAGTGTGTCTAACAATCTATTATTATTATTATTATTATTATTATTATTATTATCATTATTATTATTATTACAGTTGTTGCACTGTCTTCGTACAAAGGTAGAGCTTCGGTTCCTTTCAATAATTTAGTAAATCTTTAGGATTTCCATTTTCTAATGTTTGTAGTCTGCTATACCGTAGACCAATAAGTAATGCCATAGGCCATAAGGCTGGCTGAGTCCCAAACAGATCCACCATCACTAGTCATTGAGGTTCGGATGTTTAGGACCTAAAGAAACGAGATATATGCAGGAAAATATGCCCTAAAAATACTGACATATGATCTTAAAAAGGTACAGTATGACCTAATATATTTACATGCTTTCTAAAGGCATGTACCACGCATGGATATATGGGAATGCTTGAGTCGTAAGAAAGTGTCCAAGGACATCATAGTACGAGTACAACGATTATACGATGAAATTAAGAGCTGTGTACAGGTCCAGGATGGGAAGTCAGGTTGGTTCGAAACAAAGAGCGGAGTCCAACAGGGAAGTTGTCTTTCACCGTTTCTCTTCATTATCATATGGATGTAGTTTTAAAAGCAGTTAAAAGGCAAGGATCAAGGAACTAATGTGCCTTAGTTTTTGCCGATGATGTCTTGATATGGGGCGAGTCAGAAGGGGAGGTGCAGGCTAGACTAGTTCTTTGCCAGAATTAATTTGCAACCATGTGCCTTAAAATCAGCAAAACCATGACAGTTGGTTTGGTGATGAGTAGAAATCCTTCAACGGTCCATCTAAGAATTGGAGATGAGGAGATAAATGTGGTAGACAAATTCTAGAATTTAGGTAGTATTCTTTCCTCGGACAATACCACACATCAAGAGATTAACAACAGAATACAGAAAGTTTCCAATTTCTATCAGGCATTGCGTAAACTACTTTGGGACGAAACATTTCCACAATCTTCCAAGATTAGTTTGTTCAAGAAATACTTAATACCTATACTAACATATGAACTGGAACCTGCAACTCTTACTGGGCCAAACAGTCATCGACAGGCAGTGGAAATGAAGTTCCTCCGTTCTTGCCTTCAAAAGACGAAAATGGATAAAATAAGGAATGAGGATATTATCCGACAACAACTGGGATTGGAAAAGAGCCTGCTGGAGACACTCGTACTCAAGAGATTGAGATGGTATGGTCCCTTGAAGAGGATGGCTCCCCACAGGATACCTCGAGTGTACTTGGGCCAGAGTGTCCCCGGGAAGAGACCAAGAGGAAGACCTCGCGATGTGTGGGAGAAGCAAATATATAACGACCTTGAAGCTAGAGATAAGAACTGGCATCAAACAAAATAACAACAGTTACGAATGGACAGGACAAATTGGTAACGGCCTATTTATATCCGAACCCAGCTTGCTGGAGCAAAGAAACGATGATGATTTCGACTAGATTGTGTGGATATCCCTCCAATTCTTTCTGGAAGCAAGTTCATTGATTTCCCCTTCGTGTTTCATCACTACTCTCCGATCCAAAAGGTTTTTCAATGAGTACGTTTCTAAAGGTGTCTCTTAAGTGGTTAATGTAGTAATTTTAACATGGATATAATTTAAGGCTGGATGTCTATCTGTGATTAGCGTGCAAAAATAACCGACACGGATATCCGGTGTTTACCACGGCAACAAGTGTTTGTTATATGCATATGCATAGGCTTGCCATACGTCCCGGTTTGACCGGGACAGTCCCGGTATTTTGCTCTTGTCACGGTGTCCCGCCCGGTTTTATCAATATCCCGGAGAACGGCCGTAAGAAGTAAAAAGTAATGATTTTTTTGTGTTTAAGAATCTTTTATGAATGGGTTACTTTTCAACAATCAACATCGTAGACTATCGCGCTCAGCGTTAAGAGTTTTTTGTACTTGTTTTTGTAGTTAGACAATAAGTTGTAGTTTTTCAAAAAATAATAAGATTTAGTAATAGTTCAATTAGAAAAAAAATATGAAGTTTTTAAATTGTATTTTATTAAAACTTCTTTCTAGATGGTAGACCAGAAAAAATTATCAAAATAAAAATTATATATTTTTATGTAGCAAATATTCTTTTTTATTTTAAAAAGGTGTGTATAACTAACAATTTAGGGCGCCAGATTCCCCCTCCCGTCACTTGCGAGGCTTTAAAAAAAGGCTTAAAACTCACCAAATTTGCTTCTAATTTAAAAAAAAAATCCCTGGGGAAGACCCCTGTAAGACCATCCCATATTAATGTGTCCCGGTTTCACTCACCAAAAATATGGCAAGCCTACATATACATCTATATGTTGCTATAAGAATATATGAGTTACTATTATGAAAGTTAGTACGTTTATCAGTCGTGAGATAGTATGGACTCGTAGTGTTGAGCGTTAAAGATTCCCTACTGGGGAAAGATCTTCTTGCACCCCCGGCGTCTCTAAAAGACGCAGTAGTTAAAAGGGACGTAAAACTAATAACAATATTATTATTGCTAGTATTATTATGGAGAAGGGTCAGAGGGGGCGAAGCGGTGCAGCGGCCTTTGATCACGGTGGACTTGGTTTGATTTCCGGTCAATACATGTGAGTATTTCAAAGTGAAATGACATGTCTTCTTTATGTGTAGAGTCTAGCATTCATGGTTGTCACTCCGGAGGTCCGGGTTCAATTCACGGCTCTGCCAAGGAATTTAATTCTGATCTGGAACATGATACACTGAGCTTCGCGAGGCAAAACTGAGAACAGGCGAGTCGCTTCCCACTTCAGCCATCATGAAAGTGGTTTTCCATGGTTTCGCACTTCTACCCCAGGCGTATGCCGGATTGCATCCTAACTTAAGGCTTGACTGACTTTGTGCATCAGCGGTAACGTTCTCGTCACCGACGCCCAAAGTAGTGGGATCGAATACCGGCGCAGTCAGTTGTCATTTGTGGGTGCTTAAATGTGAGGGAGACGTATCAGTAGATTTACTAGCACGTTAAAGATCCCCTTTGTAGCAAAATTTCGTCACACTGGCGTGGCGTCTCTAAAAACCGCAGTTGTTAAAAGGGACGCAAAAACCTATAACATTATTATTTATGTTTGATCCTGACTATTATATGTCAGAAAACTGTATCATAATGATGGTCATTATAACACTATGTTTCATTATGAAACAGTTTCTGCCACCAATCACAGCTCAAGAAACAGTTGTTTGACCAATTAGATAAGGACACCATCGCACCTGCACTGAGTTCCAAGACCTTCTAATTTAAATTTCACTGCGTTGCCTAGTGTCATAGTGGGCTAATCGAGGAGGCCATGGTCAAATACAAGGCATTGTCTGCGTCCCATGCGCTCGGTTCAGTACATAAAACTGGCGAAATCTCGACAGATATTTATGAATATTTGTGTTCGAACATAAAATAGTTATAATAATTATCGTCGAACATAAACAGCCGTATGCAACTCGCCTATAATGGTAATTAAGACACTCGTATGGAAATTATCAAGCTCGCATACGCTTGTTTTATAAACATACTCGTGTCTTAATTATTGCCATTATAGGCTCGTTGCATAATGTACTATTATATTATTATTATTTTTATAATTAAAGGACAGCGGTAGCTACGCTCACTAAAGCGCAGCATTAGGCCATGGGACCAAGCTCTCTTCTGACTTGGAAGACGTGGGTTCAAGCCCCACCACCGGCCGTCCTTGAATAATGGTTTTCCGTGGTTTCCCCATTTTCAACTCCAGGCAAATGCTGGGACGGTACCTTCTGACGGCCGCTTCCTTCCACATCCTTGCCCAGTTTCAATCATCTTCCTTCATTTCTTCTCTCATTAACTCGTCTGATGAGGTTGGCGTCAGGAAGGACATCCAGCCGTAAAAACCACCCACCACATAGAATTTCATCACATCTCATCCCCGAATCCGTTGTAAACTGGAGTAATAATGGGTAGCCACACATTATTATTATTGTTTTTATTATTATATACTGAAGACATTCTTCGAACGAAGAAATAAGATCAGGACAGTCACGAATGAAAAAAAAAAATAGTTGAGGACATGTGTCCTAGTAGGCCTATATGGTCCTCGCCTTAAGTGGCCTAATGTGTTAAACGGTTCCAGGCTAGGTTCCAGAAGACACGGGAGGAGTTATGGTCGGTAGTCTGCCACTTAGGAGTCCAACACCATGTGTGTAAATGCATTTCTTCACCTACATAAAAATATTATTATTATTAATAATAATACTATTTACTTAAGGCCATGGCTTCCTCCTTCCCTATCCTCATCTGAATTACAAATGTATGTCTACCCCTTTTTATTCCCGTTTTCCAACGGGGTCGGGGATGAGATGCGATGGAAGTCTTTGTGGCGATGATTTTTACGGCCGGATGCCCTTCCTGATGCCAACCTCATGAGAGGAGTTAATGAGAGATGAAATGAATGATGGTGAATGAAATTGGGCACGGATGTGGAAGGAAACGGCCGTGGTCTGTCAGAAGGTACCGTCCCAGCATTTGCCTGGTGTTGAAAATGGGAAACCACGGAAAACCATTTCAAGGACGGCCGACGGTGGGGCTCGAACCCACGCGTCTACCGAGTCAGCAGAGAGCTTGGCCCCATGACCTAATGCTGTGCTTTAGCCAGCGTAGCCACTACTGTCGGTCCTCATCTGAATTACAAATATACAAGCTAATACAGCCATCACAATAACATAGGTTATCAGACAAAATTTCACACACACCCTCACCCAAATACCTGGGGCTGAATGATCACGATGTCCAAGCTCCTCAAATGAAACAACAACTGTAGCCTATATAAGTCAATAACAACACAAAACATCAGTCTCATTCAGTAAAATTCAGTTTGGACTCGCCAACAAAGTATAGACAACAGAACACGCGCGGAGTAAGATATTGCTCTCTACGCTTTTTAGTTGTTTAGGACAAGGAGCAGACAAAAATCTGAGAGTAATGAGCAAATCCAGACACCCACAGATTACAACACGGAGGTACATGGATCCCAAAGTTCGAGAGTGTTGCCAGACCTTAATCACACACGAACTAGGATCACCGAAGCACCATTGTGCTCCACTCGTTTACAATAACATTCAAAAATGATATAATACTTCACATAACAATTCACCTGTGTGAAGGCTTTGCAGTATTTACAACGATGCAGTTCGTGTAAATTGGAAACTAGATTTCTGTCTCTCAGTTAGACCATTCTTGGAAATTATAATCCAGTCACAGAATTCATACCTGAAATAAAATTATCGATCTCACAAAACAGAATAAACAATGTATATATGTGGGTATTTTTGTTGTAATGGGTGTAACGTTTTGTTCATTTTTACATCTTGCATCTACTTTCTTGAAAGGAAACAATATTTAAATTATCCAATGTTTGGAATATAAAGTCATCATTCTGGAGTCAAATATACTTACGACTTTTAACCCCGTACAAATGGTGTGATTAATGAGAAATGGCTTATTCATGTACATAAGTCAGTGTGTAGGCTACTATAGCTGCATATTAGGGAATAGTATTGCTGTATTTCCATGCATATTATCACATATTGGGCGGCATTGGTGGTGTATTTGGTAGCATGCTGAGCTTCTATGCCCAAGGTCGCGGGTTCAAACCCGGCCGAAGTCATCGGGTCTGTGAAGAGCGTTAAAAATCCCTCAGTATGCCTTCCTTCGGAGGGGAAGTGAAGCCGGTGGGCCCATGTCATAGATTTATGTGATGAAGAAGAACCTTCCACTAACTACACTCGTGTGAAGGTAAAATTTGTAGGTTAACGCTATTAAGTTCCAACGTTCACCGTCAGGTTCTGGTTGCGGTGGCATCTATTAGCCAAGTTTGCAGCTAGATTTCGTTGACGGTAGCATTTCGTAGCAAAAGTAGGAACTACATAAAACTGACTGTCTGCAGTCCTTACCTGAATTACAGATACCACACAATATACAGCCCTCACAATTAACACAGGTTATCAGGCAGATTCTATACACATCCAAAGTACACAGGGCTTCATGGCCGCGTTGTCGCAGTCCCTAAACAGAGGAACCAACCAACCTAGTTAAAGTAAATGCAACGTATAATCCAGTATAATGTCAAATAAGATGCATTGATTGTGAACATATTGGACTTCTTTAGCCCTTAAAGTATTTCGTAAGATAAGAAATACATTATCTTAACCCATACCGTAATGATCTCTAAAATGCTATAGCGGAGTTCAGGGTGTTTAGAATTCGTGATAACTACACCATTATACAATATCATTCGTCAGTAAGCACTAAAATGGCTAATACATAGGAAAAATACGTGTGAACGAACAGAAACGAACTATATAATGTATCATATTCTTATGCAAACGTATTGTGAGATGAACACAATTTATGTTGAAAGCCAAGATCAGATACATGTACAAAGATCAGAACTCGTTTGTGAACCAACAAACTGTAGTCATTGCAAACGCTGGCCTTCATCATCAGCTTCTAAAGGCTAAAAGCCTTGTCGTTGCAGCCATTTCTTACGGTCTTCAGCAGTTCTCTTCATATTGACATACGATTCACATTCCATTTCCTTGACAATGTTCTTGAGATACCGTTGTCTTGGTCGTCCCCTTGGTTTCTTCCCCAAAATTTTTCCTTCAAAAATGACCTGGAGGAGAGTGTCATGTCTGAGTACGTGACCCATGAATTTTGATTTCCTTTTCTTGATGGTGTTCAACAGGCATCGATTCTCCTGAATTTGGTTCAGAACAAGCTCATTTCTCTTTCTTTCCACCCAGATTGTTCGGGTCATTCGTCTCCAAAACCACATTTCAGCTGCCTCGAGTTTTGATTCTTCTCTTTTCCCCAGTGTCCATGTTTCACAACCATAGGTCAACACACTCCAAACAAAGGTCTTGAGAAATGACTTCCTTATCTTCAAGTTCAGGTGCTCATTGAGCAGCAAATTCTTCTTATTTTGAAAGACTTACTTCGCCAACACTATTCTTTTCTTAATTTCTGAGATGCATCTGTTGTCATAATTAATCACACTTCCCAAATAGCAAAATTCTGTTACTTGTTCAATGGCACTATCATTTAACATTATATTAGCTAAAATTGGTTGTTTCTTTTTATCAACCACCTGGCCTTAGTCAACATTAATGTATTTGGATTGTCTCAGCCCATGGCGTTTCCTGGTGGAAAACTGTGTTACTACCGCCATGCCAGACCCCCTTGGAGTTGAGGTAGCTACTGGTTGGTTGCTTGGTCTGTGAGTTGGTTGGTTTGTTGGTATGCAGCTTTGCAGCGTTCGTGGCGTCATTGGTTCACATGGGAATAATATATGTACAACACCATTTACACTTCACTGGTATATTAGGGAGTCTTTGGGGTCACCACGATGGTAATTTCATTGCTACTATGCTTACATGGGTACTGACCTGTGAGGATGAAGGCCGTTGGGGTGGTTATGTTGATGCTGTATGTTGCTGCAGCAGTAACGACTGTCTCAAGCTGACGCAGTTGTTCTTCCAGCTCCTCCATCGTGTTTTATGACACAATCGATCATGTTAGGCTCAGTAAAATGTGGGATGAACACACTTTTTATTTGAAGAAATAGGAGAACAGATACATGTACAAAGGACAAAATTGTAGTCATGGCTACGGCTAGCCTTAGTCAACACTTATATTCTCTTTGGTCAACACTTGGATTGTCTCGGTCCGTTGCGGTACCTGTGATACTACCGCTACAGTTACTGTTTGGTCCTTATCATCCGAAATCTAATCACAAAGAAAATAATGCTACTTGAAGAACAATAGTATGTCGAATGCAGGGTTTGCCAATTTATTTCATTTTTAATTTCATTTCCCTATTACCACCCCTGTTAATAAAAGAGATACGGTTTCAGATTTATATTGTTATTATCGTGCTTTAGATAATAAAAGGAGTGGCCACTGCCTGGCTGCTTTAAACTGCCTGCCAATTCAACGATTATAGTGTTGGTTTATGCGTACAACCTCGTTTCCAAATATAAACGCTAAGAGCAGCACCAATCCACTGTGATCGCCGCTTTTTCAAGTCACTGTTACTGACATTCGTTTTGTATTGCTGATAATGGTGAAGTTGTGTTTTGTATTTTATGATGGCGTACTGATGTGTGGGCTTTTGTAAATCAGAAATCATGAGTTACCATCGGACAATTCACTTGACTTATAAATACACACACTAATACCGCCATCATAATAAGACGGGTTATCTGACAAGTTCATCATACTGCCAAGTACACGGGGCTACATGAGCACGATGTTGCAAAGCCCCTAAATTAATCAACATCCCATTCTTCGGAGGCCGGAGGCATTTCTTTTCCCTGTCTTGTATTGCCCTTATTATTTTATTTTCATCTCGTCTAGTACTGTATGTAAGTTAGATTTAAATTAGTAGGAAGTAGTAGTATTTTTTTATTATCATCCGCACCGTAATATTACGGGCAAATGAGCTAGACATTTCGCCCCTTGAAAACAATCACCTCTACCACCATATATGTTTCGCTTTCCTATAAATTGAAAATGTGTCTGAATTAATATCATATTCTTTATGCTGATTGAATAACAAAAGAACTAACTCAGTGCCATGTTTTCACGTTTTATTATCTGGATATTAAGCCTCCAAATTTATCAACCCTTCGTTTTGTATTTTTCGCTTCCCTTTATACTGAAAATTTGCCCATAAGTAGGTGACTGAATTAATATCATGTACTTTATTCGGATTTAATAACAAAAGAACTAACGTAGTGCCATGTTTCCGCGTTTTTTCAATCTCGATATTAACCTTCCAAATTTAAAAACCGTTCGTTTCAGGTATCGTCCACTTGAAAAGTCGCGGTAGGTTGGCGTTTCAACCTAACGGTGAATTAATATACAGTATATCATGTACGCGTCTGAGTGTTGAGTGGGCAGGCAGTTTAAAGCAGCCAGGAGGGATGCGATCCAGCTGGCAGTGAACATGCCGCGGCTATCACAGTGGGTTGGTGCTCCAATCTATCTTGTGTTGAATGGACAGGCAATTTAAAGCATCTTCGAGGGATGCGATCTAGCTGGCAGTGGGTGTAGCACGGCCTCTTACCGAGATAGATGGACACGTTTTGAGCTATTGTTGCCATGGAGATGGCTGGCCTTGTCATTACTTCATCAGTTTATTTTCTGACTTTATTAGCCTTTGCCCGAGTGCAAAAGGGCCGAAATCAGAAGAATGAGAAAGACTATCGAAAATTCATGTAGCCAGCCGTTCCTTCTGAGTCCTAAACGATGTGTATGCAAAATTTGGTTCAGATTGATTGAACGGAGTAGATTTGTGTACAAAAAATCCACCCGCCCACATACAGACTTTCTCGTTTATATATAAGGTGCGATCAAAAAGTAACGAGCCGGAGGCATATTTACAGAAGCCAGTACCTGTATGTTAAAAGTATTGGCCCTGGGTGTTGAGGCACTTGCCCCACTGTGACACGAGGCGGTGAATGGCTGTCTCATAAAATTCCCTGGGCTGCGATGTGAACCAGTTCCACACGTACAGCTGGACGTCGGCGTCCGAGGTGAATCGTTGGCCCCGCAGAGCCCTTTTCAGGGGACCAAGCACGGCATAATCACAGGGAGAGAGGTCTGGACTGTATGGATGGTGGCCGAGAACCTCCCATTTGAATTTCTGCAGGAGGGCCGCGACTGTGTTGGCCGTATGAGGTAGTGCATTGTCGTGGAGCAGAATGACCCCACGGGTGAGATTGCCTGGTCGTTTTGTTTGATCGCTTGGCGAAGGGCGGTCAAGGTTTGCGAGTAACGCTGGGCATCATGGGTGCCCATACGGGGGGGGAAGGGGGGGCCATGGCCCCCCCTGGACCCTTGAAAAATAAAACGATATGAAAATCAGACTGAGAACAAACTTTTTTTTTTCAAAAGTGCTACAGTATTCTAATTAATTTGTACTAAATATAAATACTTCAGATATTTAACATTCCGACAGGCCAAACATTAAATACTGTATAATGGCAGTGGGCGCATTAAGCTGTCTTGCACACCTCAGAAATCTGAATTTTAAAAAATTACAATATTTGCTGAAGAATAGTTTTGCTTCAATTATTTAATACACTCATTCGTTCTCTGCATAGTCTATTACTTAATGGTGCTCGATCAGGCGCAATCTGCCTCGCATATCACTTTTGCAACAACAGCAAATGTGTAGAAGGGTCATTGACGAACTGGCCGATATGAACTTGAATGTCATGTGGAAAGATGTAACTACTGAATGGTATTTGACGAATACGTTGACGAATAAAAGACGAGAATTAACTCGTGCGCCCGTCAGATCAGTAGCACCCACCGGAAGGTTAAAATCCTCCTACATATTATGTCAGTTATGCAATAGTGCTGGTGTGCTTTCGCTTTAAATTATACACTTGAGTAATATTACAAAGGAATATTGTAATTTATATGCGCGTAGCCTACATTCCATTCGTGCGTATTGTGTTCACTATGAACGGCCGCCTAGACTGTGTCTGGGTGCTTACAGTATGATTTATTATTTTTTTGTACTTCGGCTACGAATGGATTTATATTTCATTTAAAGGTAAGTAACTCAATCTTATCTTATTAAAGGAGGTACTCAATCGTTAATCATCGTATCTTTGTAACCACAAGGGATATGAAACTGAAATTTTGCATGTTGATTACTCTCAGTTAGTGGGTGCTCACTAAGAATTGTTCTTAGAATATTCAAGCTTTAAGTGGGTCTGTTTGTCCATTTGGTACTCATGCATGGGTTAATATCGTGGGCGCCCTTAGGGCGCTGGATTTGCGAGAATGTTGAAATAAGATTGTTCATTGTCACACCAGTTTATTTCATAAATGGAAGTTACAGATAGTCAACTGACAACTGTTACAACAACAAAAAACTGTAATGTTGCTGACGTAATATGTATTTACATTTTTTAATTAAAAATATGGTTCTAATGATGCCTTGCACTCTGTCACCAATGGATGATGATGATGATAATTGATGTTTAATGGGGCCTAACATCTAGGTAAGCTCCAAATATCAATACGGTTATGCCTAGTGTTTCCCCATCACTATATTGAGTGGCTACTACTTTTGCCACCTCACTTCGGCAGTGTCGATGTGAAAAGCACGATTTGGAGATATTTTTAGACATTGCAAGATCTATAGCGTAGCTTTACCCCTAAAATAAGCTTTTATATGCTGACTACTCAAACACTGGTCCTGTAAGATCGTGCTTACAATATTGCATAATTTACCGTATTCAGACCCGTATTGACGGGGGGGGGGGGGGGGGGGGGGGGGGCAAACTTGCAACTGCCAAGGCGGCAGATTTTAGGGACGGAAAAATTTCTGGAAAACTGTACAAAGCTGCTTGGTCATTAATCGTCAAGTTGATTAAGTTTAAGCCCTCCACAGGAGAATATACTTTGGCATTGTTGATTATTTAAGGACATAAATAAAAGGATCGTCTTAGTCACCTTGGTGTTCTTGCTGTTGATCTGACTTGAATGTGAAATTGTGCCAATGAGGAAATTCCAAACTCGTTACCGGTATTTAAATAATTGTTTTTGCACATTGGTTGTGTATGATATCTGTTAAAATTTAATGTACATTCTTTGTATTATTTTTTAAAATTTGTAATTTTAGCAAACGCAAATTTATAGTGTATGCCACTCATAGTTAAACACACACTCAGGCAAAGAAACAGCCTCATGTGTTACGGAAACTTTGCAACTGCTCGGCTTCACGGGTTGCGTGAGGGTTAAACACCTGTACGGTATGAACAACAGCAATAAACATTCATTCTTAACTACACTTGTTACCTCATAAATAAAAGCCCTATAGATCTGGTAAAATTTACAATATATTCTCATACCAGACATGAAATACACATCGCAGGATCCTCGTCGTACGGACTATCTAACACTCCCTATCATATTTACACAGGCACACTTATGACATATTGATGACCCTCGGAAGTAATGATGACTGATACTTACAGGCGATGGTTTCAGATGTGGCAACTTAACTCTGCTTATTCTGGGATTTGTGCTCCCAGAGAATCAGTCCTACTTACTCGCAGCACAATTACTATATATATCAGATGCAAGCCTTTCAACTATCAACATTATGTACATTATTACTTTGATGGTCAGCATCCAACGATTTACCTAGTTTCGTGGATCTGATTATTCAAAGATGCTTTAAATCCGTGTGTTGGATTATCGCATCTAGTTCGCTCCTGAGTTTACTAATACATAGCATATTTTACTAGTATTTGTCGTATAACAATTTACCGCTATGGACTCAAAATTTCGGTATACAGACGTTAGTTTACAATACTTCATGCGATTCGAGACAAACAATCTAGGCTATTTGTTTGAAACGAGGCTCATAATTCCCTTGAGAATGTATAGCCAGCAACTCAGTAATTGCACATCGAACACCAACTTGTGATCGTCTGAAATACCTTCCTTCTCCACCAAATACACACAAGTCCAAAATACAAGTTCCACTCCCTCACAGAGTCCTACCAAGAATACGAACCACTCCGCACGGAGTCCAAAGGATGAGTACACCGCCCTACATGCGGTCCAAAGAATGAGTACTACTCCCCACGGAGTCCTAAGAATGAGTCGCCCTCACAGCTTCGTCAAGTCCTAATAAAATTCATCTCCCCTCTACAAATCACTGGCCTACCTGGCTTCCCTCACGGGTCCAGCCAAATCCAAACAAAACATTACCATATAAGGAGCGCCTTCTTGGTCTTCAAAATATCCTAGACTCACCCCTAGCACAGGGTTGCCAAGCCTCCTACCTGCATGAGTCATCATGCACTTGAGCGTGCGCGAGAAACCCCCAGGCGACAAAAAGCCTACTTCCTGGTTCTTGCACACAATTCCAGACTGTCTGACTGAAGATTATTCCAATGTTAAAATATTCACATATAACTAGACTCAGATCCTGCCAATTACAATCCCTTAAACCCTAAACAAATTAATCGGAAATAAATCACATGATATTATACACTTCATTACATAATTATAAAACATAAAAAGGTATGAAATAAAAATATATGGACGATTATGAAAATCGTACGTCCCGAAAGTAAAGGTTCGATCCCTTGTGACCTGGGAAGGTTACAACTTTAATAAATCTGCATATTCCAAGTCGGGGGCAGCAACGTAAACCCATACGTGGCATGCATTGTAGGAAAGGACAGAATGTAGCAATGTGATCTTTAAGCCCATCTGTGTAGTTGAGTACCTCAATTTAAGCTCCACGATGACGACTGGTTACCTAAATATTTGAAATTTGATTGTCGACGCTGACAGCAGACACAACCTTCAGGAAAATACCACGTACGTATCATGTTTCAAGTTTCGGGGTGCTCATCTCAAAACTACGGTATGGGTACTCTGAAATAACATTACTTATACACACTCGCCTAATGACACGTTATTACATAAACCGGAATTTCACTCAGAGTCAAGTACAAGGGGTGAGGTTTAAACCTGTTTACAAATAAAGCAACAACATTTACAACAATGCCAGTTATTGAATATAAAAAGGTTAATTTTCCCCTCTTTAAGGGTAGCTTTAAAACACATAAATTAAAAAACTCAAAAAGTTATTGTATTAGATTGGTTAGACATTATATTATTTACGTCACAGAGAAAATAATACGGCGAAATATATCACTTGTTAATTTTATAAAACTCTACGGAATTGTACAATATCTGTTAGTTTCATTTTATTGTCTATTATTTTCATAAACAGAGAAAAGCTTGAGCATAAGGCTCAATTACACATTGAAAGAAGTGGTTTGTTTACGTTCGTATCACCATTCCTGTATCACAATTCCTCTTGTTTCAGTCGAGAACGCGAATAATGGTAGTAAGAAATACTTGATATAGTGGTTTTTTTCCTTTTTACTTAGTGGTTAGTAATAATCAGGCGAAATATTTTTATTGACAAAACTAATTTCTACTAAAACCATAGGCTCGAGTTTATCAGTTCGTAGGCTACAAGTGTTTCTTGATTATAATAAGAGCAATGCGAAGTATTTCCGATTGGTTGTTTAGAAGAGGAAAGACGTGACGATCTGCTGTAATGGCCAGTAAAAACTAGATACCGTAGCCTAACGTATTTGGAAACAGTGCTGTTTAAATATTTGGGCTGATTCAGATGTTGGGATATTTCCACAGTATAACTTAGTGATTGGGATCATGTGAAAATATGTCCAGTTATTTTGAAAGTTAGCGAACTGGATTAACGATACCATTTTAATGAACTACGGTACTTGATTTTTATTCTTGTCGATACCACTAGTTTTTTCCTGTTTTCAAGAACTGAACATTACGACGTTGAATCACGAAGAAAAGCGAACGTTAACGGACAGAAACTCACATTCCTCCCATACTTGCCACAAAGTAGCCAATGGTTTCAGAGCAGTCAAATAATGCATTTCACGAAGTAAGTAAGAAATGAAACCTTCTTTTTGTGTGTGGTGGGGGGGAGGGGGGTGGAGTGGAGGGAGGGGGGGAGGGGTAGGGGAAGGGGGTGACAGGTAGGTAATGAAATGAAAATATTTACTTGCCCCCCCCCTGGAAACAATCCTATGGGCGCCCATGCTGGGCATTCACTGTTAACCCGTGCGGCATAAGTGTATCAGAAGGGGGCCATCTTGGTCAAAGAAGAACGTCAGCATTACCTTTCCTGCACTCGTGTGGATAGCCTTGCCTTTTTTGGGTGGTGGTGACCCTGGATGCTTCCACTGGAGGCTTTGTCGTTTTGATTCTGGTTCGAAGTTATGCCACCATGACTCATCTCCAGCCACCACTTGTGCCAGGAACCCATTCCCTTCCCTCGCATAGCGCTGCAGATGACTAATACAGAGGGCCATTCGACATGCTTCCTAGTGTGGTTGAAGACTGTGGGACACCCATTGGGCACACACTTTGCTCAAGTGCAGTCGTTCCTTCATGATGGTGTGCACACTTCCGACGCTCAATCTGACCACGGCGGCTATGGCGTTCACTGTCACTCGGCTGTCCGGGGTAATAAGTGCATCAACCAGCCGGACGTTGTCATCGGTAATGCAGGGGGGTGCCCCAGACCGGGCATCATCGGCTAACGACACCCGTCCTTCCCTGAAGCGCCTTGACCCTGCAGTGTTCGCCGTACACTTGTTACATTCAGCGATGAATGTCCTTTCCCCTTACTCCTTCCGCTGTCAGAAACCTAACAACACCTCTTTGCTCGTCGGTTGATGCCTCCATGTCACTGGTTGCAATGCGACTGTCAGTGTTGGACGACTGATGCATGCTGCTGCTCGCTTTGTATCGTCACGTGACGTGCACGCGTGCCCTCTAGCGACGGGCTGTGACCTTCCACGCTCTGGTTGGAACCACACCTCGTTACACACGCCAAGATTAGCCGATGTCGTCACCGGTTTACGCATTCCAGCCTCCGGCTCGTTACATTTTGAACGCACCTTATGTAAGGTTTAGATTAAGATTGTAAATACTATGCATTTTACTGTGTAGGAGCACTGCTATTGAGGAGCACACTGAGCCCTGTTGCGTACTGTCAACAAATACATAAACAAATAAATCTATTTCTGCCTGAATACCCAAGTTCTCCGTAATAACTTTGGAAGTAAGAATATACTGCAAAGAGTAGAGGTATTTTAGGATCCTCAATCGTTTAATCAGTACGGCCACCCTCCTATGACTAGACCTTTCAACTAGAGCTGGTAATAATCGACTAATTAGAAATTAATCGAAGACGGCGAATCGATTAATCGAATGTCCACTAAATCGATAAAATAACTAACCGAATAATAGTTTGATTAGCTAACCGAAGAATCGATTAATTGATTAGCAGACATGAGATAAGGAAAAGAGGTCATCGCATAATCTGAGTTACGCTTATTTTCAGACTGATGTACAGAAATCTATAAAAGTTACTTTTTATCTAAATATACAAAGTGTCCTTCCTTGTTTATTAGGTGGCTTCGGTGGCGTAGTTGGTAGCATGCTGAGCTGATATGCCCAAGATTACGGGTTCAAATCCGGCCGAAGTCGTCGGATTTTTTTAGAACGTTAATAATCGCTCAGTATGCCTTCCTTCGGAGGGGAAGTAAAACCGGCGGTCCCATGTCATAGATTTATGACATGTTAAAGAACATTCCACTAATTACACCTGTGTGAAGCTAAATCATACTAATATATAAAAATGAGATGGTGTGTGTCTTTCTGTCTGTCTGTCTGTTACCTAATAACGCAAAAACCACTGGTCCGATTTAAATAAAATTTTGCATGGATGTAGCTGAAATACCAGGTTTACATATAGGATACTTTTAATTTCGATATTTTGCACTATTAAGAAATGGCGACCATTTTAGTGACGTCACTACACCCTTTGGTTTCAAAATGTCATATTTCCAAATCAAATAAAAAGAGAACGGTAGGAAATAGCAAACATTTGATGGCACTTACGAGCTTTAAAATTTAATTTCCTATCCGAAAGGTCCTTATCACTTTTCGTGTATCTCCAACGGTTAGCGAGTAAAACCTACTTTTGTGACGTCACTACACCCTTTGGTTTCAAAATTTCATATTTCCATTGCAAATAAAAAGAGAACGCTAAGAAATAGCAAACTTTTGATGGTATACACGAGCTTTAGCATTTAATTTTCTATCCAAAAGGTTCTTATCACTTTTCATGTATCTCTGACGGTTAGCGAGTAAAACCTAAATTTGTGCAATAAAACACGGTCAACACCGAGCGGTGCAGTATATCACTACATATATAACAAGTAGTTCCGTAAAGAACTATACAGCCTATTTTCATGTATCCTGCTCATGTTAATTTCTTCTAACAACATAAAAAATTTCAGTTTAATTGCTGTAACAGATTCGTAGATATTGAGAACCGTCTAAATATTTCAGATTGTCGCCAGGTTGGATTTTTATTTTTGTACTATTACGTTAAGATTATTGTGTATGTGTGGTATTCAAACTTCAATCGCATGATTAGAACACAAGAAGTAAAAATGGGATTTTAAAATTACGCACAGCAGCCATCTTGTGATTATGCAAACAATTGAAATAAATTAGATGCCAGTGGATCAACATTTGTATAAGCATTTAACGTGCAACGTTTCACAGCACTCGGATAGTTAATTCGCGAGAATCGTCCATTTAAATATTTATAATTCGCGTCGCCGCCATCTTGGATTTGTGCTCACCAGGTTAATGAAAGTCCTATAAGTGAACATATGTTCATAGTCTCTATGAACATTTAAAAAAATTCAGTTTGGTTGCTGTAAAAGATTCATAGATATTGAGAACCGTCTAAATATTTCGGAAGCTCGCCATTTAGGATTGTTATATGTATAGGCCATAGAATTATGTACCATTCAATGACAATTATTGCCTAGGTTCATTATTCAAACTTTCACTTCGATCGCATGATTACGACACAAGAAATAAAAACTTAATTTTAAAATTTCGTACAGCCGCCATACTGAGGTTATGTAAACAATTATTTAAATTAGATGGCAGTGCATTACAATCTGCAAAATCATTTATTGTACCACATTTCACTGCGCTCAGAGAGTTAAATCACGAGAAAAATCTATTAAAATATTTCAAATTCGCTTGGTCGCCATGTTCGTTTTTTACTTTACAAGTTTATGAAATATACATAGATAAACTTGTACCAGTACCCTTTATCACCGTACAAAATTGTAGGGTAATATCTGTAATAGTTTCGGAGATATAGAATGTCAGTGAAATATTTCGCACAGCCGCCATTTTGAGGTTATGTAAACAATTGAACTAAATTAGACTCCAGTGCATTACTATGTGTATAAACACTTGCTGTACCTAGTTTCATTACGTTTGGATGGTTAAATCGTGAGAAAAGTCTATTTAAAAGTCTCAACTTCGCTTGGTCGCCATGTTCGTTTTCTACTTTACAAGTTTATGAAATATACATAGGTAAACTTGTATCAGTACCCTTTATCACCGTGCTAAATTGCAGGGTGATATCTGTAATAGTTTCGGAGATATAGAATGTCAGTGAAATAATTCGCACAGTCGCCATTTTGAAGTTATGTAAACAATTGAACTAAATTAGACTCCAGTGCATTACAATGTGTATAAACATTTGCTGTACCAAGTTTCATTACGTGTGGATAGTTAAATCGCGAGAAAAGTCTATTTAAATGTCTCAAATTCGCTTGACCGCCATGTTGGTTTTGTAGTCGCCAGGTTTTTGAAAGTCTCATAGGTGAACTTCTAGTAGTACCCTTTATCACCGTACCCAATTTCAGGGCGATATCGGTAATAGTTTCGGAGATATTGAATGCTAGTGAAATATTTCGCACAGCCGCCATTTTGCATTGGTGAGACGTAACAAAATTTGAAGGGCACGGTCGAGGTCGCCGGGAATAGTGCTATGAACATACCGAGTTTCAATGAAATCGCTCCAACCGTTTAGATTTTATTAGGGGGGGACACACACACGAATCACACACACACACACACACACACACACGCACACACACACGGACAAAAGGTGATCTCATAAGCCTATTTTTTCAAAATTGAAAATATGCTAAAAATGAAAATTTGTCTGTTTTTTTCTGAATTTCTACGGAAATTTGAGTTATTTACACGTTTCAGACTGTTTTATGATAGATGCGCGCGAAAATAATGTTTTGGTCTGTCTGTCTGTTTGTTTGATTGTCTGTGGACAACTTTGTTCCCTTATAATTCGAGAACGGCTGGGTGTATCAACGTAAAATTTGGTACAGATGTCCATCAGAGGCACGACACTAATCATTGATGTAACTCTTCTCTGTACCTCTCATAAAAGGGGGCATACCCCCTTAAAATACATGCTGAAATAGGAGTAGAAGGACGAGACAAAGCTCATTTTCAGCCCCTCAATGTGAGAGACAAACTCGGGGGCCCTAAAAGCACATTTTAAGGTCCTACGTCCAACCGTTTTTGAGATATTCCCAGAAAACTAATTTAATTTAATAAACTAATGAACGAATGCAAGCCGATAACCATGGCAACAGATTCTCAGAGGTCCATCTATTGCTGTAAGACGCAATACAATTCCATTAATTACATTAGTGTGAAAGTTTGCAAACGGTTAGATGGTTTTTATGGAACCAAATTAAGCTGTAAATTTCATCAATACGTAAAATGCGCTTAAGGGGGTCAAGGGGTAGTATAGAATTTTTTCACGCAATTTACATCTGTGGGTGTGGTATGGCAGGTCTATTATATTCCTATCCCTATATTACATTATTATTATTAGTATTATATTATGGCGTACAACGACGAGACAAAGCCCCTCGGTGCCAGAAATAAAACTCGAGGGTCCTCGAAAACTACATTATAAGGCTCTAAAACCAACAGTTTCTGAAACATTCCCAGAAAACTAATTAAATTTAATTTAACAAACTAATGAAGGAATGCAAATCGGTAACCATGACAACATTATCTCAAGGGATGGCATCCAACTTTCCATCTATTTCAGTATGAAGCAATTTATTACATTTATTACATTTATTACATTTCTGTGAAAGTTTGCAAATATAAGGTTATCACGGAACCAACGTAGACTGTATAATTCATCAATGCAATTAAGGGGGTCAAGGGGTAACCTAGGATTTTTTCATGCAATTTTCACGTGCGACATATAGTACAGAAGGTCTATTATATCTCCAAACAACAACATTATTTTCAAAAATTCCTGAATTGAATCAGCATTTTTTGCGGCTTTTAGGAATTTGGGCCATTTGAGACTAAAGAACCTGCATTTTCATGCACCACAAGCTTTTATAATTTATGATAGAGGTCTTCCTGTGTATGGGGACCCAACACAACGTAGAGGGTCAGTTTTTATGTGACGTGTATTGCGTTTCGTCTACAAGGCTTTCAATTCTATTTCATGTCAGGAAGTACACGTTAGGTGAATTTAGTTTGAGAGCACATTTCAACTTTTTTTTGTCGACATACGGGTTCATCGTAAGGATGATTTTCTTTTATACTCTGTGGTAGATATACACATATTTGGATTTCTGGGTGATATGTTGTAGACAATAGTATTGTCTGTCTGTCTTTCTGTGTATCCTTATGTACGCCTATGACTCATGTTTGGATGCTTGGTACATCGTAAAATTAGGTATGGTAAACATGAGTCAATACACCAATCATTTATAAAACTCTTCACCGTACATTTCATACAGTAGAAGGGTGGATATAGGGAAAAACTTCTCAAAATACACGCTAAAATAGGCGAAATATAAAAATTATCCTAGAAGGACGACCAAAGCATATGTTGCACTTCTCAATGTGAGACACAAAATTCGCGAGTCTATAAAGGGTCTCCGAAAACCACATTATAAGGCCCTTAAATTAACAGTGTGTGTGATATTCCCAGAAAACTAACTTCGTTTTGATAAACTTATGAAGGAATGACAAGCCGCTAACCATTGCAACAGTGGCTCAATTGATAATGTCTGATGCGTCTCTAAAAGCAACAGTACTTAAAAGGGACTAACACCAATAACATTATTATTATTATTATTATAATGTCTGGTGTTAACACCGAACACCGTTCGAAGAATGGGTACTTCTGCTAGTTATATATAAGTTAAACATTTGGCTAACGTTCTTAGGTTACTACGTTCGTCGTCCAGAGCCGACTGCGGTGGCATCTGGTAACTAAGTTCTGAACTAGTTGGTCGTTGATGGTGGCGTTTGGCGGCAAAAGTAGGAACTACTTGAAGAAATTAAATGTCTGCAGTCCTTACTTGAATTAAAACAGATACACACACAAATACAGCCATCACAATTAACACCGGTTATCAGACACATTCTACACACACCCAAAGTAGACGGGGCTACATGACCGCGTTGTCGCAGCCCCTAAACTGAGGAACTAACCAACCATCCTTTTTTATGTTAACAATAACCAAATATGAGTCAGAGACAGTGGAAAGACAAACATCAATCGAATTGGGAAGGCTGTCGAAAGAAGAGTTTTCAGCAAATATTTTGAATTCTTACAACTCAGCAATTTGTCTAGGTTTATGCCGTGTCTTGTGTGGGGTTTTGCCTAGGAACAGCAAGCTGGCTCATCAGCGGATTCCGGGTGTCCATGCCCAGACACGGCATAAACCTAGAAAATTGCTGAGTTTTAATTCACTGGCCGTGAAAGCCAATATACCATCATTTTGAATTATTGTTAAATGTTTACAATTTAAGACAGCAACAATTTTGTTTTAATTAGTTTTAGCCTAGTTTTTCCATAGAAGGTACTGCACCCTTATATCTGGATGATCCACCAAAATCCCAGGCTGGAAATAATAATGGATTGTAGCATCTTGAAGTCCCGGCTAAAAGCAACATGGTACTACTTGGCGAAAACACTCAGAATAAGGAACAGGATTTTTCTCAAATGAAATGTGCTATGGTAACTACAGTAACTACTTTTTTTTGTCGTGTAACCTCATGAGAGTGCGAGTGCAGGTCTTTCTAGTCGACGCCCCTGGGCGACCTGCGCGTCGGGAGGAGAGATGGAATGGATGAAGATGAATGAATCTGGGCAAGGATGTGGAAGGAAGCGGTCGTGGCCTGTCAGAAGGTACTGCCCAGCATTTAACTGGTGTTGAAAATGGGAAACCACGGAAAACCATTTCAAGGACAGCCGACGGTGGGGCTTGAACGCATACGTCTACCGAGTCAGCAGAGAGCTTGGCCCCATGACCTAACGCAGCGCTTTTGCCAGCGTAGCCACTACTGTCGGTAGTAACTAACTACAGAAGAGTAGGGTTCTCTATCAACTCAGGAAAAATGAGAATCTATTAAAATCTCGGGCGTAAGGATACGGATCAGGTCCCTCGGAAACGTCCACCCTACTGCACATTCCACTACCATTTAACTACAAAGATAATGCCAATTTCCTATAAAAGATCTGGGAATCGTAACAACGTGCCTGTCGTATTTATTCACTAAACAATTACACGTTTCCTAACACTAGTATTGATTATATGCCTTAACAACTTTAAATAAGATCAAATGACCAAATGTCATTGCTTCACTTGCATAAAATACATGTTCGTTAATTTTAGAAACCATAAAAATTATTTCAAACGCTTTAATAAGCTTAAATAAAATCATGTATTGAACCCTTAATAAGCTACGCATATTAATGATTCTAATTATTCATTTCATTATATTCTGATTTTACTGCCAGAATCATACAGGAAGGCCAGACTGGATTGCGAAATGTCAAGCTTATGTGGAGACAGTACGTTTGAACGTGCCCAGTCCTGAAACAAAGGAGTGACGAGATCGGAATGTTTGACAGACACTTTATCAGACAAAGGTGTGTTGGGGTCCTGACTCATTTCAGACCGTAATTTCTTTGTCACCCTAGCGTTACGAGTAAGATAGTTGCTGGATGAGAGAGATGAGAGGAACCTTCAACCAATCATAGGACAGAGGCTTCTGTTCTAAACTGCGATATTGACGTCATGAACTACCAATCAGAGAGGGTCACCAATTTTAGCGCCAAGGGAGCGTCTGACGCCGGCTTGAAGTTGAAAGCGGGAAAGATTGGATTAACGAAATCTATGATCGATTCCAGAGCACAATAGCCCCATTGTGACCTGTATAATTTTTCAAACTGTTTGATACCTGTTGCATGCCAATAGTCGCATTATTATAGAAGTTAGTGATAGATTTCCCTCTCCCTCCGTCTTTTTGCCAAATTCACATAAATACTGTCGTCTGTGTGACGACGAGGTTGATTCTTGGTGACACCGTGAGGTGATCACTTATTCTTTTCCATACCGTGAAGATATACTGTGTTAAATTTATCAGAGATAGGGTCATTATTGAAAACATTATAATAAAGTTGTGTGCGCACAGCTGAGTGTGAAATTTGTGTATCGGCAAGATTTTAGTAGTCTCCCACGACTACAACTATTAGGGAAAGCCTACGTTTAATTTTGCACTAGACAAATGGTGAATAATGTAACTATTGGCAAAATTTAGATAGAAAATTACGTGTGACTATAAATAACATTTTATTTTTTTATTTTTATTCAACGTCAAGATGGAACTCCAGACCCAGAGGAAGACATCGAACCAACGTTTCTACGGCTCCATGTGGTCTGAGATGAGCTAAACACTTTGGAGAGAGAATGTCAGGCGATGTTCGATGAGACGACGCAGAAAGAGGAATAAGTACTAAATAATTTAATTATTTGACAAACTGGTTATGGTTTTGTGGGAACATAATCGACGGTAGAAAGGTAAAAGGTTGTAACCCTCAAAATTACAAGTTTACAGTGTTTGAAAAAAATGCATAACTAAGACAGTTTCACCTTAAATTAGAAAAAAATAGACCAGTTACTTTTCCAACACTACAGAAAGTAGTTTTTTACTATTAACTATGTGTTAAAGCTGCTGAAATATTTTTAGGGCACTGATTTTGTTCAAATTTGTGGCTTACAACATTTGACCGGTCTACTTTCAGATATCATTGAGGGATACAACAATAACAACTATAGGCTTACATTCCTTAGTTTCTTTTATTTCACTTTGAGATCATGAAGAATTAAATGTAAATCATAAAATTAGTTAATGTAATGGTAATAAATGAGTCTGAGAATTCAGCAAAAAGGCACACAAATAACACAATTCAAAAGCAATAACATAGATTTAATCTTCAAGACTTTCTTCATCCTGTAGTCTGTCTTCAACCGCGTTATTTGAAGGTAAATTAAGGAATTCGCTGTGGTATCGGGACGGAATCACCTTTTTCTTACACAGTGCAACCAGGTCTTTCTTTTTGGCTTCACTCACCGCTAACTGTGATGTGTAAACCGTTTTTACTGAGAAAGTTGAAGTACTCGATGACATTCGTCTTGTATCTTTCACCCGAATCTTTTGTGGCGATCCGGAATCGTTGTAAGTGTTGAAGAGTGCAATTTGTGTTTCGTTCTTCTGAACAATTGCCCGGCGTACACTTCGCATTTTACATGCACTGGTTAATGAAAGTTCTTGTATTCCTTTCCAGTCTTGGAAGTCTTTGTAAGTTCGAACGTTCACTTCATAAGGTCTTGGGTTGATTCTGCTGTTAGTTATAATCGTTGGCCATTCGCTTGGTGCCCATATAATTTTCTTCCTGTAGTTTGACTCTATAACTGAATGCATCGAATCGGCTGGCATGTATGTATGTCCTGGTAACAAATATGTTATACTGATTTCTTGTACAGATTTTGATCTTTGCACAAAATGATGCAGCATCACAAGCATTTGTCTATTCTTATTTTGTCCAGGGCAACTGTCACAGAATAGTGAAACAACTTTAACTTCAGGCATTCTAATTTCTAATTCACTCAAGTATGCAAACACATTTGAACAAATTTCATTTGCACCCCGTTTTCCATCTGACTCACCCCACAAGTAACAATACCCATTACGTGTTCCACTTTCATAGAGAGTAAAATTGTACATAGAGTACTTTCGGGTGTAATAAAGTAACATGTTATCACCGTGGGGAGTGTTTAAAACTTTTTGAAGATCAAAGGAAACACACAGAAATTCTGGATCTCGCTTGGACCTCACCTGGTGCGCTTTGAACAGTGACATTGATAATTTTTTATTATGAATGTGTGCTGCATAACTCTCAGATTCATTCACACATTCTTTACTTCCTTCACAAATAACACACTTGTCTTTTTTCGGCACATGAATCCCAATATTGTACTGGTTCCGAAAAATGCTTCTAAAAACCTTCTCTGAGACTGGTGCGATACCTTCCTGTGTGCAAAAAGCAGTCTTATAAATTCTGTAGATATGTGAATTATTTTTGAACTCCTGTGGCAGATACAACTTATTTGAATCACACCTGCAATAATGGGACGGAACTGCTGGTAATGATTCAATAAATTTCTTCACCTGCTTTTCAGCCATTTGTGGGGTTTTGTTTGGGGGAGTTTTCTTACCTCTCTGGTCTGGTCTAGCAGTAAGTAAATCATTTCTGTGATCAAAGGTATATGACAAGATCCTGTGCGACAAATCTAAAGTTTTTAAAATGAATTGCTGGCAAACTCTAACTTTCTCATCTTGGAATGGCAAATAGTACTGGAAAGTTCTACTACGTCGACTTTTTCCTGTAACGTACGACCTCATTTTGGGAGTTTCTGTCATGCATGATAAGAGAAAGCTTCTTTTTCCAGGATTATCAAGCTCCCAGTACTTGGTAAAATACTCTGTCTTCTTTCTTCATTAAATTTTAACCCACAACCATTCTGGCATTTGTCTTTGCACGGGTTCGGCTGCAACATCTTACGAGCCATTGCTTTATTGGTCTTACTGACATAAGCCGCCCCTTTTTGTTTCTTTAATTTTCGTAGAACTGCTTTATTCTCCCTTGTCCATTTCTTCCCTCTCTTGTCAACTGGGTCTAATTCAGAATTCGATTCCAAGACGTTATCATTAGTAGGTTCAAAATCTGGATCATCCACTAACTCCTGATTATGGTTATTATCCTCCTCAACGATCATAGGATCATAATTCAAGTTATCCACCTTCTCCTGTTGATCCATATCCAGCTCCTTCTCGTTATAGCTATTATCTTCCTGAATAATATCGCAGCAAGTCTCTCCTTCACTGTCCATAAATATTACTTCTGCATTAGCAATATCAATGTCGTCATTTCTGCTTTCAGGAAAATGAAGTATATTGACGTCTGTAACAAAATAAGTCCGTGGTCAGTATTCTTTTATGATGTGTGAAAAAGCATGCCAACAACAACAACAGTGTATGTATCTACACGACAGATCCGTTATTTTGACAACTAATGCAATAATACACTAGTAGCCAATACATAATTAATCAAGTTCCATTCGAAGCATTGATATTGTAGGTTATGCGCTCTAAATATATTGAAGGAACTGATAGATTCACGTAAATGACATTATTAAATTGGTCCTACAACGAAATCAATTAGTAGCATCGCGTTGTAATTACTATGTTAATAATATAACATCTACTGTTAAAATACTTGCTCAATGCCTAATCACTGAAGATTTATCTTAGACAGTGAAGATAAGTAAATGCACCATTACTAACCTGGATCTATCGCCGATTTATTATTGGCGTTTTCAGTGGAGGTAGCTGCTAAAGCCTCTTTCAGAATTCTTCCAGCTCTTGAAGTCATATCCATTTCAGGTTTTAAAGATATTATGAATTTTAATCAAAGAAAAGTAGACATAAGTACAAGCAAATCACATTATACACAATGTAAACCGGGCTTTAGAACATGTTGTACGCACTACATGTCCTACAAACTATTGCCGGTAAAATGTTGTAACTAACTTGCAACGTTTTACCTTTCCTAAGTAACAGACAGTGTGGGTTACAACAATATAAAAATCAAACAAATAGACGTTTCCCGCCTTGTTGAGGTTACAACCTTTTACCAGTCGAACCAGAATTCGCGTAAAATAACTTTTACGTTGTAACCCTATTATTGGAGAAAATGAGGGTTACAACCTTTTACCTTTCCACCGTCGATATTATTTTGTGTAAATATTTTATTTTATTTTTGTCTTCGTGTTTTATTGTAGTTGGTTTGTGGTATTGACACACTTTAGTTTAGTTCATGAGCAACGTGGCATGTATTCTATCTGTGTGAAGATTTTTTTTGTTGATGTCAAGTACACGGGGCAAGCGTACTCGAGTGCGTATCGCTACCGTAAAATGCGCGGCTAAGCGACGCAAATTGGGAACCGATATCATAACAGAAGCGAAACTGAATTAACTAGAGTAGATAATAGAATTGGTGGGAAATCTTTTTATTGTATAGATTTTTATTGTTACACAGGCTTGTGTGTTAATTGCCGTTTGTTGCATTTTTGTTAAGTGAGGGGTCATATGCCCAATGACTTTATTTGTTGATGAAGTTTCCCTTTTAGTGTCTTGGTACACAAAATCTATGATATTTGATTGGAGTGTCGGCCCGTGGTAGATTTGTGTTGTGTTCTGCCCAAAATGCTTTGTTGAGTCTGCAAATATGTGTTTTATGGGATAGGAGTTTTCGGGAACCCTGGTTCTGTCTGAAGCTATTGTCCAGGATAAGCATTTAATCCTTGCGAGGAAAATGTTGGAATCCCCTTCTACGATGTCTTGCAATTCTTTGGAATTGACAAGAAGTGTGTGAATTTATGTGTCGTGATTAACAGGTGGCGGAACGGGACTGTCTAGTCTCTTGTTATAAATAGCATGACTCAAAGCTTCGACAAGGAGGGCAGGTTTTGAACACAGACGCTAATGAGTGGTAAGTGAAGGTATTTCTACGCGGCGCACTCCATCAGATAAGGAGCAAGCTGTGCTCATTAGTATTCACGGACCAGGTCTCCGTTCTTCGTAATTGTTTATCTTATATTAAAATAAAGCCTGTTTAATGATAAAAGAATTGTAATCGGTAAATGGGTGCTGTTCGCGTTTTGATTGATCGAGTCCCAGCGTGTTAGCTTATCCATGCTTTTATTTCATGTAAATATCATCGGGTTTTAGGCATCTTATTTCTTGTTTATTTATTGTCATGTTCATTGACCTCGGGTGGTCTCGATGTTCGGCCACGTTGTTGTCATGTATGTGTTGAGCAATTGAGCCATTGGGCAAGCTTCTGTTTTGCTGGGAGTTTCCTGACTCACTGCGATCTCGATGGAGATCAATTAGTTTATGAATTTTAAATGGTTGCGTGTGTCAGTAAAATTTTAATTGTTGGTATGTTATTCTACGAGTGTGTCCCATAAAGCCATAATAATGGTTTGCAGTATGGGGGTTTGCAAGCATATTGGCTGTTCCATCTGTGAGCAAATCTCCATCAAAAGTACTTATTTCTTCTCTAGCGTAGTTATAAGCGTGCATACTTATTAATCAGACAAGTGGAATTTGATCCACAATTTTATTTCTTTGGAGTGGACCTTTCTAGGCCACTCAGATCTGTGTAAATTATTGTACTGTGGGAGTAAAGTTCAGGGTGGACTTTGTTTATATTATTTTTTATGTTTTGTTGTTTTTATTCAGTTATTAAATGGTGGTAATTTTATTTGTTTTTCACTCATTTCTTAGTTTGTAGTTTTGCATATGGTCCTTGTAATTGTAAGCAGCCGTCTGGTATTTGAGCTCTAGTGAAAGCATATCCGGACTGAACGCTCCCCGAAGTTTGATTCTCGTTTATACGACGCTGTTATATACAAGGGCACATAGGCAACGCTGGCATTACCCAACGTGGGGCATTTCACTGTTTTAGGCTTTTCTAGCGCATTTTTTTGATAAACTGACACGCCACAAGTGGAGGCAGAATGTGACAGTATTTGAATCACCGAATGTGATAATTTTAAGTAACGTAGTTATGGCGAAGGTATTACCGCCAAGTGAGTGAATTATACAGTAATATCAGGAGTTGCAATATAAAATACAGTACACGTTTTTGTTTCTTGCATTATTTGTAAAGATAATATCGTGAGACTGGGCGCCCATATTATTGATAAAAATTAGCTTTGCATAGAAAGACAACTCCATGAATGTAATAGGAAGGCGTGTAGCTTTTCCAAGGCAATTAATACTTGATTAATTAGTCTGTTCTTGTAGCGTTTTGTAAGGCTAGCATTTAATAACTGAATGTGTGGGTTAAGTTTTAAATTATGTAAAATGAAGGATACTCAGGGATGCTATTGGATTAATGGGATTGTGTTTATAAATTTAAACGAACTGAGTATGTGTAAATTGATATAAATGTGTGTTAATATGTATGCACGTATCGGAGAACATCGCCAATTGGCATTTTCTCTATTTTCTCAAGTGTATTGTGGTGATGGCTTCTTTAGACGAAATAAGACAGGTTGTAGAGAGCGCTGCGGCACGCACTCAGCAACAAATGGTGTTGTTACGGCAGGAGATGACAGCGGAATTAATAGCACAGAGTGAAACATTTAAGGCACAAATAGACAGTAGCAGGGATGAACAATCAGCGGAATTAATAGCACAGAGTGAAACATTTAAGGCACAAATAGACAGTAGCAGGGCTGAACAATCAGCGGAATTAATAGCACAGAGTGAAACATTTAAGGCACAAATAGACAGTAGCAGGGCTGAACAATCAGCGGAATTAACAGCACAGAGTGAAACATTTAAGGCACAAATAGACAGTAGTAGGGTTGAACAGTCAGCGGTGATCAAAGCCCAAATTAATGAATCTATTGGCACACAATTAGCGCTTCAAAATGAATCTATTAATACACAATTAGCGCTTCAAAATGACAGTATTAATACACAATTAGCTCTACAAAATGATAATATTAGTTCTCAATTGACACAACAAAGTGAATCAATAAACTCTCAAATGGACGCGCAAAACAGTCGTAACACTGAGCAACTCGATAATGTAGTGGTTGAAATGAAAGAACATACAAGGAAACAGCTTATACTACTCGCCTTAGATGTAAGTAAGAACAATGAGAAGCAGGTTAAACAGATAAAACAACTTGAGGATCAGTTTAACGCTAAACTTAATAACTTAGACGATACAGTTCTGGCAAAATTGGCACAGATTGAATTGGCATGCACAACTAAAAATAGCGAAATTATAACTGCACAGGACAGGTTACAAAACAGATTTAATAAAGTGGAGAAAATAACCGTAGTTATACAGGAACAGATAAAGGCGGTAGATGAAAACGTGACCGGCCTTATAAAAGACATAGACCGTCTCGAAAACCAATCAACAGATCGCTGGAAAAATGCAGAAGTAGACCGGGAGGGATTAAAAGCCACTATTGAAGAAAACAATGTACGCATGGAGGATCGCTTGGAACGGATCGAAGTGAGCCAGGACACTAATAATCTGAAGATAGAAAACGTTAGAAAGGATTGGCAAAAATTATGTAAGGACTCCAAGGAAGAAAGGTTGGCGGTAATTAAGAAGCTGGGGGAGAACCACACACGGATACAGACGTTAGAAGATGAGATAAAAGCAAAATTTAAAGAACAAGGTGACAGGCTGATAAAAGCAGAATTATTTTCTATGGAACATAATGCAGGGTCATTAGGCGTGAAGGGGAGAGATGGAGACAGAGATAGCCCGGGGGCGACTCATTCAACTGGTAGTCAGGTTGACACGGAAAGTCCACTTGCTCGGAACACGGAAGAATTTCGTAATCACATAGGGAGAAGTTCTACACCACATGACGGTAATCAGCACCCTCAACTTGTACAAATCATCCGTTCTAATGAATTCAAACCGGCTAAGTTTATGGAAAATTCTGGAGTCACACCCAAGGCATTCTTGCGGGAAGTCGAGCATTATTATAATGATAATGATATAGCTCCCGCCCGGCAACTGCGCATGATGGAATTTTTTTTAACTGGAAATGTTTTAACGTGGTACTTGAGCTTCAAATACACGTTTGAAAGCGTAGATGCATTCAAGCATGCTTTCCTTCGAAAATATTGGTCGTCTTCATATCAACAGGGGTTAAGAATGGAATTGTACTCCAGGAAGTACCAATCTACTCAGCAAACTAAGTATTCAGATTTTTTTTCATCACAGCTCCTTAAATTTAAAGATCTGGATAATCCTTTAAGTGAGGCCGAGCTAGTCATGACTATCGGACGCCAGCTTCCCGTTAACGTTCAGCAGGTATTGGTCGCAGCTAACGTTTCAGACGCGGTACACGCTGAACAGATCCTGCGCCAGATAGATGAAACCACGTCCCACTTACACAATAGAGTTGGAAGACAGGTCGAAATGGTAAATACAACCGAGGTGATTAAGCCGAGCCAGATAAACACAAGATCCCAGGCTACCAATACAAATACAAACATTTCAACACCCGTGAGAGGTCAGGATGATGTCGAGAAAAGACAGCGCCAACATTACGATAACAACCGTAATAACAACAGACAGTTCCAAGGACAGAATAGATTCCAACAACGAGGATTTCAACAATGGAGGGACAATCGGAGACAAGATGTACCATACAGGAGATGGGGAGATCGGAATGAAAATCAGAGATGGCAAGACCGCAGATTTCAGAATCGTGAGGACTCTAGAAGCTACCGAGACGACTGGAACGATAGGCATGCTCAATCGCAGAAATACTTAGAGGAAGTTCATACAAACGAGGGAAATGAACAAGGACGTTGGAAACAGGCAATTGACAAGCGGAAAAATCCCGACACATACAATGAGGAAGGCAGAACAAAACAAGGGTTTGAAGCCATGCACATAGAAACGCAGAGATACTTGGATCAGCTGCATGGGGAACAAGCAAATAGCGAAGCCAGCAAGGAAGACGAACAAAGATTAGCGGCACGGGGCATTAGAGAACGCAGCCCGGCTGGGAAGAGAAACACCGGTGCGATCCGAAAAACGGGTCACTACTAGAGGAAGAAGATGGCAACACGCGGGAGAGAGGAAAAAGATGGCAACACGCGGGAGAGAGGAAGAGGATGGCCGCATGGAGGAGTAAAAAATCGTTCAGCATAGTGAGGAATCTTGGAAGTAATGCAGCGATTTAAGTACGTGATCGTCCAACATCATGCAAGTGAACGGGGGGCAAGCAGAAGCCAGCACGACATTGAGGAAGTGATTAGCGTCTGGCCTGTTAACATCTTGAAGCAAGCAGAGTTGACAGGTATGTCGACAGACGAGAAACAGAGAGGGGAATAGTCTTCAAGCAACAAATAGCCCCAGGCGAAGCGCTGGGCAAGTGAGCAGCAGACTGGTATTGTCCTAATGACTGGGCGAGAATGTAAACATTGGAACGAGGAAAACACTTGTCAACTAGCAGAGGCGGACTGACTGAGCACTTTGAAGGGAGGCTAACCCAGTATCTGCACCATGTGACTTAGGAAAAAAAATCGACTTTATCTCTAAGTTCGATTTTTCCCAACTAAGGGAGTTGTGAACCCTTAATAAGCTACGCATATTAATGATTCTAATTATTCATTTCATTATATTCTGATTTTACTGCCAGAATCATACAGGAAGGCCAGACTGGATTGCGAAATGTCAAGCTTATGTGGAGACAGTACGTTTGAACGTGCCCAGTCCTGAAACAAAGGAGTGACGAGATCGGAATGTTTGACAGACACTTTATCAGACAAAGGTGTGTTGGGGTCCTGACTCATTTCAGACCGTAATTTCTTTGTCACCCTAGCGTTACGAGTAAGATAGTTGCTGGATGAGAGAGATGAGAGGAACCTTCAACCAATCATAGGACAGAGGGTTCTGTTCTAAACTGCGATATTGACGTCATGAACTACCAATCAGAGAGGGTCACCAATTTTAGCGCCAAGGGAGCGTCTGACGCCGGCTTGAAGTTGAAAGAGGGAAAGATTGGATTAACGAAATCTATGATCGATTCCAGAGCACGATAGCCCCATTGTGACCTGTATAATTTTTCAAACTGTTTGATACCTGTTGCATGCCAATAGTCGCATTATTATAGAAGTTAGTAATAGATTTCCCTCTCCCTCCGTCTTTTTGCCAAATTCACATAAATACTGTCGTCTGTGTGACGACGAGGTTGATTCTTGGTGACACCGTGAGGTGATCACTTATTCTTTTCCATACCGTGAAGATATACTGTGTTAAATTTATCAGAGATAGGGTCATTATTGAAAACATTATAATAAAGTTGTGTGCGCACAGCTGAGTGTGAAATTTGTGTATCGGTAAGATTTTAGTAGTCTCCCACGACTACAACTATTAGGGAAAGTCTACGTTTAATTTTGCACTAGACAAATGGTGAATAAAGTAACTATTGGCAAAATTTAGATAGAAAATTACGTGTGACTATAAATAACATTTTATTTTTTTATTTTTATTCAACGTCAAGATGGAACTCCAGACCCAGAGGAAGACATCGAACCAACGTTTCTACGGCTCCATGTGGTCTGAGATGAGCTAAACACTTTGGAGAGAGAATGTCAGGCGATGTTCGATGAGACGACGCAGAAAGAGGAATAAGTACTAAATAATTTAATTATTTGACAAACTGGTTATGGTTTTGTGGGAACATATTATTTTGTGTAAATATTTTATTTTATTTTTGTCTTCGTGTTTTATTGTAGTTGGTTTGTGGTATTGACACACTTTAGTTTAGTTCATGAGCAACGTGGCATGTATTCTATCTGTGTGAAGATTTTTTTTGTTGATGTCAAGTACACGTGGCAAGCGTACTCGAGTGCGTATCGCTACCGTAAAATGCGCGGCTAAGCGACGCAAATTGGGAACCGATATCATAACAGAAGCGAAACTGAATTAACTAGAGTAGATAATAGAATTGGTGGGAAATCTTTTTATTGTATAGATTTTTATTGTTACACAGGCTTGTGTGTTAATTGCCGTTTGTTGCATTTTTGTTAAGTGAGGGGTCATATGCCCAATGACTTTATTTGTTGATGAAGTTTCCCCTTTAGTGTCTTGGTACACAAAATCTATGATATTTGATTGGAGTGTCGGCCCGTGGTAGATTTGTGTTGTGTTCTGCCCAAAATGCTTTGTTGAGTCTGCAAATATGTGTTTTATGGGATAGGAGTTTTCGGGAACCCTGGTTCTGTCTGAAGCTATTGTCCAGGATAAGCATTTAATCCTTGCGAGGAAAATGTTGGAATCCCCTTCTACGATGTCTTGCATTTCTTTGGAATTGACAAGAAGTGTGTGAATTTATGTGTCGCGATTAACAGGTGGCGGAAAGGGACTGTCTAGTCTCTTGTTATAAATAGCATGACTCAAAGCTTCGACAAGGAGGGCTGGTTTTGAACACAGACGCTAATGAGTGGTAAGTGAAGGTATTTCTACGCGGCGCACTCCATCAGATAAGGAGCAAGCTGTGCTCATTAGTATTCACGGACCAGGTCTCCGTTCTTCGTAATTGTTTATCTTATATTAAAATAAAGCCTGTTTAATGATAAAAGAATTGTAATCGGTAAATGGGTGCTGTTCGCGTTTTGATTGATCGAGTCCCAGCGTGTTAGCTTATCCATGCTTTTATTTCATGTAAATATCATCGGGTTTTAGGCATCTTATTTCTTGTTTATTTATTGTCATGTTCATTGACCTCGGGTGGTCTCGATGTTCGGCCACGTTGTTGTCATGTATGTGTTGAGCAATTGAGCCATTGGGCAAGCTTCTGTTTTGCTGGGAGTTTCCTGACTCACTGCGATCTCGATGGAGATCAATTAGTTTATGAATTTTAAATGGTTGCGTGTGTCAGTAAAATTTTAATTGTTGGTATGTTATTCTACGAGTGTGTCCCATAAAGCCATAATAATGGTTTGCAGTATGGGGGTTTGCAAGCATATTGGCTGTTCCATCTGTGAGCAAATCTCCATCAAAAGTACTTATTTCTTCTCTAGCGTAGTTATATGCGTGCATACTTATTAATCAGACAAGTGGAATTTGATCCACAATTTTATTTCTTTGGAGTGGACCTTTCTAGGCCACTCAGATCTGTGTAAATTATTGTACTGTGGGAGTAAAGTTCAGGGTGGACTTTGTTTATATTATTTTTTATGTTTTGTTGTTTTTATTCAGTTATTAAATGGTGGTAATTTTATTTGTTTTTCACTCATTTCTTAGTTTGTAGTTTTGCATATGGTCCTTGTAATTGTAAGCAGCCGTCTGGTATTTGAGCTCTAGTGAAAGCATATCCGGACTGAACGCTCCCCGAAGTTTGATTCTCGTTTATACGACGCTGTTATATACAAGGGCACAGTATTAAATAGCAGAAAACAACTGCTGTGCCCTAGGTAACGGGAGTTTTATAACAAGAAAAATGTTATTAAGTAAAAAAAAATATTATGCCCAAAAATAAATGAAGTTTCCACTGACGTTGATCTCCGTCATTACAAAAAATATTCATTACTTTATACAATTTATATCCCGCCTCCTATCACTTAAATTCTTCTCATGGAAGCGATAAAAATCTCTGTATACATTTAAATTACAAGTTAAAAATTATAATGCGCGTAAATGTAACAATAAACGTTCCTTTAAATTCTTAATATAATTTATGTACAACACAAATATTAACGTTGTAGTTCAGCAACTACTCAATATAAAATAAAATATGTACAACGGCCCAACCGCTATCTCTACTGACAATATAGACTGAAATCGTCTTCCTATTTCTTTACTGCTTCTCTTCAGACATTAGAAAATAATATGTCTTATTCGTGAAAGAGTGACAATTCGGGATTCTATAATCCACACAATTAAGTAGAGACATAGTTCAAAGACCTCCTACAACTTGTCTGTTATCATAATGAAAATATTTGATAAAAATACAAACTTCCACTGCGTTGAATAATTACCGTAAATTCAATATCTAATTAAGATCCTTTTAAATAGATCTCAGTTTACTCTCAGTTCCAACAAAGATCGATTAAATCCTATAATTTCCTTCAGATTCAACTTCATCTAGGATCCGCTGTCCTGTGAATTTCAAGGAGTTTCAACTCTGTGAGACTATTACAATAACTTCCAATACTAATAAACATTAATAACACTGCATCTTCATAAAACATCCTATTTCAATCTCAAAATATGCGCAAGTCTGTCACTACAGACATTCCTTCAAAAATTGACCAATGGCTTCACAATTGCCCATTGTCATTCAATAAATACCTCCGTCTTCTACGGGAGTAATAAATCTCACTCTCAGAGATGCTTCGCAGTTCCTTTTCGTTAACAAATTCTTTTCATAGTTGCAACAATCTTAATAAAAAATATTTAATAACAAGATGTTCAGGAAAGAACATATAGCCTACTTTCTCCTAAATGCATGGGTATTGTTATAACTCTTTGTCCTTTTCAAGGAGTATGATTGAATGTTGATTGTAGTAGCTTGTTGGAATACAACGTGCTGTAGGGATATTAAGCATGAATATGAGGTGCCATTTGCTAGTGCTACCTCTCTACCAAATTTCGATCAATTCGGTTTCACCGTGTTTGAATTGATAGGGGGAATCGATTTGCACACATACTTGGCCACCATCTGCAAAACTATTGGGCTGATGTTCTTGCAGCTTGGTCAGAATATGTTTCCCACATAAAGATATGGTGTTGCAAAATTTGGTAGAGACTAGATTATTAGGTTGGTCGTAATTACATTTTAGCTTTTAATATTTGGGTGGCCGCGATTACGTTTCCGTCAAGATAGCGGTGATATAAAACATGACACTGAGGTGCCCTTTGCTAGTGCTACCTCTGTACCAAATTTCGTTCATTCGGTTCCACCGTGTTCGAATTAATAGGGGGAATCAATTTTGACATAAAGATGGCCGCCATCCGCAAACTATTAGGCTAATGACCAGTTAGATTGGTCAAAGGATGCTCCCTCCATAAAGGTATGTTGTTGCAAAGTTTGGTAGAGATCGGATGGTTATGTTAGTCGTAATTTGGTTTAAGCCTTAAACATTCGTGTGGCCGCCATTACGTTTCTGTCAATATGGCGGCGATATTAATCATGACACTGACATGCCCTTTGCTAGTGCTTTCTCTGTACCAAATTTCGTTCCATTCGTTTTCACCGTGTTTGAATTAATAGGGGGAATTGATTTTCACACAAAGATGGCCGCCATCCGCAAACTATTAGGCTAATGACCTATTCATTTGGTCAAAGGATGCTTCCTCTATAAGGGTATGTTGTTGCAAAATTTGGTAGAGATCGGATGTTTAGGTTAATCGTAATTTGATTTAAGCTTTGAACATTCGTTTGGCCGCCATTACGTTTCATTCAAGATGGCGGCGATATAAAACATGACACTGAGGTGCCCTTTGCTAGTGCTACCTCTGTACCAAATTTAGTTCCATTCGGTTCAACCGTGTTCGAATTAATAGGGGATTCAATTTTGACATAAAGATGGCCGCCATCCGCAAAATTGGGCGAATGACCTATTAGATTGGTCAAAGCATGCTCCCTCCATAAAGGTATGTAGTTGCAAAATTTGGTAGAGATCGAATGGTTATGTTAGTCGTAATTTAACTTAAGCTTTGAACATTTGTGTGGCCGCCATTACGTTTCTGTCAATATGGCGGCAATATAAAACATGTCAGTGAGATGCCCTTTGCTAGTGCTACCTCTGTACCAAATTTCATTCCATTCGGTTTCACCGTGTTTGAATTAATAGGGGGAATTGATTTTCACACAAAGATGGCCGCCATCCGCAAACTATTAGGCTAATGACCTATTCATTTGGTCAAAGGATGCCTCCTCTATAAGGGTATGTTGTTGCAAAATTTGGTAGAGATCGGATGATTAGGTTAATCGTAATTTGATTTAAGCTTTGAACATTTGTGCGGCCGCCATTACGTTTCCGTCAAGATGGCGGCGATATAGAACGTGACACTGAGGTGCCTTTTGTTAGTACTACCTCTGTACCAAATTTCGTTCCATTCGGTTGCACCGTGTTCGAATTAATAGGGGGAATCGATTTTCACACAAAGATGGCCGCCATCCACAAACTATTACGCAGATGACCTATTAGATTGATCAAAGGATGCTCCCTCCATAATGGTATGTAGTTGCAAAATTTGGTAGAGATCGGATGATTAGGTTAATCGTAATTTGATTTAAGCTTTGAACATTCGTGTGGCCGCCATTACATTTCAGTCAAGATGGCGGCGATATAATACATGACACTGAGGTGGCCTCTGCTAGTGCTACCTCTGTACCAAATTTCGTTCCATTCGGTTGCACCGTGTTCGAATTAATAGGGGGAATCAATTTTGACATAAAGATGGCCGCCATCCGCAAACTTTTAGGCTAATAACCTATTAGATTGGTCAAAGGATGCTCCCTCCATAAAGGTATGTTTTTGCAAAGTTTGGTAGAGATCGGATGGTTATGTTAGTCGTAATTTAACTTAAGCTTTGAACATTTGTGTGGCCGCCATTACGTTTCTGTCAATATGGCGGCGATATAAAACATGACACTGAGATGCCTTTTGTTAGTACTCTCTGTACCAAATTTCGTTCCATTCGGTTTCACCGTGTTTGAATAAATAGGGGGAATCGATTTTCACACAAGGATGGCCGCCATCCGCAAACTATTACGCGGATGACCTATTAGTTTGGTCAAATGATGCTCCCCCCATAAAGGTATGTTGTTGCGAAATTTGGTAGAGATCGGATGATTAGGTTAGTCGTAATTTAACTTAAGCTTTGAACATTTGTGTGGCCGCCATTACGTTTCCGTCAAGATGGCGGCGATATAAAACATGACACTGAGGTGCCTTTTGTTAGTACTACCTATGTACCAAATTTCGTTCCATTCGGTTGCACCGTGTTCGAATTAATAGGGGGAATCGTTTTTCACACAAAGATGGCCGCCATCCGCAAACTATTACGCTGATGACCTATTGGTTTGGTCAAAAGATGCTCCCCTCATAAAGGTGTGTTGTTGCAAAATTTGGTAGAGATCGGATGATTAGGTTATTCGTAATTTGATTTAAGCTTTGAACATTTGTGTGGCCGCCATTTCGTTTCCGTCAAGATGGCGGCGATATAAAACATGACACTGAGGTGTCCTTTGCTAGTGCTACCTTTGTACCAAATTTCGTTCAATTCGCATTCACCGTGTTCGAATTGATAGGGGGGACACACATTCAGAGTACACACACTCACACACACACAGACACACACACACACACACACACACAGACTCACACACATACACACACACACAGACTCACACACACACAGACAGACACACTTTTTTCGCCCTGTGTTGATCTCATAAGTCTACTTTCATTTTTTGCAAAAATCGAAAGTAGGCTAAAAATACTGGTTCTATCAATGAATTAATTTAACAGGTAATACGATAAAATACTAGTCTTCAAATAACAATCTTATTTCTTTGTATCACTTACATTTCTATAAAAGCTTTTTATTAGCTGTAATATTTCTTTTAAATCTTTCTTCACATTCTTATTACTTCAAAAATACGCTGTAATTCGTATTTGTTAATTTAATATTGTCTTCCTTTACATATTCTTCCTTTAATATATTTCTCACAATCTTTAATACTTTATAATTGTTAGTTACCAAATATTTATAACCAAATATGTCTAATAAGTTATCAGATCGTGACTGTACATAGATCTCTACAAAAGATCTTTAAGAATCGCATTCTCTAAAATATATCTCTGTATAACACTCTTGGAACAAATTTCCATTATTATTATCGTTGACAAAAAACGATATCATACAATTCAAAAATTGACAAAATGTGATCTGAACACATTTAAACTTTACCATAAAATATTCTCAACTAGACTGTAAAATCTCCCCATTCAAATTTCGAAAGTCGCAAAATTCCATAAATTCCAAATAAAATTCTAAATACTAAAAATCGACGAAAAACGTGAATAAACATCCGCATGATGTAGTTATGAAAATATAACGTCGAAAATTACAATAATATTCTTAAAAAACGTAGAAAATGGCATCAATAAATAGTTGTCAGATATTCTTCAATGTTCTACAATACTCTACAAAGTGGGATATATATCGTTGGTCCGAAGACTACCTTGTGTTGCGTTAAAGATGACTAGAAGTGGGCTTTCTTCGCTATCCTTTAGAAACGGATTGTTTCCAATAGCGCGAGACTGCATGATGTAGTTCGGTCTGCTACGGTCTCCTACAGAAGTTCCCATGCGGTCAGGTCCGGGATTCGAACTCTATCATCATCGTGTTGCCATTCCTTCTGCTGGTGAATCTCCTTGTATGAGATGGGAAACCCTTTCTCTCTTGATGGCGCCTGGTCCGCCCTGGCTGCCCTCGTTCTGGAAATTTTCTATCTTCTTTCGCCAAAGTTCTGATATATATATCGTCATTTTAGTTGTTGAAATGACTTGTAGATGTAGAATTTTCTGCATGGGAGAGATGAGATGTTAATCTCTCCCGCGAGATTGATGTTATTACATTTGGAATATTCTTGCTGCCGTCATAGTTCTGTCCCCATAACTTCTTAGTTGATCATCATAACTCCTGTAGATTCATTTGTAAATTCCTCCCTAACTTCAGGAAATTCGACATGGTTATTAATGTAGATTGGTTTTAATGACTTTTATATTTCGTTGAATGTCGACTTTATATATCTGCTTGCACATACTATGTGCCTTCGTTCGTGAATTTCTATTTGCTTTGTTGTATTGTTGAGTAACTTGTTGAGACGTCCTACTCCGCTGAAGTCGTAAGTATTAAGAGCCCTGATTCTTCTCTCATTTCCCCCTCATCAAATTTTAAAGTCCGCGTCCTTTTCAGACCAAGGATCTGATTGGTCGCTCACTACCGATGATCACAATAATCCTTAATTACATAAATAATTAGTCGCAATTTTAATAAATAGTTCTTATTTATTATTTAATATATTTCATGATATTACGATGAGATAAAATCATCCTGGTAATTAGCTATGTTCATTACATTGCTTGCTCTCGTTTAAGTACGGCCGCTTTTCATTGGCTGCGTGCCACGCGCCGTGCCCGCGTCTTCCCCTTTCCACATTCTAGACACACTTGTAGCGCGTGCAGGGGTTGGCTCTCCTCGGGAATACTCGATTCTCCTCGTGCACGTTCGTCCGGTCTTTGTTCGAGCTACGCTGTCTAGCTCCAAGTTCCCCCACGTGCCTGCTAATTATCTCATTGGTTGGCTCGGTTAATTCGGTTAAGTGTGCGATGTATAAACCAGTTTTATGTCGACTTCCTGAGTCGCTACATTTTATCATGGGACAATTTAGAAGACATTTGAAGAGGTGAATAATTTCCTAGCTCATATCCATATAAGAGCACAGTACAATATATTTTAATTAATTAAATGCATATTTTACTCCTGCGAGTGTGTGGTGAAGGGAGCGAATTACGTCAAATAATCGACAAAACAATTAATCAATATTATTCGACCAATTGATTAACCTATGGTACGACCTATTGATGAATTGATAAAACGCACAATTGGTTAGTCGTTATTTCTAGCAATTAATCCTCCCTATATTATTCTGCTAAGATTCCATTCCGGTTTTGTACCGAAAATAAGGTTCTGTTAACACCAACCTACACATATGGGGTACCTACAGGTTCCGCATAACCCCATGTGTGCCCGAAACACACCCACTTCCTCTTTAAATGCCTCACAATTAAATAAAATACCTTAAAAAATTGCATTTACAATGGGAGCACCGTAACTTGGCAAGCCTGCCGCTAGAGCGCAGGGCAGCGTGGCGCCGGAAGCCATCTGGCGGGAGTGCGGTGTACTGCTAGACGAGCCTGACGCTAGAGCGCAGGGCAGCGTGGCGGCGGCAGCCAATGGCGGGAGCGCGGAGTACTGCTAGCTGAGGAGTCCCTCAGCATATGGCTCCGGTTTGGTCCCGCCAAGACCTTCCCTAGGGTTCAATCCTTTGTAAATGTAAAAATTGCTGCAGAAGAAACTCACGAGCAACCAATAACCGATGAATTCGTTGTAACATCGAATATTGTCTAAAAAGAGGTGCTGTGACAAGTACAAAACACTGTTCTACATTATTAGTTGTGTTCTTATTGATCGATTATTTGATATCTGACATTAATCGATGAAAATTACCATCCGTGCTTTCAACCCCTAGTTATATTAGTTGGTTGGTCGGTTCCTTAGTTTAGGGGCTGCGACAACGCGGTCATGTAGCCCCGTGTGTGTAGAATCTGTCTGATAACCGGTGTTAATTGTTATGGCTGTATTAGTGTGGGTTATCTTTTTCAATTCAAGTATTTGTTTGTTTGTTTGTTTGTTTGTTTGTTTGTTTGTGACCTCATGAGAGGCCGAGTGCAGGTCTTTCTAGGCGACGCCCGCGGGCGACCTGCGCGTCGGGATGAGAGATGGAATGGATGAAGTTGAATGAAACTGGGCAAGGATGTGGAAGGAAGCGGCCGTGGCCTGTTAGAAGGTACTGTCCCAGCATTTGCCTGGTGTTGAAAATGAAAAACCACGGAAAACCATTTCAAGGACGGCCGATGGTGGGGTTTTAACCCACGCGTATACCGAGTCAGCAGAGAGCTTGGCCCCATCGCCTATCGCTGCGCTTTAGCGAGCTTAGCCACCACTGTCGGTTTCAATTCAAGTATGGACTACAGACATTCAACTTTCAAGTAGTTCCCACTTTTGATATCAAACGCCACCATCAACGACCAAATAGTTCTGAACTTGATTACTAGATGCCACCGCAGTCAGCTCCTGGCGACGAACGTTTGAACCAAAGAGCGTTAGTCCAATCTCACCTATAATTTAGCTTCACACAAGTGTAATTAGTCGAAGGTTCTTTATCATGCCATAAATCTATGACATGGGACCGCCGGCTTTACTTCCTTCCGAAGGAAGGCTTGCTGTGGGATTTTAACGCTCTTTAAAATCCGATGACTTCGGCCGGGTTTGAACCCGCGACCTTGGGCATAGAAGCTCAGCATGCTACCAACTACGCCACCAAAGCCACCGTAGTTATTTTATATTCGAATTAACCATTCACTATCTGTAGATCTCACGTTATCATGAAATGTGTTCGTTACAGTGAACGCCCTGCTTCTGTACTACGTCAGAATATGTTATTGCCTCCAGCCTAACAGTCAACTGAATGATGGAGTCAATGTCTTTATGATCGCAAACATAAGCATTGTAAAGTGTCCGACACTCAAGTGAGATATGAAGGCCAAAGGAGTCAATCAGTTAGTCGTGTAAATGTCTTTGTGCTGCATTAGATGTGGGCGGGTCAGATACAGAACAGGTTCGTGACAGCATAGCGGTTTGCATTGACCTTGCCACTGGCCTTCAGCTGTTAACAAGAACAAGAACCGAGCGCTCAGGACAACACTCCCAAGACTACAAGTGGAACACGACAGCGCAGTACCGTTGGCGTAAGGTGGAGATCATCACGAAATAACACGCTGAATGACCTTAGAATCCACCACAACGTTTTGCTAGTTTATGGTTCATCCTGTTAGGCTGAAGCCAAAGATGGCGTTGGCTACCCATGGTTTACGCCATCAAGGGATTTAATCCAATATTTGATTAGCTAAAGGAAATAGGAGACTTCTGTTCCTCACGAAGTAAAATAACCAGTGATGGACGAAGAAAAGATGACAAACAAGTAGTTCCGTGAAGAACTATACAGCCTATTTTCATATATCCTACTTATATTAATTGCCACTATCAACATACACAATTTCAGTTTGATTGCTGTAATACATTCGTAGATATTGAGAACCGACTAAATATTTCGGATGGTCGCCATGTTGGATTTTATATATGTAGGTCCTAGAGTTATGTACTGTTACATGCAGATTATTGTGAACGTGTAGTATTCAAACTTCAATCGCATAATTAGGACACAAGAAAAAACAAGGAGATTTAAATTTTTTTCACAGCTGCCATCTTGAGGTTATGGAAACAATTGAAATAAATTAGATGCCAGTGGATTAACATTCGGATAAAGATTTACTGTACCAAGTTTCACTGCACGCGGATGGTTTAATTGCGAGAAACGTCCATGTGAATATTTATAATTCGCGTCACCGCCATGTTGGATTTGTGATCACCAGGTTATTTAAAGTCCTATAGGTGAACTTAAGTTCATAGCTCCTATGAACATTAAAAAAAGCAGTTTGATTGCTAAAATAGATTCGTAGATATTCAGTATCGTCTAAATATTTCGGATGGTCGCCATGTTGGATTGTTAAATGTATAGGCCATAGAGTCAAGTACCATTAAAGGAAAATTATTGCGTAGGTTCATTATTCAAACTTTCACTTCGATCGCATGACTACATCACAAGAAATAAAAACTTAATTTTAAAATTCGCACTGCCGCCATCTTGAGGTTATGTAAACAATTGAACTAAATTAGATACCAGTGGATTACAATGTGTATAAATATTTCCTGTACCAGGTTTCAGTGCGCTTGGAACATTAAATCGCGAGAAAGGTCTATTTATAATGTTCAAATTCGCTTGGCCGCCATGTTCGTTTTGTGGTTAACCGGTTTTTGAAAATCTTATAGATGGACTTCCAGTAGTGCCCTTTATCTCCGTACGAAATTTTAGGGAGATACCGTTATTAGTTTCAGAGATATAGAATGCCGGTGAAATATTTCGCACATCCGCCATCTTGTGATTATGTAAACAATTGAACGAAGTTAGATGTCGGTGCATTACAATGTATATAAACATATACTGTACCAAGTTTCATTGCGTTTGGTTGGTCAGATCGCGAGAAACGTCTATTTAAAAGTCGCAAATTCGCTTGGCCGCCATGTTGGTTTTGTAGTTACCAGGTTTTCAAAAGTCACATAGCTGAACTTATAGTTGTTCCCTCTATCACCATAGAAAATGTCAGGGTAATATCGGTAATAGTTTCGGAGATATTGAAAGCTGGTGAAATATTTCGCACAGCCGCCATGTTGGATTGGTGAGTCGTAACAAAATTTGAAGGGCACGGTCGAGGGCGCCGGGAATAGTGCTATGAACTTTCCGAGTTTCATTGAAATCGCTCCTGCCGTTTAGATTTTATTAGGGGGGACACACACACGAATCACACACACACACACACGCACACACACACGGACAAAAGGTGATCTCATAAGCCTATTTTTACAAAATTGAAAATAGGCTAAAAATGTAGGTTGGCTCAGGCAAGGAAAGAATTTCTACAGAAAAGGAATCCATTGACATCAAACATAGATTTAAGAATAATAATAACCCCTTGCACTACAGCCCATGAAGGGCCTAGGCCTACAAAGCGACCGCTGCCTAGCCCTTTGGCCTGTAGATATTGGGGTGACGCGTGGTCAGTGCGTCGGGTCCTCTCGGCCGTTAATCATGGTTATCGTGATAGGGGCGCTGCCTCGCTGTCAGACAGCTACTCAATTGTCCTCACGAGGCTGAGAGTACCCTGTTCCAGCCCGCACGTGAGTTTCTAAAATCTCTGACGGAGCCGGGAATAGAACCCGGAGCCTCCGGGTGAGAGGCAGGCACGCTACCCCAACACCACGGGGCCGGTCAAACATAGATGTAGATACTAGGAAGTCAAATTTGAAAGCCTTTGTCTGGAGCGTAGTACTCTATGGAAGTGAAACTTGGACTGTTGGCGCAGCAGTAAAGAGGAGAATAGATGCATTTGAAATGTGGTGTTACAGGAGAATAATGAAGATCAGATGGGCAGAGAGAGAGTAACAAATCGAGAGGTATTAAAACGAGTGGGAGAGGAGATGAGCTTCTGGTAACTGCTAATGAAGAGAAGTGATAGGTTGGTAGGACAAGACCTGTAGGGGTAGACCAAGATTAGAGTATGTTAAACAGATTGCCTGGGATGTAGGGTGTGTTAGCTATGTAGGGAGGTATGGAGAGCTGCATCAAACCAGTCAAAAGACTGAAAGACTGAAGACTCAAACAACAACAGCCAAATCAATGGCGGTACATTTTGAGGATCTGGGCTGACTACCTACAGTAAAGACAGAGATATGTTACCTCGATGTCGCAACCCCGTAAAAATATAAGCAACAACAGCAAAATAGCTTTCAAGTCTTTAATAGCACATCGATTTCAGAGAACAGACTTAAGCTGCTCCTCAGTATGAAATGTTGTAATCGTCTAGGCTACGTGAAATAATTATTTCCTGGGGAACATATTATGGAGGTACTAGACTTGTAAGAAAGAACGGTTTCCCTGACAATATCTTAGTTTCTCAAGGAGAATACTTGAATCGTTGACCATTTGTTTCGAGTCATTTTCCTTCTCGTCTCAGCTCTTACGTGTCTTTGTGCCGAGCCTCTTAGCGCGACGCGCAGGCTAAGGAGCTCTTTGAAATCTTTATCCGCTCAGACCCTCTGTCTTCGTCTCTTTGAAAGAGGACCTCACCTTCTCCGCCGGGTCAATTAACGACGCTTAGTGTCACTGATCCGGGCAGCCAAGCGCTTTCATTTATACGGCAATTCGCTGTTATTAATGACATTGCAACACATGTTAAAGATCTCATTAGTGCATTTATTTATTTGTGTAATTTAATGATGTGTAACATCTTTCCAGTCGGTTGCTGGATATTTTTGTGGGAGTGATTTTGAAAAATGGGGCGGAATTGGATCGGAATGATCTAGGTGGCTCGAACGGAAGTGTGCTAGCTGGCAGTGGTGGATCGAACGGAAGTGTAAGACGCACTGCCAACTCGATCGATCGATCCAGTTAGCAGTGGAAAGATCCAGCTGGCAGTGGTAAGAGAAACAAAGAGCGCACGGTGTCGGAAATTGATACCATGACGTATTCACGGCTATGAGGAATGTATATGACATACTCAACGGTAAACGCTCATGCGAACTCTGGTGTCAAGTGATTGAAACAAAGCACATGGTACATGTTCGAAGTCATCGTATCAGTATTTAAATGGTAAAATGCCTTAATATCAAACATTGCCGGTATTATGTTTCTGCACAATTGCTATTCAAATATTAACCCACATAACGGTAATGCAGTCATCAATATAATATAATCGTTGTGGTTATACGAGAACTGAGTAAGCCTTCATGAACTATTGCTGAATACATTCTCTTTACTCACAAGAGGGCCTATTCATAAGGCATTTTAAACTCAATTTCACGCAGGAACATTATCGAAACAAGCAAAATATAAATTAAACTTAATTCCATAATGCAGTATTATTGGAACGTGGAAATAAGTCACCATCTCGCGCACAATATATGAGTTGTCGAAATAGCCGTGGGGTTAGCGCCTATGACTATAAATCTAGAGATCTCGGGTTCGAATCCCGGACGGGGTAGTTATTTTTGCTACCAGATTATCATTTTAAACGATATTTATCATATCAATATGACTCATTTTAACAGAATCCATATGAAATTACGTGTTGGTCTTTGAATCAAGAGGACCTGTTTATAAGGAATTTAAGGTTATGAGCGGTGTCGCGTCTATTAATCCAGTTGATCCATAACGTATTCGTTATTTAGGATTGTGCTGGTGGAAGCTTCAAATCATCTAATAAAATGAGTTCCGTAGTATAAACTACAATATCTGTAAAATACTCCCTTTTAAAATAGATTAATATTTGTGCCAATAATAGTATAAAATACCGGTGTATCAACAATTTCATGTGAGGTTTCTTCTATGTCAGATGTTACACATCATATGCGACTACTGTAAGGCTCGTAATTTTTTATTTATTTATTTATATGACTAGCAACCCACCCCGACATCACCCGTTATATTTAACGGCTTACTCTACGTACGCTTTAAAGGTGCTAGGACGGCAGGTCCTAGCCGAGGTAAAGAGCGAAACTCCAACCTCATATACTGCTCTCTGAAGTCCTAACTCGACACGATTCGACAGTTTGATGCTAGCCAATGCTGGGGCGATAGCCTCACTCACTAGCTTGTAAACTCGTTCCGAAGCTATAAATTTAAATTTCCATTGAATGGAGATTGTTGGAAGACATGAGAACGTAAAAACACTTATAGTGGGCGATGTATTAAAGATAGAGATATGCTGTCGCGGACCTTCCTGTAGAACTTTTCATGGTGAACAATTCTAACACTCATAGTATATACTGTAGATGTTTTTATGTTCGACCCTGACTATTATATGTCAGAAAACTGTATCATATTGATGGTCATTATAGCACTATTAGCCTACTTTCGATTTTTGCAAAAAATGAAAGTAGACTTATGAGATCAACACAGGGCGAAAAAAGTGTGTCTGTCTGTGTGTGTGTATGTGTGTGTGAGAGTCTGTGTGTGTGTGTATGTGTGTGTGTGAGTCTGTGTGTGTGTGTGTGTGTCTGTGTGTGTGTGAGTGTGTGTACTCTGAATGTCTGCCCCCCCCCCTATCAATTCGAACACGGTGAATGCGAATTGAACGAAATTTGGTACAAAGGTAGCACTAGCAAAGGACACCTCAGTGTCATGTTTTATATCGCCGCCATATTTACTAAAACTGAATGGCGGCCACTCAAACGTTCAAAACGTAAAATCAAATAACGACTAACCAAATCATCCGATCTCTACCAAATTTGGTAACAACATACCTTCGTATAGGATGCGTCTTGTGACCAAACTACAAGGTCGTCCGCCATACCATTTCAGGATGGCGGCCGTGCGAATTATGCAAACTTTATAATCCATATCATGGGACCCACCAGTTCCGATTATCGAGCCGAGAATCGCTTTAACTGTTCTAAAGGAAGAGGCACGTTCGAAATTAAAAGTTTATTTTGTAATACTATAGTGCAGACGTGATTTTAAAAAGCTGAGCTGATTCAGTAATAAGACAAGATGGCAGCGGATATCTTGTGCCTGACTTATATTTCACTAATTTGAGTATTGAATGCAATATAGCGTACTGATACAAAATAAATAAACTTTGTATGAAATGCTTTATATATAAATAATATACTCCAGTGATGAAATCGTTTAGTATAAATCATTATTTGCTAACAAGTTCTATGTAAGTCATTTTATATAGAACGATATTCGTTGACACAATTAGCTCAGTGGTAGAGCGTTAGCCTATCGCTCAAATGCCTATGGTTCAAACCCGATCAGAGCTAGATTTTTTGCTTGAAATGTTATATGTTATTTTTTTTTATGACTCAGATGTTTTAAAATTAAGCGTTATATTGTGCATATTATGGTGTAAAATATATATTTAATTAAAACATCATTCGCCAGCAGATTTACTCGAGACATCTAGCTGCCAAAAAGGTAACTGCACGCCGACATACTTATTAACTTCCAGATTTTATTGAAAAGTTTCTTCTTCTGGCCGCTAGAATGCACTCGCTCTGTTAGGATTATATTGTTCGATATTTCACCACTAGAAGTCACGACTAGTCTACGTGGGGCTCCATTGATTAATATACCATTGGCATTCTATGCGCATCGAATTTGAAGAATGACAAGATGATACTACGATACATTTTTACTTTTTATTTTAAAGGATTTGTAACAGCCTATTTTGCGTTACTTGAAAATGTTATTTGAAGTAAAGAACAAAAGGATTTCACATAGTAACTGAGTTCAAGCCATTGGTGTTAGTTCAGGTATTAATTAATACTTTTATTTCAGGCAAATAGCAATCGAAAATATCCACATAGTTTGTATACACACGTCTCTGTAGGGTCATGGAAAGATTTGTTAATTCAATTAGGGTTTTCGATTCCCGGTCAATGCATGTGAGATTTTTGAAGTGAAATGCCATGTCCTGTGGTTCGGATTCCACGTAAAAAGGAGGTCCCGTGGCTCATAATAACAAGATTCACGGCCACGTAAAACTACAATCTTCCTTCCTTTTTTTTTTTTTTCAATTAGGGTTGTGAAAGCCCTGCACAACCAGACGTGTAAAGACATGCCTCAACTCAAAGTTGGATGTTGCCCACGGCAGGTCGTATATGTAATAATAATAATAATAATAATAATAATAATAATAATATATATATATATTGTACCCTTGTACAAGGCCTTCAGAACAGGACTCTGTCGTCGGGGCATGAACGGTACACTAGCTTGAATATGAAACTGTTCTGGATATTATAGGAAGATCACTAGGGCTGAATAAAATTCATCACACACAGATTCTGAATGAGAATAAACAAATTTAATGCACCAAACACCAGTACAGCAAAAACAAATAAATGAAATAAAACCAAAACAGTAGAAATAAAATTTAAAATAATAATAATAATAATAACTCAAAGGTAAAATAAATCAAATACGGAATCAATAAAATTAAGTCAAAATCAAAAATATAAACAATGGACTACTTAATGTCCAATGACCACCAATTAAATGCTAATCAGCATCAATTAATACTTATCATAGTAGTTATGATGTATGATTACATTCAAATTTATTAACAAATAACAACCAATCATTTGGCAAAATAAAGAAAATGAATCGAAATGAAATCTGGTTAACACCAATTAGCCTTAATTGCCATAATCAAATTTAGTAATTACGATGATAAGATATCATCAGAAAGTTAAGTTATTAAGAGATGAGGGATCAAGAGGGTCCGGTCAACTGCAACAACAGTATGGATTAAGAAAAAGAAATCCAATTATACGAAATTAATCAATCATTAATCTGAGTAAACATAATGATCATTGAGTCTAATATCATCCAATTACATTTCAGATACATGGTATGTTCAATATCAGAGACATCCATGGCCATTCCGAAGTATACATTATTGCCTAGCCATTGGCTTATTTAATTATTAATGGCGTTTAATTAACATTTACTAGAATCCCTCCGTTAAATAAGAGTTTACCCTCATATCAAATCTTAACCTTCATGGCATTAATTATGTATTTCTATCTGCAAACATGAATATGATTTATGCATCTTATTTACATACTCTTGTAAATTAATTATGGAAGCCTTTCCGTACGGAATCTTAATGTCCAATCCCGACATTACTTTGGACGTCTTAGCTTTAAAACAAATTAGCTGAATCAATGAAACCATTTAGTTTCCTTAGCCTTGAAACACACTTACAAATTGTCACATATTACATTAACATATTAGCGATATGATAAGCCTGGCTTCGGCCCTTGCGTTCGACGTGATACATTCTCGAACCAAGCACCCGATGCCTTGTCAAATAATTCATGGATATTTAATAAACAAACTAAGAAAAGTGCCTTAAGAACAAACAAAAATAACATCATAAAAAATGATGACTAATCATCTGCCTACCACATTTGGGTTGGATAGACATGAAAAAGAATTAATCATTCCAACCAAACATTATTAAAGTAATCGTATCGTGTCAGAGTCACGTTAGGCAACGGTGAATGTATTTGAAGCCGTGACCCCTGAAAAAGATAGACATGGCACAGAAGAAATACCTTGTATCAGTGTTATGTTAAACAACGGTGAATGTATTTGAAGCCGCGACCCCTGAAAAAGATAGGCATGACACAAACATGTTCTAAATGGCATATTCAACAGGATCAATATGTATTTAGGGGTATTCGCTACCTATACATTTCTTACCTTGAATACCTTATCTTGCAGAACGAGGTTACAATAGAACAAAGCATGGTCCGTTCAACAATTATCGAGAAAAAGAAATCTCAAGATAATTTTGAAACAATATTAACTATAAAAAAAACTAATAATAATTATTTTCCAGGACCGAAAATAATTATTCATGAACACAGGACTCTAAGGTCACTGTCTAGCTAGTACCCATTTAAAAAGACTGATCGACCAGGTATGAATAAAAGGATTTCGAATACGGGACCGCAAGGTTACTGCCTATCTAGCACCCGTTTAAAAATAGTTTCTGGACCAGGCACAACAAGAGGATATCGAACCCGGGACTGTATGGTCAGCAGACAAAACCGTCCGTTATATCAAAATGATCAGTAAAAGAAACACTATAGATTGGAGGCATCAGGGTAGTAACCTAACATACCCTTACGTGAATATTAAACTTGGGACCAAACATAACAAAAATTTAAATGAATCGCTGCGGCAAACACCCGAGTCCAGAGTGGACCCCTCTCTTTATGAAGAATGACAATAGGTTGGCCGCGCCTACTAGCTAACCTTGACCGTGAAAAGGCAGAGATGCAACTCTTCACCCCTCCCCGGACTAACATATGATTGTATCCTCACCAGCTGTGCGACCAGATCTTAGTATTCTAAACGTGGGGCGGGGCGCTCTCATTTGGATATAGATTAATTATAGCGTTATTTAGCCTGCGCTTGCTTGCCACTACCTTACACATACAATTTACTTAATATCATTGTAAACTTATCATACTAACTCTCATCTGACATCTTCCCTCAGGTCTATATTTACCTGGCATCATTATCTATTTTACCTTATTTCATCGTAGATTCCTCCTTACAACATCTTACCTGTATGGCCTTAAATATCACACGCGTTCAATAAAAACTAATATAACTATTAATGAGGCTGGTTCAGCCGTCACTTCTTAAATAACTCACGCCACTGTAAACTGTCCTCTAAACTATACTCATTGCTTACACCATAATATCCCGTCATTATCCATCACAATACACCATGGTCCTTTAAATATCGTCCCAAAAATCATCGGCTATTAATTCATCCGGTATGTAAATACATAAATTGCTATCTCTGGTCATTTATACGAAATAATGAGATTTTGCCTGGAAAGGGCATCTATCGAAATACCATGCTTCGTTCGTTCTATTTGGGGGAAAACACAGGGGATATTTCTAACACACATTTATAAATAAAATAGGTAGTTCTACCATGTGTTTTATGTACGGATACGATTACCTAGCAACATCCTTACGTTAAATTAGGCACTTTTAATTCATTAAAATAATTATTGTGATCATTAATCATTATGAGCGTACCCAGCTCCGTCAGATGCACAACTATGGTCGCCATTGACACAGTTATTGTACACACAAGATAAAACAAATCAAAAGAAAACAAATAACATGCTATCATTATGGAGATGAAATCCATGAATTATTTGACACTTTAAAATGTAATCAAAAGGTACTTATCATATTGAAGACTTCCTTCATCATTTGCAAGAGTTGGACCAGAGGCCCGCAACAGTATAACTTAGCACATGACCTCCATGGCCAGTTCGAATCCCATCACGATGATGTAAAACCACTCGCTAATATCACTGCAATCCTCCATTATCACTAGGTTGCTGTAAGCCAGCACCCTTTAAAAATGCATGCACACACATATTTAATTAAATTATGCACCACTAAAAAAATATACATTAGTGGACTATACACTTGTGTCATAGATGACAAATTCTCACACTATTTCCACACTTGTCGCGGACACATTTTCTGTTATATATTTTTCACTTGAATTACATATAATTTCACATCCGTCCTTACTGTTATGCACATTCACAACTTAGTATTCATTTTTAATATTATTTTGCATCAGCCGAACAATAGACTGTGCGTTTTCGTACATTAATGCTTGGCGTGGTGCTACATAGGAGGCCAGCATCCACTAACGTTGGCTGAATAATGAACAATGCCCGCTGTCACAGACTTCACCCACATATATGACAAAATGGTTGCCAATTCACAGTTTTGCACATACGTCACCAAATGCTCCTTTCATATTCATAGGCTACAGTAATCAGGTGCCTTAATTTATACACAAAAATATGGCCTTGCTAATCATATGGTTCACGACGAAACTCGATCATAGGCTAAATTTATATCATCAGCGCTTGGGTAGAACTAATTTCTTGCTGAAGGACGCTATGTCTTCTCTCTCACACACTCGACGTTGTCAAATTTCCTTGCGCGGGACTACTTCTACTCGATGAACACAGAGATATTTAATCCGTTACCGCATTCCCAAAATTCTTGATGATAATTAGATTCATCCTGGGCGTTTCAGATCATTCATGTAATGTCTTGATCTCTTGTAACCAACTGAGGCGTACTCTTTGAGGGCGGAGTCAAGCATCTACTGCGTGCTAACTTGAGATAGCTACTGCGTTTTGGCAAGATTCTCAGAATTCGCTGGAGTGCTCCTGCTCTGAAACTTGCAGGCAAGCGACTTATGACGCACCTGCTCTGCCCATTGTGTGAAAACCATAAATTTCTCCCTGTCAAAACTGCCAAGCCATATACAGTATATGTGGTCTTCAACACGGCAGAAAGATCCTAGTTATCATTATAATCATTACATAATGATGATTTCATTCTCATTAACATCATGACATTGCCCCATATAAGTACTCCAGTGACGTAATGTGTCCTTGGCCTAAGACGTAGGCCAAGGGCACAATATATATATATATATATATTTTTTTTTTTTTTTTTTAGGGGAAGAAATGCATTTACGTACAGAGTGTCGGGCTCCTGCTGCTGAGTAGCAGACTACCGACTAAAACTCCCCCTTTACTTCTGAACACTAGCCTGGAACCGTTTAGCACATTAAAACAATAATAATAATAATAATAATGTTATTGGTTTTACATCCCTTTTAACTACTGCTGCTTTTAGAGACACCGGGGTGCCGGAATTTTGGCCCGAAGGGGATCTTTAACGTGCCAGTAAATGTACTGACACGGCTCCCTCGCATTTTTGCACCCTCAAATGCCAGCTGACTGCGCCAGGATACGAACCTGCAACCTAGGGCCCAGCAAGCGAGAACGTTACCGCCGAGCCACGCAGCCAGTCCGGTCGATTATGTCTCCAGATCCATAACATTCTTGAGATACTTCTTATCTTTCTTTCTTCAATGATGGTAGCAATTTTTATCTAGATTGTGGCGTTTGGTAGAGGTAAATCGTTTCTATGGCCTTCAACAAAGAATAATTCTATTATACTCTTTGATAATAACAACGAGTTATAACTATACTCATACATTTAGGAGAAAGTAGGCTATATGTTCTTTACTGAACATCTTGTTTTTCATTATGAAACAGTTTCTCCCACCAATCAGAGCTCAAGAAACAGTCGTTTGACCAATCAGGTGAGGATAGCAACGCATCTGCGCTGAGTTCCAAGGCTTCTAATTTAAATTTCACTGCCTGGTCTAGTGTCATAGTGGGACAATCGAGGAGGTCATGGTAAAATACAAGGCATTCTGTGCGTCCCATGCGCTCTGTTCAGTACATAAAACTGGCAAAATCTCGACAGATATCTTTGAATATTTATATTCGAACATAAAATAGTTATAATAATTTATCGTCGAACATAAACAGTCGTATGCAACTCGCCTATAATGGCATTTAAGACACTCGTACGGAAATTATAAAACTCGCATACGCTCGTTTTATAAACACACTCGTGTCATAATTATTGCCATTATAGGCTCGTTGCATAATGTACTATTAAAGGTTTACCCAGCGTAAGCTTAAAAGGCGCACGGTTGGCAGGTTTTCCTTCTACTCGATTCACTTAAATAGTTACTGCTCGACTTCCTGTGGTCATACATGATTGTTTTTCTACATAACCCTTCCTCTGGAAATCCTTTACAGAATGTTGAAAACCGCATCAAAATCCATTCATTAGTTCTCGAGATTACCCGTAACATCCAAGGATCAGGGTTTTGTTTTATACCACGTAGGACTGGCTGCGTGGCTCAGCGGTAACGTTCTCGCTTGCAGGTTCGTACCTGGCGCAGTCATCTGGCATTTGATGGCGCCCAAATGCGAGGGAGTAGATTTACTGGCACGTTAAAGTTCCTCTTCGGGGCAAAATTCTGGCACCCCGGCGTCTCTAAAAGCCAGAGTAGTTAAAAGGGACGTAAAACCAATAACGTTATTACTATGTGTACCAGCTTGCCACGGTGGGTGAGTGGTTATCGTGTCGGATTTCTAACCCCAAGCTTGCATGTCCGCTCCTGGCAGTGGTAAGTGATTTTTGAAAGGAGGCAAAAATTATGACACGCATGTCATACGATGTTGGCATGTTAGTAGTATAATTCGCTAGACTTTGAATATTGCATCATCATGACCAGAAATTGCGTAATCCTGATGACGTCATGGGTCCTTAGAGCGAGCACGTGGTCCAGGTGGGATCAGGTGAATGGCTAATGGTTAGGATGACCACCATGCCTTGTGTTCGCATGGAGAGGACAGCAGAGGCTATTAATTATTGATTGATTATTGAATTATATTTTGGTAATTGTTAAAGGAAGTGTAGAGAGTCTTGGGTGTCATAACTTTTGAATGAGAGTGTACGGTGAGGCACTCGACATAGCCGGCTCGCTACCAGACATGTGGTGTGCAGCTGTTCCGTTTTTGCTCGCGCCGTGCGGCAAGCCATGAGACCAGCCAGCGCTCCCCACACATGTGGTGCATGGTTGTTAAAGTTTTTGCTCGCGCTTGCTAAATAAGTAAACTGATGTTGTAAAGCTACACTCTGTTTAAGTACGGCATATATTACCAGAGCGTGGGAGTGGAGTTGTGTTACTCCTTGTCGCTATGTTATGTCTGTTTAATTTAAATGATGTTAACATTTTTTGTGTTCTGGCTTGCTTCATGATCTCAATTTGGTTACAGTGTTTTATATGTCATGTATATCTTCGAGTGTGTGAAATGAATCTTGATCTGATTGTTTTTAGATTCCTAGACGTCATTATTCAAGTGTGTAATTTTTAATGAGAGAACAAGATCTGAAGCCAGTTCCCAGAGCTCCATGTGAAAATGTTTAAAATAGCTTTTTTGCAGTTTGATATTCAGAATATATAAGAGCACATAGCTATGAAGTAACACTTAGTTTCAAAGTAACACAGTTGTCTATCATCATGAGCATGTATGGAAGTCTTCTTGTTAAGCTCCAGCAGCTCTATGAGATAAAATCTCCGAGAGAGCAATCAGAGAGGCTGGGGTTAAACTTTGCCGTGAGCGCGCTCAAAGTGGAGGAGGAAGTGTGGTTCAACGGGCTTACTAATTTACAGCAGGACATGTACAATTGTGAGCTCTTAGAAATAATTCGAGACCGCCAGCATTGTCGAGAGTTGACGTCGGATGGCGTAACCCCCCACATATTGGGGGTAATCATTCAGCGGCTGCGATCAATCAATTCCAACAGTATTGAGCTGCTCGATTTTCCGCCGCTGGAGGAAGAGAGTGTGGGGGGTGAAGATCGTGCAGGCATGGATGGCATGGATGCCGAAGAAGGTGAAGAAGAAGAAGAAGTCCAAATTGTTAATTAAATGGACGTTGGACAGTGGTTGTTTTTTAACGAAAAAAAAATAATAATAATTTTGTGTAGTGTAAATTTTTTTAAAAATATATTTATTTGATCATTTGTGGTTTACATTAATTATATAATATGAATTAGTGAAAAATGATATGATCTTCGTTCTTAAAGTGGTAAGTAGTTCTTTTTCCAACAAGCTGCGGAGAATTGAAGATGCTGTGTTGTTTGCAGAGTGGAATATGCTGGTCTTGTGCACGGGTAAGTACAATCATTCTTTTCTTTCTTGCGTGTGTTGGTTTTAGTGAGCTGAAAAATATATATAGAGACACATTAATAATAATAATAATAAAAATAATAATAATAATAATAATAATAATATCTTTGTGAGGAATAAAAAATAAAAAACTTACACTGTTGTAATTAGAAGATATTTTTGTTGGGGATCCATGAGTTGTGAGTTGAATCGAATCCAAGCCAAGATACGAAGGCTCGGGTTCCTTTTCTACGTAGTACTTTGTTGACTAAGTAAATATTAGGATGTTTTGTTCGTTGTAACTCTGCTTCATAGAACGCTCCGAATATAGGCAAATTTTTATTATCTTTTAAAAGATATGTTCGTGGATTAGTATTTTGAACTTTATAAATTGTAAATAATTCCGTTGTCCAATTAGCTTCGTACCCCTTAGTGAAGTGTTTCTTGATTTTTGATATTCTTACAATGTCACCGATTTTATATTTTGGTTTTCTTAATGTTTCATTATATTGTGTTGGCAAGCGGGGTGGATTGTTTCTTTTTACATCATTAGGTTTCATGCCGATGCTGCGATGTATTTTGTGATTATACTTTACTAGTAACTCAGGCAAAATATGTACCCATCGGTAAGAACCTCGTGTTGTGAATTCTTTCCACATCGATTCCTTAAGAGTTCGATTAAATCTTTCTACCACACTCGCTTTAATGGAGCTGCCAGTGGAATAATGCTTTAGATTTTGTTTCTGAGACCATGTTTTGAATTCACTGTTATAAAATTCCGTTCCTCGATCGGTGTGAAAATAATTCGGCAATCTTTTACTTTGAGATTAAACAAATTTTAAGCTTTTTACGATCTCACTTCCTTTTTTGGTTTTAAGAGGAATTGCCCATGCATATTTCGAGTAAACGTCAATAATGGTTAATAAATATTTAAATCCATTATTCCATTTTGCAAGTTTGGACATGTCCACAAGGTCAGCTTCATGGAGGTCATCGATTCCTTTGCTAATAACACGTCGTCTTTTAAACTTTTTTCTAAGCGGTGCGTGAAGTTCTTTTGCAATTTCTCGTCTGATTTCGTTCATAGTTATTTTCCAAACAATGTTTTATAACATACTGTGCATTGTTTTACAAACGTTGGAATTTTTATTCAATATATCCAGCATTTCTTAGTTCTTCTTCTATTGCAAAGATTTCGCTGTCTAGTCCTGTGTGACCTGCAGCTTTCGATGCAATTAATTTTTTAAGTCTTGATACCAATTTGTTTGGTTCATTCCAGTGAACGAATTCAATATTGTTTCCGCCTTCAAATTTCCAAATGGCTTGTGGCGCGATGTGTTTTTTTTGACCATATCCAGTATGCATCGTAGTATTTGCTTCTTCATTTTCATCTGCTGTTTTTATAATTCTATCTATGTCTTCAGTGATAAGGGGTTCAATTATATGTCTATACTTATAAGATTGCGTCCCTCTTGGAGCTGCATTGCTTGTATAATTTCTTTTGTGCACGTTTGAAACATTTAATAATTTCAAATATGAAGTTAAATCACTCCTATCTATTAGAGTGGGGTCTGGTACTTTCCTTTGAATCAATTCAAGTAGACCTTCTGTTATAGGAAATTTTTCACCACCAACTTTTATCCACTTTTTATCAAAGAAAACTCGTTCGCGTCCCAAGTATTGTTTATCATTTCTTATCGTTATACCAAATGTTCTATCCACGTTTTGTTTAATGAACGGATCAAAGTAGCGGTTAAGTAGTGAAATTATTTTGATGCTATCTCCATCTTCTTCGTCTGAAGTAGCAGTGGATTCAGAATCGTCATATTTTCCTTTTCTTTTTCGATTTTCTTTATTTTGAGTTGATGTATTAGCAATAGCTACAAGTTGATTTAATGAAGTTGTTACTGGTTTAAAGTTAGTCTCTATATCTAATTCTTTTCGTCTAACATCATTTTGAAGTGAAAGATACTTGTCTTTAACATCTTTTTTTAAGCGAGAAAGTTTATCCTTTACTCGACTTTCAGCTTTAATCTTCGAGCTCTTCTCCATGACTAAACGGAAATTGTGGCTGTTTTACTTATTTATAGTATATTCAAAATCGATTTGAAGAGGAAGATCATCAGTTTTATGTGTTTTAGGGTCTCTAAGTCGAAACTGAATTTCATCTTGCTCTTCAACAACAATATCACTGCCATCCAGTTCAATCTCTTGACGTATATTTAAAATTGCATACACAATTGGAGATCTTGGTGAAACAAAAATTGGTTTTAATACACCTTTGTAGGGAAGTTGATACTGTATGTTATGATTATGAAGCGTGTATACTGGTGAATGGATTGATGGTGTGTTGGAGAATTTCAGAATAAATTTTGATAAGTTCTTTTTCTTTACTTCATCTTTTAATATACCATATTCTTCTTTGGATGCATTAAAACTTTCGAGTGGTTCTTTGTTAACCATTTGCTCAATTTTTTCTAGTTCAGTTTTTAACTTGTTATATTCTTCTTTGGATTCAGCAGCATAACTTTCAAGATCTTCTTTTTTAACAATATTGAGATTGTTAGCAACACCCTCAATACGAGTTTGTAAATTGCTTAAAATTTCTTTTAGTTGATTAACTTCAGTTCGTGAAGCAGCATAGTGTTCTACAAACCGTTTATTTGTCACATCTTGGTCGTTAACAGGAAACTCAACATTTGTTTGTTTTTGATGTTGTAGATTGTTTACAGTTTGTTTCAATTGATCAAATTCACGTCGGGAAGCGGCAAATTGTTCAACAAACGTCTTATTTGCAACATCGTTATCGTATATGGGATTGTTTACGTGAGTAATTCGTTTACTCATCATATCTAAAGTTCCACCATCGTCTACGTTTAAAAAGTTTTGTTTATTAAATTTAGTGATTAAGTCTTCTAGATCTTTTCGCGAGGCAGCAAAGTTTTCTAAGTAATATTTGTTTATTGCATCTAACGAATCGATTGGTTGAGATATGTTTGTTATTCTTCTATTTAACATATCTACAGTTTCATCATCTCTGTTTATATTCAAAAGAGATTTTTTAATTTCATCGAGTTCATTTGTTACATGAGTTTTAAGAAAAGAATACGTTACAGCATCTTGATTTTGAATTGGATCTTTAACATTTCTTATTCTTTTGTTACCCAAGTCGAGAGTATCTTGATCATACGGAAAGTGATCTTCTGAAAATTCTCGCACTAAACCATGAATGAATTCTACTCGTTGTAACACTTCGGTTATTCGGGTCTCAAGATATTTTTTATATTCGATGTATGTTGCTGCATTGCAATAAGGTTTACTGCATCATTTGCAGATGATGGTAAAGCTAAGCCCGCGAGACGTTTGTTTTGAAAGTCAAGTTCTTTTTTCTCTATTTTACAAATTGAAAAAATTAAACCTTTAAGGTCGTTAAAGTTTCGTTGTATGTCTTCTTTAGACTCGATTTTATTTAGCTCATTTAATAACTTCAGTACATAACCTTTGTTGCATGCATCTTCAACATGTATTGGCGTTCCAACATTTTTTAACCGTTTGCCGTTAATACTTAGATGTCCGTCGCTTGTTGTTGTTGTTAGTTGATTTCCATATTGCAGTAGCTTATCATCAACATATGATTTAGTTGCAATATCATGTCGTGAAGTCGGTCGTCCGATAGACACATTATTGGTTTTGTTAAACGATGTCATAGTTAAGTTGTTAACCACGCAAAAGCAATAACACGAATGGCCATTTAGCTCTTTTTGAAGTCATATTTATAACTGAAAATAAACATCAAATCCATTGCGATATCGACCATTTTGTAACTCGCTATCTTTATCGATAACCAAAAGGCCAAACTTAGAGTTTTGCCAACAATACGAACAAATATCAAAGAACTGTTCATAGCTCATATCTGTATTTACATGATCGTTATATACATGGCGCAAGTTTGTTCCGTCTTGTTTAAAAAGAATTAAAAAATTAGCGTTATCTCTAATTAGATGTTTAGGTATACAAGAATATGTTTGACAAAGATAAAATACGTCAACGTCGTGATGACGACCTCTACTGAAATAATCTTTCATGTGTTGTTGTTTATTGCTGGCTACATCATCAAAAACAAATATAGAGTTCTTTCTAGCCATTTCTGGAGGCATTACTTCATCATTATCGGAAAAAAAATCACTTTTTATTTCTTTTATGGAGTCCAAAAACTTTTTTAATTCAACATATTTACTTTGAGCAAGTGATTTAGAATAAATATAAACGTTTTCAAAACGAACTCCATTTTTATGACACAATAAATTTAGCATTACGTTTGTTTTGCCACAGTTCGATGGACCGCAAATGATACATCGAATTGTGTTCGGTAGTAAAACACCATGCTTTCTTTTTTCACTTTTACTCTGGTTTTCAGCATTAGTAAATGAAATTACTGGTAGAGTGTTTGACTGCTTAACAAACTTCAGCATGTTTACGTTTACGTCTGAGAATGCACACTGCACAAAAAATCACATCACATCAACATATATTGCTTCCACACGTATCATAACTTGTATTATATGGAATAATAGTAGGATTTTCAGGATTTAAATCAACGTTGCCGACGTAAAACCCTCTTAAATATGGACAATATGGCGCCCATTTTTCATGATCATTTAAAGGATTATCGTTTTCCCTCCAATTTTCAATTTCAATCTTACAGAATATACATTTCACCTTATCACCATGACCAGTATAATAAAATCCTGCTGATGCTAAACAAAATTCGTTTGGACAGGGAAGAGGCCAATTTTGAAAAGTTTTAAGTCTTTCATATTCACATTTCAATTCTATGCTAGGAGAAATATTGTTTACGTAGGGGCAAGAAAAAGCCCATTTCTTATGCTCTTCAAACGGATCATCATCTTCTTCCCAATAACTAAGTTGCAGATTACAGAAAGCACACCTAACCATATCCTTATATCCATAATAGTAAAATCCTGCAGCTGCTAACCATGCAGTGTTCGTAAAACTGTCTGAAGACCATGTCTTAAATGTTTTAACCGATCTCTTTCAGATTTTAAATTCATTTCTTTTTGACTCAATATCATTTGCATTAACTGTTTTTTGGAATACTTTACACAATTAAAATACTTCATGATGCTGGTTTACTTCACAAAGAAAAAGATGTTCACCACACAAAGCTAAATGCGAACTGAGATGAATCAACAAAACACGTTGGCTAATATGCTTGATTTGCATGTGTTGGGTTGGCCGAGCGGTCTAAGGCGTTAGACTTAAGATCTAATTTTCAGAAATTGAAAGCGAGGGTTCGAATCCCTCACCCGACAATATTATTATTATTTTATTTACATGTAGAGTGAGGAGGTAATTGATCATTAATAAGAACTTTATTATGAAATGATACAAAAGACCTTTTCTTCTTTATTCATTTAGAATTACAATTAATACAATTTTATTTGTCTTGAAGTAATCTCATTCTTTTTTTAGTTGTCCAGTTGAGTGTGGGTGTGTTGAGATGATCTTCTTCTTCTTCTTCTTCTTCTTCTTCTTCTTCTTTTTAGTTGTCCAGATGATTATTTTCTGTAGACAAAAAATATACACAGTGTTAAAAAGCAAACTAAAACAAAATATGTATAGCGGTCAACGACACTAGTAGATTTAATTAACCACCTTTTATAGATAGCGATTACAGTTGTCACATTTGCAGCGAAGATGAAACAGTTGAAATTTCCTCTTTAGATGATCTGGTAGATGTTCCCACTCTAGACGAATTCGTTGTGGTTCATATATAGTCAGTACGTTTATAGGAAAGTAGTTCCAATCAAACTTATTAAAACCTCGAAGTCCATTGTTTCGAAACTTGTTTATTATCGAACACACGATTTTCATGATGCCATCAGAAGAATTTAACCAATGTTGAACAGCATTGACATTGAATTTAGCACAACTATTGCTTCCCATTGCTAGAGATGGTAAATGTTTTGGACAATCTGTAGGTAAACGATGGCTATGCCTCAACATTAGGTCTGACATTCCATCAATCGTATTAAGATCGAATAATGAGTCGGGGGAAAGTGCTTTTAGTGCAAACAAAGAAAATTCCTGTGGCAAATTATATACAACTAAATAGTCATATTTATTCTTAATAGACTCAAAAAAAGAAGAAAGAATTTTTTCACAATATGCTGCAACCCATGTGATCACGGGGCTGAATGAAGGTATATTGTCGTTATTTAACATACAGTAAGCAAGTTCCAAACTGCCGTTTGGTAGCTTGCGAATGTCTGCAACTATTGGTTGCTTCTTATTCCACGTGCCAGCATCAGTAGAAGGAGAGTTTGTTGTTGTCAATTCCATGATTGCAACTAAGGTGAGAATACTTGTTTACTTGCTTGCTTATAACTTAGCAAATATTGGTTTAGATAATTACTTCCTTTGTTAATGGTCTGTAAGATATTTGACGATCATGAATAAGAACACAATAAAGAGTTGTATCTTCAGGTATATTCTCACTTGTCTCGATTTCACTTCGCACATCGACTGAAGATGTCTTCACTGCTTCCACTTGTTCGAGACAATTAATTACAATAATCGGACAAAGAGACTTAAATTCATCTCGTGAAACTAGAGTCTCTGAACGAACATCATCGATCTGATAATATACATTACGAAATTTAACAAACATGTCATACAATTCGCTGTAGTCATTTATGGCAATTTCAGAAGTTGGCATTTCATAGGGATAAAAAATTGAATTTAAAAAAACTCTTATAGATTTAATGTTACAATGGTCGAAATAGGAAGAGCATGTGTTTAGTAAATTTCTTCTAGTTTGAAAACCTAATAAAAATTGACGTGGTTTTTGAGTTTCAGAAGTTGTCATTACAGTCCAACTATATTTAGTTGTTCTAGGAAGAGAAGGCAAGACATGAACATCCCATGATCGAAAACCAACCTGAATGGGAATATTTTTCTGCATTAGTTTTAATCTTTTAATTTGTTCTTCGTCCGATAATAATAAAACGGGAATTTTTAGATAAACTTTAAATAACTTGACCTTAGAAAGATCGTTTTCGGTTGTCGATTGCAACGCACGTGCGTCACTTGACGATCGGAGAAGTATTACCTTATGCTTGCAGTTTAAAATCGGTTTTCTGTAATCCTCTGCTAAACCTAACAGGTTGCTTAAAGGAAGTATTATATGAAAACGTTTTGTGTTACTATCAACAATATTTGCTTCACTTGCTGGTGTTGTTAAAGAGGGAAAATAACCAGCATTTTGTAAAGCTGTATATTCGTTTTTTGAATATGATGCAAAGGTTTTTATAGAACTTGTTATACCTAGATGGCGTGTACGATCAATTTCTTTACCATTTAAGTTGATGCGAATTTCGCTAAAATGATTAGCCCCAAAACTTTGGTCAGGATGCGCTGTAGTAGAAGCAGCTGGATTTATGTTAGAAGTAATAATTTGACCTTCTAAGTGAGGAACACCTTCTGATAATAAAACTATGTTTTCTTCATTTTGAATCGGTATTCGAATTTCATCATTATTTTCGAATTTATTAGCTGAATAAGGTTGATAAACTCTTTCTTCTCGTCGCACAACTCTGTTGTCAACCTCTCTTTTATCTGTTATGTTAAACATGCTAAACATGTTAACAGCTTCAACTATAGATAGAAACTAAATAAGATTAACAATTGCATAAATATTTATATTGAAATTAAAGTACGCGATAGCCTAAAGACTGTAAGAAATGTTTGTTGTTACTCGATAACTGTTTTTTAGATTTCAAGGTGCGATGTCGTTGTTGTTTTTTTTTTACAAATTTTAGCTGATTGATTTATATTATTTTTTCGAATCAGAGTTGACTTCTTTTTTTTCAAACTTTGAGTATTATATAGTATAACCATATTTGTGATTGTTTTCTAGTATGCTTACTCAAGTAGAATGAAAACATAACAGTATTTCATTACTTTATATAGCAAGATATCGTGCTGGACGAATAATTAATTCTACAGTTAAATCTTCATCTTGCAAATCAATGAGCTGTTGAAGATGATCTTCAAGTTGCACAGATACATGTTGAATAACCTTGGTGTTCATAGGCAAAAAATTAATCGTTGTTGGTTGTACAACAATCGGGTAACCAGCAGGAACATGAGCTTTAAAATTATATAAAGAGTGTGTTGGTTTATGGTTCAAATAAGAACTCGTACCAAGCACAAGGTTGCAACATACTCGAATACTATTAACAGTGTTAATTTTAATCATATATTCAGAATGATGAGTTGTGTTTGCCTTGAACTTTCTATGAGAAAAGCCTAACAAATCTGCAATAGAATCTGCAACACCAAAATCTATAGCAAACACTTTCGAATGTAGTTTACAATGATAAAAGACTTTATCATAATTAATATAAAAAGATGGGAATTTGTCTTTGTCACCTAATAAATGTTCAACTAATAATTCATTAATCTTTTCACTTAATTGTTTTAACGTATAGCTAGCATTGGGTATTATTAAAATCGCTCTATCCGCTTCGTTCAACTTTATAGCCAAAATGTTATTATTCTCGCTAATTGTTACTTCATTATCGATTCTATTTCGATGAATTTCAATTTCTCTTTTATTCTCTTTAGGGTAAACTTTCTTTTCAATACCTAAAGGCCCTGCTACACTGTTGGCTACAGTGAAATCAATATTAAACGGGGAAGACAAAACGAGACGGTTGTCTCTTTCTCCATCTATATCCTCTTCCACATACAATTTTGTTTTTTCTAAATGTTCTGGTATAAGTTTCGACAATGAGTGATAACTAAGTAAATCATCAAAAGCTGAGGCTAGATCTTCAAATTCATAAATACCCGGTGGTACCACTAAATCAATTGATAAAAAATTAGTAAAATGAATGCGAAATTTATTATTTCTGTTGGTAACATTTCGAATAGAATTAGATGTATACAATCCTGCAAGTCCTATTTCAAAAAACTCTGCTCCTACAAGATGAATCGGGTTCTCCAATGTAACATCAATCTTCGAGCCTTTACCTTCAAGAGTTATCCGTCTTTCGAAAGCCATCTTTGAAATGTTTAAAGACGGTCTGTGTTTCCCTTATTTATACAATAAAAGAAGACTAAACATAAATGTCCACAAATCGAAGAAGTAATCGATTGATATGAATGAAAATTATATTGTAGATAGCGATTTTTAAGATATGATAAAATTTCTAATGGTGGTCTTAAATTACCAATACTATCAAAATAATGCACATATTTACCACGTTTACTGAAAGCCACCCAATGTGAACCGGATTTATCCAACGGTTCAAGGTTAACAATACAGTTTTCATTTTTGCGAGGATATCTTGGTAACGTATCTCGCATAAAGACTCCTCTAAAATTTGGAATCTTTAATTGATGTGCGTATTTAGCTAAATCGAAATTACTTAATGCTTTATTTGGTATTTGGTTAATTATCTTTTGTATGCAGGAGGATTTAAATAAATGCCTTGACCTCCTTTTCCTCGCATTGCTTCTATCATTCGATTGTGTCTTTTCATTTCTTTTAGTTCTTCTTGAGCGGCTTTCGCCTTGTTTATAGCAGACGCCACCCCTGCTGCTCCGCCCGCTAGACCCCCCAAGCCCGACAAGGCTGCAAATATCGGAAGTAGGGGTAAAATACCACCTTGCTTTTTCGATGTTCTTCTTTTTTTTAATCTTTTCTTGTTTTTTTTTTTATTATTTAAGTTTCGCTTACCTCCTCTAATCTTAGACTTAGCTTCCATTATGCCACCCACTGTTAGTGCAGCTGCTCTCTCTCCAAATGATGCGTCACGGGATTTTACACGAGACCAAGCTTTTGAAGCTAAAATTTCATCAGCCTCTCTTCTTTTGTTTGAATCTTTATGCTTTGCGTAAGCAATGTCGTGCTCTTTGCACGCTTTATCTAATATATTTATTCCTGGATCACCACGGCTCAATCGCTTTTCTAATTTTGTTCCTGGTCCACAATATTCATATCCCGGGATGTGTAATTCCACGGGTAAATTATCAATAGTTTTATTAAGTACACGACTAATTAATGATCCACTTCCTGTTCGTTTATATTGAGTGGTAGAGTTGCTCCTCTTACAACGCACCATTACTAAATGATATGTAATATAAAGTAATTATACATATATAATTATATTTCTGGAAAATGGGAATGGTGGGGGGAGGTGTTTTTTTTAAATAATACACACAAAATTTGGGTTATTATTATTTATTCTTTTTTCATAAGCAAAGGAACACACAAAAAATTAGTATTATTATTAACAGCATAAAAGTGTGTGTGTGAAAGAAATAAAGTAAGTGAGATGAAGTGCTTTAATCTCAAATTTGTTTCTAATCATTTTTTCAGAGAAAAATGACCAAACGGTAAAGTATCAATTCCGTTTTCAGTTATGTGTCTTTTATCTTCGTTTGATGAAATTGCCAACTTATTTTGCCGAACAGTAAATACAGAATGAGATTTTGAAATTATACAAACTTGAACTTTGTTGACTTTATCTCTGTTATAAAGACACTTTCGATACTCATCAATATTCATACTTTCACTCACACTCTTCTTAATGCCTTTAGCCTTACACAAGCTATTCATTTCATCACACAATTTTATTGCATACATTTTGGGTCGTAACCCCACAAATTCTTCAACAATCCTTCCAGCATTTTCATCTTTCATTAAACCAATTTCACCTTTATTTTGTCTCACAATGCCAAAAGGATTGTTTGTTTCATAGTTTCCAGTATCAAACAAATTTGAATGGTGTTTCATGAACTCATAAATATCATCATAGAATATATACATAAAACTATCGGTGTCTGTGTATAACAACCTCACATTTGATTCAGGATTTGCTAAAATAACATTGTAATGAAAGTCATTCATTTTACATTTAGACAAATCTAATATAGATGCACCAACATATACTGGTTGATTGTGAAAAATCTTTAGTCTACTCATCTCGATGACCATACATTGTTCATCGAATATAATTCTATGTTTAAAATTAGCCTTAGCTATTAAAGACCTAGCACCACGAGCTCCATGCCATTTGGTGATCCATTTGATGTCCCTTAACTTCCTCACATTCATCAGTGAACGACCAAAAATTGCATTATTCATCAATTTATAAAAATTCTTTTCAAAATCATTTTTGGCATGTTTTCGTTTCTCGGTGTTCACATCAATATATGGTTTTAGCCATTGGCTCTGATTGAATTCAATTATTCTGTGAATACGATCTAATTTCATTCCTAGTTGAATACATTGCTTTAACAATCTATAATGCAAAACATAACGTTCTTTATTATCTAGGGTAGCCATTAGCTTTGTCAACTTTTCGGGACATAGAGGGTAATCTGAATGTTTGTCATGTAACTCTTGAGGATAAGTCAAATCTACTTCCATAATATATCCAATTTCTGAAGTATCATCAATAGTTAAAACATCAAAGCCTTCAACATTTGCAACCCATTTAAACCCGCCCGTTGGAAGATATTCCATCATCGCATATCCATATAAATTATGAACGTCAAAGTACATTATGTAGGACTCTTGCTTTTTCTCATCATAAGTTTTCATATACTTATTATTAGCAATCGCATGTCGTGTTATACACTGAACATTTCCTCCTCGAATAGATCGTTCAAAAAAGTGTAACATATCAATATCTTGAAGCAATTCAAGTTGAACGTTGGTTATCTTTTTCATAGCACACCAAGACATAGATGGAGCAGTGTAAAAATGAGCTGCATCAATGCCATAAGTTTCCATGCCATTCGATCTAAAATTTTCAAAGACATCCGCCAAAAGAAGTGTGTCAACTTTTAAATACAAATCGGCGTATTCTCCTAATGTTTGACATGAAAAGGTTTCCCACACCGATTGAGCAAACTCATACTCTTCATTCGATATTGTTTGATCATTAAGACTGCTATAAAACTTGGATATTTCAGGTAATTTAGTTTCGTTAAGTACATCCATACTCGTGACGTATTCATAGGGAAACACGCCTTTTCTCGCAGTAAGTCGAAACTGTGCATCATCATTAAAATAACGTCGAGTTATTTGCTTTGAATCTTCACTTAACGAAGATGAACATTGATCTAGTGAACAGGACAAGAAATTATATGTATCGAAAAATCTTAACTGAATGAATCCATTCTTAACCCGTACATACTTTGTAAACCCTTTATAACGTTCCATATTCACCGCCAACAACTTATATTACCAGGATTATGTAACACCTCTCCATCACGTTTCTCACAAATTTCTTTAATTATAAAATGTCCATCATAGACCGTTAGATTATGAAATGCTATAGGCAGAACCCTTGTTACTTTGTAATTTAAATTACAACTATTGTGTGCGCTTCCTCTATATTTTCCAGTTAAGTGACAATGATCGCGTACTTTGAGTTCATTAACTGCAATCGGTTTCTCGCAAATGTGACACATTTTACTTGACAAAAATAATCTTTCTTCATTTTCGGTCATCTTTAACATTGGCTTAACCGATAAGTAATATGTTTGAAGTTTATCCACAATACTATAAAGTTCCTTTACAAACAATTCAATGCAATTATTTCCCCTAAAGAGTTTGAAACTGCACAATTCACTATCGAAATTACAATGAAGGTATAAAGAAATGCTGTAAGGAATATGTTTATGTGTTCAAGTAGAGTTAGGAATGTCACTATTTGGAAAACAGGAGGAAATTGGAGACAAGACGCATTCAGTGTCTGCATATATTATAAATGGAACTGTATCTTTAACTCGGAATTCTGTAAAATTAACAAATCTTTGTTCATCAGTCGGCATTATGCTTTTTGCAACAGGAAACTGTTTACAGTCTGCAAAGTGAACATTTAACTCATCCTCAAGAAAATAATATGACAAACAACGTCTGCATATATAAATCCTTCTCTGAGTGCTAGTGACGCTTGAACGCACAAGGCGAGCAAGATTTCTAATTAAACAAAAGTGATAACTTTCACTGTTTCCAATCTGCAACATCAATAAGTCTACACTCCTTTCATATACTTTATCTGATACATACAAAGGTACAATAGTAAAAGTTTTTTTTCCTTTTACTTCGTTTGTTCCCATACATACCCAATTGTTTTCATCATATTGTGCTCCATACACATTTACAGAAATATTGTTTTGGTTTTCAAACTTGTTTAAATATTTCATTTCCATCGGAATTGGAATTCCATCTAAATTTAAAACATCTCTGTAATTAGGATAGGAAGAAAGATGATTCACGTTTCGAGTTTTTGGATACAAACCAGCAACCACACTCCACGCAAAACAAGCTTCCTTTGTATCATACAAATTTAGCACTGCATGTTTATTGACTATTACATCAGGCAATCGACTAGTATTGGACATTCCTACTTGAAATCCAACATATTTATTTATATTAATTCTCAAACTATGAATTTTTTCTAAAGCCCACCCGGAACCATTTGCTTCAAATTCGCTCATTTTTGTCAATGTACCTTCAATGATATTCTTATTATAAAATTCATTTAAATCAGTATACTCGAAAACTACCTCATTTTTGATAGCAAAATATTTTGTTTCTGATATGTCGCGAAGCACATATTGTGCACACAAAACTGAATTCACCTTTAAAGCTTGTACAGTTAACGCTTTCTTAACATACTTTGTAAACCAAATATTAGCATTCGCTAAAAATTCGCGAGGATCCAAAAACTCATTCTTAACATTTGATACTGCAAGTGTGTACACTCTAGAATTGAATGCCGTTTCAATTAACTCACAGCTCAAGAAAGATTCATCCTTTATTTGAATTGTAATTTCTTCGAAATTCACAGCTTGTTGCAATATGTGCTCACTAATAACTCTCCAACATTCAATCAACTCATCACTGTTCTCAATCAACTCGGTTTGAGTGTTTCCCCCGATTTGGTATGATACTGAAATAGCACCGTTTAGTTCACTTCGAAAATTAGAAACACTTTCAAATGCATCGTCCAATTGGTTTCTTATATTTTCACTGTTATTATGTATTACAATATCGACCTTTCTACGTTTGCTAGGAGGCGAGGTCATTGTTGGTGTTGTCTAAGCAATTGTCCAATTTGCACTAAAGTTAATACACCACTAACAGTTGGTGTAGCATCACTGATGTCTAAGCATACGTCCAATTTGCACTATTGTTAATACACCACCAGCAGTTGCTGTAACATCGGTTTACCATAAACCTATAATCTTTTAAAGTATATTCAAGCCATTGTGATAAATTACTGCCTGTAATCTCCAATGAACAATGAACAGCCTCAAAAGGAAATTCATCCTGAAGTTTACCAAGCAAATTGTTCCTATACTCATTCAATTTTGTTACATCGTAACAAGTCTTGGAAAATTCGATTTTGAAAACTTCATCAAATGTATTGTATCCGAAGAAACAAATAAAATGTTCATCTTCACATAATTCTTTCAATAGATATCTTAGAACTGTTTCTGTCACCTCTCGCTGACTATCCTCTGATTTGCTAACATTGGTAACGTAGACTGAAAATGTTGAAATTCCACTCGAAGATGTCCATTTGTTAAAACAAGCTTTTTTCTCATTACGACTCACCTCGTTATCATCTTCTTCCTCTTCTTTCGGTTGTTGAAAGCATACACGATGATACTCTATTAGCGGGTGCGATCGATGTTCAGTTCCACTCAGGAAATTAACAGTTTTCCACTTCATTATGCTGGTTGTTTTATTAGTTTTTTAGATAATCTGAAAAATTAAACAAATTAAGAATTAATTAGCAACTAAATATATCAATCGTTATATCAATCAATACATAAAATATATATAATCCAATACTCACCAAAACATGTTGATGTGAGCGGTTCTTCAACCCCAAATACACCGTCATCAGTTTGCCTTCGAGTACTGTTTCAAAATGACTTGATGTGAGCGGTTCTTCACCCCCAAATACACCAGCATCAGTGTGCCTCCCATTGAGTTTAGTTCATCGATCTCTGATGCGCTTAATTTTGAAAATACTGCTGGTAGAAATACACTTGTTACTTCATCTTCAATGTTAATGTCCACCACTATTTTTCTTCCAAACCTCGTCTGTACGGGGCGAATAATTTGGACCACATATGGTAAATCAATGACTAGTTCTGCTAGTTTCTTATTAGAATACTCAGTACAAGATGATAAGTTATTGAACTTCGTTAGAGCTTCCATCACACAATTTGTTCCTCGTCGTTGACTTTCTTTATTTCTTTCACACACACACACACTCTTCGCGCAAAAGTAAAAGTTAAACTCTTCCATGCACTCGTCCATTTATATATCCTTCACCCCCAACCACACTCCAGAAACCATATGCTGCAAACTAGCTTCTAACGCAAACATTTCTTTTTTCCACTATTGCTTAAAGAAGTCAAAGATTACATTCTTAGCCAATGACGTTAAAGGTCAACTCTGTCTCACGCGAACACAGCAGACGAGATCAATCACACTGCTGCACATGGTCAAACTTGCACGGGTGTCAAATGATGGTTAGCATCCTAAGCAAAAACAATAACAGCTGCACACCACATGTGTGGATAGGAACCGCCTCTCCGCTCAGCCCACCCGACGCGGACAAAAAAACATAACAGCTGCACACCACATGTGCGGATCGCTCGCACTGGCACACATGCTCACACTCGCATGGGTGTCAGATGACAGTTAGCATCCTAATAAACAACCCCCATGACGTCAACACCCATTAACTTTTTATCATCATCGCACAAACATGCCAAAAGGTCAACCCCTTCCCACGCTAACACGTGCAGTGCACATGTTCGCTCCTGGACCATGTGCTCGCTCTAAGGGCCCATGACGTAATCAGGAATGACGTCATCAGGATTACGCAATTTCTGGTCATGATGATGCAATATTCAAAGTCTAGCGAATTATACTACTCATGTTAAAGAACCCATTTGAATTCTGTAGGCCGTGTTCATAATGGCAAAATTAATCTCGGGATTTTCCGGGAGTTCCTCATTTTTCTACTAGAAAGCGCTATAAAGTCAAGGAGCTTAGATATCTAACCTCCTTGACTTTCATAGTGCTTCAAGGAACAACGAAATTCGATATGCAAGCTTCCCTCTGGGTGTCAAATAACAATGCTTGCACCCGGTACCGAGGTCATACGATATTATTATCTTACTATATGTACCAGTCGTTTATGGATTCATATCATAGAATAACTAAAATAGTTTATAGAAGGCTTTGAAGCCATTTTTCAGTGTCGCATATTACCAATTGAACGGATTTTTGGGTTATTAACCGACCGTCGGGCGCGCTTTTCTGACTAACATGGCCGGGAGCACTCCGCACACAGTACAGTAAGTCGTAAAATCCATCTGAACGTTAAACATTTTGTGATTAGTTGGTGTAACGTGGTTACTTCAGAAACACTAGTAACTATGTATATTGTGACGTTTATTTCACTGTTTATGAACTGGTAATATTCAATAAATGAAAAAACAACATCAACAATTCTCACTGAAACTACTGTATAAAAATTCAACAATTTTTCATTTTTTAAAAGAAATACAATCGACAAAAATACAAGAAATGAAAATTTGTTTCTTCGGAAGCATCATAAATAATAAGAGACTAATGATCTTGCTTATACAAGCAGCGCTGAAAAAATGAAAATTCACAGATAGATGAACCACAGTTTCTTCTTCAAATTAATGTTCAATGTCAGTGTGATCAATTATATTGTTTCTTCTTCACCCTCTCCTTCAACAGCTAAATAATGCTTACAATAAAGTTTTCGTTTCGAAAACGTTTCCTGTAAGAAAACGAACAAATTAAAATAATCAATTCTTTCATGAAAAAAAAAAACATTGATGTATTTATTGATACAAAAATACATCATCATTAACTTTCACGTATTAGGGCTAGTGGCCTGTTACGGTCTCTTGCCAGCGTTTCTTTGGTCCTCCCAAGTTTCTTCGACCAATCGCAACATACGGATGAATATATTTAGGGCCTCAGCTAAAAGACATCCGGTCCATTTTTAGCCTATTTTCATTGATGAAAATATAGGCTTATGAGATCACCTTTTGTCCGTGTGCCTGTCTGTGTGTGGGTGTGCGATTCATGTGTGTGTGTCCCTAATAACTTCTAAATGGCTGGAGCGATTTCAATGAAACTCAGTAAGTTCATAGCAAAATCCCGGACGACCCCGACCGTCCCCTTCACATTTTGTTACGTCTCACCAATCCAGAAGCCGGCATGGTTGTGCGAAATATTTCACCAGCATTCAATATCTCCGAAACCTACAGTAGTGGCTACACTGGCTAAAGCGCAGCATTAGATCATGGGGCCAAGCTCTCTGCTGACTCGGTAGACGTGTGGGTTCGAGCCCCACCGTCAGCTGTCCTTAAAATGGTTTTCCGTGGTTTTCCATTTTCAACACCAGGCAAATGCTGGGACGGTACCTTCTGACAGGCCACGGCCGCTTCCTTCCACATCCTTGCCCAGTTTCATTCACCATCATTCATTTCATCTCTCATTAACTCCTCCCATGAGGTTGGCGTCAGGAAGGGCATCCGGCCGTAAAAACCATCGCCACAAATACTTCCATCGCATCTCATCTCCGACCCCGTTGGAACACGGGAATAATAAGAGTTAGACATACATACATTCAATATCTCCGAAACTATTACCGATATCACTCTGGAATGTTTTGCGGTGATAAAGGAAACTACTAGAAGTTCGCCTATGTGACTTTTGAAAACGTAGTAACTACACAACAAACATGGCGGCTAAGCGAATATCGCAACGTTTAAATAGACGTTCCTCACGATTTAACCAACCAAACGCAATGAAACATGGCACTGTATATGTTTATACACATTGTAATGCACCGACATCTAACTTTGTTCAATTGTTTACATAACCTGAAGATGGTGGCTGTGCGAAATATTTCACTGGCATTCTTTATCTCAGAAACCGTTACCGGTATCACCCTGAAATGTTGTACGTAGATAAAGGGAACTACTCGAAGTTCATCTATAGGACTTTCAAAAACCGGTTAACTACAAAACGAACATGGCGGCCTAGCGAAATTCAAAGTTTTAAATAGTCTTTTCTCGCGATTTAATGTTCCAAACGCAATGAAACTTGGTACAGGAAATGCTTATACACATTATAATGCACTGGTATCTAATTTAGTTCAATTGTTTACATAACCTCAAGATGGTGGCTGTGCGAATTTTAAAATTAAGTTTTTATTTCTTGTGTCGCAATCATGCGATCGAAGTGAAAGTTTGAATAATGAACCTTCGCAATAATTTTTCTTTAATGGTAGGCCTACATGACCCAATGGCCTATACATATAGCAATGCAACATGGCGACCATCCGAAATATTTAGACGGCTCTGAATATCCACGAATCTATTATAGCAATCAAACTGATTTTTTTTATGTTCATAGGGGCTATGGACATAAGTTAACCTATAGGACTTTCAATAACCTGGTGATCACTAATCCAAAATGGCGCCAACGCGAATTATAAATTTTCACATGAACGTTTCTCGCAATTTAACCATCCGAGTGCAGTGAAACTTGGTACAGTAAATCCTTATACGAATGTTAATCCACTGGCATCTAATTTATTTCTATTGTTTCCATAACCACAGGATGGCAGCTGTGCGAAATTTTAAAATCTCGTGTTTACTTCTTGTGTCCTATTCATGCAATTGAAGTTTGAATGCTACACGTACAGAATAATCTTCATGTAACAGTACATACATATACATATATAAAAATCCAACATTGCGACCATCTGAAATATTTAGTCGGTTCTCAATATCTAGGAATCTATTACAGCAATCAAACTGATTTTTTTTATATCGATAGAGGCATTTAACATAAGTAGGATATATGAAAATAGGCTTTAGTTCTTCATGGAGCTACTTGTTTCCTATGCTGTACAACTGGCGGGGGGAGTTTTAGTTCTTGCAGGATGTCTTCATTTCTCCAACGATCGTGTACGGAGTAACCAGAAGTTCGTCTCATGAATCTCATTTCGTCTGCTGTTCGTCTCTTTTCATCTGTCTTCCTGATGGTCCAGGCCTCACTTCCATATGCAAGAACTGGTCTAGCAAGAGTTTGATATTCTTTCAGTCTAGTGTGTCGTTGTACCAGAGATTGCTTGGAGACTTGATTATATACTACTGTAATACATTTTTGAGATTTTGACTACCATTTCTTTTTCATCCAGGGAAGATAAGTTGTAACCAAGATAGTTAAAAGAGTTGACCCGTTCAATGATGATATTTTCTACACATATTTTACTCTGAATTAGTTCATTGCCCAGGAATGCCATTACTTTGGTGTTATGTGTTGAGATCTGCATTCCAAATTTTAAAAAATATTTTGTAGATTAAATATAGCATGTTGTAGATCATTTTCAGTTTCAGCAACAAAGACTTGGTCATATGGAAAGAGTAGTGTATCAAGAAGGAAATTCTTATTTCGGACAACTCCACCATGATGGCCTTGTCTCCACCACTTGGTAATGTTATTCATGTAGATAATGAAAAGGAGAGGGGAGAGAACACAACACTGTCGCACTCCTTAGTTTTTGTAAGCCCATGAAGAAAGTCCAGCGTCTGTTTCGAAGCAATTTCATTGTGGCTGAATAAATTATCAATTGCATTAATGAGTTGATCTGATACATTGTCTTTGACCAGAATTTCTAAAAGCTTATTCCTGTCAATTCTATCAAAAGCTTGTAAAAAGTCAATGAAGGCCAGCTAAATACATAAATTAATAAATGAATAAATAAATAAAACATTAAAGCATTATTATTTAAACACTAGCAGAAGTACCCATTCTTCGAACGGTCTTTGGTATTAATAGCCAGACGTAATCAATTGAGCTACTGTTGCAATGGTTAGTGGCTTGGAACCTGTTTGTCGACAAAGATAAATGATTAGTTAAAATATGCTCAGAAAATAAATTTAGCCTACCTAATGTGTACTTCCTGACGTGGAAATAAAATTGAAAACCTCGTAGACGAAACGCAATACACGTCATGCTGCTGTTTGGAGATATAATAGACCTTCTGTACGACGTATCGCACGTTTAAGTCGTGTTAAAAAAGTCTATGGTAACCCCTGACCCCCTTAAGCGCATTGATGGATTTTACAGTTTTAGTTGGTTCCGTGATAACCTTATTGCCATTTGCAAACGTTCAAAGAAATTTAATAAATGCAGTGTTATATACTTCTTGTAGAAATAGATACAAATTTGGATGTCACCTTTTGAGATGCTTTTGTCATGGCTATTGGCGTGCATTCCTTCATTAGTTTATTAAATGAAATTAGTTTCCTTGGAATATCAGAAACTGTTGGTATTAGAGGCTTTAAATGTAGTTTTCGGGGACCCTTTACGGCTATTTAGGGTCCCCGAGTTCTGTTTCTGACACCAAGGGGCAGAAAATAAGCTTTGTCTCGACGATGTAGGCCGTAGTATAATAATAATAATAATAATAATAATTATTATTATTATTACTATAATAATATAACAATATAGAGATAGGGACGTAATAGACCTTCCGTACTACACCCGCACGTGTAAATCGCGTGAAAAAATTCTAGAGTACCCCTGGACCCCCTTAAGCGCAATATATGTATTGATGAATTTTACAGCTTGATTTTGTTCCGTTATAACCTTATAACCGTTTGCAAACTACCTCAGTAATGTAATAAATGGAATTGTATTGCGTCTTCCAGCAATAGATGGATCTGTGAGTTTCTGTTGCCATGGTTACCGGTTTGCATTCTTTAATATTAAATGAAATTATTTTTCTGGGAATATCTCAAAAACGGTTGGTTTTAGGGCCAAAAAAGGTGGTTAAGGCCCCCGAGTTTCGTTTCTCACATTGAGGGGCTGAAAATGAGCTTTGTCTCGCGCTTCAACGCCTATTTCAGCAAGAGTTTTAAGGGGGTAGGCCCCCTTTTATCGGAGCTACAGAGAAGAGTTACATTAATGATTAGTGACGTGCCTCTGAAGGATATCTGTACCAAATTTTACGTTGATACACCCAGCCGTTCTCGAGTTATAAGGGAACATACTTGTCCACAGACAGACAGACAAAAAAATTATTTTCGCGCGCATCCGTCATAAATCAGTCTGAAACGCGTAAATAACGCAAATTTCCGTAGAAAAAACAGAAAAAATAGACAAACTATCATTTTTAGCCTATTTTCAATTTTGAAAAAATAGGCTTATGAGATCACCTTTTGTCCGTGTGTGTGTGCGTGTGTGTGTGTGTGTGATTCGTGTGTGTGTCCCCCCTAATAAAATCTAAACGGCTTGAGCGATTTCAATGAAACTCGGAAAGTTCATAGCACTATTCCCTGCGACCCCGACCGTGCCCTTCAAATTTTGTTACGACTCACCAATCCAACATGGCAGCTGTGCGAAATATTTCACCAGCATTCAATATCTCCGAAACTATTACCGATATTACCCTGACATTGTGTATGGTGATAAAGGGAACAACTATAAGTTCACTTATGTGACCTTTGAAAATCTGGTAACAACAAAACGAACATGGAGGCCAAGCGAAGTTGCGACTTTTAAATAGACGTTTCTCGCGATTTAACCAACCAAACGCAATGAAACTTGGTACAGTATATGTTTATATACATTGTAATGCACTGACATCTAACTTCGTTCAATTGTTTACATAACCACAAGATGGCGGATGTGCGAAATATTTCACCGGCATTCCATATCTGTGAAACTATTAGCGGTATCTCCCTGAAATCTTTTACGGAGATAAAGGGCACTACGGAAGTCCATCTATAAGACTTTCAGAAACCGGTTAACTACAAAACGAACATGGCAGCCAAGCGAATTTGAAAATTTTAAATAGACCTTTCTCGCGATTTAATGTTCCAAGCGCACTGAAATCTGGTACAGGAAATAATTATAGACATTGTAATGCACTGGTATCTAATTTAGTTCAATTGTTGACATAACCTCAAGATGGCGGATGTGCGAATTTTAAAATTAAGTTTTTATTTCTTGTGATGTAGTCATGCGATAGAATTGAAAGTTTGAATATTGAACCTACGCAATAATTTTCCTTTAATGGTACATGACTCTATGGCCTATACATTTAACAATTCAACATGGCGACCATCCAAAATATTTAGTCGGCTCTGAATATCTACGAATCTATTATAGCAATCAAACTGAATTTCTTAATGTTCATAGGGGCTATGAACTTATGTTCACCTATAGGACTTTAGATAACTTGGTGTTCACAAATCCAACATGGAGGCGACGCGAAATATAAAAATTCACATGGACGTTTCTCGCAATTTAATCATCCGATTGTAGTGAAGCTTGGAACAGTAAATCCTTATACGAATGGTAATCCACTGGCATCTAATTTATTTCAATTGTTTTCATAACCTCAAGATGGCAGCTGTGCGAAATTTTAAAATCTCCTTGTTACTTCTTGTGTCTTAATTATGCGATTGTAGTTTGAATACTACACGTACACAATAATCTGCATGTAACAGTACATAACTCTAGGACCTACATACATAAAATCCAACATGGCGACCATCCGAAATTTTTAGTCGGTTCTCAATATCTACGAATCTATTACAGCAATAAAACTGAAATTGTGTATGTTGCTAGAGGCAATTAACATAAGTAGGATATATGAAAATAGGCTGTATAGTTCTTCATGGAACTACTTGTTATATATCGCACCCCCGGTGGAAGACTGCCACAAGTCCAAAAGGGCACTTTTTCAGGAGAAGCATGTAAAGATTTTGAGCTAGTAGGAAAAGTATAAATATTTACATAACTAAGGTGAAAGTAACGTATTACTAACTTCTAACATTTTCTAGTACTATGCAATAACATACGAAGTTATTTCATGGATTATAATTATGTGTTTTAATAAAATATATTAACAATTTTGAATTATGTCAGTTTTCTATTCAGTGCCGTAGAATTGCTATTTATAGGATCTGAGTTGTGGTAGATTTACAGGACACTGACTTGATCATAAGCATTTATAAGTACCACATAATTCAGAATTCATGTTTTTTGACTTGTGGCAGTCTTCCACCGGGGGTGCGATATATAGAGATATAAAATAAATTAAATACATTAAAAAGATTAATAAACAAAATAAATAAAATACAAAATATATGAATTAATAAATAAGTAAATGCTACCAAAATATAAGGGAGGTCTAAAAATATAACTAAAAACAACGTAAGAAAACAATAATATTATAATTTTTTATGCGCTGTAAAAATGTTCATTACTCATCGTACTGAATAAGAATGATATTGAAAGAGATGAATTACAAAGAATAATACGTAAGACCTTTCCTCACATGCATTACAGAAGCTCACCATAACGCGTCCAGGATATGGTCCGAGGAACGTAAGATAGAGTTCAGCAATAAAATGAAAGAATGCTGGTCCGATAGAAAGGCTGACGATTTCAGCACGAAAGCAGCCACCAAACAATCCACCAACAACATCCAAAGTGGCAGACAGCAACTAAAACTCAAGCACCGTGATCCATAGGTGGGCCAAAGTACCAAATAAGAAGAAGAATATCTGTCGGCAAGCTGTAAGTCAGCTCCTGGAACTTGAATGACGTCACCCTCCACAGCCACGTACAGAGCGGAGCATTCCACAACAGCCAACCAATATAAATAACGTTGCCATGCAACTACAAAAACAATTGAACTGTCAACCAGACACTGGCAGAAACTGCTCAAGTTTCATGGATTTTTGAGAACGCTTCAATAGTTAATAAAAACATAGGACTGTGCCACTCTAATGCTCGTTGCTCACGGTAAAATGTTTCTTAAAATTTATTGTACAACCAATTTTATAAAAATTTGACGAAAGCAAGCTGTGTTGTTCACGGTAAAATTATTTTATAAAATCCGTGGATGTATCACGATCGCCATCTACCGATAAACTTCTGAACCAAGAATCAGCTGTTCAACGCCCATTGGTTTGAGAGTATGGCTCTAACAAACAAAGAAAAATTGCTACTTTAGCTACAATTATATGTCGTACAGTGGTAAAAAGGAAGAAAAGAAATGCTAGGAAGTGCTGGACTCGGGAATGGATAAAAAGAAGAGAAGAGTAGAGGAATGCTGTCCTTGGTCGAAAATGAGTTGAGGTTAGAAGATCAGAATTCATACAGATATTTTCTAAGAATGGAGGAGATTTCTGCCTTCCTTCTTGCATTTCTATTGTGGTATATGGGCGTTTTAACCTCATACAAACACGGATATTTCTGGTACTCGTCCAGTAAAACATTAACAGCTTCCTTAGTCCAGACGGAGCGTGACATTTTCGAAGTGTATAATTACAAGCGAGATTCACAAACGTCTCACCACGTGGCGCCAGCATCATCGTCATGACAGCTTCTCTGATTGGTTCGTTTCGCAACATTAATTTTACGGAATAGAACATGTCCTATTTTATGGCAAGTTTTATCAAAGGTTTTATAAAACTTGAGCAACAGAAATTTTATAAAATTAAATTATTGTATAATAAATTTGAAGGAAAATTTTACCGTGAGCAACGGGCATAAGCCTTCAGAACAAATCTTTTAAAATGCCAACCCCACTCGTTGGTGAAACGTCAGAAGATCATGAAACGTTTTAGCCTACCCAGTTAAATAACCCTAACAGTCACTTGGAAGAATGGTAAACCGGGTGTGACAGCCTACACTGGTATATAAATTCAATGGAAACTTTCAGTTGGTCAACATGAATTCCTGAAATCGAACCCATCAGTTTCAGCCCTCACGTCATTTTCTAAAATGCCCGATGGAGCCGAGAATCTAACCTGGGGTCTCCGGGTGGGAGACGGGTACCCTACCGCAACACCACAAGGCCGGCAATAATTAATTAAAGGCACATACTGTAGATAGTTTAAATCTTCACGGAGCTACTTGTTTGCCCCTTAAATTAGCAATCAGTGCGACGACGCGTCGTGACGTGTCCCACACATCTATTGTGCGAACAGGAAGTAAACTTGGCGTCAAAATGAAAAGCGGGTTCTTGTAAGTTTAAAATATTTCGTCAACATTGACATTGACATTGATACATTCGACTTCCGGCATATCTGTATACTGTAGCGCTGTTTGTGATGTATTATACTGTAGGTAATTGGAATGCGACAAGGACAGAGTACTCTAAAGGAAACAATGTTGTTGTTGATGAATAGTTTATGGGTTTTGATATTGATTCCTTTGTGGAGGTTTCCGACATTGTGGCCATGTATTCCCATGTACTTTGGGTGTGTATAGAATCTGTTTGATAACCAGTGTTAATTGTGATGGCTTCATTAGTGTGTGTTATCCGTAATTCAGGCAAGGACTGCAGACGATCAATTTCATGTAGTTCCTACTTTTCTACCAAAGCCTACCGTCAACGACACACTCTTAAAAATCCGAGGACTTCGGGCAGATTTGAACCCGTGATCTTGGGCACAACAGCTCAACATGCAACCAACTACGCAACGAGGCAGACTTTGCAGACGGCTTTGGAAAATCATGACAATGTGTACATGGGTGTATGTAAAATTTGTCTGATAATCTGTGTTCTTGAGAAGTCTGTAGGAGTGTACATATTTGTATTGGATGATAGGAAAGGGAAGGAGGCAACCGTGGCCTCGCGTTAGGACCCATTATGGCATTTGCCTGGATTATAAATGGGATGCAACGGAAAAACCACTGGCAAGATGGTTAAGGTGGAATCAAAACCACCTTTCCTCAGTTCTGCCTGACGAGACTGCACTTCTTTCCACCGCATAGACCGAAAATAGTTATTTTTCGGCTCTACCAAGAAATGTTAATTCTGGTCTGAGGGCTGCAACGGTGTGCACTCAGTCTCGTGAATCAAAGAAGCGGGTTCGATTCCTACCTCAGCCAACCTGGAACTGGTTTGCCGTGGTTTCCCCACTTTTACTCCAGGCAAATGCCGGGATGGTTCCTAACCTAAGGCCACGGCCGCTTCCTGCCCAAATCCTACCTCAATTAGAAACGCACACTCATAATAACACAGGTTATCACACAAATTCCACTCGCATGTACAAACACAAACACACGGGGCTATATGACCATGATATCACAGCCCCTAAAATAAACAAGAAAAACAAAGTAATTTAAATTCTTGGCAGTGCCGTGAATCAAACCCGGTGCCAGCCAAGAATGCTAGCCTCCACGCGGGGAGGAGGAGGAGGAGAGAAGAATACTTATAGTTTTACATGCTATCTGTGACACTTCACTTCAAAAAGTTCACACTGACCTGGCATCCAAACTAATCTGCCTTTGTATGAGGCAAGCAGTCTGACGACTGCGCTATCACGTCTCTGGGAGAACACTCTAGCGGTAGGTAATTTATGACAACATTCATGACGTGGTCATACATAGCCTTCTAAATATTATGAGTCACTGAAGTCAATGAGGGGCAAGTGATGACTGTTGTTAAAGCAAATCCGTCACCCGGAAGGCACATGAAACCTGGTTAGTTACTGTATCACATAATAGAAACTATTTTAGACTAAGTGTTGTTACCTGTTGGAGAACCGGTTGACATGGGTAGCGTGTCCTGTAGATCTGTTCCCGTTATTCAAGGTAATCAGATATCTCCGAGCCCTACCCTTGTACCGCGTGTCCTTCATGCAGTACACGCGGTAATCACTCACTACACTGACATGAGCCCCACTCGATGTTGTGCCATTGTCTTTGATAGCACACAAAACTGACTTTCTGCATCTTTATCCGATAAGGATACGTAGCCCTCATTTGAAGTGCCAACCAGAAAACAAGTAGTTCCGAGAAGAATTAAATACCCTATTTTCATATATCCTACTGGTCGTATTTAGGACACGAGAAATGAAAACGAACTTTTAAATTAAAAAAGAATGCACAGCCACCATTTTTAAGTTCTCATAAATTTCCATTAAATTAGACGTCAGTATACGAAGTGAAGATATTCCGTTCCAAGTTTCACAGCGCTCGGATGAAAAGTCGTAAGAGAAAACAATTTAAATATTAAAATTTCGCGTCGTCGCGATGTTGGTCTTGTGCTCACTAGGTCATTGTATGATCCATAGGTGAGCCTAAATCAATAATCTCTACACACACCCAAAGTACTCGGGGCTGCATGACCGCGTTGTCGCAGCCCCTAAAGTGAGGAACCAACCAACAGTCAGTCAGCATTTGACGGTGCACAAATGCGACGAAGCCGTGTCAGTGTATTTACATGGCGGTCCCATGTCATAGATTTATGGCTTGTAAAATATCCTTCCACAGACTAAACTTGAGTGAAGCTAGGTTAGATTTCATTGGAACTCTCTATCAAAGTTCCAACGTTCACCACTAGGTATCATTGGCATCTGGTGGCGAAATTGGGAACTACTTGAAATTGAATGGAACTTGTAGCTCACCCTAGGGGTGTCTGCTTGAAGTAGCTACGTTAAAGATCCCCTTCTGGGCAAAAGTCTTGCACCCTGGCATTTCTTAAAGCCTCAGTAGTTAACAGGGACGTAACGCCAATAACATTATTATCTCTCAAGCAACACAAGCGTGGATGCCAACAAGGACTATTTACGAGAGACGTCCTACGATAACTCCCGTCTGTTACGAACGGTTCAAAATGAGATCGTTTAAACTTGGACCAGAAATCGCTTTAAGGAGCAGTAATGATATCAATTAACAATGACAAAGGCAACATTTTCTTCTGAGTCCCTGGAGGTACAGGCAAGCCATTTTAATCAATTCATTGCACGCCAAAATAAGGTCAGAGAATTGAATCGCTTTCGCTGTGGCTTCGTCCGGCATTGTAGTTTCGCTCTTGAAGGTGGTCGCACTGCACACGCTACTTTCATGATCCCACTTAAGATTTGCCCTGACGACGCATCCAACATTTATGACATACCAAAAAAAAAAGCAATATTGATAAGTTAATACGGGATTGCAAGTTGATTGTTTGAGATGAACTTTCCATGTTATATAAAATCATCGTTGAGGCATTTGATAGAACACTGCGAGAGTTATGAATAAAATTAACAACACATTAATGGGTGGTTGCACTGTCTCATTTATTGGAGATTTTCGCCAAATACCATCAGTTGTAGCAAGAGGGACGAGAGCTGATGATGTCAACGCATACTTTTAGTAGGGGACATATGATGTTGCCTGTGCCAACCTACTTTTTATATCCCCTTTGCTTCGTCCATCACTGGTTATTTTGCTTTCAAAGTAACAGAAGTCTCCTACTTCCTTTAGCTCTTCACCTGCCAATTTGACGTCCATAAGGGGTTCTGATTTCTTTCGGCAGCAACAGCAAATCTCAGAGTTGAAATTATTTCTCCTTAAATCTTTACTACTACTTTAATTTTTTCTCCAATATCCTTCATTGCTTTTTCAATGTATACATTGAAACGTATGGGTTATATGTTGCAGCCTTACACCTTTATGAATAGCAGCTTCTCTCTCATGTATTCGACTTGATTAACTGCTGTCTGGTTTCTGTATAGATTGTAGATCACCCTCCTATCCCTTTAATTTAGTCCAATCGTTTTCAAAATGTCATTAACTTACCGTACGCCTAACGACGTTATCAAAAGCCTTTTGTAAATCTACAAATACCATGAATGTTCTTTTATCCTTCCTTAATCTACGTTCCAAAATCAGCCTATGACTAAGTACAGCTTCCCTAGTTCCTATCAAGTAGATATACAGTAGTGTACCTAATGTAATAAAATATTCATTATCTTAAAGTATATAGCAGATGTATTACTGTGTTAAAAGAGGCCGGTAACCTCGATGTTCCGTCTCTTAAAATAACAATAATAATAATATTAATAATAATAATAATAATAATAATAAAACTAATAATAGTAGACTAACAATAATCATGATTATGGGCTTCAATGTTCGGTGTACTGTAGTGGTGTAGAGGCCAGCATTCTTGGATATCGTTTTGGAGGTTAGTTTCGATTCCCAACTCCATAAATAAATTTAATTCTGGTCCAAGGGTTGGAACGCTATAACTCAGCTTCATGATACAAAACTTAGAAATTGAACCAAAATTTAACTACTTGGCAGAGCCGGGAATCAAACTCGTATCTCCGTGGTAACATGCAACACTACTAGTCACTACGCCACGAAACAATGCTACGAGGTGCACGACGTGTATGTAAACTCGTGTATATTCGGTCGTTTGGGCCACCTATGGATCACGGTGCTTGTGCTTTAGCAGTTGTCTGCCACTTCTGGTGTTTTGGTGGATTGTTTGCCGGCTGATTTTTTGCTGAAATCTTGAGCATTTATATTGGACCAGTTATATTTCATTTCCTTGCTGAACTCTATCTTACGTTACTCGGACCATGTTCTTGAAAGTAAAATTACAAATCGAGGATATCTTTCTGAGTAACCACGCTTAATCAAATCTATTACAAATGATATAAGATGTTGTTGTTTTTAGGGGCTTTGCAACATCGTGGTCATATAGCTCCGTGTACTTGGGTGAGTGTGGTATTTATCTGATAACCTACCTTAGTGTGATGGCTGTATTATTGCGTGTATTTTTAAGTCAAGTGAGGATTTGTAAGGAGACAGCCGTTGTCTAGTTAGGGACCCTCGCGGTATTTGCCTGGAGTAGAAGTGAGGAACCACGGAAAACTACTTCCAAGATGGCTGAGCTGGGATTCAAACCCATCCCTTCACAGTTATGCATCACGAGGCTGAATGTACTTCGGTTGAATCTTCAGATTAGAATAACATATATTGGCCCCCGGACCACCACAGGGCGATAGGCAAGCATGCTAGCCGCTACACCACGAGGTGGTCTTATAATATAAGCAGAAGTCCTTCCACTGGCGCCTCTTAAAATACATTAAATTTAGCTTACGTACTTCAACGTTAGCAGCATTAGCTGGTTGTTTGGTACAGGCCAGTGGCTGAACTAAGCAAGAAGAATTTGCTGTCTCCACAATTAGCATATCTCCCGCGGCTGATGTCCACTTGGCCGTGTGCACAGATAAGACGGGGATAACAGTAACAGATGGCGACACACGCTAGAGCACAAGGGTCAGGTAATTCAGCCTACTTAGCTTTTCTTGCAACGGCTTATGGCTCTCTGAAGTTTCTTCAAATATAAATGTTGTATTATCTTTTTGAAATTTCCATACAACTTCATTTAAAACAAGTAGTTCCGTGAAGAACTATACAGCCTATTTTCATATATCCTACTTATGTTAATTGCCACTATTTAACATACACAATTTCAGTTTGATTGCTGTAATAGATTCGTAGATATTGAGAACCGACTAAATATTTCGGATGGTCGCCATGTTGGATTTTATATATGTAGGTCCTAACTTGTGTCTCGGGACAGTCGGATGAGGAGCCAGAAAGATGCGCGCGCACCCGGCAGGGAGGAGCATTTGAATAGCGCAAGTTTTAAGAAATAAAATATGGAGGACGGTTGTCGTTTCGGGGTAACATTTACAGTCGATTTGCATTATTAACGCAAAGCGGTCGTGAAACTTGCTTTAAGTACATTTGAAAATATGCATTCCAATCAATATTCAAGATCTAACTGTAATAATTGAATATTTAACCATACGCACTATTAAGAACCATAACAATATGCGGTAAAGTCTGTCGGAAGAGTGTGCGAGTGGTATCGCGCTCGCTTGTTATTTTGAAGATCCCGGGTTCAAGGCTACCCAAGGGCCGAAATTTTTACTTCTTTTTAATTATTTCCTCCTCACGTCGTACAACAATATTGCAACTTAGTTTTGTCTACATGATCTACGAGGACGATAGTAAACATGTTTTCTCTCATTTAAAATTCTTTTGTAAATCAATTCTTTTTTTTTACTTTACAATTTCAATAATATTTTTGTAGCATGTGAAGATATCTATCTCCCATAATTCTGTGCATCCATATTAGTTAAAATAGTTATCGTTTATTTTTAAATAATGTTTAACTTAAATTTTTGGAAATAAAAAATAATTTTGTGAAACTATTTTTTATTTCAGGAACTATTTCATATTTTTCCAAACCCATGCACAGAATTATTAGTGGTAAATAGTTCCTATCATTTTTTTTAAGGAAAAGACTATCTTTTAGTAATTTCTGCCCATACTGATCAACTGAAAGGAATAATTTTTCACTTTTTGCTTTATGAAAGATGTTGGTCGTATGGAAATAAAATTTGGTGCAGTTTGGATCACTGGGAGCAAAAAAATTTTCTTGGGGTAGCCTATAGTGTCCCCTTAAAGAACCTTCCACTAATTACACCTGTGTGAAGCTAAATTGTATAGGTTAGGAATGTAAACAACGCTCTTAGGTGTCTACGTTCGTTGCCAAGAGCCGACTTTGGTGTCGTCTAGTAGCTAAGTTCTGAACTAGGCCTAGTAGTCGTTGACGGTGGCGTTTGGCGGCAAAAGTAGGAACTATTTGAAAAATTCTAAGTTGCAGTCCTTACTTGAGTTAAAAAACAGATACACACATTAATACAGCCATCACAATTATCACCGGTTATCAGACAGATTCTACACACACTCAAAGTACACGGGGCTACATAACCGCGTTGTCACAGCCCCTAAACTTAGGAACCAACCAACCAAATACAGAACGTGTCATAGGCTAATATTATTATTCTGGGATAAATTTTGAACTATTTAAATAGTATCCGTCCATGGTCTTAAACAGTATTTAGGGAAAATAGAATTTTAAATGAGAGAAAACATGTTTACTATCGTCCTCGTAGATCATGTAGACAAAACTAAGTTGCAATATTGTTGTACGACGTGAGGAGGAAATAATAAAATAATTAAAAAGAAGTAAAAATTTCCGCCCTTGGGTAGCCTTGAACCCGGGATCTTCAAAACAACAAGCGAGTGCGATACCACTCGCACACTTTTCCGACAGACTTTACCGCATATTGTTATGGTCCTTAATAGTGCGTATGGTTAAATATTCAATTATTACAGTTAGATCTTGAATATTGATTGGAATGCATATTTTCAAATGTACTTAAAGCAAGTTCACGACCGCTTTGCGTTAATAATACAAATCGACTGTAAATGTTACCCCGAAACGACAACCGTCCTCCATATTTTATTTCTTAAAACTTGCGCTATTCAAATGCTCCTCCCTGCCGGGTGCGCGCGCATCTTTCTGGCTCCTCATCCGACTGTCCCGAGACACAAGTTAGGTCCTAGAGTTATGTACTGTTACATGCAGATTATTGTGAACGTGTAGTATTCAAACTTCAATCGCATAATTAGGACACAAGAAAAAACAAGGAGATTTAAAAATGTTTCACAGCTGCCATCTTGAGGTTATGGAAACAATTGAAATAAATTAGATGCCAGTGGATTAACATTTGGATAAAGATTTACTGTACCAAGTTTCACTGCACGCGGATGGTTAAATTGTGAGAAACGTCCATGTGAATATTTATAATTCGCGTCACCGCCATGTTGGATTTGTGATCACCAGGTTATTTAAAGTTCCATAGGTGAACTTAAGTTCATAGCCCCTATGTACATTAAAAAATGCAGTTTGATTGCTAAAATAAATTCGTAGATATTCAGTATCGTCTAAATATTTCGGTTGGTCGCCATGTTGGATTGTTAAATGTATAGGCCATAGAGTCATGTACCATTAAAGGAAAATTATTGCGTAGGTTCATTATTCAAACTTTCACTTCGATCGCATGACTACATCACAAGAAAAAAAAAAACTTAATTTTAAAATTTGCACTGCCGCCATCTTGAGGTTATGTAAACAATTGAACTAAATTAGATACCAGTGGATTACAATGTGTATAAATATTTCCTGTACCAGGTTTCAGTGCGCTTGGAACATTAAATCGCGAGAAAGGTCTATTTAAAATGTTCAAATTCGCTTGGCCGCCATGTTCGTTTTGTAGTTAACCGGTTTTTGAAAATCTTATAGATGGACTTCCAGTAGTGCCCTTTATGTCAGTACAAAATTTTAGGGAGATACCGCTAATAGTTTCAGAGATATAGAATGCCGGTGAAATATTTTGCATATCCGCCATCTTGTGATGATGTAAACAATTGAACGAAGTTAGATGTCGGTGCATTACAATGTATATAAACATATACTGTACCAAGTTTCATTGCGTTTGGTTGGTCAAATCGCGAGAAACGTCTATTTAAAAGTCGCAAATTCGCTTGGCCGCCATGTTCGTTTTGTAGTTACCAGGGTTTCAAAAGTCACATAAGTGAACTTATAGTAGTTCCCTCTATCACCATAGAAAATGTCAGGGTAATATCGGTGATAGTTTCGGAGATATTGAATGCTGGTGAAATATTTCGCACAGCCGCCATGTTGGATTGGTGAGTCGTAACAAAATTTGAAGGGCACGGTCGAGGTCGCCGGGAATAGTGCTATGAACTTTCCGAGTTTCATTGAAATCGCTCCTGCCGTTTAGATTTTATTAGGGGGGGGACACACACACGAATCACACACACACACACACACACACGCACACACACACGGACAAAAGGTGATCTCATAAGCCTATTTTTTCAAAATTCAAAATAGGCTAAAAATGGACAACATTCTATAAAACAAAATGCATCATCAAACACTCACTGGCCAATTTATTGAATATGATAATAAATCGAGATAATCATTCTTCCAACGGCCTATAATTCTCCTAAGGTTTCTCGTTTCAATGTTCGCTTCTCGAGATTTCCATACAGCTTCATTTAAAGAAATGGCCAATATTCTATAGAATAAATGCATCATCGACCACTCACTGGCAGTGATTCAAACTCGTGGGATTTGTCCCAAATTGTGGGACATTTAGACAAATATTTTTAGCAAGGGGATAAAGGGATTTATTTGCCAAATGTGAGGTTAATTTGGGATATTTGGCCGATGTCATGTATCACAAGCAAAGGCCATTAATACATAAAAGCTTCGTTTGCACCATAGAATAAAATAAAAATAAACCTTTCACGAAAATAGACAGTTGTGTGTGCTTTTGGAGATTAAAACTTATGCTTTGTGTTTTTGAGAAATCATCATTTAAAAAGAATTCAAAGACTTACACAGTAAAAAATCAACATCTCAATCTTTAAATTAATTTAAAAAAAAGGGCATTTAGTGAAAGTGTAAGATAATGATAGTTCAGTTAGTTAGTTATTGCTGGTTTAAGGGGCAGAACTACGATAATGATAGTTTACAAGACAGTTTTCTATTTCGTTAAAATCAATTTTAGCGCATATGGTACTGCAATTAGAAACACTTAACTTAATCGAGACTCTAGAGCACATCTTTTATTCATTATATATTTGTTTTGAACAACATAAATGTTTACGTGGTGTATTTTCTAATGAAAAGGGACATTCTGAGTGGGAAGTTGGGATTTTCAGGTTTGAGAGGTTGGCAACTCTGCTCACTGGCCAATTTATCGAATTTGATGCTAAATCTAGATAATCAAATTGAATACGTTATTTTGGAAATCCCTTCAAGTCACGAAATATTTACCTAAAATGACAGAAAAATGACCATATTAGCCCGATTCCTTATTAGCAATGTAATTATTAAAGAAAGTCAATATACGAGGCACGTCCAGAAAGTAAGTTCCGTTCGGTAACAAAATTAAATTGTGTACAGATACAGAAAAAGTATTTATTGCACAACATTCTACACCTCTTAAACTACTTTTCCACTGCCGAACTTTTGCAGGCATTTGTCATAGCGTGGCACAAGTTTTTGGATACCTTCTTTATAGAAGTTTGCCGCCGACCGTAAACGAGAGTGAAGACTCCCCTGTAAGATATCCTACCGTTTGATCACCACTGTTAGGCAAATTGCGTATGTGGTAAGAACTCCTAAACATACGCAGTTAACCTGGTACTTTCTGGACGTGCCTCGTATGTTGTACATTAAAACCGGTTTCAGTCACATTGTGACCTTCCTCGGCGTAATTTAGGACATGTAAATGTGCAAGAACATACACTTAATATAAATTGTGTCATGACAGAGAGAGGATTCTAAAAATATTCTTGTTCGAAAAGCTCACAAATTAAAATGTTTTAAACCAGATCTGGTACAACATGTGTTAAGAAAAACATGAAAATGTCTAGATAAAAACAGCGTGGAATTAGAAGAGATGTGGATGTGAAACTAGATAAGTTGAAATAGTTATGTTATAACTGATAGTTTGGTATGTATTTGCGGAGTATTTTAACATATCTAGTTCCACATCCATATCTCTTCTATTCCACGCTGTTCTTTTCAAGACTTTTTCATGTTTATCTCAACACATTTTGATTTTCAAATTTTAATTTGTGAGCTTTTGGAACACGATTATTTTTAGAATCCTCTGTTTTGGCAAAATTTATATTAAGTGTATGTCCTAGCACATTTACATGTACTTTAATTACGCTGAGGATGGTCACGATGTGAAACCGATACGGTTTTAATGTACAAAATATATTTACTTATGGTTATATAAATATTATTATAAATATTTACTTGTTTGAAAACAAAAAATTAATGATTGCTGAATAAACCAGCAACTATTAATTGTCAAATGTCTTGCCTTTGAGGATTATTACTTATAGATAAATATCATGGAAGTGTGATATGAACACTTCTTATTTATAAAATTTGCCTATAATTAAGTTTCAATCTCCGTGACTTACGGAACTTAAAACAAAATGAAATTATTTAAATATTGTAGGTCGTAAATAAATTAGAATATGAAGGTGACAAGTAAGACAGGGGATAGGCGATGTGCCCCGCGGAGGGAAGGAACATTTTGTCCAACTACACCGCTCGGCGTTGACCGTGTTTTATAGCACAAGTTTTGATTTTACTCGCTGACCGTTGGAGGTACACGAAAAGTGATAAGGACCCTTCGGATAGGAAATTAAATTTTTAAACAGGCATATGTCATCAAAAGGTTGCTATTTCTTTGCGGTCTTTCTTTATTTGAACTGGAAATATGAAAGTTTGAAACCAAAGGGTGTAGTGACGTCACTAAAATATTCGACATCTTTAAATAGTGCAAATATCGAAATTAAAAGTAGCCTATATGTTAACGTGCTAAATCAGCTACTTCCATGTAAACTTTCTTGTGAATCGGACCAGTGGTTCTTGCGTGTTTGAGTAATACACAGACACACAGCCACACACCATCTCATTTTTGTATATATTAGTAGGTCTATAGATTGATGTGCGGCTTCGATGGCGTAGTCGGTAGCATGCTGAACTGCAATGCCCAAGATCGTGGTTCAAACCCGCCCAAATTCGTCGGATTTTTAAGAGCGTTAAAATCCTTCAGTTGCCTTCTTTCGGAGGGGAAGTAATGCCGGCGGGCCCAAGTCACAGATTTAAGGCATGAAAAAGAACCTACCACTACAATTGGTAGGGCATAGCTAAATTTGTAGGTAGTTTGGTTAGAAACGCTCCATCAATTTCCAACGTTCGTCACTGGGTGTCAGAGACAGTGGCGTCTGGTAGCCAACGTTGAAACTACATGACATTGAACTTGCCCAGTTTCATTCGTCCTCATTCATTTCATCTCTCATTAACTCCTTTACTGAGATTGGCGTCAGAAAGGGCATCCCGTAATAAAAACCAACCACCACATAGAATTTCATTGCATCTCAACCCCGACCCCGTTGGAAACGGGATTAATAAGGGGTACACATACATACATACATACATATATATGATTTATTGATGTGTGTATCTACTTTATTCAAGGGTATACAAAGTAATAATCATATGCAGTACCATTAATTTTCGCCAAACTCTAGCAAGAAAAATATTTTAATATTTTAATAGATGGAACATGTTCCATGAATGAAAATAAATTTTCCAATTCACTCCTTGTTAGTGGTGCTCCATTTATACAGAGTATTCCAAAAAAATAAAGAAAAATACTCTTCTTTAGTCTGGTCAGTGACTCAGAAAGTTTCAGAAACAAAGCAAATAATTCCGATCCCCTCAGGCCATTGTATACAACAGACTTGCGGGTGGTGTTGGGGTAGCACGCCTGCTCTTACCCGGAGGCTCCGGCTTCGATTCCCGGCTCCGTCAGGGATTTTAGAAACTGACTTGAGGGCTGGAACGGGGTGCACTCAGCCTCGTGAGGATAATTGAGTTACCGTCTGACAGTGAGGCAGAGCCCCGGTCACGAAAACCAAGATTAACGGCCGAGGGGACCCAGTGCACTGACCACGAGTCACCCCATTATCTGGAGGTTAAATGGCTGGGCAGTGGTCGCTTGGTAGGCAAAGGCCCTTTATGGGCTGTAGTGCCAGGGGGAGGGGTTGTTATCCTTCAACTTTCATTTTGTCACATAAAACGAAATTGTCAAAAAGAGTGACTAACTAACCGATTCAAATGTCCTTGATTGATTCTAAGCTTTTTTTTTCTGAATGTATCTTTTCTGTTAAGAATAGCCGATAACATTATTTGTTTTATGTTCGACCCTGACTATTATATGTCGGAAAACTGTATCATAATGATTGTCATTATAACACTATTTAGCCTACTTTCGATTTTTGCAAAAAATGAACGTAGACTTATGAGATCAACACAGGGCGAAAAAAAGTGTGTCTGTCTGTGTGTGTGTGAGTCTGTGTGTGTGTGTGTCTGTGTGTGTGTGAGTGTGTGTACTCTGAATGTCTGTCCCCCCCCCCCCCCCCCCCACCCTATCAATTCAAACACGGTGAATGCGAATTGAACGAAATTTGGTACAAAGGTAACACTAGCAAAGGACACCTCAGTGTCATATTTTATATCGCCGCCATCTTGACGGAAACGTAATGGCGGCCACACAAATGTTCAAAGCTTAAATCAAATTACGACTAACCTAATCATCCGATCTCTACCAAATTTTGCAACAACATACCTTTATGGGGGGGAGCATCCTTTGACCAAACCAATAGGCCATAAGCGTAATAGTTTGCGGATGGCGGCCATCTTTGTGTGAAAATCGATTCCCCCTATTAATTCGAACACGGTGCAACCGTATGGAACGAAATTTGGTACAGAGGTAGTACTAACAAAAGGCACCTCAGTGTCATGTTTTATATCGCCGCCATCTTGACGGAAACGTAATGGCGGCCACACAAATGTTCAAAGCTTAAATCAAATTACGACTAACCTAATCATCCGATCTCTACCAAATTTTGCAACAACATACCTTTATAGGGGGAACATCCTTTGACCTAACTAATAGGTCATCAGCGTAATAGTTTGCGGATGGCGGCCATCTTTGTGTGAAAATCGATTCCCCCTATTAATTCGAACACGGTGCAACCGAATGGAACGAAATTTGGTACAGAGGTAGTACTAACAAAAGGCACCTCAGTGTCATGTTTTATATCGCCGCCATCTTGACGGAAACGTAATGGCGGCCACATAAATGTTCAAAGCTTAAATCAAATTACGATTAACCTAATCATCCGATCTCTACCAAATTTCGCAACGACAAACCTTTATAGAGGAAGCATCCTTTGACCAAATGACTGGGTCATTAGCCTAATAGTTTGCGGATGGCGGCCATCTTTGTGTGAAAATCAATTCCCCCTATTAATTCAAACACGGTGAAACCGAATGGAACGAAATTTGGTACAGAGGTAGCACTAGCAAAGGGCATCTCAGTGTCATGTTTCATATCACCGCCATATTGACAGAAACGTAATGGCGGCCACACAAATGTTCAAAGTTTAAGTTAAATTACGACTAACATAACCATCCGATCTCTACCAAACTTTGCAACAACATTCCTTTATGGAGGGAGCATGCTTTGACCAATCTAATAGGTTATTAGCCTAATAGTTTGCGGCTGGCGGCCATCTTTATGTCAAAACTGATTCCCCCTATTAATTCGAACACGGTGGAACCGAATGGAACGAAATTTGGTACAGAGGTAGCACTAGCAAAGGGCACCTCAGTGTCATGTTTTATATCGCCGCCATCTTGACTGAAACGTAATGGCGGCCACACGAATGTTCAAAGCTTAAATCAAATTACGATTAACCTAATCATCCGATCTCTACGAAATTTTGCAACTACATACCTTTATGGAGGGAGCATCCTTTGACCAATCTAATAGGTCATTCGCCTAATAGTTTGCGGATGGCGGCCATCTTTGTGTCAAAATCGATTCCCCCTATTAATTCAAACACGGTGAAACAGAATGGAACGAAATTTGGTACACAGATAGCACTAGCAAAGGGCATCTCAGTGTCATGATTTATATCGCCGCCGTATTGACAGAAACGTAATGGCGGCCACACAAATGTTTAAAGCTTAAATCAAATTACGACTAACATAACCATCCAATCTCTACCAAACTTTGCAACAATATACCTTTATGGAGGGAGCATGCTTTGACCAATCTAATAGGCCATTAGCTTAATAGTTTGCGGATGGCGGCCATCTTTATGTCAAAATTGATTCCCCCTATTAATTCGAACACGGTGAAACCGAATGAACGAAATTTGGTACAGAGGTAGCACTAGCAAAGGACACCTCAGTGTCATGTTTTATATCGCCGCCATCTTGACGGAAACGTAATGGCGGCCACATAAATGTTCAAAGCTTAAATCAAATTACGATTAACCTAATCATCCGATCTCTACCAAATTTCGCAACGACAAACCTTTATAGAGGAAGCATCCTTTGACCAAATGACTGGGTCATTAGCCTAATAGTTTGCGGATGGCGGCCATCTTTGTGTGAAAATCAATTCCCCCTATTAATTCAAACACGGTGAAACCGAATGGAACGAAATTTGGTACAGAGGTAGCACTAGCAAAGGGCATCTCAGTGTCATGTTTCATATCACCGCCATATTGACAGAAACGTAATGGCGGCCACACAAATGTTTAAAGCTTAAATCAAATTACGACTAACATAACCATCCAATCTCTACCAAACTTTGCAACAATATACCTTTATGGAGGGAGCATGCTTTGACCAATCTAATAGGCCATTAGCTTAATAGTTTGCGGATGGCGGCCATCTTTATGTCAAAATTGATTCCCCCTATTAATTCGAACACGGTGAAACCGAATGAACGAAATTTGGTACAGAGGTAGCACTAGCAAAGGACACCTCAGTGTCATGTTTTATATCGCCGCCATCTTGACGGAAACGTAATGGCGACCACACAAATGTTCAAAGCTTAAATCAAATTACGATTAGCCTAATCATCCGATCTCTAGCAAATTTAGCAACAACATACCTTTATGGAGGGAGCATCCTTTGACCAAACTAATAGGTCATCAGCCTGATATTTTGCGGATGGCGGCCATCTTTGTGTGAAAATCGATTCCCCTTATCAATTCGAACACGGTGAAACCGAATGGAACGACATTTGGTACAGAGGTAGCACTAGCAAAGGGCACCTCAGTGTCATGTTTTATATCACCGCTATCTTGACGGAAACATAATCGTGGCCACCCAAATTTTAAAAGCTAAAATGTAATTACGACCAACCTAATAATCTAGTCTCTACCAAATTTTGCAACACCATATCTTTATGTGGGAAACATATTCAGACCAAACTGCAAGAACATCAGTCCAATAGTTTGCAGATGGTGGCCAAGTATGTGTGCAAATCGATTCCCCCTATCAATTCAAACACGGTGAAACCGAATTGAACGAAATTTGGTACAGAGGTAGCACTAGCAAAGGGCACCTCATATTCATGTTTAATATCCCTATAGCACGTTGTATTTCAACAAGCTACTACAACCAACATTCGATCATACTCCTTGAAAAGGACAAAGAGTTATAACAATACCCATGCATTTAGGAGAAAGTAGGCTATATGTTCTTTACTGAACATCTTGTTTTCATTATGAAACAGTTTCTCCCACCAATCACAGCTCAAGAAACAGTTGTTTGACCAATTAGATAAGGATACCTTCGCGCATGCGCTCAAAATCCAACATATCTATATAAATTACTAAAAGTGCACCGTCCATATGTTCGCGTAAATAAACTGGTGAATATGAGACAAGAAATAGCACTCTACCTTAATATACCCAATTCCAATTTCTACATAGCGCGTTGTTTTCAAACGACTTCGGTGGCAGTTTTACTGAATACTGGTTAACAATCTGCACATATGGCATTGAAGCACACAGAGCGCATGCGTCGGTCGGCCAGAGAGCTTGGAGAACAGAGATATCCTACCCAGCCCAGCACCCGATCACAAAATTCTAGTAATTAACTGAATCTCAACAGATATTTATGAATATTTATGTTAAAACACATAATTAAGTTATTATTATCGTCGAACATAAACAGTCGTATGCAACTCGCTTATAATGGCTATAATTAAGACACTCGTATGGAAATTATAAAACTCGCTTACGCTCGTTTTATAAACATACTCGTGTCTTAATTATAGCCTGAATAGGCTCGTTGCATAATGTACTATTGCTTGACTTAATCCCTGTTACTCTGACGTAGAGCATAGGGCACACACTAGAGTTCTCCAATTGATCCTGTTCACTGCTGTTCCCTTGATGTATTTGTCCAGGACCTCCTCACGGCTGCCACCTCAGATTCAATGGTTCTTCTCCAGGTTGTTCTCGGTCTCCCCCTTCACCTTTTTCCTTGCGGCTTCCAGTCCAGCGCCTGCTTCGGGATGTGCTGTGGTCCTCTTCTGAGCGTATGGCCAATCCATTTAAATTTCCTCCCCTTTATAACCACCTCAGCCTTCCATTGTTGGGTTTTCCGCCAGAGTTCTTCATTGGAGATAACCATCGGCCACCATATTCCCAATATTGTTCTCACACATTCATGAAAGTCTTGACATTCCGTGTAATCTCTGTTGTCACCTTCCAAGTCTCGCACCCGTTGAAGAGGACAGACTTCACTTAACATTATTTACTGATAAGTTTTCCAACAAACTTTGCACTGAAATTAAGCTTTTATCGTAAACGTAAGATATAAATACTGATTTATATTGGACGATGTCGAAATGTAAATATTAAATCAGAAAACTGTATCATAATAAGGGTCATTATAGTACTATTCTTCCTTATGAAACAGTTTCTCCAGCCAATCAGAGCTCATTCATTGACCAATTAGGTAAGGATAGCTTAGTGCTTGCGCTCAAAATCCAACATAATTTGAAAGTTCAAATTGGATATCGGATCAACGATTGTAGTTGCAATCCCAAACACAAAGACAAAATCAGCACGACCTTTTCGGTAACAAGAAAATACTATGACATATGCAAGAAATGTATGAATCTACGTCCAGAAGTTAGCAACACAGCATCCTTCTACGTAAATTACCGACATGGAAAGTGCACCGTCCGATATGTTCGCGTAAATAAACTGGCGAATATGAGACAAGAAATAGCACTGTACCTTAATATCCCCAAACCCAATTTCTACACAGCGCACTGCCTTCAAACGACTTCAGTGACAATATTAGTGAATACTAGTTCTGATCGGCACTAGACATCCTGCAGGCTGTAAGCAATAGCATTGCCAAGCAAAGTAAATGGTCTCTGCTTTCGAAACTCTTTGACCCACGCATGCGCTCTGTTCAGCCAGCAAACCACCCAGCGCGCTCTGTTCACTAACTGAAGTTACTGAATCCCACTTATATTTATGAATATTTATTTTAAAACATATAATAAAGTTATAATTATCGTCGAACATAAACAGTCGTATGCAACTCGCCTATAATGGTAATTAAGACACTCGTATGAAAATTAATAAACATACTCACGTCTTAATGATTGCCATTATAGGCTCGTTACATAATGTACTATAGTACGACGTTTTTCCTCCAGATCATGGAATATTGATGTATATAAATTAATTCATTCGTTCATTCCTAGTTAACTCATTGTTTCTTTTTCACTAGTGACTGTTTAGTCTTTTTGCGTCAAGTATAGTCTGGAAGTTTCTGTATGAGAAGGAGTCGCCTCCATCATCCCCTACAGCGGATTCCTCTGCCTCTACATCTCTTACCTTCATATTGTTAAACCCTTAATCTAACCATTGCAAAATAATGCAGGAGATTCGAGCTGGAATCTCGACTTCGGTCCATTTTCTGAGTTGTTTTTCAACAACTAGGACTACTTTGAGGGTAGTTACTCCTGAAGGGACTCCAGAATGCCCTATGTTATTTTTCACCATTTTCTATACCTCATCGTCAGAAACAATTCGCAGGAACTATTTTTTTTTCAGGGATGTTCCTCCAAGCTATTTCTGTACTTTGGCACAGGATTTTAGAAAATAAAAAGGCCTACATGTTTGATTTTTCAATAATATTTTTTTAGAATGGCGTCATTTAAATAGTATTTTCATGAACATAATTAGACATAAGTACATTTAGAAAAGAAACCGATGAGTTCAAATATAAGATACTAGTGGTAGTACCCGGCTTCGCCCGGTGGATTTATTTGTTTTATGGATGATAATGAATACTACTACAGAACTGGCACTTGATACTTAACTAACAGAAACCAATATTTTAAAAATATATATTTTTGTGGTGGTGGTGGTGGTGGTGGTGGTTGTTGTTGTGGGGGTGATAAGTAGTACAGTATAATGGACGTAACATTCAGGTCAATTTCCCGTAATGATAATTATGAATAGGGAAACAGCTATTTACTAACTACCGCACTGACACATGTAACTCACAAACAAATTTACAAAAATAAATAAATAGAAAAAACAGTAAGTGAAACAAAACACACTGCCTAGGGCCCATATCTCATTGGCTGTTCGAAATGTAGAGACCAATAGTGTCGTCTTTTGTCGCATAGCGCCATAGGAAAATTATCAGAACTCTTTGGCAAACTTCGGCTGTCCCGAGCTACTGAGGTAGCACACAAAGCATTTAACGATAAGTTTCAGAATAAATGAATGTAAATTTGAAAGCACCAACGCTTATTGCAGCTGATAACCTCAATGTACTGCACCAACACCATTGCACTTAAACTGAGGCATAATATTTTCATGATGATAACTGTTTAAAGGGGCCTAAAAATCTTTTTGCACTAAGTACCCCCCGTGACTGCAATTTATAATCAGCGCAAGATGCAACTATTGTCGCAATTCTGCACCAAAACACTGGTAGGGGTGACGTGATGCAGCCCGAACTGTTCATCAACAATAGACTTATTAAAATACTCTTACAGTTACACTACTTCGGACATGAATGGTTCTAGGGCCTTAATACGTGGTTTTCAAGTTCATTTTGTCTGTTATTCTAAATGTAGGGAATGGGGAGCGTTGTCCAAAATATCAAGTGAACAGTGTTACCAGCAGGGGTTCAAAGTGTATGTAAAATTTGCGGCAATTAAGAGAAACGGTATAGATGTGTACCAAAGAGCCTAAATGCAGGGAATGGAGGGGTCTGTCCAAAATTTCATGCAGTCAGTGTTACTAGCAAGGTTCTAAAGGGTAAGTATACAAATTGCCGTTTAGACCGGTGAAACGGTATAGATGTGTGCCAAAGGGCCTAAATGCAGGGAATGGAGGGGTCTGTCCGAAATTTCATGTAAACAGTGTTACTCGTAGGATTCCAAAGGGTAAGTATACAACTTTTGGTTCAGATTGGTGAAAGAGTGTAGATGTGTGCCAAACGGCCTAAATGCAGGGAATGGACTGGTCTGTCATAAATTTCATGTAGGCAGTGTTACTCGCAGGGTTCCAAAGGGTAAGTATACAAATTTTGGTTCAGATCTGTGAAACGGTGTAGATTTGTGTCCAAGGGCCTAAATGCAGGGAATGGAGTGTTCGGTCCGAAATTTCATGCAGACTGTGTTACTCGCAGGGTTCCAAAGGGTAAGTATACAAATTTTGTTTCTGATCTGTGAAACGGTGTAGATTTGTGCCAAAGGGCCTAAATGCAAGGATTGGAGTGGTCTGTCCGAAATTTCATGTAAACAGTGCTACTCACAGGGTTACAAAGGGTAAGTATACAAATTTTGGTTCAGATAGGTGAAACGGTGTGCGTATCACTAACCAGCCAGCGCATGCGGATAGAGCAGTTCGGGAGCGCTTGTTCTACCGACTTACTGAACAAAAATCAATCTTGAAGGTCACCTGAGAGGCGTAGCCTAATGCTACATAGCCTAAACTATTCCTCTTGAATCAGGCTATCATATAAAAAGAGAATTTTTCGAATCGGACCGATAGTTCTAGAGATTACCGCGTTTAAACACATCAACACACAAACTCTTCAGCTTTATTATATTAGTATAGATAATAAAAAATACAAGAAGAACTTACCTCTAAAAATTTCAGATTTGTTTCTTAAAAAGATCAGGAATAAAGGGAATATTTTTTTTATATAAAGTCATAGATTTTAGCAAGAAACTGGTGTTACCGTTTCTTTGGCTCGCTGAGGAAACGACGACAGCTTAGGTTTTAATGCGGGGTACAGTCCAATATCGCAGCACCAGTTTTGCTTTCTTGTTATATACAATGTTGTTGTTGTTGTTTGAGTCTTCAGTCTTTTGACTGGTTTGATGCAGCTCTCCATGTCGCCCTGTCCTGAACTAATCGTTTCATCTCTACATAGCTACCACACCCTACGTCCGAGGCAATCTGTTTAACAAATTCTAACCTTGGTCTATCCCTACAGTTCTTGTCTTCGACCCTTCCTTCCATAACTAAGCTTGCTATTCCTGGCTGTCTTAGTATGTGTCCTACCAACCTAGCTCTTCTCCTCATTAGCAGGCGCCAGAATCATCTCTCCTCTCCCACTAGTCTTAATACCTCTTCGTTTGTAACCCTATCTACCCACCTGATCTTCATCATTCTCCTGTAACACTATATTTCAAAAGCTTAAATTCTCCTCTTTTCTGCTGCACCAATAGTCCAAGTTTCACTTCCATAGAGTGCCACGCTCCAGACAAAAGCCTTCAAAAATGACTTCCGAACACTTAAATCTATATTCGATGTCAACAAATTCCTTTTCTCTAGAATTGCTTTCCTTGCGTCAGCTAACCTACTTTTTATATCCTCTTTGCTTCGTCCATCACTGGTTATACTGCTTCCTAAGTAACAGAAGTCTCCTACTTCCTTCAGCTTTTCACCTGCCAATTTGATCTCCATAGAGGTTTCTGATTTATTTCGGTTGCATTCCAATATTTTTGTTTTACATTTATTAATTTTCATCATGAATTCTTTCCTCAAGACGGAGTGATATCATTCAAAAACTCATTCAGATCCTCAGGCGTGTCGGCCAAGATGACTATGTCATCAGCAAATCTCAGAGTTGAAATTATTTCTCCTTGAATCTTCACTCCCACTTTAAATTCTTCTACAATTTCCTTCATTGCTTGTCCAATGTAAAGATTGAAAAGTATGGGTGATAAGTTGCCGCCTTGCCTTACATCTTTCTGAATACCAGCTTCCCTCTCTTTAATATCCTTCAGCTCGAATGACTGCTGTCTGGTGTCTGTATAGATTGTAGATCACCCTCCTTTCCATGTACTTTATTCCAATCGTTTTCAAAATGTCAAACAATTTAGTCCAATCAACGTTATCAAAAGCCTTTTGTAAGTCTACAAATGCCATGGACTTTCTCTTATCTTTCCTTATTCTACCTTCCAAAATCAGCCTAAGACTTAGTACAGCTTCCCTTGTTCCTATATTTCTCCTGAAACCAAACTGGTCTTCACCCAACTCCGTTTGTATCTGGCTTTCCATCCTATTGTAAATTATTATTGACAGGATCTTTGAAGCATGAGTAATTAAGATGATTGTACGGTAATCTTCACATCTGTCAGCTCCCACTTTCTTAGGTATAGGGATGATAACATTCTTCTTGAAATCAGGGGTACCTCACCTGTCTCATAAATCCTGCACACCAAGTGAACTAACCTGATCAGACCTTCATCTCCTATGCAGCGTAGCAACTCAATCGGTATTTCATCTATGCCTGGTGCTTTGTTCCTGCTTAAGTCTTCCAATGCTCTGTCAAATTCTGATGTCAATATTAAATCTCCTTTTGCATCCTCGTCAATTTCCTCCTCTCTTTCCATTGCAATTTCCATTGTATAATATTTCTGTTGGGTTGTCAGCCCGGAGACTGGTCAGATTCGCAAAAAAATACCACAGTAGGTTGTGTGGTTAGAAGCCCTCAAAATCCTATAGAAGCGCGATATTGGGGCGTACTAGGCAAGGTGAGCAATGAGGTAGTTTGTCATTGCATTCCTCACTGTCTCAGTACAGCCGTACTAACCCTACGAGTAGAAAGTTTCACAAAATCCACAGGCACTGGTTGTACCTTGCAGGCCATTACTCAGCACCATTCATACCTCAGTAGCGTCCCAATAATCACAGCCATGAATGAGACTGAGAGATCGGCGAAAAAACACATTTTACTATAGATTGTGCCAACAGACGAATGCAAATGTACTGCACTCATAAAGAAAAGGTAAACTGACAATATTCAGAACATAAGAAGAAATTACTTCTAACAAGAAGTTCCGTGACCAACTAAAGAGCCTACTTTTCTTAAAATTTAAGATTCATGCCAATGATTAATCTATATGGATCTTCTGTATCGAGAATAATTACGAAATTAAGTTGGTAATATCCAAATTTCTATATAGTTCGAAATAATGTATACCTGGCATAATGTAGCCTAATAGAGAACTACAGTTGGCAGCCCTGGTGACTGAATATATTCTTAGTTCCATCTCTTAAGGTACAGAATACAAAATTTGGTTGAAGTCCAATGGATAGCATGGACGTTACAGGAAGTTTAACATTGGATTTAACAGCGCGCGAAAAATCATGTTGGCAACAATGACATACATGTAATGGTCAGAATTAATCTGAAATAATATGATCTATTGTTGTGTCAATATTGAATAAAATCCATTAGTTAGTACAGAAGTTACATGCATTTTAAATTTGGACCTATCAGCAGGTTTAGAATCATGTTGGCAGCACTGGCGTAGGCCTATATTAGTTTCTCCAAATTAATCTAGAATGTCAGGTACTATACGTGCGCAAAGTTAAAAGCTGTCGGCTTGCATACTTTCTTATATATGGGTATTTGGATAAAAGAAATTGAGAGCATTTATTAACAGTTGGCAGCCCTGGTGGCTATTAACCATACGCTCTGTCATATATGTTTATGTAAACATAGCACATACGAAATTTGGTTGATATCCAATTGATAGTGTAGTAGTTATATGCATTTAAAATTTGAAACTATCAGCAGGCTTATAATCATTTTGGCAACACTACCATATATGGCCTACTGGAAATTAAACTGCAATATTATTATCTATATGTGTGCCAATTTTGAAATAGCTCCCATTCATACCCTCCAAGATATCCAACATGGAGCTCAAATTTCAGTTGCTATTTTTCAGCAGTTGGTAGCACTGACATCATTTTCAAATATGGCCGTGAGATATTCAGGTATAGATCTTTATTCGTACCAAATTTTGTTTCGATTGCTGCAGCCGTTTAGGAGTTGATAGGGGGAGACACACACACACACACACACACACACACACAGACAGACAGAAGGACAGACAAACAGACAGACAGACAGACAGACACACATTTACCCGATCTCATAAGTCTACTTTTTCCTCATTTTTGAAAAATGTGAAAAATAGGCTAAAAATTTCAGTTTATTTTTGTCTTAAAATGCTCGGGAATAAAGGGACTTGTTTATATAAAGAAATAGATTTTAGCGAAGAATTGGAATCATTTTTAGCCTATTTTCAATTTTGAAAAAATAGGCTTATGAGATCACCTAGTTTGTCCGTGTGTGTGTGCGTGTGTGAGTGTGGGTGTGTGTGTGTGTGTGAGGTGTGTGTGTTTCCCCCCCCTAATAAAATCTAAACGGCCGGAGCGATTTCAATGAAACTCGGTAAGTTCATAGCACTATTCCCGGCAACCCCGACCGTGCCCTTCAAATTTTGTTACGTCTCACCAATCCAACATGGCGGCTGTGCGAAATATTTCACCAGCATTCATTATCTCCGAAACTATTCCCGATATCACCCTGTAATTTTTTACGGTGATAAGGGGAAATACTAGAGGTCCACCTATGTCACTTTTGAAAAACTGGTAACTACAAAACCACCATGGCGGCCACGCGAATTTGCGACATTTAAATGGACGTTTCTCGCGATTTAACAAACCAAACGCAATAAAACTTGGTACAGTATATGTTTATACACATTGCAATGCACTGACATCTAACTTGGTTCCATTGTTTACATAACCACAAGATGGCGGATGTGCGAAATATTTCACCGGCATTCAATATCTCTGAAACTATTAGCGGTATCACTCTGAAATTTTGTACGGAGATAAAGGGCACTACTGGAAGTTCACCAATAATACTTTCAAAAATCGGTTAACTACAAAACGACCATGGCGACCAAGCGAATTTGAAAATTTTAAATGGACTTTCCTCGCGATTTAATGTTCCAATCGCAATGAAATCTGGTACAAGAAATGTATATACACATTTTAATGCACTGGAGTCTAATTTAGTTCAATCGTTTAGATAACCTCAAAATGGCGGCTATGCGAAATATTTCACTGACATTCTATATCGCCGAAGTTATTACAGATATCACCCGGAAAGTTTGTACGTTGATAAAAGGTACTGATACAAGTTTGACCATGTAACTTTCATAAACCTCTAAAGTACAAAACAAACATGGCGGCCAAGCGAATTTGAAACATTTTAATAGACTTTTCTCGTGATTTAACTCTCGGAGCGCAGTAAAATGTGATACAGTAAATGATTTTACATATTGTAATGCACTGGCATCTAATATAGTTCACTTGTTTACATAACCTCAAGATGGCGGCTGTGTAAAATTTTAAAATTAAGTTTTTATTTCTTGTGTCGTAATCATGCGATCGAAGTGAAAGTTCGCATAATGAACCTAGGCAATTGTCCTTGAATGGTACATAACTCAATGGCCTGTACATATAACAATCCAAAATGGCGAGCATCCGAAATATTTAGACCGTTCTCAATATATATGAATCTTTTACAGCAATCAAATTTATTTTCTTTATGTTCATAGAGGCTATGAACATATGTTCACCTATAGGACTTTCAGTAACCTGGTGAGCTCAAATCCAACATGGCGGCGATGCGATGTATAAATTGTATAAATAAACGTCTGTATGAGTGATTGATTGTCTCGCTGAAGGAATGAGTATCTGAATGGAATGAATGAATGTATCGCGTGATCGAGGTTATGAAAGTGCGTGCGTGAGAGAGTGAGTGAACAGGAAAATGTACTATGTCAATATTCTAAATATGTAAATACTGCAAATATCTTTGTAAAACTTGTAAATATTGTTAAAACAAATGTAGATGTAAGCTGTGCCTGTGAAGCATGAAATATGTATGTGGGGCTTGCCCTTTTTCACTAGGCCTTCCATACTTCGTGTACGATTTATGGTAAATAAATAATAATAATAAAAATATTTAAATGGACGTTTCTCGCGAATTAACTATCCGAGTGTAGTGAAACGATGCACGTTAAATGCCTATACAAATGTTAATCCAAAGGCATCTAATTTATTGCAATTGTTTGCACAATCACAAGATGGCAGCTGTGTGAAATTTTAAAATCCCGTTTTTACTTCTGTTCTAATCAACCGATTGAAGTTTGAATACCACATGTACACAATAATCTTAATGTAATAGTACAAAAATAAAAATCCAACCTGGCGACCATCTGAAATATTTAGACGGTTCTCAATATCTACGAATCTATCACAACCTTCAAACTGAAATTTATTATTATTTATTTTTATGTTGATTGAGGCAATTAACATGATTAGGATGTATGAAAATAGGCTGTATAGTTATTCACGGAACTACTTGTTTTTCCCCTAGCGGAGAAAGCGATGACAACTTAGGTTTTAAGGCGGAGTACACTCCAACATCGCAACTCCAGTATTGCTTTCTTGTTATTTTCAATCTATATTGTCTATTACTAGCGGCTACGTTGGCGTAGTTGGTAGGATGCTGAGCTTCTATGCCAAGATCGCGGGTTAGAAACCCGGCCGTAGTCGTCGGATTTTTTAAAAGCGTTTAAATCCTTTAGTATGCCTTCCCTCGGAGGGGAAATAAAGCCAGCGGGCCCATGTCATATATATATATATATATATATGTGTGTGTGTGCGCGCGCGCGCATGGCATGTAAAAGAACCTTCCACTAACTACAATTGTGTGAAATCTAAATTTGTAGGTTAGATTTCATTAATCCTGAATTAGTTCCAACGTTCGCAGTCTGGTGCCGGTGATGGTGGCATCTAGTAGCCATGTGGACAGCTACGTGTCGTTGACGGTAGGATTTGGTAGCACAAGTAGGAACTACTTGAAATTGATCGTCTGCAGTCCTTACCTAAATCACAGATAACACACACTAATACAGCCATCACAATTAACACTGGCTATCAGAGAGATTCTATACTCACCCCAAGTACACAGGGCTACATGACCGCGTTGTCGCAGCCACTAAACTAAGGAACCAACCAACACTCCAAAACCACAAAACCAGTGTTTTGATTTCTTGTAACATTCAATGTCTATTGTCTAATAGAGCGGAACACTTAAGAATCTACACGTGTGGGTGTATTAACGGATGTGGTAAATTATATGAGTTGTTGTTGATTCATTTAGGGGGTTCGCGATATCGTGGTCATGTAGCCGCGTGTGCTTGTTTGTTTGATTGTTTGTTTGTGGAATTTGTCTGATAACCTGTGTTCTTGTGAAGGTTCTATTAGTGTGTGTATTATTGTAACTCAGGTGAGGATTGGGAAGGAGGCCTTAAAGGTAGGAGCCATCCTTCTGCCTCTTTCTGTTTTACTCTCAGACCAGAATTAAATTTCTTGGCAGAGCCGAGAATTGAACCCAGGTCTCCGCCGTGACAGCTAAGAGTGCTAGGCACTACGCAATGAAGCGGGTGTAAAATTGTATGAAAATTAGCCTGAGGAATCAGCAATGTAGAAAAGCAATATACACTTACAGAGCGAATGGTTCTTAGTTTAATAAAATGAAATTTAGAATATTTTTTAATATTTTTGGCTTTCCAGAGCAATGTTTCCCAAACTTTTGTGTGTGTGTACCACCGTAAGAGATTAGATACTCTCGCGTACCACCTAATGGTTGGGAGATATAGTATCTACAGGGTCTTTCATATAAAGTAAGGACGGTAAGCGGCAGTTTTGTTATTCGTTGCTGCGGTGGCCTTGGTCGAGCTAGTGGCGCGCCATGGCCCCCTGCTGTAGTATTGAAAGCGCGCGCATAGTACATACGGGGGCTGGTCTTTCTTTTGTTCTTTTTGTGAGTTTTTCCCGCATACCCAGTTCCGATGGACTGTATAAAAATAACAGATTGACATACTAAACTGATTTTACTACTAAATGTTTGCTTGTTTTATGTCTCAACATAATCCCCAAAGCGATTGAAACATTTGTCGTATCGTTTCACCAGCTTTCCAATGCCCTCGGAAAAATATTCTGCCGCCACTGAGGTGGACAGCCTCCTGAAGTTTTTCATTTTTGACGAGGCGTTGCCGCCCAACCATACCCTCAATTCACGAAAAATGAGAAAATCATTCAGTGCTGGTTTGGACTAAACGGCAGATGATCCAAAACTTCACACCTGAATTATTTGTAAAAGTCTATCGTAACGTTGGTGCAGTGTGGGCGTGAATGATTTTCACAAATTTTCACAAATGTTTCAATCGTTTTGGCGATTACGTTGAGACATAAGAATAAAACAAGCAAACATTTAGTAGTAAAATCAGTTTCGTATGTCAATGTGTTATTTTTATACAGTCCATCGGTACTTGAAAAAAAAACAGCCCTCGTATGTACTATGCGCGCGCTTTCAATAGTACAGCAGGGGGCCGTGGCGCGCCACAAGCTCGGCCAAGGCCACCGCACCAGCGAATAACAAAACTGCCGCTTGCCGTTCTTACTTTGTATGAAATGCCCTGTATAACCCCCCACCACCACCACTACGTAGTAGACCAAAAGACGGATTGTAAATTGTGTTTGTTAGAGTTAGACTGTTAGAGGTAAAGTTCAGATAATAAAAATTGTGTCCAGTTGTTTTATTATTTATTATAATAAGTATTCAATTCAAACATTCAGAAATTACACTGTACAAATAATATTAATAAAAAAAACTCGTAATAATTGAACATAAAGACCAAAGTTCAACTAACAACTTCAGTGCGAAGGGTGAGCTTGAAAATTAAAAGCGAACTTAGGAATGTCTTGTTTAAGATTGCTGTGTCTCAAACGAAGATCGTTTTCCACTGTAAGGAGCCTATTCCGGTATTAATTCTTGAAATAAACAGCTGAAGAAAATGCAGTCTCGCACGAGTACGAAGTAGTGAAAGGCAGTAAAAATCCAAATGCTTTGTCAGCTATGTCTGCATAGTCTGCACGCCTCGCAACCCTAAAGTTCACAACAGCCATTTTTGAAAAAGTTTTGCCTTAGTTCTGAATCACAATTCAATTTATAAAGCTGCTCCTTGTCTTTGGCCTTAAAGTCCTCTGGCAACACATCAATGTTCTTATATTTTTAAATTTTATATTTTATATTTTTCGTAACATCACCGCGTACCACTGCAGCAGTACGAGCGTACCACAGTTTGGGAAACGCTGTTCCAGAGCACTTTAACCGTGAGTGCTTCGCCCGCCTATAAACAGTTCACAAGAACTTTTTATTTTTAAGTATTCGCTCTCGAGTAACGAGTCAATCTTTGGCATGTTCTGCCATCTGTTGGGCATTATTTAGTACTACTAGAGTTAGGATGTTTGCTTCCGGAAGTAACTAACAGAACATTTTGTAGACGTCTGCCCTCTACAGCTGGAGTTCATCTGAGATGCAAACAAGTAAGGCGGAATAACAAGCAAATTCTTCACGCCACGTTGTGATTTCGTATCAAAGAATATCATTATTTTTTCCTAGTAACAAAATTTGAAGGGCACAGTCGGGGTCGTCCGGAATAGTGCTATGAACTTATCGAGTTTCATTGAAATCGTTCCAGCCGTTTAGAAGTTATTAGGGACACACACACACACACACGAATCACACCCAGACAGACACACGGACAAAAGGTGATCTCATAAGCCTATTTTTTCATAAATGAAAATAGGCTAGTAAATAACGCCTGGAACTACAGCCCATGAAGGGCCTAAGCCTACCAAGCAACCGCTGCCCAACCCTTTGGCCTGCAGATGTCATTGCGGCGTATTTCAAACAACACAACTTCTCTTATGCTGTCCGTTGTGCCCATCTATAATCGATGTAAAATAATTAGTGGTTTGACTCAAGGAAATTCAAATTAGTGGTGGCCGCACCTTAAGTGCTGAAGCACTCCAGCACATAGATTTATTTGAAAATAAATTACTTTATTAATATTATCTACAATCAAATACAGTGCATTAAAAAGATGGCAGGTAAAGAATAAGAAATACTGCACATCAACTCCCCTCACAACAATGTATCTAGTCGTGCGCTCCACTCTGCGTCCGGTATTGGCTGTGCAGATTGCGGCTCAGCGAGAATTTCTACGATTATTGCCAGCAAACATGAACTCTGCCTTTTGCGCATGCGTGCCCAACCTTTCCATTGTGCTGTTGGGAAAACAGCCATGGCCAGAACCAAGAATTTTCAGTGACTCCTTGCTCAAGCACAAAGAGGCAGCACTTGTCACACGGAATGACAACGTGGCAGGTGGCTCCCCCTAGAGTCTGCAGTAGCATTTTAGAGGGAATCGCTCGAAGCAAACGGGGGAAATATTACAGGTAGGCATCGGCTGTTCCCGCCAGGCCTTTTAATCACGCCACTTACTTATTCTATACCCACATTTTATTAACAGATGCACTATGAACAATATAATTATGTTTTTAATTTTTAGCCTACTTTTCTCATTTTGCAAAAATGAGGAAAAAGGAGACTTACAGTATGAGACCGATCCAGGAAAATGTGTGTCTCTCCTTCTGTCTGTCTGTCTGTCTGTCTGGCTGTGTGTGTGTGTCCCCCCCTAGCAAATCCTAAACGGCTGCAGCTATGGAAACCAAATTTGGTATGAGTAATGATCTATGCCGAAATATCTCAAGGATATTTGAATATGATGTCAGTGCTACCAACTGTTGAAAAATCGTAACTGAAATGTGAGCTCAATGTTGGATATCCTGGAAGGTATGCATGGGAGCTATTCCAAAGTTTGCACACATATAGATAACAATATTTCTGTTAGGTAGATTTCTTTAGAAAGCTAACTATTGCAATGGGTCCCATGTTTCGACTTCCGGAAAATTTCGACATATCTTCGCGTTTCACATCCCCCAGACCCCAAAACCACCGTCAGTTCAAAAGTTAATATATAATTTATGTATATATGTATATATATATATATATCAGTTTCTTGTGGACACGATAACTGCCGTAATTTTGCACCAATCACTTTGAATTTTTTACATAATATGTATCCCTATAAAATCTCGGTCGAGTTCGTTATTGGGCAAAATCGGTCAAAGGGGGTAAAAATGAGGGGCTTTTTTCGAAAAAGTGAAATATCGCTATAACTCTCTAAATAAATGAAATATCGAATCCCTTCAAAGTTCATAATATGTGTCGGATATGTGCCAAAAATTTATGTCAAATAAGTTTTTTGATAGCACCAACCATTAACCAAAGGGGTGGGAAAAAGTGGGTTTTTCGGGAAACATTAATCATATCTCTGTTAATAGGCACAATATCAAAACCGCACAAAATGGACAATATTCCTCCAATAATTACCTAAAACTTTTGTCTGAAAGAATTTTTGATATGACCTACCATTACGCCACGGGGTGAACAAAATGATTTAAATTATAAGAAAATGCCAAGTGCCAAGAGAGGTTGCCATGACAACTTTACTTTTAATTGATAAGGAATGACCATCAGCAGTTGCTATGACAACGCCACTGCACGAGATCACATTCAGTTTTCATATGTCAGTGGGAAGCGACTTCGGTATCGGAACTGGTAGCATGCTGAACTTCTATGCCCAAGGTCGCGGGTTCAAACCTGGCTGAAGTCGTCGGATTTACTAAGAGCGCTAAAAAACCTGAGTTTGCTTTCCTTCGGAGGGGAAGTTCCAGCGTTCGTTGCGAGTTGCTGATTGAGGTGGCATCGAGTAGCCAAGTTCACAGCTAGGTGTCGTTGACGGCAGTATTTTAGGTAGATTTCATTAGAAAGCTAACTATTGCAATGGGTACCATGTTTCGATTTCCGGAAAATTTCGACATATCTTCGCGTTTCACATCCCCCAGACCCCAAAACCACCGTCAGTTCAAAAGTTTATATATAATTTATGTAATATATGTATATATATGCATATCAGTTTCTTGTGGACACGATAACTGCCGTAATTTTGCACCAATCACTTTGAATTTTTTACCGAATATGTATACCCATAAAATCTCGGACGAGTTCGTTACTGGGCTAAATCGGTCGAAGGAAATGAAAATGGGGGACTTTTTTTTTCGAAAAAATGAAATATTGCTATAACTCTCTTAATATGTGAAATATCGAATCCGTTCAAAGTTCATACTATGTGTCGGATAAAGCTCAGAAATTTATGTTTGAAACGTTTTTTTGATAGCACCAACCATTGACCAAAGGGGTGGGAAAAAGTGGTTTTTTCGGGAAACATTAATCATATCTCTGTTAATAGGCACAATATCAAAACCGTACAAAATGGACAATATTCCCCTAATAATTACCTAAAACTTTTGTCTGAAAGAATTTTTGATATGAGCCACCATTACGCCAAGGGATGAGAAAAATGATTTCGGAATTGTAAGAAAATGCCAAGAGCTATCAGTGGTTGACATGGCAACACTACTAAATTGATGAGGGATGAGCCATCAGACGTTGCCATGACAACGCACTTGCGCCAGATCAGATTCAGATTTCCATCTGACTAAGTGTGATGCGGCTTCGGTGACTTAACTGGAAGCATGCTGAACTCCTATGCCCAAGGTCGCGGGTTCAAAGCCGGCCAAAGTCGTCAGATTTTCTAAGAGCGCTAAAAATCCCTCAGTATGCTTTCCTTTGGAGGGGAAGTTCCAACGTTCGTTGCGAGTTGCTGATTGCGGTGGCATCTAGTAGCCAAGTTCACAGCTAGGTGTCGTTGACGGTAGTATCTGGTAGCAACATTAGGAACTACTGCTTGAAATTGAGCGTCTGCATTCCTTACCTGAATTACAGACTAATACAGCTATCACAATTCACACCGTTTATCAGACAGATTCTACACTCACCCAAAGTACACGGGGTTACATGACCACGTTGTCGCAGCCCCTAAACTGAGGAACCAACCAACATCTCTGCGGGAGATATAATTTTGCGTGAAGAAGTAACAGACCGTTACATAGTTACACATCAGTGTCGAAACTTTGCATAAGGACAGTGTGACCACAAGTATAAAAATGGACTCCAAATGACAAGAAGGTTACCGTCATCATAAGACAATAGAATGTTTAAAATATGCATAAAATGACGAAAAACAAAGTTAATTAATCTCCAATTATAAAATACTTTCACGCAATAAATGTGGTCTGATCCTTCTACGAAAACCTGCATATTCTGCCTATTTTCGACTATCCCCAAGTTTGTCCGGTGAAATCTACCTCCGCCTTCCGGCGTGCCGAGAGAACTTTTTTAATTTTCAGGAGGCCATACATGACAGTGTTACCAACATGATTCCAAGCCAGCTGATAAGTCTATTTTTTAAATGCATGTAACTTCTGCATTATCAATTGGATTTCAACCAAATTTCGTTTGTACTATGTGTGCAATAACAAACATGACTATGCGTATTCTTAAGAGCAACCAGAGCTGCCAACTGTTAATAAATGTTCTCTCTATTATTTTATCCTAATATCAATTATCAGAAAGTATGCAAACTAAGAGCTCGAAACTTTGCACACGTATAGTACATGACCTTCTACATTTATTTGGGGTACCTAGTATACGTTAGTACTGCCAACATGATTCTAAGCTTGTTGATAGGTCCAAATTATTATGCATTTAACTACTATACTAAAAATGGATTTCAACCAAATTTCGTATGTGACTTTTGTACCATAACTCATAAAATATGCATATTGTTAAGAGCCAGCAGGGCTGCCAACTGTAAATAAATGCTCTCTCTCTCTTTGTATTTTTACCCTAATATCTATAAATCAGAATATATGCAAGCCAACAGCTCTAAACTTTGCATACGCATAGTAGACTACCTAACATTCTAAATTAATTTGGGGTAACTAATGTACGTCAGTGCTGCCAACATTATTTAATCCTTCTGATAAGTCCAATATTTAAATGCATGTAACTTTCATACTAAAAATGGATTTCGTCCAAAATTGTCACAATAACAGATCATAACATTTTAGATTAATTCATAAATTCTAAGAAGAGTACCGTAGGCTCTTTAGTTCGTCACGGCACTACTTGTTATTGGGTTACAGGACACAACTGATTTTCTGCACCACCCGCCACTGATCCAAATGCTCTCTAAGTAGCTAAGATTTGGGCAGGAACTCTTTGAAGTTGCATGATCTTATATCAATTTACAGTTTGTTTCTTGTTTTAGCGTTTATATCTTTTCTTTATGGACTTCTGACACGAATAAATAAATAACACTTAAAAGGTTAAGATGTATCTTCCAAGAAAATGAAGAATTTTAGATTTACCATGCTGCAACCAACGGATATACAGTACGTATTTTGCTCCTTCTTTTTAAGCAAATAGTGAATCACATACATTTCTTATTCCATGCATTTACATAACTAATGTACTGAAAGTAACGAGAATGAGCTCGAGGACTGTGCTTTATTAAAGTGACACCCAGGAAGTACGTTCTTGCACTGGGTGGAGCAAGTCCTTGAATTGTCCGGTGACCATTATGGTCATGTTAAGTCGGAGAAAGTGGCCGGCAGGTTATATACGATCTCGACCCTGGTTCAGCACGCTCAAGTTCCACTCCCGATGTTGTTGTTTATGTTGATTCTTAAGTGCTTTGCAAAATCGTGACCATGTACAGTATTCACCAGGGAATTTTGGCCGGTCTGCCCCGGTAATGCAGTCATACAGAGGACAGCAAGCCTCATGCAAGTGCAAAAAAGTGGCGTGAATTTCAGCCCCGTGTACTTGGGTGTATGTGTAGAATTTTTCTATCAAATTTATTGTTTATCATTCGGTCAACAAGATTATACTCAATTGTAATGGGTGCTTCTCTAATCCTCATTAAAAATACATGAGATTAATAAATATACTTGGATGACCAGTTTCGATCGTCAAGCGATCATCATCAGATCCATTACTTAGACTATTACATCTATGTCTACAAGTATGGTTGCTTGGTTCCTTAGTTTCGGGGCTGCGACAACGCGGTCATGTATTGGTAGAATTTGTCTGAAAACCGGGGTTAATTGTGATGGCTGTATTAGTGTGCGTTATCTGTGATTCAGGTAGAAGGACTGCAGACGATTAATTTTTTCAAGTAGTTCCTACTTTTGCTACCAAATGCTACCATCCACGACACCTAGATGCGGACGTGGCTACTAAATGCCATCGCAGTCAGCACCTGGCGGTGAACGTTGGAACTAATGTAGCGTTATCAAACAAACCTAAACATTTTAGCTTCCACAAGTGTTGTTAGTGGAAGGTTTTTTCATGCCGTAAATCTATCACATGGGACTGCCGGCTTTACTTCCTCTCCGAAGGAAGGCATACTGAGGGATTTTTAACGCTCTTAAAAATTCCGACGACTTCGGCTGGGTTTGAATCCGCGATCTTCGGCATAGAAGCTCAGCATGCTACCTAATACGCCACCGAAGCCGCTTCTAAACGTATGGGTGATAGTTTTTACAATTTGTACATTTATTTATTTGCAGTTGTTATTAAACTAACACAACTAGTCAGTCAATATTTGTTACTTAAATGTGATGTTTTGTTAAGATATAAAAGTGGTGATTGACCTTCAAATTTGCTTGCTTAGTGTGATTAGAAAATTTGAACATACTAAGGACACATACAAAGACACCCAGGAATAGCAAACTTAGTTATGGGAGTATGGGTTGAAGACAAGAAATGTAGGGGTCGACCAAGGCTAGAATATGTTTAGGGGATACCGAATCGCCTATCTTATCAATGTTAAATTTGTTCAATGCATGTTCCTTTTCCTCAGAATCAACAGTAATAAAGGTATGATAATTATATTTATGTCACATTTCAATCTCACCTTACCTGACATATTAATGAAGCGTTTTTATATTGGACTTTAGGGGAGTCAGGAATTAATACAAACAAGATGTTCAGTAAAGAACATATAGCCTACTTTCTCCTAAATGCATGGGTATTGTTATAACTCTTTGTCCTTTTCCAGAAGTAAAATTGAATGTTGGTTGTAGTAGCTTGTTGAAATACAACGTGTTATACGGATATTAAACATGAATATGAGGTGCCCTCTGAACCCCACCAACCTGGACCCAATGTTTGGGAAGCCAGGCTCTGCCTGTCACAAGTCAGGACAAAGGGCGAGTGATAGAGGAGTAACACCTCTTTAAAAAACCTTGGTCCAGCTGACCCGACAGGTAGTCCCATGTAAGGGTCCCTTGCCAGGGTTACGGTGAAGACCTCAACGGCAGCTACAGTGGAGAGGATAATCCTCGGTACAGTGTAGATGGCGGATGTGGCAGCCCAGTGCTCGGGATTAATTGAGTAAAAGGTATCATCCTCATTTTGGGGGTAGATATCAGTTGTAGCGTCTGACCCGGAGCGGGCGGCTACACACGGCGTCTGTACCCCATGTTAGGGGCGGCCGAATTATATGCTGGCAGTAGCGTTAAAATGCCCTCAACGACAGACGAAGCGACCCGTCGGTTGAGGTATTTCCTGTCGCATCAATGGCTACGTCTCTTCTAAATTCGGAACATGCTAGGGCGTTCCCCCAAAGCAACGCGCGCCACTTGCGCTCGAGTGACGTGAGAAATGAGCGAGGGTTACCTACTCATGAACGGGGTAGGTTAAAGAAGTTAGTTCAACCAAAACAAATAAGACTAAGATTCGCTACCCTCAATATTGTAACGTTGACTGGCCGACATCGTGAGCTAGCAGAAATGCTTAAACACAGGCGTGTCAACATTGCCTGCATCCAGGAGACCAAGTGGAGGGGTTCAAAGGCGAAAGAAATTGGAGATGGCTACAAACTCATCTATCACGGTACCAGCGCAGCACGAAACGGTGTAGCAATAATCGTAGACCAGCACTACCGCAACAGTGTCACCAATGTCAACAGGGTGTCAGATAGGCTTATGTCTATCAAGATTGATTCAACAGAAATCACTGCCCACATTATATCTTGCTACGCACCTCAAACTGGATGTACAGAGGATGAGAAAGATGAATTCTGGAACAGTCTGGATACCCACCTTCGAGCAATCCCCCAGGATGAGTCCATTATTCTTGGAGGAGACTTTAATGGACATGTTGGGTCTCAGCGTGAAGGATATATGCGATGCCATGGAGGACATGGGCTTGGTGTGCGCAATGATGACGGATGTCGGATACTTGACTGTGCAGAAGCTCATAACTTGATTGTGACCAACACATATTTCAAAAAGAGGCTAACACATCTGGCTACTTATACCAGTGGAGGACATGCTACTCAGATCGATTACTGGCTAGTTCGGCAACAAGATATGAAGCTGGTGACAGATACCAAAGTGATTCCGTATGACAGCGTTGCCCCTCAACACCGATCGCTTGTCCTTGATATTCATAAAAACGTTAAGCGACCCAAAACAAAACCTAAAACTGGGCCTGAGCGTATCAAGTGGTGGAGATTGAATGCCCACCGCAATGAGTTGGTCACAGCCTTGGCAAACTTCTCCGTGAAGTCTGATCAATCAGTTGATGGCATGTGGAGGGATGCTGTGAAACAGATACATCAGGCGGCGAAAGAAACTGTGGGAAAAACCATACCCGGACGAAAATACATTGATAAACAGACCTGGTGGTGGAGTGATGAAGTCAAGCAAGTTATCAGGGAGAAAAAGATGGCCTACAAGACTTGGTGGAACTCGCGTCTTGATATTGACCTCCAGCAATGCCGTAACCTGAAATCAGCAGCAAAAAGAGCAGTAGCTGCTGCAAAGGACAATTATTATCAAGACCTGTACGACCAGCTTGACACACCATCAGGAGAAAACAATGTATATCGTCTTGCTAAGTCCCGTAATCGTTCAACTCAGGACATTGGACATGTCATGCATATCAAGGATGCGAACGCTAAGCTACTAGGAGAACAGCAATCTATCCTCCAACGTTGGGCAGACTACTTTTTTGGCATCTGCAACGAAGAATTTCCACACCCACCAATTGCAAGTCCTGATCCTACCTTAGGACCCGTTCCTCCAATTACATCCGAGGAAGTAATGCTTGCCATTAACAAGATCAAGAGTGGGAAAGCAACTGGCTCAGATGACTTACCGACGGAAATATGGAAAATTCTAGGGAGGCCTGCCTCAGAATTCCTTGCCACACTCTTTAACCGGATCATTGCTGAGAACCAACTTCCCCATGCATGGACAACTAGCATAACAGTTCCAATCTGGAAGGGAAAAGGTGATGTGGGTGACTGCTCAACTTATCGCCCTATTCGACTCCTCTGTCATACGTTTAAAATATTTGAGCGTGTGCTTGATTTTAGACTCAGAAATATTGTCACTGTAACACCAAATCAGTGTGGGTTTGTTAAGGGATGCAGTACCATCGATGCTGTCCATGCCACACGCCTTTTAATGGAAAAGCACAGAGAGAGACAGCAGAGCGTACACCTGGCATTTCTCGATTTAGAGAAAGCTTTTGACCGTATCCCTCTTGATCTTATTTGGCGATCTCTTCGTTGCCATGGAGTCCCTGAGGAATATGTAAGCTGGGTGCAACTTCTGTATCGCAATGCCACTAGTGTAGTTCGGAGTCCAGCTGGAGTCTCCCCACCTTTTGAAATCACTGTGGGTGTTCATCAGGGTTCAGCTCTATCACCACTGTTATTCATCTTCTGCATGGATACAGCAACGGCGGACATACAGACCTCACATCCCTGGACCCTTCTCTATGCGGATGATGTGGTACTTGCCCAAAAAACCCGCCCTGAACTCCAGCACAGGGTTCAAACGTGGAACGACAGACTGGCTGAAAATAGACTACACCTCAATATTCAGAAGACAGAATACCTGGAATGTGGCCCCCAAACTAGAGGTACCATCTGCATCATCACAGAAAATCTGCAGAAGACCATGCATTTTAAGTACTTAGGGTCCACTGTCACTTCAAATTGTGACGCCACTCCTGATACTCGGATGAGGGTAAACGCAGCCTGGCTCAAGTGGAGACAAGTCACTGGAGTTCTCTGTGATAAAAAGATGCCTCTGCATTTAAAGGCAAAGGTCTATAAGTCTGTGGTACGCCCAGCAGCCATCTATGGGACTGAATGTCGCCCTATGACCAAACAACATGAGCAAATTTTGAATACGATGGAAATGAAGATGCTCCGATGGTCGATGGGGCTGACCCGATTTGACCACGCAAGGAACACAGACGTCCGGCGAAGATTTGGTGTTGCACCAATTGTCGAGAAGGTGAGGGAGGCTCGTCTACGCTGGTACGGTCACGTCATGAGAAGACAGAACAGCTCAGTTGCCAAAAGAGCACACCACATCAACCCAGGTGGAACAAGACCACGTGGAAGACCTGCAAAGCGGTGGACTGACAACATCAGGGCTGACATGCACGCTGTTGGTCTAACACCAGAAGATGTCAACGACCGAAAGAAGTGGAGGAGATGTAGCAAAGTAGCAGACCCTGCAAGGGATTAATGCTAGGAAGAAGAAGAAGATGAGGTGCCCTTTGCTAGGGCTACCTCTGTACATCATTTCATTCAATTTGGTTTCATCGTGTTTGAATTGATATTGTGATTCGATTTGCACACATACATGGCCACTATCTGCAAACAATTGGGCCGATTACCTTGTTTGGTCAAAAGATGCCTCCCACATAAAGGTATGTTGTTGCTAAATTTAGTAGAGATCAGCGGATTTGGTTGGTCGTAATTTGATCTAAGCTTATAACATTTGGGTGGCCGCCAACACGTTTCCGTCAATATGGCGGCGATATAAAACACAAGACTAATTTTCCTTATGAAAGTGCTACCTCTGTACCAAATTTCGTTCAATTCGGTTTCACCGTGTTTGAATTGATAGGGGGAAACGATTTTCACACGTACATGGCCGCTATCTGCAAACTATTTGGCTGATGACCTTGTCGTTTGGTCAAAAGATGCTTCCGACATAACGGTATGTTGTTGCAAAATTTAGTAGAGATCAGCTGATTAGGTTGGTCGTAATTTGATTTAAGCTTTTAACATTTGGGTGGCCACCATTACGTTTTCGTCAAGATGGCGGCGATATAAAACATGACACTGAGGTGCCCTTTGCTAGAGCTACCATTGTACCAAATTTTGTTTAATTAGGTTTCACCGTGTTTGAATAGATAGGGGGAATCGATTTGCACACATACATGGCCGTCATTCGCACATTATATAGCTGACGACCTTGTAGTTCGGTCAAAATATTATTGGTACATAAGGGTATAACGTTGCAAAATTTGGTAGAGATCGGATGATTAGGTTGTCGTAATTTGATTTAAGCCTTGAACACTTAGGTGGTCGCCATTACGTTCCCGTCAAGATGGCGGCGATATAAAACATGTCACTGAGGTGCCCTTTGCTTGTGCTACCTCTGTACCAAATTTCGTTCAATTCAGTTTTACCGTGTTCGAATTGATAGGGGGGGGGGCAGACATTCAGAGTACACACTCACACACACACACAGACACATACACTCACACACACACGCACACACACACAGACAGACACACAATTTTTCGCCCTGTGTTGATCTCATATGTCTACTTTCAATTTTTGCAAAAATTGAAAGTAGACTAAAAATATAAATATATATATAAAAAGTCCTCTCGGCACGCCGGAAGGCGGAGGTAGATTTCACCGGACAAACTTGGAGATAGGCGAAAATAGGCAGAATATGCAAGTTTTCGTAGAAGGATCAGACCTCATTTATCGCGTGAAAGTATTTTATAATTGGAGATTAATTAACTTTGTTTGTCTTCATTTTAAACATATTTTAAACATTTTATTGTCTTACGGGGACGGTAACCTTCTTGTCATTTGAAGTCCATTTTTAGCCTATTTTCAATTTTGAAAAAAAAAGGCTTATGAGATCACCTTTTGTCCGTGTGTGTGTGCGTGTGTGTGTGTGTGTGTGTGTGTGTGAGGTGTGGGCGTGTGTCCCCCCCTAATAAAATCTAAACGGCTGGAGCGATTTCAGTGAAACTCTGTAAGTTCATAGCACTATTCCCGGCGACGTCGACCGTGCCCATCGAATTTTGTTACGTCTCACCAATCTAACATGGCGGCTATGCGAAATATTTCACTAGCATTCAGTATCTTCGAAACTACAACGGATATCGCCCTGAAATTGTGTACGGTGATAAAGGGTACTACTAGAAGTTCACCTATGAAACTTTCAAAAACCTGGTTACTACATAACCAACATGGCGGCCAAGCGAAGTGGAGACTTTTAAATAGACTTTTCTCGCGATTTAACTATCCAAACGTAATGAAACTTGGTACAGCAAATATTGATACACATTGCAATGCACTGGAATCTAATTTAGTTCAATTGTTTACGTAACCTCAAAATGGCGCCTGTGCGAAATATTTCACTGACATTCTATATCCCCGAAACTATTACAGATATCACCCTGCAATTTTGTACAGTGATAAAGGGTACTGATACAAGTTTACCTATGTATAATTCATAAACCAGTAAAGTAAAAAACGAACATGGCGACCAAGCGAATTTGAAATATTTTAATAGACCTTTCTCGTGAGTTAACTCTCTGAGCGCAGTGAAATGTGGTACAGTAAATGATTTTGCAGATTGTAATGTACTGCCATCTAATTTAATTCAATTGTTTACATAACCTCAAGATGGCGGCTGTGCGAAATTTTAAAATTAAGTTTTTATTTCTTGTGTCGTAATCATGCGATCGAAGTGAAAGTTTGAATAATGAACCTAGGCAATAAGTGACCTTGAATGGTACATACAGTAACTCTATGGCCTATACATATAACAATCCAAAATGGCAAGCTTCCGTAATATTTAGACGGTTCTGAATATATATGAATCTTTTACAGCAACCAAACTGAAATTTTTATGTTCATAGAGACTATGAACATATGTTCACCTATAGGACATTCAGTAACCTCGTGAGCACGAATCCAACATGGCGGCGACGCGAAGTATAAATATTTAAATGGACGTTTCTCGCGAATTAACTATCCGAGTGCCGTGAAACGTTGCACGTTTTAAATGCTTACACAAATGTTGATCCACTGGCATCTAATTTATTTCAATTGTTTGCATAATCACAAGATGGCTGCTGTGCGTAATTTTAAAATCTCGTTTTTACTTCTTGTGTTCTTATCATGCGATTGAAGTTTGAATACCACACTTACACAATAATATTAATATAATAGTACAAAAATAAAAATCCAACCTGGCGACCGTCTGAAATATTTAGACGGTTCTCAATATCTACGAATCTGTTACAGCAATTAAACTGAAATTTTGTATGTTGATAGAGGCAATTAACATGAGCAGGATATATGAAAATAGGCTGTACAGCTCTTCACGGAACTACTTGTTATACTTGTGGTCACACTGTCCTTATGCAAGGTTTCGACACTGATGTGTAACTATGTAACGGTCTGTTACTTCTTCACGCAAAATTATATCTCCCGCAGAGATGTTGGTTGGTTCCTCAGTTTAGGGGCTGCGACAACGCGGTCATATAACCCCGTGTACTTTGGGTTAGTGTAGAATCTGTCTGATAAACGGTGTGAATTGTGATGGCTGTATTAGTCTGTAATTCAGGTAAGGAATGCAGACGCTAAATTTCAAGCAGTAGTTCCTAATGTTGCTACCAGATACTAACGTCAACGCCACCCAGCTGTGAACTTGGCTACTGGATGCCACCTCAATCAGCAACTCGGAACGAACGTTGGAACTTCCCCTCCAAAGGAAAGCTTACTGAGGGATTTTTAGCGCTCTTAGAAAATCCGACGACTTTGGCCGGCTTTGAACCCGCGACCTTGGGCATAGAAGTTCAGCATGCTACCAGTTACGTCACCGAAGCCGCTTCACACTTAGATGGAAATCTGAATCTGATCTCGCGCAAGTGCGTTGTCATGGCAACGTCTGATGGCTCATCCCTCATCAATTTAGTAGTGTTGCCATGTCAACCACTGATAGCTCTTGGCATTTTCTTATAATTCCGAAATCATTTTTCTCATCCCTTGGCGCAATGGTGGCTCATATCAAAAATTCTTTCAGACAAACGTTTTAGGTAATTATTAGGGGAATATTGTCCATTTTGTACGGTTTTGATATTGTGCCTATTAACAGAGATATGATTAATGTTTCCCGAAAAAAAACCACTTTTTCCCACCCCTTTGGTCAATGGTTGGTGCTATAAAAAAAACTCTTCAAACATACATTTTTGGGCTTTATCCGACACATAGTATGAATGTTGAACGGATTCGATATTTCACATATTAAGAGAGTTATAGCAATATTTCACTTTTTCGAAAAAAAAGCCCCCCATTTTCACCCCCCAACGACCGATTTAGCCCAGTAACGAACTCGACCGAGATTTTATAGGTATACGTATTCGGTAAAAAATTCAAAGTGATTGGTACAAAATTACGGCAGTTATCGTGTCCACAATAAACTGATATACATATACATACATAAATTATATATAACTTTTGAACTGACGGTGGTTTTGGGGCCTGGGGATGTGAAACGCGAAGATATGTCGAAATTTTCCGGAAGTCGAAACATGGTACCCATTGCAATAGTTAGCTTTCTAACGAAATCTACCTCTGGTTGGTTCCTCAGTTTAGGGGCTGCGACAACGCGGTCATCTAACCCCGTGTACTTTGGGTGAGTGTAGAATCTGTCTGATACACGGTGTGAATTGTAATGGCTGTATTAGTCTTAATTCATGTAAGTACTGCAGACGGTCAATTTCAAGCAGTAGTTCCTAATGTTGCTACCAGGTACAACCGTCAACGACACCTAGCTGTGAACTTGGCTACTAGATGCCACCCCAACCATCAACTCGCAACGAACGTTGGAACTTCCCCTCTAAAGGAAAGCATACTGAGGGATTCTAGTGCTCTTAGAAAATCCGACGACTTCGGCCGGCTTTGAAACCGCGACATTGGGCATAGACATTCAGCATGCTACCAGTTACGTCACCGAAGCCGCTTCCCACTTTATCAGGCGGCTTTGGTGGCGTAGTCGGTAACATGCTGAGCTTCTATGCCCAAGATACCGGGTTCAAACCCGGCCGAAGCCGTCGGATTTTTTAAGAGCGTTAAATATCCCTCAGTATGCCTTCCTTCGGAGGGGAAGTAAAGCCGGCGGTCCCATGTCATAGATTTATGGCATGTTAAAGATCCTTCCACTAATTGCACCTGTGTGAAGCTAAATTGGATAGGTTAAGAATGTATACAACGCTCTTAGGTTTCTATGTTCGTTGCCAAGAGCCGACTGCGGCGGCGTCTAGTAGCTCAGTTCTGAACTTGGCCTCGTAGTCGTTGAAAGTGGCGCTTGGCGGCAAAAGTAGGTACTATCTGAAAAATTGTTAGTTGCAGTTCTTAAATTAACAAACAGATAACACACACTAATACAGTCATCACAATTAACACCGGTTATCAGACAGATTCTACACACACCCAAAGTACACGGGGCTACATGACCGCGTTGTCGCAGCCCCTAAACTTAAGAACCAACCAACCAACCACTTAATCAGATGGAAATACTGAATCTGATCTCGTGCAAGTGCGTTGTCATGGCAACGTCTGATGGTCCATGCCTCATCAATTTAGTAGTGTTGCCATGGCAACCACTGATAGCTCTTGGCATTTTCTTATAATTCCGAAATCATTTTTCTCGTCCCTTGGCGTAATGGTGGGTCATATCAAAAATTCTTTCAGACAAAAGTTTTAGGTAATTATTAGGGGAATATTGTCCATTTTGTACGGTTTTGATATTGAGCCTATTAAGAGAGATATGATTAATGTTTCCCGAAAAACCCACTTTTTTCCACCCCTTTGGTCAATGGTTGGTGCTATCAAAAATCTTATTTGACATACATTTTTGGCACTTATCCGACACATATTATGAACTTTAAATGGATTCGATATTGCACGTATTAAGAGAGTTATAGCGAAATTTCTTTTATTCGAAAAAAGCCCCCCATTTTCACCCCCTTCGACCGATTTAGCCCAGTAACGAACTCGACCGAGATTTTATAGGTATACATCTTCGGTAATTGGTGCAAAATTACGGCAGTTATCGTGTCCACAAGAAACTGATATACATATATATATACATATATATATATACATAAATTATATATAAACTTTTGAACTGACGGTGGTTTTGGGGTCTGGGGGATGTGAAACGCGAAGATATGTCGAAAATTTCCGGAAGTCGAAACATGGGACCCATTGCAATAGTTAGCTTTCTAATGAAATCTACCTAATTGAGATGTGTATCAATTGTTACTATGAAATTTATCAGTTCTTTGGAAGACATTAGGCCTTAAATTAATGTGTAGCGCAATGGAACGCAATTAAATATAAAGTCACGCTAGGAATGCGTAGAATTTAAATGTACTTGGTAAGTTATTTATGAGGGGTAGTTGATTGTATTGAATTGAGATATGTTGTAAGTCCTCTAATTGTGACGTAGATCACGAGGCCATGTGTGTGTTATTATTTAAAAGGGACCAAATGTATGGTATTATTGAGCGTATGTCATGTAGGCCACGGCCGACTTTAAATCGCGTCTTGTATAAGTCCTCCAATGTGGAAATGGTTCCCGAGGCAGGTTAAGAGATTCGAACCTAGAATCCTCTTGTTGTTAAAGCTCCTTATTATTCGTCGTAGAATGTGTATTACTCTTCCCAATCAACGAGGACCCTTCATAATTAATAAATGCCAAGGTTACGAGAGTGGTTTATGAGCCAAAGAATATTGTTGAAAGTGAGAAGAGAAGTTAAATGCCAGGTCTCTCCATAGAACTGAAAATAAAAGGAAGGTTTGTTTTAAAAGCATTGAAGAGAGCTCCAACCGTAGGCTAGACAGGGAGCCGCCCTCCCTGTCATAAATCACGCTCAAGTAATTGACCAGACCCTAGCCGTATAAGGGTGGGTAAAGACCGTCTTGTAAGAAGTACTAAATACACCGTGAGAGTTTAAAAGTTGTTAATGACCCGGGCGTTGAACCGAGGTCTTTGTAGATTGATATTAACGCTTGCCAGTTCAGATCGTAGTTTTCTTATGTGATAATGGTCTTATAAGACAAATGAATTAAATAGAAATCCCTATTGTAATATTGTATGGAAATAGGAATCCACGAGTTTTGTGAAGATAACTAGATTTCGGGAATAATCATAGTTTTTGACTTTGTCAAGTAATCTTTATAACTCTGGAGTACACAAATAGTTTCCCGATCACCGTAGTGAATTTGCAAAACTTGAGAGAGGTGGTAAATACTGAGAACATGTGAAATGCCCAAATATTGAAGTAGATATTAACATGTAATTTTAAATGTAATTATATATTTGTTTTGATGATAAGAAAAGATAAAAATAGTTCTTGAGGTGTACAAAAGTATGACACCATTGTTATGGGAAAGTATCGAGCCAAAGAAGCTCGTAGTTATATGGAACTTTAAGATATGTACTTTATGGAAGTGAAAATAATCATGAATTGTTGGTTTTAAAGAAAACCATGTGTTTTAATCTAATATTTGTTTTATTCTTACGTTATTCCTTGTTCGCTTTGAACAAGTAGAAAGATATTGGTCAGTAGTTTATTTGTTTTATTGTTTGTAGCGCCATAATTTTGATTAATTAAATGTGTTAAAATAGGAGTTGATTTTGTTGTTATTTTTGCAAGTGTATCCTCTATTTAATCCAAAATGTGTAAGTCACAGAGTGGGAGAACTTACCGCAGCCCCGAAAATCCCGAATTGAGCAATGCTGGCATACTGTGATTTGCATATTTCTTGCTGCAAGGGCACAGGGGGGTGAATAGAAGTACTGTGCTTGGATTAATGATTAGAGGAACACTAAAGACGGTCAATTCATGTAAAAGTAAAGTAATGATAGGAGTAGCTACAACGTATAATGTTAACTGACCGCATGGGTCCCTAGAAACTCACACCGAGCAGCCCTGGATCAAACGACCCCCTACCAGACTTTTCATGGCGCCCAGTACGCAGGTCTGAGTTTTCCTAGGGAAAACCCGAGTTTTCTCGAAAAATCAAAATTTTCATTTTTTGGAAAAAAAAATGGTTTTTCGAAATTTTGAATTTTAAATACTTTCATAAAGGTCTTTGAGTTTGAATAAGAATATCAAAAGGGTACGGTGTAGTAAAAACCCGTACCAAAGTAAATTTTTAAAGAAATTGGGACACAAAGGTTCAGATTACCATCTCTTAAGCATGTACTAGCGATGTGGCATGAGTAGCCCACTATATTCTAATAAGATGGCATTGAGTGAAGAGATGCAACGGCTCTTGGAGGCCATAAACAATAAATTGGGAACGATAGACAATACACTGGGCCTCCAAAAGGATGAAAATAAAAAAGAGTTCGAATCCATAAATGAGAGTTTGAATCTGTTGGATAGCCAACAGAGTGAAAATAAAAGGGATTTAGAATCCATAAATGAGAGTTTGAATAAGTTGGACAGCCAACAGGAGGAAAATAACCAAAAGTTAGGATCCATGAATCAAAGTTTTGAGTCACTAAAAACTAATAGTGATAACATGGGAACTAAATTAGAAGCCATCGAAACTAATAGTGATAACATGGGAACTAAATTAGAAGCCATTGAAACTAATAGTGATAACATGGGAACTAAATTAGAAGCTATCGAGGCCGACGGTATAAAAATGAATAAGGAACTGAAGGCTGAGATAGAAAAGATTAAAACAGAAAGTGGGGATAACATGGCAGAACAGCTGAAAGTTATAAAAGATGAGACGTTAAAGTCTATAAAAGCCGACAGTAAAGCAAATAACGAGGTACTGACGGCTGAGATAGAAAGCAAATTCAATAGTATAAAAACAGAAAATTCAAACCATTTTTCAACACAATCCAAGGTTTTAGAAGAAACAATGAATAACAAATTTCAAGTTTTTGACACTAAGTTCGGGAGTAAGTTAACTGAGCTAAAAGAGGAAAATAAAGGATTTCATTCAGGATTGCAAGTCCAAATAAATACCTTGAAGAACAATATGGTAGATTCCCAAACTAAGTGTCAGGAAAATTTTGAAAATTTAGAGACTAAATTGGTTGGAATGGAAGAATTTTGTAAAAAAAAATGTAGAAGCATGTGAAGAGAAACTTGTAACCCAGATCCAAGGTGTGCAGGATAAATTAGAAGCTCAGATAAGGGGATGGACTTTCCCCACTTCTTTTCAACTGTGTCCTTGAAAAGGTTGTGAGAGAATGGCGCAAGGAACTGACCAATATGGGTGTCCAGAGTGGGATATACCTGGGGCGTAGGAAGGAAGGACTGGTTGTAGATTGCCTGGCCTTTGCTGACGACATGGCACTTATTGCCGATTCTCTGGATACAGCAACAATGCAGGTCAATTGCTTCAGAAGACAGGCAGCCAAAGTGGGTCTTCAAGTGTCGCTGGAAAAAACAGAATTCTTCACCAACATCAAAGAAGCTAACAGAGAGATGCTACTAGAACAGGGAAAAATCAAGAGGATTGAGAAATTTAAGTATCTCGGCGAATGGATTGAACCCAACTTATCAGAAAGAGCATCATTATCCATGAGAGTCAACAAGCTGGAACTGGCTTATCGACTGACAAAGAACATCTACAACAAGAAATGCCTGTCACGCAACCTGAAACTGAAGCACTACACCTCAGTCATACGACCAGAAGCCCTGTATGCCATGGAGTGTCTCTCATTGAGCCGAAGTGGTCTGATGGAGAAAATGGAAGTCAGAGAGAGGAGAATTCTCAGGAAGATCCTAGGTCCGGTAAAGGAAGATGAGGAATACCGTAGGCGGCACAATTCCGAGCTCTACGAACATATAGAAAGGCTCTTCTGACTGTGCTAGGAAAAGGAGAGTAGCATTCTATGGTCATGTGGCAAGATTGCCTCCCAAAAGACTGACCAATAGGCTGTTCACTTTCTGGCAGAACAAGAAGGTTCGTACCACTTGGCTGACAGAAACTGAGAAAGACATTAATGAACTGGGAATATCAGATCTTCAAGACAGGCAATCTGTGAGACATGCCCTGAAGGAAGTCCATGGATTTCAGGAAAAACCCCGGAAGAAAGGTACCCCTTGGACAGATGAAAGGAAGGAGTTACACCGGCAGAAAATGCGACAACACTGGGCAAAGATCAAAGCTCAACAGTTGAACAAGCGTGGTCCAAAGTAGGCCCATTCGAAACAAGAAGAAGAAGAAGCTCAGATAAAATCTAACAGCGATATCTGTAAAACATCCCGGGATGAAATAAAACAAAGTGTGAATGAGCTAGGAACCCGATTTGGAAAGGTTGAGGAGAAAGTAGAAACCCTCGAGAACAAAATCGGTGTAGTTCAGACCGAGGTAACTGAGATGAAAAATCAAAATCAAAAGGATGCGCGGGATATGAAAGGTCAATTTGAGCTGTTTATCGGGCAGGTAGATGATAACTTAAAGAAGTACGAGGTTGGAATAAATCAAAGATTAGGTCTATATGAGGAGCATCTCCAGAATGAAAGAAAGCAACGAGAGAAAGAAAATAAGGAAAATACCCATAAGATATATGAAATAAATCAGGGTATTAATGATGTTCAGGGAACCATCGGAACATTAAAGGTCGAAATAGGAAAAACTCATACGGAAGTAAGCCAGATCCAAAATGACTTGATGATATTATATAAGAGTCAAGGGAAAACTGAGGAAAAACTGGAAGGAATTAAAGTAAATATGGTCAAAGGACAAAGAGAGATGGAGAAGAAAATAAAAGAAATACGAGAAGACCTAGATACTAAAGGTGACGTTAAGCCAGAAATTATAAAAGAACAGGTCATGGTCATCAAGAAAGAGGTAGAAGAACACCTAAATGAAATCAGGGATAGTTTCAGGGAAGAGAAATTCCAACTCAAAAAGGTAGAGGAAGATAGTAAAAGGAATCAAGAAAGAAGTCAGAATGAATTAAGAACACGGTTGGAAAGGACTGAACACAAAAATAGTCAAATGGAACTCCAACTCATGGCAAATGAAGAAAGTGCCCGAAGGGAAAGGAAATTAGAATTTGAAAGTCAGGATGAGTTTCCAAAGACAGGATGGACAGATCCTCGTGAACAAGGCACCGATACAGATAGGGACTTAGGAGGGGAGAGCCCTTATAAGAACCCAGGATATCCGATGGCGATGTCAACCCCATACATGAACCAGACAAATGGTCAGATAATAAACTTTATCAAATCGAATGAGGACAGACCGGTAAAATTTACTGGGAATAACATGTCAATTACTCCAAAATACTGGCTAAAGGAAGTCGCAGAGTACTTAAACGAAATGAAAGTTCCTCAGGATCGGAGACTGAGAGCTATTGAAAAGCTGTTGGCAGGTGATTGTCTCACCTGGTTCAGAAGCTTCAGGTACACCTTTGATACGGTGGAAGGCTTTAGAGAAGCCTTTTTAAAACGATATTGGGCAGCAGACGTCCAGGAGAATTTAAGGCTAGATCTAAACTCTAGGAAGTACAGCACAAATGCACCAACTAAGTACTCGGAATTTTTTACCGCTCAGCTGTGTAAATTCCGCGAACTTGACATTGCTCCAGCTGAGAACGACCTGTGTGCCGCCATTGCAAGACAACTTCCATATGAGATTCAGAGGCTGTTAATCTCATCCAAAGCCAGAAGTGCTGTGGAAGTGGAGAGTGTATTACGTCAATTAGACATGACGACGTTACACGTAACTCCTAGGCATCAAAGACAGACTGAACAGGTACACATGGCCAGCAGTCAGGAAATCAGAGAAAAACCATCGACCAGGAATCAGTCCACTAGCACTGATACGCAAGGACAAGGTCAAGAGTATGGGCACCAAGAGGAATACAGCCATACAACAGAGGAGGATATCGAGGAAGAAATCCTAGGAATACGGGTTATAGGCAACAAGAGAGCCAACCCTATAACAATAACCATCAGAGGCAAGAAAACAGAAATAAATGGGAGAATTATCCCAGAAGGAACGTAAGGCCAGAGGATAGGGATGATGCATATCGGGCCGAAATAGAGGAAAGATATCAGGAAAGTCTCCGTTATATGAACGAACGACCAGACGAACCTGAAAGGCAAAAAGTCCATTGGAGTGAGGCAATAAAGAACCGGAAATCACCCGACCGACTAGATGGAGCTCAAAGCTTGGAACTACAAGCTCAGTTAAAGAATGAGGGGAAAGGAAGCCCTCAGGATAAAAAAACTCCAAATTTAAATCGTCAAAAGTGGAAACATACCAGGAGCTGGGAGAAGGAAGAAATTGTGAATTGAATAGCAAGACCAGATGAGCTAATTAATGAGGATGTGGAAGGAATCCCACCTATCAAAAGAGAATTACCCATAATTATGCTAAGGATAGAAGGATTACTGGTCAGGGCATTGATTGATACCGGATCCACAATAAGTTTAATTACGCAAACCCTTCTGAATGAATTGGAAACAAGAGGCCGCGTATTAAAAATCCCCACATCAAGTGTAAAGATTAAGGGAATTATCCCTGGAAAAACTTTAACATGCAAATTTCAGGTATACATTGATCTGATCATGGGTAACACTGAAATTTCGCAATGCTTTTTGCTGGTAAATCAATTACCGTATAATGTCATATTAGGTATTGATTTTATCCGTGAGAACAAGGTCATCATAGACCTAGCGCAAAATTGCATTAGAATTCAAAGAGAGGATGTGGATGAGCAAAACATTAACCTACAGGAACAGGAGGCGAAAATAGGAGAACAGGTATGGCATGTGGAAGAAGTAACGGAAGAAGGTTGTAAGGACATAGAAAGGATATTCGAAGTCCTCAACATAGAACTCGAAGATAATTTGGAAACTGAGTTCGAGACCAACCTGTCAGGAAAAGTAGAGGAAGCTAAAGTTAACCTCGAAAACAAGGAACAATTAAAGGAATTATTATTGAATTTTAGGGACGTATTTGATTCCAAGCCAGGGAAGATTGAAAATTTTAAATACGCGTTCCAAGTCAATGATTGGGCACCGTTCAGACAAAAACCATACCCGGTTGCGGAAAAACATTACCCACAAACGAAGAAAACACTGCAGGAAATGATGAATGCAGGTGTTATAGAAAAGATGGCGACACCATATGTTAGTCCATTAGTGATTGTGAGTAAACCGGATGGCTCAGTAAGGGTGTGTCTAGATGCCAGAAATTTAAATGCAAAAATCATACCAGAAAATGATTCGGCACCACCCATAAAAGAAATACTGAGAAAGTTCAAAGGCAAGAAGATTTTTACAAATATTGACATGACTTCTTCGTATCATCATCTCGAACTGGAAGAGAAAACCAGCTTGTTGACTGGATTTCAGTTCGACCAACAAACCTATTGTTTTCGGAGATGTCCGTTTGGATTGAAGACCGCGGGATCTGCCTTAATAAGAGCGCTTGATTGAAACCTGTCAGAGGAAGTGAAAGATTGCACTATCCGTTATGTGGATGATATTTTGATTACCTCGGAGAACATTGAGGAACATTTAGAAAAGTTGAAGAAATTATTGGAAGACTTAAGAAGGGCAAATTTTAAAATCAATTTAAAGAAGTCAAATTTTTGTCAAAGACAAGTAACATTTTTAGGGCAAGTGATTGATAAGGATGGTGTTAAACCAAATCCTTGTAAATTAGAATCGATAAGAGATTTTCCAAGGCCGTTGAAGGTAAAGAACGTTCGCCAGTTTTTGGGATTGATTGGATTCTTCTCAGGAAATTGTCCATCATACACAAAAACTGTTGCACCACTACTGGACCTTCTGAAGAAGGGGGGCAAGTGGAAATGGACGGAGGAAACAGAAAAAGCATTCGTGGAGGCCAAGGAAATGCTCTTAAACTATGTGAAGCTAGGATAACCTGATTTTAATCAGAAATTTATAATTCAAACAGAAGCATCACAGATTGGAATAGGGGCAATGCTATATCAGGAAAACCCGGATAACCTTGATAAGAGAAATTATCTAGCTTTCACAAGTCGGAGACTGAAACCACACGAGAAAAATTATACGATCAGCGAAATCGAGCTGTTAGCGATATTGCACGCGCTGCAATATTGGCGAAAGATCGTATATGGGTTTCAGGTCATTCTAAGGACGGATCATAAAGCCTTAACCTTTTTGATGAAGACTGATTTATCCAGTCAAAGGTTGATGCGTTGGGCTTTATATATTCAACAGTTTGATGTAAAGATAGAATACTGCCCAGGAAAAGAAAATATAGATCCAGACTATTTAAGTAGACAGCCAGAGTCCACAGAAGAGGAAGTAATGGCTATTGATTTGGAAGACAGGGATCAGCGTACTCTAAATGAGTTAAGGAGCATTAGTCAACGGCAACGTGAGGATCCATGGATGAACATGGTCATATCTTTCCTTGAAGGAAGTTTGATAAGGGGAACACCAGCGTACACGGAAGCTAATAAGATAGCTCAAGATTACACATTTTATAATGGATTATTATATAAGTTTGTGGACTCTGACCATACATGATTAAGGATTGTTGTACCTGAAATTTTGCAGAGGAAAATAGTATGGTTAGCCCATAGATCGTTCGGACATATGGGAGTCGACAAAACAGTCTCGATGCTGAAAGAAGCATTTGTATGGCCGAGACTGAGAGAAACTGTAAGGGACGCGCTAAAGACATGTGATCTATGTCAAAGGATCAAACCAAATGCATTTCTGATGAGACATAAGCCTATACCATTGTTGCCCGAAAGGCCAGGTCAAATCATATCTATTGATAACTTCGGACCTTTGCCAAAGGCAAGAAGAGGAAATCGACACATAATGGTGGCTATGGATGTCTTCACTAAAATGGTTGTCCTTGCTCCCATACAGAAGACTAGTACCAAACAGGTGTTAAAACGACTCAAAGAAAAAGTGATACCGATTCTGGGAAAACCTGAGAATTTGTTGTCGGATCACGGTAGTTGTTTTACCAGTATAGAGTTCAGACAAGAATTAGAAAGACTTGGAATACGTCAGATTTTGTCAAGTATTCGCCATCCTGAGGCAAATCCTGTAGAAAGAGTGATGAGGGAGACGGCCAAGTATTGTAGAATATACTGTGCCGAAGACAATTGGAAGTGGATAGATATCTTGGATATTATCGAATTTTGTATAAACAACACAATCCATGAATCTACGGGAGAGATACCAATAACGTTACATCGGAATGAGCAACCAGAGAGACCTTGGAGTCTGGTAATTCCTAGGCCAGCAGACGCTCAGCCTAGAAGAGATGTACGTATTAGAAGAGCCTTTGAGCATCTAAAAGCTCAAGCCGACCGGAGACAAAGAAGAAATAGGCACAAGAAGTATCATCGGCCACTATTAGCAGGGGAAATGGTGTTAGTAAAAAGACCAGCCATTTCGGATCCAGGGAACCGCGTGTATAAAAAGTTCCAGAAAATGTACCACGGACCGTATCAAATAATAAGGGATTTGAGAAATAATGCCTATAGAATTCGGCATTGTGAAACGAATCACGAAGTGACCATGAATTCAGCAAATTTAAAAGTGTATTACCCTCCCGAAGACTTCGACGAAGCCAATGAACAAGCCCTGGTTATGGAACAATTTAGAGATGAGGAATCCACTTTTGATAGAAACGAGAATGAGATAGAAAAAGGAAACAGATCTCAAACATTCGAGTGCGAATGCGAATTGGAGAAATTATATTGGGAAATAAAAGAAATAATTGATTTTATTGAAGAAGAAAATTTCAATTTAAGAAAGGAGAATGGTGAAATAAAGGAACGGGTAGGGATAGACCACACCCGTAAAGAAGAATGAGGTTCTGGAAACCTGAAGTCCAGATAAATGAAAAGGGGAAAGAAAGGGTAGGGACAGAGCGTACCCAACCTACACATTTACCGGATATGACTAAAAAAAATGAAAGAAATCAAATTATCATGGGATTTTTAAGGAATAAAAATCAGAAGGTACTGTCCCCGTTTACCTGGATAGTAGGCTGTCAGATATCCGCCCCCTCAATCGGATTGCCAATTATCAATCGCACCGGCACAGTTACATCAATGAAAATGGCACTGACAGATACTATCGAGATAAGAGCACAGAAGTTCACAGGAAATCATTGTGGAACACACCAAAATAGACGGGGGTTCATACTTACCGTTACTTACCTCTTAATTATCTCGGGGTTTGAGTTGACAACAGGATCACTAAAGTCTGTTCACACAATAACCTCCACCATGACATTTAAAAATGAACCAAGACGAAGGCGAGAACTTTGAACTGTACAAAATGCTTTATTTCTAATAAAGGGTATGATTTTACTAACACAGCAAAATCAACGTGGCTATCAGTAGCCCAAGTCAATCTGACTACGTCCTCAGTAGGACTTGCAAAAATTATCATACAACATGATATAAAACATTTTAGCTCCCAAGAGCTCCAAATAACGTAATATTCATAACACTATTGGATCGGAAAAGGACGTAAGGGTGTGACATATATAGAGCATTTGGTTTCCTTTTAATAAACATGAGAATGGTATTTATAGTCGCAAGGCCGGAGTGTGGACGACCTCACTCTCTGTGAACCAGATGTTGGCCCAGCTGCGAGCTACCCTCGAACCTGTTGCATCCTGGTCAAATGCACTCCCTTCTCACGTGCTAAGTTACGTAAGAATATAGCTTGCTCTCTCAAGCTTTTAAATGTCTACAAGACAACTCACATTATATTTACGCAAATCTTTCAAGTACTTTGCTCACATCCTATTGAATCATTATGTTAATTCCTTAAACTTGTTAACTTCTCATCCAATTGTTTAATTAGCTCTTAAATGTTTATAACAAAATCACATAAATTATTTATAACAATTAGAAATTGTTTATCATATTTGTCAAAGACAATAAAAATATTATAAGCACGCCTTCAACATCACTCTCGTTCTACATTATTTTCAAAAATATTTACAGCAATTATTTACAATATTAACATTTTAAATTGTTTAAATTATTAATTTAAGAAATACATTAACCACATGTTCATTCGGTTGGTAATTTTCATAATCGTGATTAATATAATCGACCAATGAAGGTTAGTTATACATATTAATGTCACAATCTGGTTTAATAAAGGTTTTAATAATGATTTGTGACGGCAACCTTCATTCAAAATCTTATCTCAAATTCTTTCAAAACTCGTGTTAATTATAACAGTAATTCACTTGATTCATTTTCAACGAACTATGACAATCTTACTCCAGCGGAAAATCCTTCGCTAACAAGTTAATGCATAAACTGCATTAAAAATATGCCCAAAATCATCATATATTAATCTATATGGCATTCAACTTCCACATAACTTACAAAACTTCCACAAATAATTCTTTAACATTTATTCCTGTGGGAACTTCCTTCATATTCAAGGGCATTATACCTCAGCGACTTTCAACACGCGCTGCACTAGCGATTATACATTCATAGTTCCACTTAAAAAATTTTATAATCATTAATAGTTTCAAAACTGTTTTTCTATAACCTTCGTGGATTTCATTCATGAACCGAAATGAAGTCAAAACTTGCCAATCACAAACAAATTTAATAGTGAATACGCTTATATACGCCTGTCTGGTCTATCAAAATTTAAGATTAACATCCTAAAAGAAATTGAAGTATGAAAATACTATCTTCAAATAAAGTGCGACTAAAATGCAAAGTAGTCGAATAGAATCCAATTAGACTGGGGAATGCAAACATCGTTATATAAATCTCTAATTGAGAAAAACTTCTAACAAAAGTTCTTGACTTTAATGCATTCAATAATTCCTTATTAAAGTTACTCTTTCAAAAAAGTGTCTGTAATGCAATGTTCATTCATAACTGACGATAAATGTCTGTGTTGCAATCAATTCAAATAACGACTAGTATTTCCAAGATCGTCGACAACGTAAGAGATTTTAACGCTCTAAAATCATTTAAATGTTCTTCCTTCTTGATGATGACAGAAAATTGTTCAAAGTAATTAAACTGGGGTAGAATTACTTTAATAAAGTGACATGCTGTCTGAATTTAAATCTGCCATAAAAATCCTTAACTTACAGTCAAATCGTGACTACAAAAATATTAATTACTGAAAATTCTAAATATCAGTCTCAACTGATTCAAAATCGTTAACTATGCCCATGACATAACAATGTCTTAATAAATCGTCGAAAAATGCAAAACTCATCATGGTGTACTGAGAATCAGAATCTCAACAAGAAAATAGGGCAAAAAACATGAGGATAAAAATATGGGAAAAATGGTTGCTCAAACATCATTAATATACTCAAATACAATAAACGTTCACGACTACCTTATCTGCCGATTGACGTTCCAGAGGAAAATTCCCCAAAGAAGACTGCTGATGGATCCATTTCACCACGTTAAAGCTGAGCTCCATCCTCGAAATAGGAAATAGCACCCTCGGAGAATCGAACTGCTTCCTTCTCCGTGAATCGCTCTGCTCCTCGAAGACGAATAGACATCCTTCCGGCAATAATCTTCTTTGTGAGTCGGGATATCCCTGACCTCTCTTGAAAAATTCCCTGAAGTTCCAGTAGACAATCGCCATGAAGTTTTGTAGAAATTTCCGAAGAAATTATTCATATTCAGAGTATGAAATTGTTTCTATGGCTGTTCGATGGTATTCAGCCTTTAATTACGAAACATGGGTGTAGATGGTATTCACCGCATGTTCGCTTGTGTGGAATAGCAATTAGCGAAGTTCCATGTCGCTATCTTACTCCGTTGAAGTATGTCCCAATTGCAATAAGCCCTTAGCCTTCCATCTGCTCTTCGGTTGTAGTGTCAGAAGAACAAACTGCCGTATTCAACTGCTCCATTATACTGTATCGTTGTGTAACCAAGCAATCTGAAGTCTTTCTATTCCACTCGCAGCGTCAGCCGTTGCGTTGATTCTGGCTTCACAAAAGTGCTTCTCTTGTGGCGAGATAATCACTTTTCTCAGTCGTATAAAACTGCTAATATCTTTCGAACTAATCGGTCGAAATTGTTCAGCTTTTCTCTATAACTTTATGAAGCACTGCACAATACAATTAGCTTATCGGAGACCGCTAACTGTTCAAAGCTAAACTTGTAGAAGCTTTCTAAGGTCCGTTTCAACTTCACCTAGTTTGACTTGGATCTCGTTAATATAGTGGCCTCGCCACACGTTATAAAGACGATTCTTTTCACTGCTATTCACTTCGACGTCTCACTATAATGAATGTATAAGAAAAGAACTTTCACAAATATACTTCGATGCTCTGAGAATGAGATCTCAGAATGATCAGAGAACGAAAGAGGCTCCTCTCTTCTGCGCAAGCCCTTTTATTAACTTCTCGAGGGGCGTTTCCATCCCTTCCAAAGCGTGGTACTGCGTCATCGCTAGAAGTTCCAACTTCGTTAATACATGACGGATTTTCAAAATTCAAAAACAGAAAATAAATTTCACCAAAATTCCAAATCAATGCTTTTACTGCAAATGGATTTCCACAATTCTGCATTCCAAAAGTAATAAAAATACCATAGTTTCAGCAATCTCCGTCTTCCTTTAAACTATCGTTGATTGGTTCATGCCTCTCCTCCAATAGCATAGTTTCTTCCTCAGCAGAATTCCTCGTTTCCTGCGACTGCGTCGTAAATCTTGGAACATTCTCGACTAAATGCATGACGTCACTGAGAATCTCAGCTCAAGTAGCCTGCTGGCATAACATTTACGTCATCCGTGCTTACGTCATGACTACCCACGTCATAACTATGACAGCCATAACTTTCCTTATAATTTCAAATATAGCCACCGTGGTCTCTATATAATTCAATTACGGGGGCATTCTCCTCCCACCACGTTTTAAAAACAGTTGCAAATTGTTTTTAAACTCAATGTTACAAGTATCTCAACTCTCTTGAACACGAAATTGAATTATTACTGGCTTACTCTAGTATGATATTTCCTCTATGTTCCTTAATCATTATTTCTTCTACTCTGGGTTGTATGTGGTTAATGTATTCCTTCCTCTCTACTTTCTCTTCTGACCAGTATTTCTATTTTCAAAGTTCTGCTGGCTCGTAGAAGGTCCAGGATCGATTACAACATCCTGCCTTTTCTTTTGATTGTCAGCTTCTTTATCCCTTAATTCTTTTAAGTATTGCTGGCTTTCCTTCTCTCTTTGCTGATATTGATCGGGTGTCATAACCTGACTTTGAGTATTCTGGTTTCTATTTTGGTTTTGGTTATTCCTATTATAGTTACGGTTATACCCATTATTGTTGTAATATCTGCCTCTTCCATTATAGTTTCCTCGGTTGTAGTTCCAACCTCTTCTCTGTTGATACGGTCGGTAACCTTGTGATCTGTAATTTCTAAACTGATTATTCCTGTGAGGACCTACATTGTCATTTTTCTCCTCCTCTGGCTTGTCAGTTTGTTGGACTTTGTCCATATATACCGTATTGATTTCCTTAAACTCCTGCCTTTGACCTTTCTGGACTACGTTAGGCATTGGGCTTGTGTAGTCTAACCTTCTCAGTAATTCATCCATGGTGGATAAATCCCTGATGTTGGACGAAATTATAAGTCTCCTCACCTCAACTGGCAGCATACGAGAAATCGCATCTATTAGTTGCTCCGTGGACAATGGGGGTTGTAAGAATCTCAAGCGGGACAACTGACTCGTAAAGAAATCAGCGTACCTCGTTGGAAGAGTACCTGAGTATTTTCTTGAATACACCTCCGCTCTTAACGAATTCTGCGCTTCTATAGACCAAAATCGCTTGATTAAGGCCTCTGCAAACTCGTCAAAGTTACTGAATGTGTATCTAAATGCGCGAAACCATTCAAGGGATCCTCCAATCAGATATCTCTCTACTATCTTCATCTCTCTCTCTCTGGGAATGTGAGCTTCGATGAAATAATCTTTGAGATTCCTTACATACTCTATAGGTGTCAAACTATCAGTGTTACTGAATTTTTGTGGTTTGTCTTCGAAATTCCTAATGACCGTCACGTTCCTCGGATATGAATCCGGATAGTTTTTCCCACTATCTCGGTAGTTCCACTCAGGTTCCATGTTCCTCTCGTCATCCTCCTCTCTGAATCTGGATACACGTTCTTCAGGAGTCACGTCTCTTTCTTCTGGCTCTAGGTTACATCTTCTAGCATAATTCCTATTCAATTCGCAAGCTAAGCCTTCTGTATCCTTGTCGGTGATTTCTGTTAAGACTTTCTTGATTATTTCTTCTTTGTAGTCCTGCATTAAACTAGCCTCTCCTAACTTCAAATTTTTCAGTTTACTCGTCGTTTCATTTACATCCGAGACAACTTTATGAATTTGATCCTCTAATGTAGATTTTAAAGTTTGCATATCCTGATCTAGTTGTGTTCTATCGTCAACTTGTTTTTCGGATAACGAATTTATCCTGACGCTTAAATCTTTCCTAATCTGTACTACTTCATTGTTAATTTCTATCTGCGTACTGGCAAGTTTTCTTTCAATCCTTTCCTGAATTTGGGTTACATGTTCCCCACTTGACTTATTCCACTCGTCTTTCCATACCGCTACGTTTGCTGTTAACATTTCGGCTATGTCTACTTCGATATCCTCTTTTAATACTCTATTGTGGTCTAATACCTGTGTTCTCATGACCTCTACATCATACTTCAACTCTGCTAAAGACGTTGTTGTTCTAACTGATTCATCGACTAACCTAGTCGCTAATGCAGTTATATTACGCGTACAAAGAGTTTTTGAGTTTTCGATTTCTTCCCTGACTTTATTTACATCAGTTTGGACTTTAGTAATATCTACGAAAACTGTGTTGACCTCTACCTGAATCTTAGTTATGTCACTTTGCACCTCAGTTATATCCGCATGAATGTTATTAATGTCTACCTGAACATTGGATACATCAGTTCTAGCTTTTTGAATTTCTTTTTGGACTTCCTCGACCTTGTCTTGGACAGTCGCTACATCGTTTTTGACAACAACTACTTCGGCTCTAGCACAAGAAATATCCCCTCGGACATTAGCTACATCTAGATTTAACATTGTAAGGTCTTTCTGTACCTTAGACACATCAAATTTAACATCATCAACATTTTTATGAACATTAGATACATCTGTGCGGATGTCACTTACAGTACTCTCAATTCCTTGGGTATTAATCTGTAAACGCGACATATTATCCTCCAAATTAGCAGCACTAGTATGAAGAACCTTCATATTCTCCTCCATTCGACTATTATTCCTCGCTTCCATCTCCTTCATACTGCTATTCAAATTAGCAGACATATTACTAGCATTCTCCTCCATCCTTGCATTCAAATTACTAGCATTCTCCTCCATCCTTGCATTCAAATTACTAGCATTCTCCTCCATCATCTGCTTCATGTTAGCAGACATCTCCTCTAACATTTTCTTCAAACTTTCATCTGCCATTACAATATTATTCAAAAATGGATTGCTGTAGGGACATACATCAAAAGAGCAAAATAACAACATTTGAGCAACATTTTTCACCATATATAAATTTGATCAATTTTCTGTCTTAAATCTAACTTATAACTACCTTATAATTAATCTTCGAAGATACTTCATGTTGAAACAAACTCAAGCACATGTTCAAATTTCTCTGGCTCATTTTAAAATATCCTAACACCAATAATTTACATTTACAATCCAAATAATTTAAATCTATCTTTAATATGACTAAAATGTCATAAGCCGGTCAAATGAAATAAGATTCCAGATTATAGGCGATTTTTCTAAGTTTCCAGCCTATTTAACCTTTCTCAAGTTGTATAAGATCTGATCTTTTCTGAGTGTAATTTTCCTAACACAATACAACATTTAATTCCTATATAATCACACTCTTAAATTCTACAGTTGGCCTAGACATCTAACAAAGAATCAACCTCTTTATTTGAGTCTAATCGAACCTCACGTTTTAGGTTTGCCACTCTTTCTGGCGTTCAACCTGGTAATCCAGTTTTGTTGAATCGAGCCCCAACGTTTTAGGTGCGCCAATCTTTCTGTTGAATCGATCCCCACGTTGGGCGCCAATCTTTCTGTCCCCGTTTACCTGGATAGTAGGCTGTCAGATATCCGCCCCCTCAATCGGATTGCCAATTATCAATCGCACCGGCACAGTTACATCAATGAAAATGGCACTGACAGATACTATCGAGATAAGAGCACAGAAGTTCACAGGAAATCATTGTGGAACACACCAAAATAGACGGGGGTTCATACTTACCGTTACTTACCTCTTAATTATCTCGGGGTTTGAGTTGACAACAGGATCACTAAAGTCTGTTCACACAATAACCTCCACCATGACATTTAAAAATGAACCAAGACGAAGGCGAGAACTTTGAACTGTACAAAATGCTTTATTTCTAATAAAGGGTATGATTTTACTAACACAACAAAATCAACGTGGCTATCAGTAGCCCAAGTCAATCTGACTACGTCCTCAGTAGGACTTTCAAAAATTATCATACAACATGATATAAAACATTTTAGCTCCCAAGAGCTCCAAATAACGTAATATTCATAACACTATTGGATCGGAAAAGGACGTAAGGGTGTGACATATATAGAGCATTTGGTTTCCTTTTAATAAACATGAGAATGGTATTTATAGTCGCAAGGCCGGAGTGTGGACGACCTCACTCTCTGTGAACCAGATGTTGGCCCAGCTGCGAGCTACCCTCGAACCTGTTGCATCCTGGTCAAATGCACTCCCTTCTCACGTGCTAAGTTACGTAAGAATATAGCTTGCTCTCTCAAGCTTTTAAATGTCTACAAGACAACTCACATTATATTTACGCAAATCTTTCAAGTACTTTGCTCACATCCTATTGAATCATTATGTTAATTCCTTAAACTTGTTAACTTCTCATCCAATTGTTTAATTAGCTCTTAAATGTTTATAACAAAATCACATAAATTATTTATAACAATTAGAAATTGTTTATCATATTTGTCAAAGACAATAAAAATATTATAAGCACGCCTTCAACATCACTCTCGTTCTACATTATTTTCAAAAATATTTACAGCAATTATTTACAATATTAACATTTTAAATTGTTTAAATTATTAATTTAAGAAATACATTAACCACATGTTCATTCGGTTGGTAATTTTCATAATCGTGATTAATATAATCGACCAATGAAGGTTAGTTATACATATTAATGTCACAATCTGGTTTAATAAAGGTTTTAATAATGATTTGTGACGGCAACCTTCATTCAAAATCTTATCTCAAATTCTTTCAAAACTCGTGTTAATTATAACAGTAATTCACTTGATTCATTTTCAACGAACTATGACAATCTTACTCCAGCGGAAAATCCTTCGCTAACAAGTTAATGCATAAACTGCATTAAAAATATGCCCAAAATCATCATATATTAATCTATATGGCATTCAACTTCCACATAACTTACAAAACTTCCACAAATAATTCTTTAACATTTATTCCTGTGGGAACTTCCTTCATATTCAAGGGCATTATACCTCAGCGACTTTCAACACGCGCTGCACTAGCGATTATACATTCATAGTTCCACTTAAAAATTTTTATAATCATTAATAGTTTCAAAACTGTTTTTCTATAACCTTCGTGGATTTCATTCATGAACCGAAATGAAGTAAAAACTTGCCAATCACAAACAAATTTAATAGTGAATACGCTTATATACGCCTGTCTGGTCTATCAAAATTTAAGATTAACATCCTAAAAGAAATTGAAGTATGAAAATACTATCTTCAAATAAAGTGCGACTAAAATGCAAAGTAGTCGAATAGAATCCAATTAGACTGGGGAATGCAAACATCGTTATATAAATCTCTAATTGAGAAAAACTTCTAACAAAAGTTCTTGACTTTAATGCATTCAATAATTCCTTATTAAAGTTACTCTTTCAAAAAAGTGTCTGTAATGCAATGTTCATTCATAACTGACGATAAATGTCTGTGTTGCAATCAATTCAAATAACGACTAGTATTTCCAAGATCGTCGACAACGTAAGAGATTTTAACGCTCTAAAATCATTTAAATGTTCTTCCTTCTTGATGATGACAGAAAATTGTTCAAAGTAATTAAACTGGGGTAGAATTACTTTAATAAAGTGACATGCTGTCTGAATTTAAATCTGCCATAAAAATCCTTAACTTACAGTCAAATCGTGACTACAAAAATATGAATTACTGAAAATTCTAAATATCAGTCTCAACTGATTCAAAATCGTTAACTATGTCCATGACATAACAATGTCTTAATAAATCGTCGAAAAATGCAAAACTCATCATGGTGTACTGAGAATCAGAATCTCAACAAGAAAATAGGGCAAAAAACATGAGGATAAAAATATGGGAAAAATGGTTGCTCAAACATCATTAATATACTCAAATACAATAAACGTTCACGACTACCTTATCTGCCGATTGACGTTCCAGAGGAAAATTCCCCAAAGAAGACTGCTGATGGATCCATTTCACCACGTTAAAGCTGAGCTCCATCCTCGAAATAGGAAATAGCACCCTCGGAGAATCGAACTGCTTCCTTCTCCGTGAATCGCTCTGCTCCTCGAAGACGAATAGACATCCTTCCGGCAATAATCTTCTTTGTGAGTCGGGATATCCCTGACCTCTCTTGAAAAATTCCCTGAAGTTCCAGTAGACAATCGCCATGAAGTTTTGTAGAAATTTCCGAAGAAATTATTCATATTCAGAGTATGAAATTGTTTCTATGGCTGTTCGATGGTATTCAGCCTTTAATTACGAAACATGGGTGTAGATGGTATTCACCGCATGTTCGCTTGTGTGGAATAGCAATTAGCGAAGTTCCATGTCGCTATCTTACTCCGTTGAAGTTTGTCCCAATTGCAATAAGCCCTTAGCCTTCCATCTGCTCTTCGGTTGTAGTGTCAGAAGAACAAACTGCCGTATTCAATTGCTCCATTATACTGTATCGTTGTGTAACCAAGCAATCTGAAGTCTTTCTATTCCACTCGCAGCGTCAGCCGTTGCGTTGATTCTGGCTTCACAAATGTGCTTCTCTTGTGGCGAGATAATCACTTTTCTCAGTCGTATAAAACTGCTAATATCTTTCGAACTAATCGGTCGAAATTGTTCAGCTTTTCTCTATAACTTTATGAAGCACTGCACAATACAATTAGCTTATCGGAGACCGCTAACTGTTCAAAGCTAAACTTGTAGAAGCTTTCTAAGGTCCGTTTCAACTTCACCTAGTTTGACTTGGATCTCGTTAATATAGTGGCCTCGCCACACGTTATAAAGACGATTCTTTTCACTGCTATTCACTTCGACGTCTCACTATAATGAATGTATAAGAAAAGAAATTTCACAAATATACTTCGATGCTCTGAGAATGAGATCTCAGAATGATCAGAGAACGAAAGAGGCTCCTCTCTTCTGCGCAAGCCCTTTTATTAACTTCTCGAGGGGCGTTTCCATCCCTTCCAAAGCGTGGTACTGCGTCATCGCTAGAAGTTCCAACTTCGTTAATACATGACGGATTTTCAAAATTCAAAAACAGAAAATAAATTTCACCAAAATTCCAAATCAATGCTTTTACTGCAAATGGATTTCCACAATTCTGCATTCCAAAAGTAATAAAAATACCATAGTTTCAGCAATCTCCGTCTTCCTTTAAACTATCGTTGATTGGTTCATGCCTCTCCTCCAATAGCATAGTTTCTTCCTCAGCAGAATTCCTCGTTTCCTGCGACTGCGTCGTAAATCTTGGAACATTCTCGACTAAATGCATGACGTCACTGAGAATCTCAGCTCAAGTAGCCTGCTGGCATAACATTTACGTCATCCGTGCTTACGTCATGACTACCCACGTCATAACTATGACAGCCATAACTTTCCTTATAATTTCAAATATAGCCACCGTGGTCTCTATATAATTCAATTACGGGGGCAGTACGGATAACGTTATGATGGCTTCGACAGTTAAAAAGGAAAAATAAGATTTTTATCAATAATTTAAATAAATTTCCTCAAAATTTTTCGAAAATTTATTTACCTAAGAAGGGGAGAGATGAACCCATGTACCATAGGCTTCAAAGGGAGTCGAATCCATGTATTTTGTGAAAGGAATGAAAGAAGCATACAGTCTCTAAGGGAACGGAGAGAGATTTCAAGCCAGGATTCTAGCCTAACATTGTGCAAGCGCTGGGACCAGGTGTTCATAAGATGAGCTCATGCCTCTTGACATTTATAAGGAGCCAGTCATGGATATTAATAAAACGAGTGGAAAGTTTGGACTGTAAGACGAAGAAGCTTGACTCGGAAATTGCTCTTACGTTGCAGGAAAACGGCAATCTCGCTGCTGAGTCAGAACAAGAATAATTAAATTTAACCCGTTTACGAGTATAAAAATAAGTAAACAAATACAGTACGGTGAATCATTTCGGATTAAAGATTTTTGTGTAAAGAAAAACCCTTTAATAATTGCACAAGAGAAAAGTGCAAATGCAGCAGACGTCATCGGGAATTCACCGGGACCCAAGGAGTGGGAGAATTAAAAATGAACAGCAACACCCACACAGTTGAGGACGAAGAATTAATTAATATCTCGGAAATGCACGATCGATTTCCATGCACAGGAAGATCATTTTACGTTTGGAAGACGAGCTTTCTGGAGATATAAATTTTATAATTGTGCGACAATTAGTTCAAAAGTTGGTCACGAAAAGGACTAGGATTTTATCTTTTTTTTTTACTCAAGAGTATAAAACTCCTGGCCTCACCAAGCCAATCATGCATTTTACGATAGCCCAGAGAGGCGTTACGCTGTATCAGTTCATGCAGTCTACAAGCATTCCGTGAGCGGAAGTGCTGCATCACATCGTACACGCAGTATTAGTCCGTCCAGAGGGGCGTTACGCTGTATCAGACATCGAAGGCAGTTTACCAGTACTCCTTGAGGGGAGAAACGCTGTGTTACACCGCATAATTAATATCCGACAGCCACGGGCGTCGCAGTATCAGTAACTTGCGTGCCTCCGGAAGGAGTTGCAAAGAAGAAATATTAAAGTATCGCCGTGTTGAAAAATTAGGAAAATCCTAGTTACAGGATTTAGGTCCGACAGTGCAAAGTTTACCGTAAAAGTTCCTAAAATACAGTCAAAGCAGGCTGCGAACTTAGGATTCAGGCGATAGGTCTTTCAGTAAACGACCAAAAGTATCATAACGTACGGAAGTACCGGAACAGCGAGATAAACAGTTTGTCAATTTTAAAGAACCCGAATAGGGAAAAACAGAGTAAGGTTCGCAACGTATTCCAGAAAATTAGAAGTGCGAGAACCGAATAAACAAAGAAGAACGGAAACTATAGACATTGTCTCAAGAAAGCAGACGAACTATTCTAAAGCACTAAGACTCGAGAAGTATTAGTGGCTAAAAAAAATCCATAGGTCATCGATAGGTTATCGAGGGGACCTCGATCAGAACAGACTTTCGCTAGGATCGATAAACCAGATCTAAAAGGGGAGCCGTTCAAGCTAGAGAAATAGCCGATCATTAGGAGAAGGATTCGAAGAATTGTTATTCCAGGGAATAAGTAGATGATTCGAGACTTTCGTATTCTGCAGGATAGGAAGCCGACATTGAATAAATTTCACCCTTGGAGACGGGAGATTAAGAGGTCACGTGTGATAGGCTAGAAAAAGACGGCCTAGTGATCAAAAGTTGTGAAGTGTAAATATATCAAGATTGTGTGTTAAAAGTAATATATTTTTTAGTGTTTTATTGTGTGTTCTAAACGGATACACCAGTGTATAAAAATGTTGTCAGTGTTAAATGTATTGAATATGTGTCAAGAAATGTTTGTACATGAGATGAAGTTGTACAATATGGAGTAAGTCAAGAAGGTGGGCAAAAATGACACATCGAACGAGAATGAAGGTCAGAAAACGACCTTAGACATGTGAGTAAAGATTTTCATTATGTTTTGGTGTCGGGGAAATTTTTGTGTACAATTCCACCGGAGTTTTGAGTATAAGGGATGTTTTTAAATAAATAATAACTAAATAAGAACGCGATCTGAAAAAAAATAAAGTTTTGAGAAATAATAAATAATTATGTGAAAGAACAAATCCTGCAGAGGAAATGCTTGGAATAAAATGTCAGTGTATTTAACGAATGTTATAAAAGCAAGCGTAATAATAATAATTATAACAAAGATATTTTAATAAAGGTAAATTTGAATTATATGAAAGAAATAGCTTTTGAGCTTTTCTAAGGAATGAAGACATGATGTGAATAATAATAATAATGACAAGGTAAAGAAATCTAAATAAAGATTAAATTGAATGATATAAAAATATAGAGCGTTGGAGCCTTAACAAATGTATAAGACATGATGTGAATGCATGTTCTTAAAAATGGAGCGATTTGTTGTCAACGGAGAAGATAAATATAAAAATTGAGATGTGTATCAATTGTTACTATGAAATTTATCAGTTCTTTGGAAGACATTAGGCCGTAAATTAATGTGTAGCGCAATGGAACGCAATTAAATATAAAGTCACGCTAGGAATGCGTAGAATTTAAATGTACTTGGTAAGTTATTTATGAGGGGTAGTTGATTGTATTGAATTGAGATATGTTGTAAGTCCTCTAATTGTGACGTAGATCACGAGGCCATGTGTGTGTTATTATATAAAAGGGAGCAAATGTATGGTATTATTGAGCGTATGTCATGTAGGCCACGGCCGACTTTAAATCGCGTCTTGTATAAGTCCTCCAATGTGGAAATGGTTCCCGAGGCAGGTTAAGAGATTCGAACCTAGAATCCTCTTGTTGTTAAAGCTCCTTATTATTCGTCGTAGAATGTGTATTACTCTTCCCAATCAACGAGGACCCTTCATAATTAATAAATGCCAAGGTTACGAGAGTGGTTTATGAGCCAAAGAATATTGTTGAAAGTGAGAAGAGAAGTTAAATGCCAGGTCTCTCCATAGAACTGAAAATAAAAGGAAGGTTTGTTTTAAAAGCATTGAAGAGAGCTCCAACCGTAGGCTAGACAGGGAGCCGCCCTCCCTGTCATAAATCACGCTCAAGTAATTGACCAGACCCTAGCCGTATAAGGGTGGGTAAAGACCGTCTTGTAAGAAGTACTAAATACACCGTGAGAGTTTAAAAGTTGTTAATGACCCGGGCGTTGAACCGAGGTCTTTGTAGATTGATATTAACGCTTGCCAGTTCAGATCGTAGTTTTCTTATGTGATAATGGTCTTATAAGACAAATGAATTAAATAGAAATCCCTATTGTAATATTGTATGGAAATAGGAATCCACGAGTTTTGTGAAGATAACTAGATTTCGGGAATAATCATAGTTTTTGACTTTGTCAAGTAATCTTTATAACTCTGGAGTACACAAATAGTTTCCCGATCACCGTAGTGAATTTGCAAAACTTGAGAGAGGTGGTAAATACTGAGAACATGTGAAATGCCCAAATATTGAAGTAGATATTAACATGTAATTTTAAATGTAATTATATATTTGTTTTGATGATAAGAAAAGATAAAAATAGTTCTTGAGGTGTACAAAAGTATGACACCATTGTTATGGGAAAGTATCGAGCCAAAGAAGCTCGTAGTTATATGGAACTTTAAGATATGTACTTTATGGAAGTGAAAATAATCATGAATTGTTGGTTTTAAAGAAAACCATGTGTTTTAATCTAATATTTGTTTTATTCTTACGTTATTCCTTGTTCGCTTTGAACAAGTAGAAAGATATTGGTCAGTAGTTTATTTGTTTTATTGTTTGTAGCGCCATAATTTTGATTAATTAAATGTGTTAAAATAGGAGTTGATTTTGTTGTTATTTTTGCAAGTGTATCCTCTATTTAATCCAAAATGTGTAAGTCACAGAGTGGGAGAACTTACCGCAGCCCCGAAAATCCCGAATTGAGCAATGCTGGCATACTGTGATTTGCATATTTCTTGCTGAAAGGGCACAGGGGGGTGAATAGAAGTACTGTGCTTGGATTAATGATTAGAGGAACACTAAAGACGGTCAATTCATGTAAAAGTAAAGTAATGATAGGAGTAGCTACAACGTATAATGTTAACTGACCGCATGGGTCCCTAGAAACTCACACCGAGCAGCCCTGGATCAAACGACCCCCTACCAGACTTTTCATGGCGCCCAGTACGCAGGTCTGAGTTTTCCTAGGGAAAACCCGAGTTTTCTCGAAAAATCAAAATTTTCATTTTTTGGAAAAAAAATGGTTTTTCGAAATTTTGAATTTTAAATACTTCCATAAAGGTCTTTGAGTTTGAATAAGAATATCAAAAGGGTACGGTGTAGTAAAAACCCGTACCAAAGTAAATTTTTAAAGAAATTGGGACACAAAGGTTCAGATTACCATCTCTTAAGCATGTACTAGCGATGTGGCATGAGTAGCCCACTATATTCTAATAAGATGGCATTGAGTGAAGAGATGCAACGGCTCTTGGAGGCCATAAACAATAAATTGGGAACGATAGACAATACACTGGGCCTCCAAAAGGATGAAAATAAAAAAGAGTTCGAATCCATAAATGAGAGTTTGAATCTGTTGGATAGCCAACAGAGTGAAAATAAAAGGGATTTAGAATCCATAAATGAGAGTTTGAATAAGTTGGACAGCCAACAGGAGGAAAATAACCAAAAGTTAGGATCCATGAATCAAAGTTTTGAGTCACTAAAAACTAATAGTGATAACATGGGAACTAAATTAGAAGCCATCGAAACTAATAGTGGTAACATGGGAACTAAATTAGAAGCCATTGAAACTAATAGTGATAACATGGGAACTAAATTAGAAGCTATCGAGGCCGACGGTATAAAAATGAATAAGGAACTGAAGGCTGAGATAGAAAAGATTAAAACAGAAAGTGGGGATAACATGGCAGAACAGCTGAAAGTTATAAAAGATGAGACGTTAAAGTCTATAAAAGCCGACAGTAAAGCAAATAACGAGGTACTGACGGCTGAGATAGAAAGCAAATTCAATAGTATAAAAACAGAAAATTCAAACCATTTTTCAGCACAATCCAAGGTTTTAGAAGAAACAATGAATAACAAATTTCAAGTTTTTGACACTAAGTTCGGGAGTAAGTTAACTGAGCTAAAAGAGGAAAATAAAGGATTTCATTCAGGATTGCAAGTCCAAATAAATACCTTGAAGAACAATATGGTAGATTCCCAAACTAAGTGTCAGGAAAATTTTGAAAATTTAGAGACTAAATTGGTTGGAATGGAAGAATCTTGTAAAAAAAAATGTAGAAGCATGTGAAGAGAAACTTGTAACCCAGATCCAAGGTGTGCAGGATAAATTAGAAGCTCAGATAAGGGGATGGACTTTCTCCACTTCTTTTCAACTGTGTCCTTGAAAAGGTTGTGAGAGAATGGCGCAAGGAACTGACCAATATGGGTGTCCAGAGTGGGATATACCTGGGGCGTAGGAAGGAAGGACTGGTTGTAGATTGCCTGGCCTTTGCTGACGACATGGCACTTATTGCCGATTCTCTGGATACAGCAACAATGCAGGTCAATTGCCTCAGAAGACAGGCAGCCAAAGTGGGTCTTCAAGTGTCGCTGGAAAAAACAGAATTCTTCACCAACATCAAAGAAGCTAACAGAGAGATGCTACTAGAACAGGGAAAAATCAAGAGGGTTGAGAAATTTAAGTATCTCGGCGAATGGATTGAACCCAACTTATCAGAAAGAGCATCATTATCCATGAGAGTCAACAAGCTGGAACTGGCTTATCGACTGACAAAGAACATCTACAACAAGAAATGCCTGTCACGCAACCTGAAACTGAAGCACTACACCTCAGTCATACGACCAGAAGCCCTGTATGCCATGGAGTGTCTCTCATTGAACCGAAGTGGTCTGATGGAGAAAATGGAAGTCAGAGAGAGGAGAATTCTCAGGAAGATCCTAGGTCCGGTAAAGGAAGATGAGGAATACCGTAGGCGGCACAATTCCGAGCTCTACGAACATATAGAAAGGCTCTCTGACTGTGCTAGGAAAAGGAGAGTAGCATTCTATGGTCATGTGGCAAGATTGCCTCCCAAAAGACTGACCAATAGGCTGTTCACTTTCTGGCAGAACAAGAAGGTTCGTACCACTTGGCTGACAGAAACTGAGAAAGACATTAATGAACTGGGAATATCAGATCTTCAAGACAGGCAATCTGTGAGACATGCCCTGAAGGAAGTCCATGGATTTCAGGAAAAACCCCGGAAGAAAGGTACCCCTTGGACAGATGAAAGGAAGGAGTTACACCGGCAGAAAATGCGACAACACTGGGCAAAGATCAAAGCTCAACAGTTGAACAAGCGTGGTCCAAAGTAGGCCCATTCGAAACAAGAAGAAGAAGAAGCTCAGATAAAATCTAACAGCGATATCTGTAAAACATCCCGGGATGAAATAAAACAAAGTGTGAATGAGCTAGGAACCCGATTTGGAAAGGTTGAGGAGAAAGTAGAAACCCTCGAGAACAAAATCGGTGTAGTTCAGACCGAGGTAACTGAGATGAAAAATCAAAATCAAAAGGATGCGCGGGATATGAAAGGTCAATTTGAGCTGTTTACCGGGCAGGTAGATGATAACTTAAAGAAGTACGAGGTTGGAATAAATCAAAGATTAGGTCTATATGAGGAGCATCTCCAGAATGAAAGAAAGCAACGAGAGAAAGAAAATAAGGAAAATACCCATAAGATATATGAAATAAATCAGGGTATTAATGATGTTCAGGGAACCATCGGAACATTAAAGGTCGAAATAGGAAAAACTCATACGGAAGTAAGCCAGATCCAAAATGACTTGATGATATTATATAAGAGTCAAGGGAAAACTGAGGAAAAACTGGAAGGAATTAAAGTAAATATGGTCAAAGGACAAAGAGAGATGGAGAAGAAAATAAAAGAAATACGAGAAGACCTAGATACTAAAGGTGACGTTAAGCCAGAAATTATAAAAGAACAGGTCATGGTCATCAAGAAAGAGGTAGAAGAACACCTAAATGAAATCAGGGATAGTTTCAGGGAAGAGAAATTCCAACTCAAAAAGGTAGAGGAAGATAGTAAAAGGAATCAAGAAAGAAGTCAGAATGAATTAAGAACACGGTTGGAAAGGACTGAACACAAAAATAGTCAAATGGAACTCCAACTCATGGCAAATGAAGAAAGTGCCCGAAGGGAAAGGAAATTAGAATTTGAAAGTCAGGATGAGTTTCCAAAGACAGGATGGACAGATCCTCGTGAACAAGGCACCGATACAGATAGGGACTTAGGAGGGGAGAGCCCTTATAAGAACCCAGGATATCCGATGGCGATGTCAACCCCATACATGAACCAGACAAATGGTCAGATAATAATCATTATCAAATCGAATGAGGACAGACCGGTAAAATTTACTGGGAATAACATGTCAATTACTCCAAAATACTGGCTAAAGGAAGTCGCAGAGTACTTAAACGAAATGAAAGTTCCTCAGGATCGGAGACTGAGAGCTATTGAAAAGCTGTTGGCAGGTGATTGTCTCACCTGGTTCAGAAGCTTCAGGTACACCTTTGATACGGTGGAAGGCTTTAGAGAAGCCTTTTTAAAACGATATTGGGCAACAGACGTCCAGGAGAATTTAAGGCTAGATCTAAACTCTAGGAAGTACAGCACAAATGCACCAACTAAGTACTCGGAATTTTTTACCGCTCAGCTGTGTAAATTCCGCGAACTTGACATTGCTCCAGCTGAGAACGACCTGTGTGCCGCCATTGCAAGACAACTTCCATATGAGATTCAGAGGCTGTTAATCTCATCCAAAGCCAGAAGTGCTGTGGAAGTGGAGAGTGTATTACGTCAATTAGACATGACGACGTTACACGTAACTCCTAGGCGTCAAAGACAGACTGAACAGGTACACATGGCCAGCAGTCAGGAAATCAGAGAAAAACCATCGACCAGGAATCAGTCCACTAGCACTGATACGCAAGGACAAGGTCAAGAGTATGGGCACCAAGAGGAATACAGCCATACAACAGAGGAGGATATCGAGGAAGAAATCCTAGGAATACGGGTTATAGGCAACAAGAGAGCCAACCCTATAACAATAACCATCAGAGGCAAGAAAACAGAAATAAATGGGAGAATTATCCCAGAAGGAACGTAAGGCCAGAGGATAGGGATGATGAATATCGGGCCGAAATAGAGGAAAGATATCAGGAAAGTCTCCGTTATATGAACGAACGACCAGACGAACCTGAAAGGCAAAAAGTCCATTGGAGTGAGGCAATAAAGAACCGGAAATCACCCGACCGACTAGATGGAGCTCAAAGCTTGGAACTACAAGCTCAGTTAAAGAATGAGGGGAAAGGAAGCCCTCAGGATAAAAAAAACTCCAAATTTAAATCGTCAAAAGTGGAAACATACCAGGAGCTGGGAGGAGGAAGAAATTGTGAATTGAATAGCAAGACCAGATGAGCTAATTAATGAGGATGAGGAAGGAATCCCACCTATCAAAAGAGAATTACCCATAATTATGCTAAGGATAGAAGGATTACTGGTCAGGGCATTGATTGATACCGGATCCACAATAAGTTTAATTACGCAAACCCTTCTGAATGAATTGGAAACAAGAGGCCGCGTATTAAAAATCCCCACATCAAGTGTAAAGATTAAGGGAATTATCCCTGGAAAATCTTTAACATGCAAATTTCAGGTATACATTGATCTGATCATGGGTAACACTGAAATTTCGCAATGCTTTTTGCTGGTAAATCAATTACCGTATAATGTCATATTAGGTATTGATTTTATCCGTGAGAACAAGGTCATCATAGACCTAGCGCAAAATTGCATTAGAATTCAAAGAGAGGATGTGGATGAGCAAAACATTAACCTACAGGAACAGGAGGCGAAAATAGGAGAACAGGTATGGCATGTGGAAGAAGTAACGGAAGAAGGTTGTAAGGACATAGAAAGGATATTCGAAGTCCTCAACATAGAACTCGAAGATAATTTGGAAACTGAGTTCGAGACCAACCTGTCAGGAAAAGTAGAGGAAGCTAAAGTTAACCTCGAAAACAAGGAACAATTAAAGGAATTATTATTGAATTTTAGGGACGTATTTGATTCCAAGCCAGGGAAGATTGAAAATTTTAAATACGCGTTCCAAGTCAATGATTGGGCACCGTTCAGACAAAAACCATACCCGGTTGCGGAAAAACATTACCCACAAACGAAGAAAACACTGCAGGAAATGATGAATGCAGGTGTTATAGAAAAGATGGCGACACCATATGTTAGTCCATTAGTGATTGTGAGTAAACCGGATGGCTCAGTAAGGGTGTGTCTAGATGCCAGAAATTTAAATGCAAAAATCATACCAGAAAATGATTCGGCACCACCCATAAAAGAAATACTGAGAAAGTTCAAAGGCAAGAAGATTTTTACAAATATTGACATGACTTCTTCGTATCATCAACTCGAACTGGAAGAGAAAACCAGCTTGTTGACTGGATTTCAGTTCGACCAACAAACCTATTGTTTTCGGAGATGTCCGTTTGGATTGAAGACCGCGGGATCTGCCTTAATAAGAGCGCTTGATCGAAACCTGTCAGAGGAAGTGAAAGATTGCACTATCCGTTATGTGGATGATATTTTGATTACCTCGGAGAACATTGAGGAACATTTAGAAAAGTTGAAGAAATTATTGGAAGACTTAAGAAGGGCAAATTTTAAAATCAATTTAAAGAAGTCAAATTTTTGTCAAAGACAAGTAACATTTTTAGGGCATGTGATTGATAAGGATGGTGTTAAACCAAATCCTTGTAAATTAGAATCGATAAGAGATTTTCCAAGGCCGTTGAAGGTAAAGAACGTTCGCCAGTTTTTGGGATTGATTGGATTCTTCTCAGGAAATTGTCCATCATACACAACAACTGTTGCACCACTACTGGACCTTCTGAAGAAGGGGGGCAAGTGGAAATGGACGGAGGAAACAGAAAAAGCATTCGTGGAGGCCAAGGAAATGCTCTTAAACTATGTGAAGCTAGGATAACCTGATTTTAATCAGAAATTTATAATTCAAACAGAAGCATCACAGATTGGAATAGGGGCAATGCTATATCAGGAAAACCCGGATAACCTTGATAAGAGAAATTATCTAGCTTTCACAAGTCGGAGACTGAAACCACACGAGAAAAATTATACGATCAGCGAAATCGAGCTGTTAGCGATATTGCACGCGCTGCAATATTGGCGAAAGATCGTATATGGGTTTCAGGTCATTCTAAGGACGGATCATAAAGCCTTAACCTTTTTGATGAAGACGGATTTATCCAGTCAAAGGTTGATGCGTTGGGCTTTATATATTCAACAGTTTGATGTAAAGATAGAATACTGCCCAGGAAAAGAAAATATAGTTCCAGACTATTTAAGTAGACAGCCAGAGTCCACAGAAGAGGAAGTAATGGCTATTGATTTGGAAGACAGGGATCAGCGTACTCTAAATGAGTTAAGGAGCATTAGTCAACGGCAACGTGAGGATCCATGGATGAACATGCTCATATCTTTCCTTGAAGGAAGTTTGATAAGGGGAACACCAGCGTACACGGAAGCTAATAAGATAGCTCAAGATTACACATTTTATAATGGATTATTATATAAGTTTGTGGACTCTGACCATACATGATTAAGGATTGTTGTACCTGAAATTTTGCAGAGGAAAATAGTATGGTTAGCCCATAGATCGTTCGGACATATGGGAGTCGACAAAACAGTCTCGATGCTGAAAGAAGCATTTGTATGGCCGAGACTGAGAGAAACTGTAAGGGACGCGCTAAAAACATGTGATCTATGTCAAAGGATCAAACCAAATGCATTTCTGATGAGACATAAGCCTATACCATTGTTGCCCGAAAGGCCAGGTCAAATCATATCTATTGATAACTTCGGACCTTTGCCAAAGGCAAGAAGAGGAAATCGAGACATAATGGTGGCTATGGATGTCTTCACTAAAATGGTTGTCCTTGCTCCCATACAGAAGACTAGTACCAAACAGGTGTTAAAACGACTCAAAGAAAAAGTGATACCGATTCTGGGAAAACCTGAGAATTTGTTGTCGGATCACGGTAGTTGTTTTACCAGTATAGAGTTCAGACAAGAATTAGAAAGACTTGGAATACGTCAGATTTTGTCAAGTATTCGCCATCCTGAGGCAAATCCTGTAGAAAGAGTGATGAGGGAGACGGCCAAGTATTGTAGAATATACTGTGCCGAAGACAATTGGAAGTGGATAGATATCTTGGATATTATCGAATTTTGTATAAACAACACAATCCATGAATCTACGGGAGAGATACCAATAACGTTACATCGGAATGAGCAACCAGAGAGACCTTGGAGTCTGGTAATTCCTAGGCCAGCAGACGCTCAGCCTAGAAGAGATGTACGTATTAGAAGAGCCTTTGAGCATCTAAAAGCTCAAGCCGACCGGAGACAAAGAAGAAATAGGCACAAGAAGTATCATCGGCCACTATTAGCAGGGGAAATGGTGTTAGTAAAAAGACCAGCCATTTCGGATCCAGGGAACCGCGTGTATAAAAAGTTCCAGAAAATGTACCACGGACCGTATCAAATAATAAGGGATTTGAGAAATAATGCCTATAGAATTCGGCATTGTGAAACGAATCACGAAGTGACCATGAATTCAGCAAATTTAAAAGTGTATTACCCTCCCGAAGACTTCGACGAAGCCAATGAACAAGCCCTGGTTATGGAACAATTTAGAGATGAGGAATCCACTTTTGATAGAAACGAGAATGAGATAGAAAAAGGAAACAGATCTCAAACATTCGAGTGCGAATGCGAATTGGAGAAATTATATTGGGAAATAAAAGAAATAATTGATTTTATTGAAGAAGAAAATTTCAATTTAAGAAAGGAGAATGGTGAAATAAAGGAACGGGTAGGGATAGACCACACCCGTAAAGAAGAATGAGGTTCTGGAAACCTGAAGTCCAGATAAATGAAAAGGGGAAAGAAAGGGTAGGGACAGAGCGTACCCAACCTACACATTTACCGGATATGACTTAAAAAAATGAAAGAAATCAAATTATCATGGGATTTTTAAGGAATAAAAATCAGAAGGTACGGATAACGTTATGATGGCTTCGACAGTTAAAAAGGAAAAATAAGATTTTTATCAATAATTTAAATAAATTTCCTCAAAATTTTTCGAAAATTTATTTACCTAAGAAGGGGAGAGATGAACCCATGTACCATAGGCTTCAAAGGGAGTCGAATCCATGTATTTTGTGAAAGGAATGAAAGAAGCATACAGTCTCTAAGGGAACGGAGAGAGATTTCAAGCCAGGATTCTAGCCTAACATTGTGCAAGCGCTGGGACCAGGTGTTCATAAGATGAGCTCATGCCTCTTGACATTTATAAGGAGCCAGTCATGGATATTAATAAAACGAGTGGAAAGTTTGGACTGTAAGACGAAGAAGCTTGACTCGGAAATTGCTCTTACGTTGCAGGAAAACGGCAATCTCGCTGCTGAGTCAGAACAAGAATAATTAAATTTAACCCGTTTACGAGTATAAAAATAAGTAAACAAATACAGTACGGTGAATCATTTCGGATTAAAGATTTTTGTGTAAAGAAAAACCCTTTAATAATTGCACAAGAGAAAAGTGCAAATGCAGCAGACGTCATCGGGAATTCACCGGGACCCAAGGAGTGGGAGAATTAAAAATGAACAGCAACACCCACACAGTTGAGGACGAAGAATTAATTAATATCTCGGAAATGCACGATCGATTTCCATGCACAGGAAGATCATTTTACGTTTGGAAGACGAGCTTTCTGGAGATATAAATTTTATAATTGTGCGACAATTAGTTCAAAAGTTGGTCACGAAAAGGACTAGGATTTTATCTTTTTTTTTTACTGAAGAGTATAAAACTCCTGGCCTCACCAAGCCAATCATGCATTTTACGATAGCCCAGAGAGGCGTTACGCTGTATCAGTTCATGCAGTCTACAAGCATTCCGTGAGCGGAAGTGCTGCATCACATCGTACACGCAGTATTAGTCCGTCCAGAGGGGCGTTACGCTGTATCAGACATCGAAGGCAGTTTACCAGTACTCCTTGAGGGGAGAAACGCTGTGTTACACCGCAGAATTAATATCCGACAGCCACGGGCGTCGCAGTATCAGTAACTTGCGTGCCTCCGGAAGGAGTTGCAAAGAAGAAATATTAAAGTATCGCCGTGTTGAAAAATTAGGAAAATCCTAGTTACAGGATTTAGGTCCGACAGTGCAAAGTTTACCGTAAAAGTTCCTAAAATACAGTCAAAGCAGGCTGCGAACTTAGGATTCAGGCGATAGGTCTTTCAGTAAACGACCAAAAGTATCATAACGTACGGAAGTACCGGAACAGCGAGATAAACAGTTTGTCAATTTTAAAGAACCCGAATAGGGAAAAACAGAGTAAGGTTCGCAACGTATTCCAGAAAATTAGAAGTGCGAGATCCGAATAAACAAAGAAGAACGGAAACTATAGACATTGTCTCAAGAAAGCAGACGAACTATTCTAAAGCACTAAGACTCGAGAAGTATTAGTGGCTAAAAAAAATCCATAGGTCATCGATAGGTTATCGAGGGGACCTCGATCAGAACAGACTTTCGCTAGGATCGATAAACCAGATCTAAAAGGGGAGCCGTTCAAGCTAGAGAAATAGCCGATCATTAGGAGAAGGATTCGAAGAATTGTTATTCCAGGGAATAAGTAGATGATTCGAGACTTTCGTATTCTGCAGGATAGGAAGCCGACATTGAATAAATTTCACCCTTGGAGACGGGAGATTAAGAGGTCACGTGTGATAGGCTAGAAAAAGACGGCCTAGTAATCAAAAGTTGTGAAGTGTAAATATATCAAGATTGTGTGTTAAAAGTAATATATTTTTTAGTGTTTTATTGTGTGTTCTAAACGGATACACCAGTGTATAAAAATGTTGTCAGTGTTAAAGGTATTAAATATGTGTCAAGAAATGTTTGTACATGAGTTGAAGTTGTACAATATTGAGTAAGTCAAGAAGGTGGGCAAAAATGACACATCGAACGAGAATGAAGGTCAGAAAACGACCTTAGACATGTGAGTAAAGATTTTCATTATGTTTTGGTGTCGGGGAAATTTTTGTGTACAATTCCACCGGAGTTTTGAGTAAAAGGGATGTTTTTAAATAAATAATAACTAAATAAGAACGCGATCTGAACAAAAATAAAGTTTTGAGAAATAATAAATAATTATGTGAAAGAATAAATCCTGTAGAGGAAATGCTTGGAATAAAATGTTAGTGTATTTGACGAATGTTATAAAAGCAAGCGTAATAATAATAATTATAACAAAGATATTTAAATAAAAGTAAATTTGAATTATATGAAAGAAATAACTTTTGAGCTTTTGTAAGGAATGAAGACATGATGTGAATAATAATAATAATGACAAGGTAAAGAAATCTAAATAAAGATTAAATTGAATTATAAAAAAATATAGAGCGTTGGAGCCTCAACAAATGTATAAGGCATGATGTGAATGCATGTTCTTAAAAATGGAGCGATTTATTGTCAACGGAGAAGATAAATATAAAAATTGAGATGTGTATCAATTGTTACTATGAAATTTATCAGTTCTTTGGAAGACATTAGGCCGTAGAGTAATGTGTAGCGCAATGGAACGCAATTAAATATAAAGTCACGCTAGGAATGCGTAGAATTTAAATTTACTTGGTAAGTTACTTATGAGGGGTAGTTGATTGTATTGAATTGAGATATGTTGTAAGTCCTCTAATTGTGACGTAGATCACGAGGCCATGTGTGTGTTATTATATAAAAGGGAGCAAATGTATGGTATTATTGAGCGTATGTCATGTAGGCCACGGCCGACTTTAAATCGCGTCTTGTATAAGTCCTCCAATGTGGAAATGGTTCCCGAGGCAGGTTAAGAGGTTCGAACCTAGAATCCTCTTGTTGTTAAAGCCCCTTATTATTAGTCGTAGAATGTGTATTTCTCTTCCCAATCAACGAGGACCCTTCATAATTAATAAATGCCAAGTTTAAGAGAGTGGTTTATGAGCCAAAGAATATTGTTGAAAGTGAAAAGAGAAGTTAAATGTCAGGTCTCTCCATAGAACTGAAAATAAAAGGAAGGTTTGTTTTAAAAGCATTGAAGAGAGCTCCAACCGTAGGCTAGACAGGGAGCCGCCCTCCCTGTCATAAATCACGCTCAAGTAATTGACCAGACCCTAGCCGTATGAGGGTGGGTAAAGACCGTCTTGTAAGAAGTACTAAATACACCGTGAGTGTTTAAAAGTTGTTAATGACCCGGGCGTTGAACCGAGGTCTTTGTAGATTGATATTAATGCTTGCCAGTTCAGATCGTAGTTTTCTTATGTGATAATGGTCTTATAAGACAAATGAATTAAATAGAAATCCCTATTGTAATATTGTATGGAAATAGGAATCCACGAGTTTTGTGAAGATAACTAGATTTCGGGAGTAATCATAGTTTTTGACTTTGTCAAGTAATCTTTATAACTCTGGAGTACACAAATAGTTTCCCGATCACCGTAGTGAATTTGCAAAACTTGGGAGAGGTGGTAAATACTGAGAACATGTGAAATGCCCAAATATTGAAGTAGATATAAACATGTAATTTTAAATGTAATTATATATTTGTTTTGATGATAAGAAAAGATAAAAAATAGTTCTTGAGGTGTACAAAAGTATGACTCCATTATTATGGGAAAGTATCGAGCCAAAGAAGCTCGTAGTTATATGGAACTTTAAGATATGTACTTTATGGAAGTGAAAATAATCATGAATTGTTGGTTTTAAAGAAAACCATGTGTTTTAATCTAATATTTGTTTTATTCTTACGTTATTCCTTGTTCGCTTTGAACAAGTAGAAAGATATTGGTCAGTAGTTTATTTGTTTTATTGTTTGTAGCGCCATAATTTTGATTAATTAAATGTGTTAAAATAGGAGTTGATTTTGTTGTTATTTTTGCAAGTGTATCCTCTATTTAATCCAAAATGTGTAAGTCACAGAGTGGGAGAACTTACCGCAGCCCCGAAAATCCCGAATTGAGCAATGCTGGCATACTGTGATTTGCATATTTCTTGCTGAAAGGGCTCAGTATCAAAGTATTCATGCTCGACCATGGGGAAATGTAAATATTATACATGTCAGAAAAATGTACTATAATGAGGCTCATTATAGCACAAGTTTTCATTATGATACAGTTTCTCCCACCAATCAGAGCTCAAGAAATAGTTGTGTGACCAATTATGTAAGGATTGCATCGCACCTGTGCTAAGTTCCACGGCCTCTTATTTTAAATTTCACAGCGTGGCTAGTGTCATAGTGGGATATTCGAGAAGTCCATTGTCGAATACAAGGTATTCTCTGCGTCCCATGCATTTTGTTCAGTACATAAAACTGGCGAAATCTCGACAGATATTTATGAATATTTTTGTTCGAACTTAAATAGATATAATTAACGCCGAACATAAACAGTGGTATGCAACTCGCCTATCTTCTTCTTCTTCTACTTATTTTGCTTTAGCGTTTGTCCCGCCTCGTGGCAGGGTCCGCTATTTGAATCCGCTGTCTCCACTTTACTCGGTCATGGGCCATGTCTGGATGAAGGTTCACGCCTTTCAGATCCCTGTACAGTGTATCGGCCCAACGTTGTCTCGGTCGCGCACCTTTGGTCTTTTCCCGGCGACCTCCAGTGTGTAGCCCTGTTTTGCAATGGTGTCCGCTCCTGACCGTAGCACATGCCCAAACCATCGCCTGTATTGGTAAATAAGACACTCGTATGCACTCGTGTGATCATTATTGCCATTATAGGCTTGTTGCATAATGTACTATTTTAACTTCCCGGCGAAGTTCTACACAATTATATGTCATGTTCTTTCTATAATTCGAAGTTCTATTATTCGAATATTTTGATAACTCAAATGATATTTTGTTCCCCAGACATAACATATGTGTTTTTATTCTGAAGTTGGAGTAAAAATGCATGAAAATGAAAATGTGACATGGGAATTACAAAGTGGATTTAGTTGTGTAGAGCACCTGGAATGTGTATTTCTGTCAGTAGGTTATTATGCTATTTAAGGCTGGAAGACGGATTGAGGTAATGTGCACCTCAGACAATGAGAGTAAGCTAACAAGAGTATACCCAATTGAATATTTATGTATTTATTATAACAGAGCTGTAATCCACCCAATTCATAAAATGGGTGATAGATCAGACCCGAACAACTACCGTGGGATTTCTTTGCTTGATGTAACATACAAGATTCTATCTAGAATTAACTTGGCAAGAATTCAACAACAACTCGATCAAGAACTAGGAGAATATCAAGGAGGGTTCCGACCAGGTCGCAGCTGTCCGGATCAGATCATCAGTCTGAAATGGATAATGAAATATCGTAGAATGAGACAAAAGGATTTGGTCATTACTTTTGTGGATTTTATGAAAGCTTATGACAGTATCCATCGAGGGTCATTACTTAACATCCTTAGGGAATTTGGGTTACATCAAAAGCTTATCAACCTCATCGGAGTTACTTTCAAAGGTACTAAATCAAAGGTTAAATTTCGAGGCGCCTTGTCTGAACCATTTGATATCCGGACTGGACTTCGACAGGGAGATGGTCTATCACCGTTATTATTTAATTGTGTTCTTGAAAAGATCATGCGTGAGTGGAACAAAACTTGTCCTCCAAATGTAAAGATTGGTACTAATATAAAACTGAATTGCTTGGCCTTTGCGGATGACCTTGCACTGCTTGCAACCAGTATAGATGAGGCTAAACACCAAATTGAAGAACTTGGGTCTATTGCAGCAAAAGTAGTACTTCAAATTTCATTTGAAATGACTGAAATAATGGCATCCCTTGATGTGGGAACACAAGCTATTACATTGATCAACAATAAAGAAATTAAAGTTGTACATAAATTTAAATATTTAGGGGAGATTATAACATGGAATTTGAATGAGAAAGCGTCAATCGAAAATAGAACAACAAAGTTAAGACAAGCGCAATATATTACTTGGTCTGGTTACAAAAAAAAAACACTCTCCATAAATGCCAAATTACGACATTACGAATCAGTTATTAAACCGGAAGCAATATATGCTTGTGAAACACTTTTCAAGTTAAACACTCGATCAGTTACTGACACATTACAGAAGATTGATAGAAGAATTCTCAGAACTATAATTAATAAAAAACATCAGGTGGATGGTCAATGGCGTCTATTACCAAATGAAGTGGTTTATAAAGAAACTGAGTCTATAGTCGATACTATGCGAAAAAGGCGAATTGCTTTTTTTTGTCATATCTCACGCCTGCCGGATACCAGACAGTTAAAAGTATTATTTAATTATTTTTTCAAAAGTAAAACAAAGAACTCTTGGTTTATGGAAATTCAAAATGATCTGGATGAACTCGGCTTGACAATGTCCCAAATTGCTAACAAAGATGAGAAGAATATCTTGAAAAAACAAGAACATCCGACTTCCCTTAAAAACCTTTACCCGCAAAACTTACACTATAAGCGATGCAGAGAGAGCGGCAAGGTCGACTAGAAAGAAAATGTTTTGGGAAAAGAAGAAAAATAATAAGCTGAATCTTTACTATTGTTTTTGAGATATGTATATACTTGTTTTGGTTAAGGGCTCCAATGAGGGCGTAACATATGTAAATAAATAAATAACAGAGCCCTTTTTGGTATATTGGCTTTCTCGGCCAGTGAATTAAAACTCAGAAATTTGTCCAGGTTTGTGCCGTGTCTTGAGTGGGGTTTCGCATTCTGGCTCATCAGCGGGCTCTTGAGGTTAAGGCTGCTTGAGCTTTTAGTTCTCGCAGTAAAGTGGCGCAGTTGCACTCTATATAAAGGGAGGTAGTGCGCAGTTTGCTACTCCTGTGGGGTCCGGGCGGGGACACCAAGAGCCAGCTTGATGTCCTGGGCGAAACCCCACACAATACACGGCACAAACCTAGAAAAATTCCTGAGTTATAGAACCCTTTTTGTCCATGTATTTCTATTTAGTATAAACAGGTTAAAGGTTCCGCCTGATCATTACTTTTATTTCTATATCTCAAATTTTCGATTACTCAAAGTAATTTCTATCTTCAAAATCACTTCGAGATATTGAACTTTGACTGTATTTATAATATTGTTTCTTTATTACTCTTTGAACTGTATAATTCCCCTTTTAAATTCGTTGTACTGTACAGATGTACATCAACGTGAAAATATGACTACTTAATTCCAAGAAAAGAGATCCAGAAAGGAAGCTTTAAGTGCACACCATTGGGAAATGGGGGATAGACCTAATGGTGGTTTGCCCACGAGATATAATCCTAAGGGAATTAGCAATACATACCTTATACTATGTTCGATACCCACCACAATCTCCCCCTCAACCAGCTGGTCTCCTGAGAACAGTGGCGTAATCCACGTGTCCAGCCACACCATTTAGTCTTGGACGCGGCCTGCAAGCAAAGAAGGCACATTTATCACATAATTCTTCTCGACGGCTTTTAGCAATGACAAAGACTTGTAGTTGTGAATTCGTATCAGATGGTTGGAAAATCTTGCTCATCACCACGTGTACTTGGGTTCATCTCCAATATTCATCACTCATTTATGACTTGTACTGTGCTCTTAATACCATACATGATCTAATAGCTGAATGAACCTTCTTGGTCCACGCTTTCGATGGACCATAGAAAAATATGAAATTACCTTCACACGCAACAAAGTGGGCACCAACGAAGAACTCTCAAGTTGCAACTTAACAGGCTGACAGAATTTTCTCAAGATACTTTCCTGACATTACTGTCATGAAAGAACACGTGGAAACCCTAGAACGTGAATGCCATAACTTCATATTAGCCTGACTGATGGCTCAATACATTATACTGCTTTGTACTGTAAATATGATTAATTATTTCTGATTACAGGGGTAGTATATGGAAGGAGTTCATTTATGTGACTTAAGTTTGACTACGTGCAATGTAACGGACGTTCTTATCTATGTATTTCCTGCATATTACGTGTTCGTACTGGACGTCTATAAACCGTTGGTTTTAATTCATCACATACATTTTCAAGTTGGTTGATGTCTGGAGAACGTGTTATCCACTTCCGTCGGGTGATGACTGTACGGAAAACTTCGGTGTTCACAACTAAACAATAGATTCGTGAGTCATCGGCTATGAAGATGAAATATTCTAAAAGTAGGATGTACAGTTCCTGTAATAGGCGAAGAGGTTTGTCCATGTACGTTTGAGAATTAGTGTGTCCTGTGAAAGCGCATTAGTTTTACGGAGGTCCAGTGTAATGTCTTCTCAGAACGTCCATTAACCACCACCTTGCTGCAATCCACATGCAGAGTTTCCAAAGCGTTCGTTATCATCAGATCTCTCCAAACACGTTGTTAGCGACCCTCACATGTATGTGACATCCATTGAGAAACAACACACAATACCATGCTTAGGACCTAATATGTTAGCCATCTGTAAATGGCCGCATATTAACTAGGTGTAGGCACTGGATTTTGCCTCGGCAGTAAGGATCATGTAGCCCGTTCCTAACCAGTTGGGTGGACATACGATATCTTGTGGTCACCACAAACATCGATCGGAGTTCTGTAATTTTCAGCCTGGGGTATCTCGAAGTTTGACTACGTTCTCGAACATGGGTGGTCTGTGAAAGCTACATTATCACATGTCAGAAAGAGATCACTTTGATCCCAGTTTACACGTCGGACAAATTCCTTCAACTCTTTCATGCGCAGGCTGTACACTACATGTTAACCCTTCCGTGCACAACGAACACTAGGAAAATAATATACAACGCAACAATAAATGATTAATTACGGCGTTGATGGATAATATACGTAATAGATCAAACCCAGCCATCCTTTTGACTCCTAGAAAACTGCACCAGCAATGAAGTTTCTCTGTAGACTAGTAAAAGGCCGGTATTACTGAATGAAGGTGGTTAGTTCTGGTGACCACTGTGCTTTAAAGGTCAGCCAAAACGTGGTCAGTACTGGTAGCCATGCTTTAAAAACTTATTTCTTGACGTTGTGTGATTATATGACTAAATGCAGTTATTGTTCGTCTTAACAACACAAACCTTTCCTAAATTGTTTAGAACACACCTCTAACGTTTCGGTAGTGGTGTTTCAACTTCAATTAAAATGCTGCTAACTGTCAAGATGATAGGGATGTAATTCATACTTAAACGGGTGAAGTAATACGTTCTAACAGGAGTGTATATTGGTGCGTGTGGACTTTGTGGTTTCCAAAACATTTTTTTATCTAGCCCTATAATAATGCTGGCTCAGAAGAAAATAACTAAGAGAAGTTGGATGGTAAATACAGGATACCACCATACGCTCTGTGATAGTAATGCCAGACCAAAATACTTCTGAGGTTTCATCCCATGGCCTTGAATACTTTCATTACGAATGTCCGACATTTATACTGTAGGCTACTAATTTAGTCGTCTCAGACAACATACAATACTAGATCCGGGGCAGATGACCTTGTAGTTCCGCCTCTTAAACAACAATAACTAATAATATACTAGATCCAAGTTACTTGATTGTTGGTTCTGACAAGAACCGATTCTTGAAGTCGTAGAAGATGCTTAATGAGCCAGGAGATCACAAAGATCGTCTGGCTGTCAAATGTTGACGTTCAGTTCGGTACTGGGAAGTTTATTCTAACTACCATACCAGGGACACCACGGGCAGGAATCAGCACTGCACGATGCAGGCTTCAACACGAACAACTCATGGAAACAATAGTGGCTAGAATGTTGCCCCCAACAATGCAGAACTCTACCATGCTTGACAAGAAAACCTCCAGGATCCGATCAACCACACTCGGTTTGGTCCACTTGGAATCGCATCCGTACGAGCCATGGTAGACGTGCTGATGCCCTCTTCAAATGGGGAAAATGCAATCCCCAAAAAGCGATTGTGGAGCTGAAATCCATTCTGTTTGGCATATATTAATATATTGATGGAGAATTCCGTGACTTCCTGCACGCTACACCAGAATCTCTTAATTGCGTCAGTTATATGGACTTATCATTGTAGTACTCCTCTATTTTATATTACGATGATGTCATTTATATTTTACTGATGTGTATGTGCCATACGATAAATTATTAATAATACATAGAATACACACACAAACAATCCAGCATACACACACCTTCCCATACAGCGGTCACCCTCATAGGCTCTACAATCCTACACAAATTTCAAATACAAAGTGACCAGTATCCAGTCAGTTCACAGGCCTCTTTGGTGGCTAGCATCAAGTCCTCGAGAGAGCAGGTTGTAGGGCACAGCTTGTAGATGAGGAGATGGTCAATTGTCTGCTCTTCACCGCATTTGCATATTGTAGAGTCACACGCTTATCCCCAATTTCTCAGGTTGCTTTTTGATCTGCCAACTCCTGAGCACAGTCTGGTTGGTTGGTTCCTTAGTTTAGGGGCTGCGACAACGCGGTCATGTAGCCCCGTGTACTTTGGGTGTGTGTAGAATATGTCTGATAACCAGTGTTAATTGTGATGACTGTATTAGTGTGTGTATCTGTTCTTTTAAATTCAAGTAAGGACTGGAACTTTGAATTTTTCAAATAGTTACTACTTTTGCCGCCAAACGCCACTGTCAACGACTACTAGGCCATGTTCAGAATTTGGCTACTAGACGCCACCGCAGTCGGCTCTTGGCAACGAACGTAGCAACCTATAGCGTTGTTTACATTCTTAACCTATAGAATTTAGTTTCACACAGGTGTAATTAGTGGAAGGTTCTTTAACATGCCATAAATCTATGACATGGGACCACCGGCTTTACTTCCCCTCCGAAGGAAGGCATACTGAGGGATTTTTAACGCTCTTAAAAAATCCGACGGCTTCGGCCGGGTTTGAACCCGCTATCTTGGTCATAGAAGCTCAGCACGCTACCAACTACGCCACCGAAGCAGCCTGAGCACAGTCTGTTATGCGTCTTCTATATTGACCAAGTTTCCCCATGTCCTGGGGCGAGGCGTTTAACAGGTAACATCCTACCTGTCGGACTGTTCAATATACAGTAGCATGCCATTTATTAGCCTACTTTCGATTTTTGCAAAAAATGAAGGGAGACTTATGAGATCACTACAGGGCCAAAAATTGTGTGTCTGTCTGTGTGTGTGTATGTGTGTCTGTGTGTGTGTGTGTGGGTGTGTGTACTCTGAATGTCTGTCCCCCCCTATCAATTCGAACACGGTGAAACCGAATTGAACCAAATTTCGTACAGAGGTAGAACAAGCAAAGGGCACCTCAGTGTCATGTTTTATATCGCCGCCATCTTTACCAAAACTGAATGGCGGCCACTCAAACGTTAAAAACGTAAAATCAAATAGCGACTAACCAAATTATCCGATCTCTGCCAAATTTGGTAATAACATACCTTCATATAGGACGCGTCTTGTGACCAAACTACAAGGTCATCCGACGAACCATTTCAGGATGGCGGCCGTGCGAATTATGCAAACTTTATAATCCATATCATGGGACCCACCAGTTCCGATTATCGAGCCGAGAATCGATTTAACTGTTCTAAAGGAAGAGGCACGTTCGAAATTAAAAGTTTATTTTGTAATACTATAGTGCAGAAGTGATTTCAAAAAGCTGAGCCGTCTCGGTAAGAAGACAAGATGGCAGCTGATATCTTGTGCCTGAATTATATTTCACTAATTTGAGTATTGCATGCAATATAGCGTACTGATACAAAATAAATAAACTTTGTATGAAATGCTTTATAAATAAATAATATACTCCACTGATGAAATCGTTTAGTCTAAACCATTATTTGCTAACAAGTTATATGTAAGTCATTTTATATAGAACGATGATCGTCGGCACAAATGGCTCCGTGGTAAAGCGTTGGCCTATCACTCATATGCCTATGGTTCAAACCCCATCAGATTTTTTTTTGCTTGAAATTTTATATATTTATTGTTTTGTAATGATTCAGACGTTTTAAAATTAAGCGTTATATTTTGCATATTACGGTGGAAAATATATATTTAATTAAAACATAATTCACCAGCAGATTTGCTCGAGACATCTAGCAGCCAAAAAGGTAACTGCACGCCGGCCTTCTTATTAACTTCAAGATTTTATTGAAAAGTTTCTTCTTATGGCCACTACAATGCACTCGCCCTGTTAGGGTTATATTGTTCGATACTTCTCCACTAGATTTCACGACTGGACTACGTGGGACTCCATTGGTTAGTACCGTATACCATTGGCATTCTATGCGCATCGAACTTGAAGAATGGCAAGATGATACTACGATCAATTTTTATTTTTTATTTTAAAGGGTTTGTAACAGCCTATTGTGCGTTATTTGAAAATGTTATTTGAAGTAAAGATCAAAACGATTTCACATAGTAACTGAATTCTGGCCGTTGGTGCTAGTTCAGGTTATTAATTAATACATTTATTTCAGGCAAATAGCAATCGAATATATCCACATAGTTTGTATACACACGTCTCGGTAGTGTCATGGAAAGGTTTGTTAATTCAATTAGGGTTGTGGTTGCCTCCGTAGCGTAGCAGTCAGCATGGTTAGCTGCCGCCCCGGAAGTCCTGGGTTCGATTCTCGGCTCTGCCATGAAATTTGAAAAGTGGTCTGAGGACTGGAACGGGGTCTACTCAGCCTCGGGTGGTCCAAATGAGTAGAGGGGGTTCGATTCCCACCTCAGCCATCCTCGAAGTGGTTTTCCGTGGTTTCCCACTTCGTCTTCGGGCAAATGCCGGGATAGTACCTACTGTAAGGCCACGGCCGCCTACTTCCCTCTTCCTAGCCTATTCATCCCTATCTTCCATCCCTTCCCCTCACTCATGAGGCCCCTGTTCGCCTTGCAGATGAGGCCGCCTGGGCGAAGTGCTGATCACACCTCCCTAGTTGTATCCATCCAGACCAGATGTTCCAAGCTCCAGGACAGTGCCCATAGAGGCGGTAGTGGTGAGTTCCCTCGCTGAGTCCGTGGGAACCACCAACCTAGAGGGTAAATTGACTAAATAAAAATAAAAATAATAAAAAACAATTAGGGTTGTGAAAGCCATGCACAACCAGACGTGTAAAGACATGCCTCAACTCAAAGTTGGATGTTGCCTACGGCAGGTCGATTATGTAATAATAACAATAATAATAATGTTATTTGTTTTACGTCCCTTTTAACTACTGCTGCTTTTAGATACGCCGGAGTGCCGGAATTTTGGCCCGAAGGGGATCTTTAACGTGCCAGTAAATCTACTGACACGGCTCCCTCGCATTTGTGCACCCTCAAATGCCAGCTGACTGCGCCAGGATACGAACCTGCAACCTAGGGCCCAGCAAGCGAGAACGTTACCGCTGAGCCACGCAGCCAGTCCGGTCGATTATGTCTCCAAATCCATAACATTCTTGAGATACTTCTTATCTATCTTTCTTCAATGATGGTAGTAGTTTTTTTTTTCTAGGTAGTGGCATTTGGTAGAGGTAAATAGTTTCTAAGGTCTTCAACCAAGAAATGATTCTATTATACTCTTTGATAATAACAACGAGTTATAACTATACTCATACATTTAGGAGAAAGTAGGCTATATGTTCTTTATTGAACATCTTGTTTTTCCTATGCTACTGTAACTATATACCAAGTGCTGGTTTTTACCCTTTGTTTACCTTGACCATTAGCACATTACAGACTTTATGAACCGATTTAATTGCATTGACTTAAAAGGACTGGTTATAAAATATACACTGGCATTTTATGGTTCAACGGTAGCTAAAAGCGTTGAAATTATGCGCTATAGGCTTTCAACCATAAATAATGATCAGTTCCGGTTTCACTGTCAACAATCTTCATGAATAATTCATTCTTGAGTAATAAACCAGAATGACTTGTGCAGCTTATTTATCTGGCTCAGAGATATACCGGTAGCTCAAATAAACACATTCCCCTGTCCTCATAGTCTCAGTGGAACGTTTTTGACCGTCTCTAGAATTGGGTTAAATGATATCCTTGTTTCAGCCAAGATATCCAAACAAGCAGGACAGAAGTTTTGGAAACCAATAAGGTATAGGTTAAACTAAGTAGGAGATGAAGCAGGTTTACATTTCATCAGTCAATAGAGTGTCAGTGTTAAGCAAGCATACAATTTGTTAGCAGTGAGTATTTATTCTAGGCTACTACCGGTGACCTGTAGTTGCCACAAATGTCTCACGACGTAATATCCTTCCCACGAGATGATGATGATCTAAATGTTGAACATGATTGTTATTTTAAGGGACATAACATCTAGGATATCTGGCAGTACGTTTAAGGCGAATATGTTAGTTAACACATTGCTTGATTACTCAGTTTAGGGGCTGCGACAACTCTGTCATGTAGCCCCGTGTACTTTGGGTGTGCTTAGAATCTTTCTGATAACCAGTGTTAACCCCTCAGGCCGGCTATTTTATCCGGAGGCATTCACTTCTATATGTATGTCTACCCCTTATTATTCCCGTTTTCCAACGGGGTCGGGGATGAGATGCGATGGAAGTCTTTGTGGCGGATGGTTTTTTACGGCCGGATGCTCTTCCTGACGCCAACATCATGAGAGGAGTTAATGAGAGATGAAATGAATGAAGGTGAATGAAACTGGACAAGGATGTGGAAGGAAGCGGCCGTGGCCTGTCAGAAGGTACCGTCCCAGCATTTGCTAGAAGGTAAAAATGGGAAACCACGGAAAAACCTTTCTAGGGCAGCCGACGGTGGGTCTCGAACACACGCGTCTACCGAGTCAGTGGAGAGCATGGTCCCGTGGCCTATTACAGCGCTTCAGCGAGCGTAGCCAATGCTGTCGGTAGATGTTCACTTCTCCGGCGGTATGAAGCTCAGCAGAGGTTTAGACACCAACAAGGTAAAGAATTAATAATGTCAAATCTACGAAATATAAAGTAATGAACGTTTTAGGATTACTTACCGAGATCATGTCCGATGTTTCTGAGTAATATATGCGACGACTGCTTTTCAGGGTTGTCCATGATCACACGCATTATTTACAAAAATATAATAATTTGATAAGTTCCACTTTTGGTTTTTGTTTCAGGTATATTTACAATGAAAGCAAGATATTTACATGATAATGCTCAATCAACATATATACATAATTTTTTGGTATAATTTCCAGGATCAGCATGGTTAGCTGCCGCCCCGGAGGTTCTGGGTTCGATTTCCGGCTCTGCCACGAAATTTGAAAAGTGGTATGAGGACTGGAACGGGGACTACTCAGCCTCGGGTGTTCCAAATGAGTAGAGGGGGTTCGATTCCCACTTCAGCCATCCTCGAAGTGGTTTTCCGTGGTTTCCCACTTCGTCTTCGGGCAAATGCCGGGATGGTACTGCCCCCGTAAATTGAATTATATTGAGACCACGTTGGCTGTATTGGCAAATATGAAGAAAGTTATGGCTGTCATAGTTGTGACGTGGATATTCATGCCGTAAGCACGGATGACGCAGACTTCATGCAAGTAGGCTGGTTGAACTGAGATTCTTGGTGACGTCATGAGTTTGTTCGAGAAAGATCTGAGATTTACGACGCAGTCGCAGGGAAACGAGGAATTGTGCTGAGGAAGAAGTTACGCGATTGGAGGAAAGGCTCGAACCAATGAACGATAGTTTGGAGGGAGACGGAGATTACTGAAACTACCATATTTAATTATTTTTGGAATGCAGAATTGTGGAAATCCATTTTCAGTTATGGCATTGATTTGGAATTTTGAAGAAATTAATTTTGAGTTTTTGAAATTTGAAAATCCGTCAAGTATAGCCAAAGTTAGAACTTCTAGTAATGACGGAGGAACAAGTTATGGAAGGGATGGATACGCCCCTTAAGAAGTTGATAAAAGGTCTTGCACAGCAGAGAGAAGCTCTCATATTAATCATATTTCTGGTGTCTTATAGTCGTTTTCGAGTGATTCAGTGAAGCAAGTCGTTATTAGCGCGTGGTAAAGCCCACCGCATCGAACGAGCACGGAGCAGTGCAGCAGTTCCATTTTACGGTGATTGAAACTAGGCGAAGTTGAAACGCACACATTAACGAGTCTACAAGAATATATATCAAGAGTTAGCTAATGCCTATAAGCTAATTCTATTGTGCATTACAGTATTAAAGTGTGTAGTAAAGTTGAACATTTTCACGATTATAATTTGGAAGATATTGGCATTTTAAGACTGCAGACAAAAGTGATTTTCTCGCCACTTGAGAAACACTTTTATAATATCACATTCTACGCTACGGCTGACACGTGTATTGCAACCGTGATACTTAAGATTGCATTTGGTGATACAACGCCACATTCTAATATGGAACAATATAATATGGCAGTTCTTTCAACTATTATAACAGAAGTGGAGATGGAAGGCTAAGACTTTAATGCAATTGGGACATATATCGATGGAGTGAAATAGCAGCATGGAACTTCGTTAATCGCCATTCTACACAAGCGAGCATGTAGTGAACTTCCAACTACACTCATGCATCGTAGTCCAACGCTGAATTATATCAAATGGCAGTGGAAATTCTTTCATATTCCACAAATATGAATATTTATACGGAAATAATTGCAATAAACTTCATGGCGAATTTCTACCAGAACTTCAGGGAACTGTCAAGAGAGGCCAGGGTGGACCCGGCTCACAAAGAAGAGTTTTGCCAGAACTTCAGGGAACTTTCAAGAGAGGCCAGGGTGGACCCGGCTCACAAAGAAGAGTTTTGCCAGAAGGATGTCTATCGTCTACACGGAGCAGTGCAATTTCCGGAGGAGGAAGCAGTTCTATTCTCCGAGGGCGCTGGTTCCAGGTTCGAGGTCGGAGAACATCTTTACGCTGGTAAAATGGAACCATCAGCAGTCTTCTTTGGAAATTATCCTCTGGAACTTCAATCAACAGATAAGGTAGTCGTGAACGTTTCTTGTTTTATTTGAGCCATTTAGCGATATCTGAGCAACCATTTTTCCCATATTTTCTGTCCCATATATATTTTGCCCCATTTTCTTGCTTGACATTTCTGTACTCAGTACCCTTCGATGAGTTATGCCTTTTTCTACGTTTTATTGAGACATTGTTATGTCATTGGCATATTTAAATAATTTTGGATCAGTTGAGACTGATAATCTAGATTCTTTCAGTAATTTGCATATTTTTGTAGTCACGATTTGACTGTAAAGTTAATGATTTTATATGGCAGATTTGAATTCAGACAGCGTGTCACTTTATTAAAGTAATTCTATTTAGTAAATTACTTTGACCAATTTTCTGTCATCCTCAAGAAAGAAGAATTATTAAAAGATTTTAGAGCGTTAAAATCTATTACTGTATCGACGATCTTGGAAATACTAGTCGTTTGATGAACATGATTGCAATATAGACATTTATTGTCAGTTTTGAAATACCATTGCATTATAGACAATTTTATGAAATATTAACTTTGATTACGAATTATTGAATACACTATAGTAATGAACATTTGATAGGAGTTTTTCTCAATTCTAGATCGGAACAAAAATGTTTGCATTCCACAGTCTAATTGGATTCTATTCGACTATTATGCAGTTTAGATGATCTTTGATTAAAGATAGTATTTTTATACTACGTTACTTTGAAGATATTAATCTCATTTTGATAGACCAGAGAGGCGTGTATAATCGTATTTGCTATTAAATTTATTTGTGATTGGAAAATTTTTACTTCATATCGATTCATGAATGAAACCCACGAAGGTTAAATATAATAACAGTTTTGACACAATTAATGAATATAAGAATTTTTAAAGTGGAACTATGGATGTATAATCGTTAGTTCAGTGGACGTGTAAAAGTCGCTGATGAATAATGCCCTTGAATAAGCGAAGGAGGTTCCCACAGTAATTAATGATGTTGTTGAATTTATAAGTGGAGGTTTTTTTGTATGTATTGTGGAAGATTTTGATGCCATATATATTGAGATATATGATGAATTCTGGGCCTATTTTATGCAATTTTGTGCGTTTGAGCGAAGTATTTTTGCGCTGAGTTTATTGTCCAGGTCCTTTGAAAATTAATCATGTGAAGTGACTGTTAAAATTAACAAGAGTGTTTAAATTAATTTGAGATAACGATTTTGAATGGAGGTTACCGTCACAAATAATAATAATAATTATTAAACCTTATTAAACCTGAATCTAACATTTAAATATAACTAACCTTCATTGGTCGATTATATTAACCCGATTTAAGTAATTATCAACCGGATAGACGTGTGGTTTAATGTATTTCTAAAATAAATTATAAATATTGTAAATAATTATGTAAAAATCTTTAATAATAATTAAAACGAAAGGGATTAATAGAGGCGTGTATACATTTTCAATTGTCGTTTGACAATATTATAAACAATTTAAATTGTTATAAATAATTATGAGCAGTTTGTTATAAACATTTAAGAGTTTTGTTATTATACTCTAAACAACGCTAATTAAACATTTGGATTATATAATTAAACAAGTTTTGGGATTATTAGAGTAATCCAGTGATATTTGGATGGAGCATTTAAAAGATTTGCGTGATAATATTTGAGTTGAGTTGAGGACATTTAAAGTGTTTTGAGAAGGAGCTAGGCTCTGATGTAACTAGCACATGCTAACGTTGGCTGGACAGGTGAGTCCATTTGACGAGGTTGGCATGCGACATGATGCAGGGTGTATCGCAGCTGGCCAGACAACTGGTTGTTAGAGGCCAAGGTCGCCTACGTAGTAGCCTTGCGGCTATTAATAAAAGTGTGATGTTTATGAAAAAGAAAAACAATTGCTATATGTCTCGTCCCAACTCCCTTATCCATTCCAAGTGTATTATGATTATTACGTTCTTTTTGAGCTAGTGAAAGCTAAGATTTTGTATGTAAAGTCTACAAGTCCTACAGGAGGACATGATAATATTGACAATGGCTTCTGATTGCCACGTGTATTTTGTTGAATTTTTGTTAGAATCATTCCCTTTATGTGAAATAAATTATTGTACAGTTTAAAGTTTCTTGTCTTCGTCTTGGTTCATTTTAAATATCTTGGTGGAGGTTATTGTGAGGGCATACTTTTAAGTGATCCAGTTGGCAACCCAGACCCGAGATTAATTTGAATAGGTAAGTAAAGGTAAGTATGAACACCCGTATATTTTGGTGTGTTCCACAATAATTTCTTGTTAACTGCTGTGCTCTAATCTCGGTAGTATCTGTCAGTGCCATTTTCATTGATGTAGCTGTGCCGGTGCGTTTGATTATTGGCAATCCGATTGAGGGGGCGGATATCTGACAGCCTACTATCCGGATTATCGGGGACAGTAGGATTGGCGACCCTAAAACGTGGGGATCGATCGACCGAGTAACATTGGATTACCAAGTTATTGCAGTAGAATTGGCACCGCAATTTTGTGGAATGTTCGAATAACATTGGATTACCAAGTTATCGATGTCAATGGGATTGTGAAGTCTCAAATAAAGAGGTTGATTCTTTGTTAGATGTCTTGTCCAATTGTAGAATTTGAGAGTTTGATTATATAGGAATTAAATGTTGTGTTGTATTAGGAAAATTACACTCAGAAAAGAACAGATCTTATACAACTTGAGAGAGGTTAGGCTGGAAACTTAGAAAAATCGCCTATGATCTGGAATCTTATTTTATTTGACCGGCTTATGGCATGTTTAGTCATATTAAAGATAAAATTAAATTATTTGGATTGTAAATGTAAATTATTTGTGTTAGGATATTTTAAAATGAACCAAAGAAATTTGAACATGTGCTTGAGTTTATTTCAACATGAAGTGTCTACGAAGGTTAATTATAAGGTAATTATAAGTTAGATTTAAGACAGAAAATTGCTCAAATTTATATATGGTGAAAGATGTTGATCAGATGTTGTTATTTTGCTCTGTTTGATGTATGTCCCTAAAGCAGTTTATTCTTGAATATTATTGAAATGGCAGATGAGAGTATGAGGCTGATGTTGGAGGAGTTGAAAGCTAGCATGAATAGCAGTATGAAGCAGATGATGGAGGAGAATGCTTGTAATATGTCTGCTAATTTGAAAGTTAGCATGGATGAATGTATGAAGGAGATGGAAGCTAGGAATACTAGTCGAATGGAGGAGAACTCTAGTAATATGTCTGCTAATTTGAAAGCTAGCATGAATGAAAGTGTAAAGCAGTTGCTGGATGAAAATTTGAAAGTTCTTCAGACCAGTTCTGCAAACTTAGAAAAAAATATGTCGCGTTTACAGATCAATACCCAGGGAATCGAGAATGCTGTAACTGACATGCGCACAGACGTGTCCAATGTCCATAAAGATTTATCCAATGTGCATAAAGATGTTTCAGAGGTTAAGAGTGATGTTTCTAAGGTACAGAAAGACCTTACTATGTTGAATCTTGATGTTGCTAATGTCCGGGGCGATATTTCCTGAGCTAGAGCTGAAGTAATTGTTGTTAGGAATGATGTTGCTACTGTACAAGATAAGGTTGAAGAAGTTCAGAGGGAGATTAAAAATGTTCGAACCGATGTGTCAAATGTTCAAGTAGACATTAATAATATTCATTCTGATGTAAATGAGATGCAAAGCGATATCAATAAGATACAAGTAGAAGTCAATACAGTTTTTGTAGACATTGCTAAAGTTCAAACTGATGTTAATAAAGTTAGAGAAGAAATTGAAACTTCAATAACACTTTGTACTCGTACATTAGTGCTTTAACAACTAGGTTGGTTGACGAGTCTGTTAGGACAACAGCGTCTTTAGCTGGTTTGAAATATGATGTAGAGGTCATGAGAACCCAAGTCTTAGATCATAATCGTTTACTTAAGGAAGACATTGAAGTAGATATTTCGGAAATGTTAACTGCAAATGTAACGGTTTGGAAAGATGAATGGAACAGGTCAAGTGGGGAACATGCCACTCAGATTCAGGAGCGAATTGAAAGAAAACTTGCCAGTACACAAGTAGACATAAATAATGAGGTAGTGCAAATTAGAAAAGATTTGAGTATAAGGATGGATTCGCGATCCGAAAAGCAGGTAGAGGATAGAACTCAAATAGGTCAGGACGTGCAAGCATTAAAAACCGCGTTAGAGGAACAAATTCATAAAGTTGTCTCTGATGTTAATGAAACGACGAGCAAACTGCAGAATTTGAAACTAGGAGAAGCTAGCATGATGGAAACCTATAAAGAAGAGTTGATTAGGAAAGTCATCACGGAAATCACAGATAAGGATCCAGAAGGCTTGACGTGTGAAGACGATAGGAATTACGTCAGAAGATGTAACCTCGCTACAGAAGAAAGAGATATTAGTCCTGAGGAACGTATATCCAGATTCCGAGAAGAAGAAGAGGATAGGAATATTGAACCTGAATGGAAATATCGTGATAGTGGGAAGAATTACATGGATTCATATCCGAGAAATGTGACAGTCATCCGGAACTTTGAGGACAAACCACAAAAATTCAGTAATACTGATAGTCTAACAACGATAGAATATATCAGGAACCTGAAAGACTATTTCATTGAAGCTCACATTCCCAGAGAAAGAGAGATGAGAATAGTAGAAAGATTTCTAGCTGGAGGACCCCTTGAATGGTTCAGAGCATTTCGCTACACTTTCAGTAATTTCGACGAATTTGCAGAGGCACTGATAAAACGATTCTGGTCCATAGAAGCACAGAATTCATTAAGAGCTGAGGTATACTCGAGGAAGTATTCAGGTACTCTTCCAACACGGTACGCTGATTTCTTCACGAGCCAGTTATCACGCTTGAGATTTTTGCAACCCCCATTGTCGACAGAGCAGTTGATAGATGCGATTTCTCGTATGCTGCCTGTGGAAGTAAGAAGACTTATCATATCGTCAAACATCAGGGATTTGGCCAGTATGGACGAATTATTGAGAAGGCTTGACTACACGAGTCCAATGCCAAATGTGGTACAAAAAGGTCAGAGACACGAATTTAAAGACATTAATACAGTCTATATGGATCAAGTTCAGCAAACTGATAAGCCCAATGAAGAGAAAACTGAAAATGTAGGTCCTCACAGGAACAATCATTTTCGCAATAGATCGCAAGGTTACCGCCCATATCAGCAAAGAAGAGGCTGGAATAATAATAGAGGTAATTATAACAATGGAAGAGGTAGATACTATAACAATGGTTACAACAGAAACTATAACAGAAATTACCAGTAGCAGAATCGAAATCAGAATTCTCAAGGTCAGGTTATGACACCCGACAAGTATCAAGAGAGAGAGAGAAAGAAAGTCAGCAGTATCTTAAGGAATTACGAGAGAAGGAAGCTGAAAACCAAAAGAAAAGACAGGATGTAGTGATCGATCCTGGTCCTTCTACAAGCCAGCAGAACTTCGAGATTGGTAACACAAAAAAAACGCCGATTTCTCAACGACAGTGAGAAACTATAAATACATTGCCACACCACACCTAATTACCATTAATGAAATTTATGAAGTTACTGATGAGGATTTATTAGAAGAGAGGGGAATCGTCAAAGAAGAAAGACCATGTGCCTTACCTATTATTTCTGTACTGATAGATGGCCAACAGTACAAAGCTCTTATGGATACCGGCGCAATTATTTCTATCATTTCTGATGAATGCTATCAAAGTCTGTTAAAAGGAGAAAACATGACAGTTTTACCTGTTTCTACCTTCAAAGTGAGAGGAATTTTCCAAGACAAGGCAGTGAAATGCAAGATCCAAGTGTTGTTGAACTTTGAAATTAATGGAAGGAATTATGAACAGATCGTCATTGTGGTAAACAAGATCCATTTCGATATTGTGCTAGGAATCGATTTCATATCGAAAGTTGGAGCCATTATTGACATGAAGAATAGGATTATTAGCTTTAATGATGAGTACATGATCACAGAAGAGATCGAAGAACAGGACGTGAAAAACAGTCTGGAGATAGACCTTAGGGAGGAGATTTTAAATACCATTATCAATGAAGTGGAGAATCTAACAGAAATACCCAGTAGAAAAACTGAAGGATTTGAAGAAATTCAGGGGGAATTTGAGGATTTGATAAAGGAATTCCAAGATATTTTTGATGAAAAGCCTGGATTGATTAAAGACTATAAGTACAAGATAAGGCTGAGCGATGAAACCCCTTACCAAAAGAGAATATACCCCATACCTGAGAAATACTACCAAGAAGTACGAGGGTTGATCAGAAAAATGGAGGTAGACGGGATTATTAAAAAACAGGCGTCGTCTTACATAAACCCCATCACTGTAGTAAAGAAAAGTAATGGTCAGATACGTCTTTGTCTCGATGCTCGGACCATCAACTTAAAGATTCTTCCAGAAAATGACCGACCGCCGAAGATTAGAGATCTGCTTCAAAAGTTCAAAGGGAGAGCATGTTTCAGTGTTTTTGACTTGACATTTTCGTTTTACCAAGTTCAACTGGAAGAAGAAAGTATGCAGTACACTGGATTCTTATTTGACCAGACGTCATGGGTCTTTGTGAGAATGCCTTTTGGAATGGTCAACAGTGGACCAGCACTTATTCGAGCACTTGATAGCAAGTTCACTGACGAAGTAAAGGAAAATGTAATCTGCTACATTGACGATTTAATTGTATCTTCACCCAACGCCGCAGAACATTTAGTGCATTTGAGAAAGTTGTTTGAAAATTTAAGGGAGGCCAATATTAAGGTCAATTTCGGAAAATGTCAATTCTTGAAGAAGGAGATCAACTACTTGGGGCATACTATTGGTAAGGATGGATATCATCCGAACATGCAGAAAGTAGATGCGATCACAAGATTCCCAAAGCCAACTAAGGTGAAACAAGTCAGAGAATTTGTAGGTGCATGCCAATTCATCAGCAGCCACTGTCCGAGATACTCTGAAATTATGGCTCCTCTGTATGACTTACTCAAAAAGAATAAGAGATGGAAATGGAGTACCGCAGCAGACGAGGCTTTTGAGAAAGCAAAGGAGATGCTCAGAAACAACGTTAAACTGGAGTACCCAGACTTTGAGAAGGTGTTCTATATTGAGTCTGATGCATCAAGAATAGGCATTAGTGCAGTCTTATACCAAAAAGACGAGGCAGGCAACAAGCACTACATTGCGTTCATTAGTCGGAAGTTAAAGAAGCACGAGGAAAACTACTTTACGACAGAACTAGAAGCGTTAGCTTTTGTAGCAGCTTTGCAAGCGTGGAAGAAAATGCTGCTGGGACACAAGGTTATCATTATTACGGATCACAAAGCACTTCAGTTTATGCTGCAAACTGACATGTCTAGTGATAGATTGACACGTTGGGCTTTGTTCACCCAACAGTTTAACGCCACTATCGTCCATCAGCCTGGGAAAGACAACTTACTGGCTGATGCTTTATCACGTAACCCTATCAAAAATGTGCAGATACACCATGTACAATTGGAGCAGCAAGATCAAGACACCGTTAGGAGGTTAGCCCGAATCGGTGTGTCACAGAAGAGACACGCTCCAATCAGGAAAAAGTACAGGTTCCTTAAGGGTTACATGGACAATACTGATGTTGACTATGCAGCTACACAGAGAGATTCACGACACTTTGTCTTGAGTGGAGACATCGTATTTTAGTATGCTAACTCTGCGCATACAAATCTCCGAATAGTCGTGCCACCTAAACTTGTTGCCGATTTAGTGTGGGTAGCTCATCACGCAACTGGACATGCCGGTTTAGATAAAACTCTTGATACTCTTAAAGAGAGGTTTATTTGGACCAACATGCGTTCCAGCATTGCTAATGTCATTCGTTCATGTGATAAATGTCAAAGAGCAAAGTATGCTTCCGCTCTATTAAAAGGAAAACCTAAGGCTATGATTCCTTCTAAACCAAATGAACTCATGGCGACGGACATATTTGGCCCCTGTCCGAAGGGATACCAGGGTAATCAGTTCCTGTTGGTTACCGTGGATGTCTTCTCAAAATTTGTAACAATGAGTCCCATGCAAAAAGCTAACACGAGGAATGTTGTAAGCAGACTGGAACATGCTGTATTTCCAAAAGCTGGTAAACCAGAATATCTACTGTCGGATCATGGAGCTCAGTTTACATCCTTAGAATTTACTGCAGATATGGAAAGGCTTGGTATTAAGCACATATTTTCAAGCGTGCGCTATCCAGAATCGAATTCTTCAGAAAGATATATGGCTGAATTTTCGAAATTTTTTCGAATTTTCTGTCCGAATGATCATTCTGGTTGGGTGAGATTTGTACCCCTTATTGAGGAGTGTCTAAATTCTACAGTGCAGGAGAGCACAGGAGAAGTGCCAATGAGACTTCATCTAGGAAGAAACCCAGAAAGGCCGTGGGACAATCTCTTTAACCACGTTCCTGGAGATCCCGACCTAGGAAGGCAGCAGAGAATTGACAAAGCGAAAGAACAACTCCAGAAAGCAGCAGAAAAACGACTGAAAAGAGTAGCTGGAAAACGTTTTGGTGCTCCCTTAGAAATTGGAAATCTGGTATTACTACGCAGACCTGTCAAGGCTGATGTGAGTAAGAAAATCTATCCCAAGTTTGGAATAGTATTTATGGGTCCGTTCATAATTACGAATGCTTATGGAAACAATTGTTATGAACTCTACGATGATGAGAATAATGTCGTATATGGCAAGTTCAATGCTGGAAACTTGAAGAAATATTATCCAAGAGTAAGCCAATATTAATTCAATTTCGTGTTCAAGTGAATTCAAATACTTATAACACAGAGTTTAAAAACAATTTGCAACTGTTTTTAAAACGTGGTGAAGGGAGAATGCCCCCGTAAATTGAATTATATTGAGACCACGTTGGCTGTATTGGCAAATATGAAGAAAGTTATGGCTGTCATAGTTGTGACGTGGATATTCAAGACGTAAGCACGGATGACGCAGACTTCATGCAAGTAGGCTGGTTGAACTGAGATTCTTGGTGACGTCATGAGTTTGTTCGAGAAAGATCTGAGATTTACGACGCAGTCGCAGGGAAACGAGGAATTGTGCTGAGGAAGAAGTTACGCGATTGGAGGAAAGGCTCGAACCAATGAACGATAGTTTGGAGGGAGACGGAGATTACTGAAACTACCATATTTAATTACTTTTGGAATGCAGAATTGTGGAAATCCATTTTCAGTTATGGCATTGATTTGGAATTTTGAAGAAATTAATTTTGAGTTTTTGAAATTTGAAAATCCTACAAGTATAGCCAAAGTTAGAACTTCTAGTAATGACGGAGGAACAAGTTATGGAAGGGATGGGTACGCCCCTTAAGAAGTTGATAAAAGGTCTTGCACAGCAGAGAGAAGCTCTCATATTAATCATATTTCTGGTGTCTTATAGTCGTTTTCGAGTGATTCAGTGAAGCAAGTCGTTATTAGCGCGTGGTAAAGCCCACCGCATCGAACAAGCACGGAGCAGTGCAGCAGTTCCATTTTACGGTGATTGAAACTAGGCGAAGTTGAAACGCACACATTAACGAGTCTACAAGAATATATATCAAGAGTTAGCTAATTCCTATAAGCTAATTCTATTGTGCATTACAGTATTAAAGTGTGTAGTAAAGTTGAACATTTTCACGATTATAATTTGGAAGATATTGGCATTTTAAGACTGCAGATAAAAGTGATTTTCTCGCCACTTGAGAAACACTTTTATAATATCACATTCTACGCTACGGCTGACACGTGTATTGCAACCGTGATACTTAAGATTGCATTTGGTGATACAACGCCACATTCTAATATGGAACAATATAATATGGCAGTTCTTTCAACTATTATAACAGAAGACTTTAATGCAATTGGGACATATATCGATGGAGTGAAATAGCAGCATGGAACTTCGTTAATCGCCATTCTACACAAGCGAGCATGTAGTGAACTTCCAACTACACTCATGCATCGTAGTCCAACGCTGAATTATATCAAATGGCAGTGGAAATTCTTTCATATTCCACAAATATGAATATTTATACGGAAATAATTGCAATAAACTTCATGGCGAATTTCTACCAGAACTTCAGGGAACTGTCAAGAGAGGCCAGGGTGGACCCGGCTCACAAAGAAGAGTTTTGCCAGAACTTCAGGGAACTTTCAAGAGAGGCCAGGGTGGACCCGGCTCACAAAGAAGAGTTTTGCCAGAAGGATGTCTATCGTCTACACGGAGCAGTGCAATTTCCGGAGGAGGAAGCAGTTCTATTCTCCGAGGGCGCTGGTTCCAGGTTCGAGGTCGGAGAACATCTTTACGCTGGTAAAATGGAACCATCAGCAGTCTTCTTTGGAAATTATCCTCTGGAACTTCAATCAACAGATAAGGTAGTCGTGAACGTTTATTGTTTTATTTGAGCCATTTAGCGATATCTGAGCAACCATTTTTCCCATATTTTCTGTCCCATATATATTTTGCCCCATTTTCTTGCTTGACATTTCTGTACTCAGTACACTTCGATGAGTTATGCCTTTTTCTACGTTTTATTGAGACATTGTTATGTCATTGGCATATTTAAATAATTTTGGATCAGTTGAGACTGATAATCTAGATTCTTTCAGTAATTTGCATATTTTTGTAGTCACGATTTGACTGTAAAGTTAATGATTTTATATGGCAGATTTGAATTCAGACAGCGTGTCACTTTATTAAAGTAATTCTATTTAGTAAATTACTTTGACCAATTTTCTGTCATCCTCAAGAAAGAAGAATTATTAAAAGATTTTAGAGCGTTAAAATCTATTACTGTATCGACGATCTTGGAAATACTACTCGTTTGATCAACATGATTGCAACATAGACATTTATTGTCAGTTTTGAAATACCATTGCATTATAGACAATTTTATGAAATATAAACTTTGATTACGAATTATTGAATACACTATAGTAATGAACATTTGATAGGAGTTTTTCTCAATTCTAGATTGGAACAAAAATGTTTGCATTCCACAGTCTAATTGGATTCTATTCGACTATTATGCAGTTTAGATGACCTTTGATTAAAGATAGTATTTTTATACTACGTTACTTTGAAGATATTAATCTCATTTTGATAGACCAGAGAGGCGTGTATAATCGTATTTGCTATTAAATTTATTTGTGATTGGCAAATTTTTACTTCATATCGATTCATGAATGAAACCCACGAAGGTTAAATATAATAACAGTTTTGACACAATTAATGAATATAAGAATTTTTAAAGTGGAACTATGGATGTATAATCGTTAGTTCAATGGACGTGTAAAAGTCGCTGATGAATAATGCCCTTGAATAAGCGAAGGAGGTTCCCACAGTAATTAATGATGTTGTTGAATTTATAAGTGGAGTTTTTTTTTAATGTATTGTGGAAGATTTTGATGCCATATGTATTGAGATATATGATGGATTCTGGGCTTATTTTATGCAATTTTGTGCGTTTGAGCGAAGTATTTTTCCGCTGAGTTTATTGTCCAGGTCCTTTGAAAATTAATCATGTGAAGTGACTGTTAAAATTAACAAGAGTGTTTAAATTAATTTGAGATAACGATTTTGAATGGAGGTTACCGTCACAAATAATAATAATAATTATTAAACCTTATTAAACCTGAATCTAACATTTAAATATAACTAACCTTCATTGGTCGATTAAATTAACTCGATTTAAGTAATTATCAACCGGATAGACGTGTGGTTTAATGTATTTCTAAAATAAATTATAAATGTTGTAAATAATTATGTAAAAATCCTTAATAATAATTAAAAACGAAAGGGATTAATAGAGGCGTGTATAAATTTTTCAATTGTCGTTTGACAATATTATAAACAATTTAAATTGTTATAAATAATTATGAGCAGTTTGTTATAAACATTTAAGAGTTTTGTTATTATACTCTAAACAACGCTAATTAAACATTTGGATTGTATAATTAAACAAGTTTTGGGATTATTAGAGTAATCCAGTGATATTTGGATGGAGCATTTAAAAGATTTGCGTGATAATATTTGAGTTGAGTTGAGGACATTTAAAGTGTTTTGAGAAGGAGCTAGGCTCTGATGTAACTAGCACATGCTAACGTTGGCTGGACAGGTGAGTCCATTTGACGAGGTTGGCATGCGACATGATGCAGGGTGTATCGCAGCTGGCCAGACAACTGGTTGTTAGAGGCCAAGGTCGCCTACATAGTAGCCTTGCGGCTATTAATAAAAGTGTGATGTTTATGAAAAAGAAAAACAATTGCTATATGTCTCGTCCCAACTCCCTTATCCATTCCAAGTGTATTATGATTATTACGTTCTTTTTAAGCTAGTGAATGCTAAGATTTTGTATGTAAAGTCTACAAGTCCTACAGGAGGACATGATAATATTGACAATGGCTTCTGATTGCCACGTGTATTTTGTTGAATTTTTGTTAGAATCATTCCCTTTATGTGAAATAAATTATTGTACAGTTTAAAGTTTCTTGTCTTCGTCTTGGTTCATTTATATATCTTGGGGAGGTTATTGTGAGGGCATACTTTTAAGTGATCCAGTTGGCAACCCAGACCCGAGATTAATTTGAATAGGTAAGTAAAGGTAAGTATGAACCCCCGTATATTTTGGTGTGTTCCACAATAATTTCTTGTTAACTGCTGTGCACTAATCTCGGTAGTATCTGTCAGTGCCATTTTCATTGATGTAGCTGTGCCGGTGCGTTTGACTATTGGCAATCCGATTGAGGGGGCGGATATCTGACAGCCTACTATCCGGATTATCGGGGACAGTACCTTCTTCAAGGCCACGGCCGCCTCCTTCCCTCTTCCTTGCCTATCCATCCTGACCATCCATTACCTTCCCTCATGAGGCCCCTGTTCGCTTTGCAGGTGAGGCCGCCTGGGCGAGGTGCCAATCTCACCTCACCAGTTGTATCCACTCCGATTCGCTGTTCCCAGCTCTAGGACACTGCCCGTAGAGGCGGTAGTGGTTAGTTCCCTCGCTGAGTTCGTGGGTTCCACCAACCTGGAGGGTAAACGACTAAGAAGAGGAAGAAGAAGAAGATAATTTCCAGGAAAAGATGAATTTTGAAAAGCTTTTTAGGCCCCGTATATGTATCCCGCTTAGAATTGTCCACAAAATGTTAATATCGCAATATTACTTGAATCCTATTTTGATGGCTGTACAGTATTAGTGTGTGTTTTCTGTATCTCTGTACGCTGGAATAAGGATTACAACACAGACTTGACTTCTTGTCTAAAGACCAGCTAGACCAACCACTCAACACCACTCGTATGGTTTTGCCCAACTTCCCAAACAGTCAAGACCAACCTGTTTTGGTGGAAATTGGTTTCAAAATTCCCCTAGTAAACTCAATGCTCTTACCGAGATGAAACTTTCAACGAGCCAACTGGGATGGATTCACAAAAGACCTTGACTCCAGTTTAGCTGCGGAGAACCTTCAACCAAAAGCAAATAACTACGAAAAAATTGTTAAACTAGTAATCAAAGCTGCTAAGTCCAACATTCCTAGGGGTTAGCGAGAGAAATATGTACATGGATGGAATGAAGAATACCAGAGTTCTGTAAATCAAACAGTGGGCTCGCAGCTACTCCACGCTTTAAAGAAGAGCAGACGCGCGAAATGGGAAGCAACACTCACAGAAATGAACATCGCAAAGTCAAGCAGGAAAGCCTGGAGAATCTTAAGTGGGCTAACTGGCAAACAACACCCTAAAACGCCGCCTCCTGAACTGAATCCTGATATCATTGCCAACAGGATCATAGACCTCATAAGGACAAAGAGGGACAAGAATCATACCAGAATTATCAAATATAACCTCTCTAAACTCAAGCGCAGTGCCCCGAAAAACGAGCCGCTTTCCAGGCCCGTCTCCACAGCGGAAGTAGATAGTGCAATTAAACAACTGAAAATGGGCAAAACTGCTGGTCCGGACAATATCTATAATGCATTTATTAAGAACATGGGCCTGTATTGTATATGCTGGCTTACTTCTCTCTTCACTTACATTCTCCAAGAGAACAGACTGCCCAGTCATTTCAAATTATCGAACGTTATAGCCATTCTCAAACCTGGCAAACCCGAAGATAGCCCCGAACGTTATCGACCAATGGCACTGCTCAGTTGCACATTCAAGCTCCTTGAACGTATCCTCCTAATCAGAATAGCACCTTTCATTGAAGCTGTTTCACCTCCTGAACAAGCTGGATTCAGACATGGACGTAGCTGCACCGATCAAGCTCTTGCTCTAACTACTCATATCGAAGAAGGTTTTCAAAGACAACTGAAATTAACAGCTATTTTCATCGACTTGACTGGAGCATATGCCACTGTTAGGCGACAAGGACTTTTCTAAAAACTATTGCAAGTTGTACTAAGTCGAGAAATCGTTGAACTAATATCTAGTATGCTTAGTGAAATACAATTCGAAATGTTTCTAGGCAGCCCTAAAAGCCACAAACAAAAACTAAATAATGGTCTACCACAGGGATCTGTTTTAGCCCCATTGCTCTTCTATTTGTACATTCATGATTTACATCAACTAAGTTCATATATGCTGATGACATCGCTCTTGTAGCACAGAGTAATAACTTTGAAGATGGTGAACAAATCCTTACAGAGGATCTCAAGAATATGACAACTTTAATTAAGACCTGGATATTGATCCCCAGCACTTCAAAAACCGAGGTATCTTGTTTCCATCTAGCGAATCGTGCTGTGAACCACAATCCAAGAGTTTTCTTCAACGAACGAAATCTGAGGCACAATCCTTTTCCAAAATATACTGCTCAAAAAATTAAAGCACCACTTTTTCCAATGGCCACCAAATTTTGAAAAGTTGGCCTACAAGCTCGAAATCTCAGTATGACGTTTGTCCTGACGACTACCAAGCATATGCTTCAGCACAACTCCCCAACTTGAGTAGTTTCGGGATAGCACCCCGAAAACCAGCCCATTTTCGAAAACCGCAAATTGAAGTTTGCGAAAAACGCTGCAGGACTTGTCGCAGGTTGCCAAAGCAGTCGAAAATGAATGAGTCTTGCTCTTAAAGGTTCCACAAACACGTAGAAATCGTTACATTTGACGTTTGGGCATTTTCAACCCCCTTCATCATTCCCTAAACATGGACTACCATTGGGGGCGTCTGAGAAGGTACCGGGTGTGTTTAACCATCTGAAAACCTGCACACCGTCCTTAGTTGCTGATTGCAGTAAGTTCTTAAGGCCTCCGGCAATGACCACACCCCCTAACACCCTCAACTGGCATGGGACCAAACCACCCCCTCTCGATTCACCCCTAAGGAAGGTTTTAATCGAGATGTTTATCAGTGCTGTGAATGCGGGGGTCTTTCCCTACCGTTTCAAAAAAGGAGCTGTGCCTTTGTCACCACCCCTTCCCCTGCAACCCCCGTTTGTATGATTTTTCGAATCAGGCACTTTTTAAGGGCTGAAACGAGGTCTTAATCGCTGAAAGGGCTGTAAAGGTCCTTAGAAGTAGTGGTGACACGAACTCAACCCCTTCCGATCGATGATTGACATTCCGTCCCCCAAATTCGAAATTTTTGCACCCTCAACCCTCCCTGTCTGGAAGCGTAACGCGTCATGGCAGAGTTTTCAGAGTTGGATGGAAATGAAGCTTATGGCCTGCAATGGAGCCCAAAACAGCAGGTTGGATAGAAATTCATCGGTAGGTTGGGAAACGGGACCAAAAATTTTCAAAAAAGTGTACAGCCTACAGTAAGTACGCCCATGCATAGGCAACCCACATCACGTCCTTGCGTGTGGGTTGCCTATGATCGGCAATAGGTTACAAAGTTTGGCAATGAGAGAAAAATGACGTGATGTGGGTTGCCTATGCATTGGTGTACTTACTAGAGGCTGTTAACTTTTTTGAAAACTTTTTGGTCCCGTTTCCCACCCTACCGATGAATTTCCATCCAGCCTGCTGTTTTGGGCTCCATTTCAGGCCATAAGCTTCATTTCCATCCAACTCTGAAAACTCTGCCATGACGCGTTACGCGTCCAGACAGGGAAGGTTGGGGGTGCAAAAATTTCGAATTTCGGGGACGGAATGTCAATCATCGATCGGAAGGGGTTGATTTCGTGTCACCACTACTTCTAAGGACCTTTACAGCCCTTTCAGCGATTAAGACCTCGTTTCAGCCCTTAAAAAGGGCCTGATTCGAAAAATCATACAAACGGCGGTTGCAGGGAAAGGGGTGGTGACAAAGGCACAGCTCCTTTTTTGAAACGGTAGGGCAAGACCCGTGCATTCACAGCACTGATAAACATCTCGATTAAAACCTTCCTTAGGGGTGAATCGAGAGGGGGTGGTTTGGTCCCATGCCAGTTGAGGGTGTTAGGGGGTGTGGACATTGCCGGAGGCCTTAAGAACTTACTGCAATCAGCAACTGAGGACGGTGTGCAGGTTTTCAGATGCTTAAACACACCCGGTACCTTCTCAGACGCCCCCAATGGTAGTCCATGTTTAGGGGATGATGAAGGGGGTTGAAAATGCCCAAACGTCAAATGTAACGATTTCTACGTGTTTGTGGAACCTTTAAGAGCAAGACTCATTCATTTTCGACTGCTTTGGCAACCTGCGACAAGTCCTGCAGCGTTTTTCGCAAACTTCAATTTGCGGTTTTCGAAAATGGGATGGTTTTCGGGGTGATACCCCGAAACTACTCAAGTTGGGGAGTTGTGCTGAAGCATATGCTTGGTAGGCGTCAGGACAAACGTCATACTGAGATTTCGAGCTTGTAGGTCAACTTTTCAAAATTTGGTGGCCTTTGAAAAAAGTGGTGCTTTAATTTTTTTGAGCAGTATATCTTGGAGTCACTTTAGATAGATCCCTGAGCTACAAAGGACACATCAATAAGATTTCCCACAAAGTTGCCGCAAGAAACATCATATTGCATAAGCTCAGTGGTACATCCTGGGGAGCATCTGCTGACTAGGGGCGAGGTGGCTCAGCGGTCTAGCTGTATGCCTCTCACCAAGGCGGTCCGGGTTCGATTCCCGGTCAATGCATGTGAGATTTTCGAAGTGAAATGCCATGTCCTGTGGTTCGGATTCCACGTAAAAAGGAGGCCCCGTGGCTCATAATCACAAGATTCACGGTCACGTAAAACTACAATCTTCCTTCCTTCCTTTCCATCTGCTGACTGTTTACGCTTATCTTCCATCAGTCTTGTCTACTCGGCTGCTGAGTACTGTGCACCCGTCTGGTTGGAAAGCGTACACGTGAAGAAGGTAGACACAAAATTGAATGATACAATGCGTTGCACTACTGGTTTTATCAAATCAACTCCATGTCACTGGTTACCCATGCTGAGTCACATTCCTCTACCTTACTTAAGGAGGAAGCAAGCTCTACTAAGGGAAGCTAAGAAAATCTTTGCATCACCCTCTTTTCCATTGCACCAAGAATTCTGCCATCCATCACAGCAACGACTGCAATCTAGAAGACCAGTAAGTGTCACTGCGGGGCAACTCATTGCTGCTGGATTTGACCTAAATGAAAGCTGGATGAATGGGTGGTCAACTAAAACATTGAGGACAAGTGCCCACCATCTTGATCCCACAAAGAAACCAAACGGTTTTGACTTACTGAGCAACTTCTGGTGCCGCATCAACAGGCTGAGGACTGGACATGATTGGTGCAATTATTTTAGGTACAAGGGGAGCTGGATCAGCTCACCAATGTGTGAGTGTAACCTGGATTAACAACCGATCGAACATCTGATCCTCTTTATTCGTACCCTGGCATTCCTGACGATGTGTTCACTCTCACACCCGATTTAACTGAATGGTTGAGAAGGATGGAATTTAAAGATTGATTATACCTTGTTATACCTTGTAAATTGCATGAATTACCATACGATTAAATAATCTGTAATTCAGGTAAGGACAGCAGACGATCAACTTTAAGTAGTTCCTACTTTTGTTACCAAATGCTACCGTCAACGACACCTGGCTGTGTGAAGTTGGCTGCTAGATGCCACCGCAACTGGCACCTGGCGGCGAACGATGGAACTAATAGAACGTTAATCAAGTCTAACCTACAAATTTGGCTTCACTTTATTGTAATTAGTTGAAGGTTCTATTACATGCCATAAATCTATGACATGGGTCCGCCGGCTTCACTTCTCCTCCGAAGGAAGGCATACTGAGGGATCTTTAACGTTCTTAAAAAATCCGACGACTTCGGCCGGGTTTGAACCCGTGATTTTAGGCATATAAGCTCAGCATGCTATCTCCCAACTATCCAAACGCGTTTGCTAAATCAATTAAATTACATATGAATATGTAAAATAGTTTTATTGTTCCTAAGTCAATACTATAACTAAACTAAATTACATATGCAGGGTGTGTGGAGTTTAACTGGACAGCCAGGAACATATTATTCCCTAGGTCAGGATTCGCCGAAAGACGTGAAGAACGTATACTGAAAGGTGCATGGTTTAGCGGGGAAAAATGGTTTAGTGACATATTTTAAACATGTCTAGCAGGTGAATAGTTGGTCTTATGATTTTGGGATTGCACCATGCTGTGCTGCATTAAAAAAAACGAAGAAATAACGTCTGGTGTCGATCTGCGTACGGCGAGTGGTTCTCAAACAATTCCATGTTACGACGATGAGTTTCGGTAAGGCTATTTGCCATGTCCAGGCCGTCAACATCGCATCAGCTGTTGCGTTTACATGTCTTATCTTAGAGGGGAAAGGAAGCATATTCGGAACTCTGTTGTTTCTAGTCTATGGGAACTGGTTGGGCAAGTTACCTCCCCTCCGTCGAACTGACCTTCACTTATCAGTTGTCTGCCAGACCTACCCCGATGAATACCGGCTGTTCTCTCAGTTCAGTGGCACTTCCTCGATCAAGTCTTGTACACAGTAGCAAGCAGTGTTACCAACAGTGACGTACTTTTGCTCCTGTTTTCTCCTAAATAACGCCCCATTTACTATACGTTTCTCACGTCTTTTGGTGCGTCCTGACCTGGGGATTCCTATGTTCTCGGATAACGGATCTGACACCACCAACCGTGTTTAGGACTAATTTTGGGTTAACTTGTAACCATCCTCAGCCGAAATCAAATTGGAATAAAATTAGTCGTCTGAGCATCATCTGAGTGAGACAAGGGTGTTGTTTGTCACCTGTTCTATTCTTCTTTCTTTCTTTCTTTCTTTCTTTCTTTCTTTTTTTCTTCGTTTTGCCCACTTGGGGAGCGCGCTTGAACTTGTTGACTCGGGTTGATGGAGCTTTCCTCTTCTTCTCCTCCCAAATTCTCCTCATGAACTCACTATGCCCCTTATTACGTTCCTCCGTCCATTTCTTTCCAGTGGTCTTTTTAGCTTTTTCGGTGAAACAGAGATTTGTAACTAGAGTTCCAAAAGTCTTGCGATTCATGATGAAATCTTCTGTAATGTTTATTTCCTTTCAGTCCTGTTTGATTTCTTCTAACCTGTTCTATTCTATTCAATATATATTTATAAGAAACTAGCAGAAGTACCCATTCTTCGAACGGTGTTATATATTAACACCAGACATTATCAATTGAGCTACTGTTGCAATGGTTAGCGGCTTGTCATTCCTTCATAAGTTTATCAGAACGAAATTAGTTTTCTGGGAATATCACACACACTGTTAATTTAAGGGCCTTAATATGTGGTTTTCGGAGACCCCTTATAGACTCGCGAATTTTGTGTCTCACAATGAGAAGCGCAACATATGCTTTGATCGTCCTTCTAGGATAATTTTTATATTTCGCCTATTTTAGCATGTATTTTGAGAAGTTTTTCCCTATATCCACCCTTCTACTGAATGAAAAGTACGGTGAGGAGTTTTATAAATGATTGGTGTATTGACTCATGTTTACCATACCTAATTTTACGATGCACCAAGCATCCGAAGACGATTTATAGGCGTACATAAAGATACACAGAAAGACAGACAGACAATTCTATTGTCTACAACATATCACCCAGATATCCAAATATGGGTATATCTACCATACGTATCAAACAAAATCATCCTTACGATGAACCCATATGTCGACAAAAAAAATAGTTAAAATCTGCTCTCAAACTAAATTCACCTAACGTGTACTTCATGACGTGAAATAGAATTGAAAGCCTTGTTGACGAAACGCAATACACCTCACATAAAAAATGTCCCTCAACGTTGTGTTAGGTCCCCATACACAGGAAGACCTCTTTCATAAATTATAAAGGCTTGTGGTGCATGAAAATTCAGATTCTTCAGCCTCAAATGGCCCAAATTCCTAAAAGCCTCAAAAAATGCTGATTCAATTCAGGAATTTTTGAAAATAATGTTTCTGTTTGTAGATATAATATACTTTCTGTACTATATGTCGCACGTGAAATTGCATGAAAAAATTCTAGGTTTCCCCTTGACCCCCTTAATTGCATTGCCGAATTATACAGTCTACATTGGTTCCGTGATAACCTTATAGCCATTTGCAAAGTTTCACAGAAATGTACTAAATGGAGTAGCCTAACAATAATGGTATCGTATGGCCTCGGATGCCGGGTGCAAGCTTCGTAATTTGACACCCAGAGGGTATCCTGCATGTCGAAATTTCGTTGTTCCTTGAATCACTATGAAAGTCAAGGAGGGTAGATATCTAAGCTCCTTGAACACTATAGCGCTTTCTAGTAAATAAATGAGGAACTTTGTGTTGGCGGAAACCCCTGAGGTTCATTTTGCCATTATGAACACGGCCTACTGAATTCAAATGGGTTCTTTGACATGCCAACATCGTATGACATGCGAATCGTATTTTTGCCGCCTTTCAAAAATCACGTACAGGCCGGACGTTTGTTTTAGACGATTGCCCTTGACCTTCAAGCCTGCGGGTGAGCCTGTACACAGTCACTCTCTCATCATATCACTTCACATTTGTCACCACCGATCTGATGTAATGGAATTCCAGACTTGAGCAGATAGTACAGTCCACGTCGAAGTATTGTGTGACACGGAAGTACACGTTACGTAGTTACGAACAGAACGTCATTATATTTGCCAGTGACTATACTTCAGCAATAGTGTGAAACAGCTTTATCAATCATCGGAGCGCTTGGGGCAGCTGATAACAACACAGGTACTGTAGTAACTCGCCTCCAGGCTTCCATTAAGATTTTTCATTCGTCTAAAACAAACGTCCGGCCTGTACCACGGCCAGGAGTGAACCTGCAATCTTGGGGTTAGTACACCGACACGCTATCCACTCACCCACCGTGGCAAGGTACAAATGGAGTGATATTGCTTCTTACAGAAATAGATGGAAAGTTGGATGCCACCCCTTGAGATAATGTTGTCATGGTTACCGATTTCTATTCCTTCATTAGTTTGTTAAATTAAATTAGTTTTCTGGGAATATTTCAGATACTGTTGGTTTTAGAGCCTTATAATGTAGTTTTCGAGGCCCCCAAGTTTTGTTTCTGGCACCGAGGGGCTTTGTATCGTCGTTGTACGCCATAATATAATACTAATAAAAATAATATAATATAGGGATAGGAATATAATAGACCTGCCGTACCACACCCGCAGGTGTAAATCGCGTGAAAAAATTCTAGTGTACCCCTTGACCCACTTAAGCGCATTATACGTATTGATGAATTTCTACAGCTTAATTTGGTTCCGTGATAACCTTCTAGCCGTTTGCAAACTTTCACACCAATGTAATTAATGGAATTGCATTGCATCTTACAGCAAAAGATGGACCCCTGAGAATCTGTTGCCATGGTTACCGGCTTGTATTCGTTCATTAGTTTCTTCTTCTTGTTTCGAATGGGCCTACTTTGGACCACGCTTGTTCAACTGTTGAGCTTTGATCTTTGCCCAGTGTTGTCGCATTTTCTGCCGGTGTAACTCCTTCCTTTCATCTGTCCAAGGGGTACCTTTCTTCCGGGGTTTTTTCTGAAATCCATGGACTTCCTTCAGGGCATGTCTCACAGATTGCCTGTCTTGAAGATCTGATATTCCCAGTTCATTAATGTCTTTCTCAGTTTCTGTCAGCCAAGTGGTACGAACCTTCTTGTTCTGCCAGAAAGTGAACAGCCTATTGGTCAGTCTTTTGGGAGGCAATCTTGCCACATGACCATAGAATGCTACTCTCCTTTTCCTAGCACAGTCAGAGAGCCTTTCTATATGTTCGTAGAGCTCGGAATTGTGCCGCCTACGGTATTCCTCATCTTCCTTTACCGGACCTAGGATCTTCCTGAGAATTCTCCTCTCTCTGACTTCCATTTTCTCCATCAGACCACTTCGGTTCAATGAGAGACACTCCATGGCATACAGGGCTTCTGGTCGTATGACTGAGGTGTAGTGCTTCAGTTTCAGGTTGCGTGACAGGCATTTCTTGTTGTAGATGTTCTTTGTCAGTCGATAAGCCAGTTCCAGCTTGTTGACTCTCATGGATAATGATGCTCTTTCTGATAAGTTGGGTTCAATCCATTCGCCGAGATACTTAAATTTCTCAATCCTCTTGATTTTTCCCTGTTCTAGTAGCATCTCTCTGTTAGCTTCTTTGATGTTGGTGAAGAATTCTGTTTTTTTCCAGCGACACTTGAAGACCCACTTTGGCTGCCTGTCTTCTGAGGCAATTGACCTGCATTGTTGCTGTATCCAGAGAATTGGCAATAAGTGCCATGTCGTCAGCAAAGGCCAGGCAATCTACAACCAGTCCTTCCTTCCTACGCCCCAGGTATATCCCACTCTGGACACCCATATTGGTCAGTTCCTTGCGCCATTCTCTCACAACCTTTTCAAGGACACAGTTGAAAAGAAGTGGAGAAAGTCCATCCCCTTGTCTCACCCCTGTTTTTATCTCGAAGCTTGCTGAGACCTCGCCTCTAAATTTAACCTTGGAATGGGTATTGGTCAAGGTTTCTAGAATGAGTTTGCGGGTTTTGTTGTCTAACCCTAGTTCTTGGAGAATTCTATTAAGTGTTTCCCTATCAACAGAGTCGTAGGCCTTCCTAAAATCAACAAAGGTGACAACCACCTTGCGGTTTCTCAATTTGGAGTATGCAAGTACAGTTTTCAGGTTGAGGATCTGTTCAGCACAGGATCGGCCCTTCCTGAAGCCTCCCTGATATTCTCCGAGTTGACTGTCCAGTTGACTTTCTGCCCGTGTTAGTAATGCCTTGGAGAAAATCTTGTATGTTACCTGGACGAGAGAAATCCCACGGTAGTTGTTTAGGTCAGTAAAATCTCCTTTCTTGTGGAGGGGATGGATCAGAGCTGAGGTCCAGTCAGGTGGTAATTTCTCTGTTTCCCAGATGTTCTGTATGATCTCGGTGAGTTTGCACACAGCATTGCTTCCAGCACATTTCCAGAGTTCACCAACAATGGAGTCCTCTCCAGCTGCCTTGTTGTTCTTAAGAAGTTGAATGATTTCACGAACTTCTTCCAGTGAAGGAGGCAGCGAGTCCGGGTTTGGTGTTGTTTGTATGTAGTCAAAGTCTTCGCTGGGTGGATCACAGTTGAGCAAGTTCTTAAAGTACTGAGCTAAGAGGCGACAGTTGTCCTTGTCGTTAAAAGCCAGTTTGCCCTGTGAGTCTTTGAAGTGGAGACTTGGTGGAGTGTATTTTCCGAGTGACTGCTTGAATGTTTTGTAAAAGTCTCTGGTGTTATTTTTAGCGAAGTTCTCTTCGATTTGGGTTAGTTGGTTGCGTGTGAAGGCCCGTTTGGTTCCTCGGATTATCTTGGTTGTAAGCTTCCTTTGTTCCAAGTAGTTCTTCCAATTTTCCTTAGTCTTTTTAGAGTTCCATTTCATCCAGGCTGTCTGTCTTTGAGCTATTGTGTTGTCACAGTCTTCAGTCCACCACGGATGTTTCTTTCTTCTAGTGAGGGGAGCAAGTTCACTAGCCGTCTTGACAAGAGCTTCTTTCAGTTGGTCCCAGTTGTTAATATCTGCACTGTTCAGTCTTCGACTGACTTCTTGATTGTTCTTAAGTCGCTCTATATCAAATCTGACCATCTTGGAGGTTCTGTGTAATCTATTGTTTCTAGGTTGGAGTCGCAGTTTGATCTTTGAGAGGTAGTGGTCTGAGTCCAGATTGGCGCTTCTTAATACCTTCACATTTTGTATTTCCTTTTGGGATTTTCTTGAGATGGCCACATGATCTATCTGGAATTCACCCAGGTTGATGTTAGGAGAGATCCAAGTCTTTTGCTTTCTTGGCAGATGTTTAAATGCTGTAGACTTCATAACCAAGTCGAAAGCCCTGCACAGTTCCACCAATCGTTCTCCATTGCGATTAGTTCGTTTATGCGCTGGATAGTTGCCCACTATGTTTCTGTATTTTTTCTCCCTTCCTAACTGGGCATTGAAGTCACCAAGCAGTATGGTGGTATGTCGGGCTGGGATTTTAGAGAGAATATCTTCTAGGTCTTCCCAGAATTTGTCAGTTCTGTCTGGGTTGCGCTTGTTGTCCTGGTTGGTTGGGGCGTGTACATTGACTAAAGTGTAGCCCTTGTTAGCACATTTGAGAGAGAGGATAGATACACGACTGCTTGGAGAACTAAAGTCGATGACTGAATCCAGTATCTTATGGCTGATTATAAATCCTGTATCTAAGTGGGGTACGTTCTTCATTACTCGCTGACCGACTTTTCCTTTGAGGATTCTGTACCCTTGGGATTCAAGGGCATGGTCATCAGTGAATCTGGTTTCCTGTACTGCTGTCAGTACTATGTTATGTCGTGTTAGTGAGTCTGTCAGATGTTTCAGTTTACCCACTTTGAGCAGTGAATTGGCGTTAAATGTTGCGAAGAAACTTTGCCGTCTTGATCTGAGTTTACGTCCAGGAATTTCAGGATGCTCCGACTCATCCTTAAAGCATGTTAGTGCGGACTCCCCAGAATCCGAAGGTCCGCTAACGTTGCCATGGGCAACGGTGGATTGGTTACCACCTGGGGTAGTGCATTTAGCGACATTTTCCTCCATGCTCAGTTGAAGATCATTCTTCATGGGGCAGCGACGAGTCACTGTCCAAGGTACTGCTCAAGTTGTTAGCTTGAGAGGCTTATTATTCGGGGTTGTCACCCCTAGACAGGTTGCCTTCACTGTGGCTAAGGAGCCCTGTCTACCCCACCCTTGCCAGGGACTACCCTCCGGGCCAGAGGGACCTGGGGCTGCTTGGGCAGGGGCGCCACTCCCTGAGTGGAGCTATCCATTAGGAGTCTCCACTAGCTACCCTTCGTTCATTAGTTTATTAAATGAAATTAGTTTTCTGGGAATATCTCAAAAATGGTTGGTTTAGGGCTTTAAAATGTGGATTTCGGGGACCCTTTAGGGCCCCCGAGTTTTGTCTCTCACATTGAGGGGCTGAAAATGATCTCTGTCTCGTCCTTCTACTCCTATTTCAGCATGTATTTTAAGGGGGTAGGCCCTCTTTTATGAGAGGTACGGAGAAGAGTTACATCAATGATTAGTGTCGTGCCTATGATGGATATCTGTACCAAATTTTACGTTGATACACCCAGCCGTTCTCGAGTTATAAGGGAACAAAGTTGTCCACAGACAAACAAACAGACAGACCAAAACATTATTTTCGCGCGCATCCATAATAAAACAGTCTGAAACGCGTAAATAACTCAAATTTCCGTAGAAATTGCGAAAAAAACATACAAACTTTATGTTTTTATGTACGTAGAGATGTACTGCACCGCTCGGTGTTGACCGTGTTTTATTGCACAAATTTAGGTTTTACTCGCTAACCGTTGGAGATACACGAAAAGTGATTAGGACCTTTTGGATAAAAAATTAAATGATAAATCTCGTGTATGCATCAAACGTTTGCTATTTCTTAGCGTTCTCTTTTTATTTGAAATGGAAGTATGAAATTTTGAAACCAAAGTGTGTAGTGACGTCACATATGTGGATTTTACTCGCTAACCGTTGGAGATACACGAAAAGTGATGAGGACCTTTCGGATAGGAACTTAAATTTTGAAGCTCGCATGTGCCATCAAAAGTTTGCTATTTCTTAGCGTTCTCTTTTTATTTGATATGGAAATATGAAATTTTGAAACCAAAGGGTGTAGTGACGTCACTAAAATGGTTGCCATTTTTTAATAGAGAATAATATCGAAATTAGAAGTATCCTATATGTAAACATGGTAAATCAGCTACATCCATGCAAAATTTCATTTAAATCGGACCAGTGGTTCTTGCGTTATTGAGTAACAGACAGGCAGACAGACACACACCATCTCATTTTTATATATTAGTATGATTATTAAAGATTGTTTTGATGGGAAAAGAGGTGTATGCTTAGGAGGTAAAATATTTGAGTGTATTCGTTTTACGGATGTTATGGTGCATGTGGGTGAGTGAAAGAAAAGCAACACAAATGTTGAAAGACCTAGATAAAATTGTAAAATATATGGGATGAAATTAAATGAGAAAAAAATGTGGTCATTGGTGGAAAAAGTTAAAAAATTACAATAAAATTAGAATATGAAATTTAACAAGTAGCCTAGATGGTATTAAATACCTAGTAAGTTGGGTTACACAAGAAATGATATACACTAAAGAGATAAAAACAAGGATTGTAATAGCAAAGAAGCCATTAGTAAGAAAGGAAAATTATTTTGTGGAGCAATGAAAGTAAGCCTTAAGAAGAGATTAGTGAAATGTTTTGTTTGGAGTGTAGCTATGTATGGAGCGGAAACTTGGAAGCTTAGGAAAGAAGACGAGAGAAGAATAGTGGCTTTCGAAATGTAGCTATGGAAGAGAATGGAGAGAATAAGTTGGAAGGACAAAGTTTGAAATGAGGAAGTATTAAAGAAAGTAAGAGAAGAAAGAATTATTCTAAAGAAGATAAGGAAAATAAAAATTAATTGGATTGGACACTGCATGCGAGGAGCTGGTTTGGTGGAAAGTGCATTAGAAGGGACAGTCCAAGGGAAAATTCGAAGATGAAGAAGAAGGTTTCAGATGATGGATTTCATCAAGATTGATACGCTGCTGATGAAACGTGCTGCTGAAGACCGGATTAGTTGGATTGACCGACCATGAGGAAACCTGCCATCAGGCAGATGAACTAATGATGATGATGAGCATCATATTATAATCTTACCGTTACCAATCTATAAATAAATAAAAATTAAGCACTGAAATAGAAATATTCACTGTAAATATATTTTCAGTATATGTGGAATAATCGATATATAAATATAAATGAATTGCTGTTCGTTAGTCTCGCTAAAACTCGAGAACGGCTGGACCGATTTGGCCAATTTTGGTCTTGAATTATTTGTGGAAGTCCAGAGAAGGTTTAAAAGGCGAATAAATATGAAAGTTGTAGCCCACGAGTAGATTCAACAAATGAGTGATGGCACGCGAATCGCTTAAAGAAAGTCCCGTATGCGTTCATATACCATTCATCCGATTGCTATGAATCTTAGGTTGTAATGTTGTGCACACTCCAGGAAAGGTTTCTGACTTAGTAAATCCTTCTTACAATAGGTAGCGCACGAGTAGATTCAACAAATGAGTAACGGCGCGCGTATCGTTTAAAAAAAGTGCCATTTGCGTTCATATACCATTCATGCGATTGCAATGAAATTTGGAGAAATACTGTTTTTACTACCGCAAAGATTTCTTATTTAGTAAATCCATGTTATAATCCGTAGAGCACGAGTAGATTCAACAAATGAGCGACGACTTGCGAAGCGTTTCAAAAATGTCCCGTATGCGTGCATATACTATTCGTCAGATAGCGATGAAACTTGGGTGAGAGGTTGTGTACACTTCACGGAAGGTTTCTTGCTTAGTAAATCCACTTAACAATAGGTAGCGCACGAGTAGATTCAACAAATGAGCGACGACGGACGAAGCGATTCAACAAAGTCCTGTATGCGTTCACATACCACTCGTCCGATAGCTATGAAACGTGGGTGAGGGGTTGTGTACACTTCAGGCAAGGTTTCTGGCTTAGTAAATCCACTTTACGATAGGTGGGGCACGAGAAGATTCAACAAATGAGCAACGATGCGCGAAGCGTTTCAAAAATTTCCCGTATGCGTTCATATACTATTCGTCTGATAGCGATGAAACTTGGGTGAGATGTTGTGTACACTTCAGGGAAGCTTTCTGGGTGAGTAAATCCACTTCACAATAGCTATCGCACAAGAAGATTAAACAAATGAAAGACGACGCACGAAGTGTTTCAACATAGTCCCGTATGCGTTCATATACCATTCGTCCGATAGCGACTGCACTTGGGTGAGTTGTTGTGTACACTTCCGGGAAGGTTTCTGGCTTAGCAAATCCACTTTACTATAGGTAGGGCACGAGTAGATTCAACAAATGAGCGACGACGCGCGAAGCGTTTCAACAAAGTCCCGTATGCGTTCATATATATTGGTCTGATAGCGATGAAACATGGGTGAGATGTTGTGTACACTTCAGGGAAGGTTTCTGGGTTAGTAAATGCACTTTACAATAGGTATCGTACAAGTAGATTAAACAAATGAGCGACGACGCGCGAAGTGTTTCAACATAGTCCCGTATGCGTTCATATACCATTCGTCCGATAGCGAACAAACTTGGGTTAGTTGTTGTGTACACTCCACGGAAAGTTTCCGGCATAGTAAGTCCATTTTAAAATATGTAGCGCACAAGTAGATTCAACAAATGTGCGAAGACGCGCGAAGTGTTTCAACAAAGTCCCGTATGCGTTCATATACCATTCGTCCGATAGCGATGAAAATTGGGTGAGATGTTGTTTACTCATCAGGGAAGGTTTCTGGCTGAGTACATCCACTTTACAATAGGTATCGCACAAGTAGATTCAACAAATAATCACAGGGAACGCGAATCGCTTAAACTAAGTCCCGTAGCGTTCAAATACCATTCATCCGATTGCTATGAATCTTTGATTGATTTGTTGTGCACCCTCCAGGAAAGGTGTCTGACTTAGTAAATCCTTTTTACAATAGGTAGCGCACGAGAAGTTTCAACAAATGAGTAACAGCGCGCGTATCGTTTTTAAAAAAATTGTATGCGTTCATATACCATTCATGCGATTGCAATGCAATTTAGAGAAATGTTGTTCCCACTCCCGCAAAGATTTCTGATTTAGTAAATCCATTTTACAATTGGTTGCGCACGAGTATATTCAAATAATGAACGACAGCGCATGAATCGTTTCAACCAAGTCCCGTATGCGTTCATGTACCATTCATCCGATTGTGATAAAACGTTGGTGAGTTGAGTACAGTCCTGCGAAGGTGTATGAATTAGTAAATACGTTATTCAATGGGTGGCGCACAAGAAGATTCAACAAATGAGTGAAGGCGCGTGAATCGTTTAAACAAAATCTCGTATGCGTTCATATGCCATTCATCCGATTGCGATGAAACGTCCATGAGTTGTTTTGTACACGCCAGGGAATGTTTTCGACTTTGTAAATCAATTTTACAATAGGTAGCGTACAAGTGTATAGAACAAATGGGTGACGGCGCTCGAATCGTTTCAACAAAGTCCCTTATGCATTCATATACCATTCATTTCATTGCGATGAGACTTTAGTGAGTTATTGAGCACGATCCCATGATTTCTTTTGAGATAGTAAATCACTTTTACAATAGTTTATAGGTGGTTAACGGAAAATAAATAAATATTGGGAATCCAAAAGTACTTCAACAAACAAAGTTACAAGGCCAACACTTTCTTTGATTGGCATTGCAACGCATGCCGGGTACAGCTAGTCTATATATATGAAAATGAATTGCTGTTCGTTAGTCTCGCTAAAACTCGAGAACGGCTGGACCAATTTGGCTAATTTTGATCATGAATTATTTGTGGAAGTCCAGAGGAGGTTTAAAAGGTGAATAAATATGAAAGTTGTAGCGCACGAGTAGATTCAACAAATGAGTGACGGCACGCGAAACGCTTAAAAAAAAGTCCCGTATGCGTTCATATACCATCCGATTGCTATGAAACTTTGGTTGTATTGTTGTGCACACTCCAGGAAAGGTTTCTGACTTAGTAAATCCTTTTTAAAATAGGTAGCGTACGAGTAGATTCAACTATTTAGCGACGACGGCCGAAGCGTTTCAAAAAAGTCCTCTATGCGTTCACATACCATTCGCCCGATAGCGATGAAACTTGGGTGAGAGGTTGTGTACAGTACAGGCAAGATTTCTGGCCTAGTAAATCCATGTTATAATAGGTAGCGCACGAGTAAATTCAACAAATGAGCGACGACGAGCGCAGCGTTTCAACTAAGTCCAGTATGCGTTCATATACTATTCGTCTGATAGTGATAAACTTGGGTGAGTTGTTGTGTACACTTCATGGAAGGTCTCTGGCTTAGTAAATCCACTTAACAATAGGTAGCGCACGAATAGATTCAACTAATGTGCGACGACGAGCGAAGCGTTTCAACAAAGTCCTGTATGCGTTCACATACTATTCGTCCGATAGCGAAGAAACTTGGATGAGAGGTTGTGTATACTACGGGCAAGGTTTCTCTTTTAGTAAATCCATATTATAATAGGTAGCGCACGAGTAGATTCAACAAATGAGCGACGACTTGCGAAGCGTTTTAACAAAGTCTCGTATGCGTTCATATACTATTCGTCTGATAGTGATGAAACTTGGGTGAGATGTTGTGTACACTTCATGGAAGGTTTCTGGCTTAGTAAATCCACTTAGCAATAGGTAGCACACGAGTAGATTCAACAAGTGAGCGACGACGGGCGAAGCGTTTCAACAAAGTCCTGTATGCGTTCACATACTATTCGTCCGATAGCGAAGAAACTTGGATGAGAGGTTGTGTATACTACGGGCAAGGTTTCTCTCTTAGTAAATCCATATTATAATAGGTAGCGCACGAGAAGATTCAACAAATGAGCGACGATGCGCGAAGCGTTTCAAAAAAGTCCCGTTTGCGTTCATATACTATTCGTCTGAGAGCGATGAAACTTGGGTGAGATGTTGTGTACACTTCAGGGAAGGTTTCTGGGTTAGTAAATTCACTTTACAATAGGTATCGCACAAGTAGATTAAACAAACGGGCGACGACGCGCGAAGTGTTTCAACATAGTCCCGTATACGTTTATATACAATTCGTCTGATAGCGACTAAACTTGGGTGAGTTGTTGTGTACACCCCAGGGAAAGTTTCAGGCTTAGTTAATCCATTTTACAATAGGTAGCGCTCAAGTAGATTCAACATATGAGCGAAGGCGAGCGAAGCGTTTCAACGAAGTCCCGTATGCGTTCATATACCATTTGTCCGAAAGCGATGAAACTTGGGTGAGATGTTGTGTACACTCAGGGAAGGTTTCTGGCTTAGTACATCCACTTTACAATAGGTATCGCACAAGTAGATTCAACAAATGAGTAACGGCGTGCGTATCGTTTAAAAAATCCGTATGCGTTCATATACCATTCATGCGATTGCCATGCAATTTGGAGAAATGCTGTTTCCACTCCAGAAAAGATTTCTGATTTATTAAATCCATTTTACAATTGGTAGCGCACGATTAGATTCAATTAATGGGCGACAGCGCGTGAATCGTTTCAAGCAAGTCCCGTATGCGTTCATATAACATTCATCCGATTATCATAAAACTTTGGGGGTTGGGCACAGTCCTGCGAAGGTGTATGAATTAGTAAATCCGTTTTTCAATGGGTGGCGCACAAGTAGATTCAACAAATGAGTGTCGTCGCTCGAATCGTTTAAGCAAAAACCCGTATGCGTTCATATGCCATTCATCCGATTGCGATGAAATTTTCATGAGTTGTTGTGTACACGCCAGAGAAGGTTTTCACTTAGTAAATCCATTTTACAATAGGTAGCGTACGAGTATATTCAACAAATGGGTGACGGCACTCGAATCGTTTCAACAAAGTCCCGTATGCGTTCATATACCAGTCATTTCATTGCGATGAGAATTTGGTGAGTTGTTGAGCACGCTCCCATGATTTTTTTTGAGATAGTAAATCAATTTCACAATAGTTTAGAGGTGGTTAACGGAAAAAGAAAAACAATATTGGGAATCCAAAAGCACTTCAACATACAAAGTTACAATGCCAACACTCTTTTAGATTGGCATTGCAACGCATGCCGGGTACAGCTAGTCTTATATACATAAAGAATGTTCGTTTGTTCGTCTTTTATGCGTTCATAAACCATTCATCCGATTGCGATCAAATTTTGGTGACTTGTTGCGAACACTTCCGGGATGGTTATAGGCATAGTTAATCAAATTTACAATAGAGAGCGCGCGAGTAGTTTAAACATATGAGTTTTGGCGATGCGTTCATATAGCCTACAATTCATCCGATTGCGACCATATTTTGGTGGGTTGTTTAGCTCACTTCCGGGTTGGTTATAGGTATAGTTAATCCAATTTACAATAGATAGCGCGCCAGTAGTTTAAACAAATGTGTGTTGGCGATGCGTTCATATACAATTCATCCGATTGCGACCCAATTTTGGTGGGTTGTTGTGCACACTCCCGGGAAAGTTATAGGCATAGTAAATCAAATTTACAGTAGATAGCGCGCGAGTAGCTTCAATGAAATGGCGTGCAATTCATTTCAACAAAGACCCACATGCGTTCATATACCATTCATCCCATTGCGATGTAACTTGGGTGAGATGCTGTGTACAGTTCATGGAAAGTTTTTGGCGTAGTAAATCCACTTAACAATAGGTAGCGCACGAGTAGATTCAACAAATGGGAGACGACGCGCGAAGCGTTTCAACAAAGTCCCGTATGCGTTCATATACCTTCGTCCGATAGCGATGAAACTTGGGTGAGAGGTTGTGTACACACCAGGCAAGGATTCTGGCTTAATAAATCCATGTTACAATAGGTAGCGCACGAGTAGATTCAAGAAATGAACGACTACGCAAGAAGCGTTTCAACCAAGTCCCGTATGCGTTCATATGTTATTCGTCCGATAGCGATGAAACTTGGCTGAGATGTTGTGATCACTTCAGGTAAGGTTTCTGGCGAAGTAAATCCATTTTTCAATAGTTATCGCACAAGTACAGTAGATTAAACAAATGAGCGACGAAGCGCGAAGTGTTTCAACAAAGTCCCATATGTGTTCATATACCATTCATCCGATAGCGATGAAACTTGGGAGAGTTATTGTGTACACTCCAGGGAAGGTTTCAGGCTTAGTAAGTCCATTTTACAATAGGTAGCGGATGAGTAGATTCAACAAATGAGTGAAGACGCTCGAAGCGTTTCAACGATGTCCCGTATGCGTTCAAATACCAGTCGTCCGATAGCGATGGTTGAGATGTTGTGTACACGCCTGGGAAGGTTTTCGACTTAGTAAATCCATTTTACAATAGGTAGCGTACGAGATATTCAACAAATGAATCGTTTCAACAAAGACCCGTATGCGTTCATATACCATTCATTTCATTGCGATGAAACTTTGGTGAGTTGTTGAGCACGCTCCCATGGATGTTTCTGGGATAGTAAATCATTTTATAATAGTTTAGAGGTAGTTAACGTAAGAAGAAAAAATATTGGGAATCCAAAAGCAGTTCAACAAACAAATTCACATCGCCAACACTTTCTTTGATTGGCATTGCAACGCATGCCGGGTGCGTCTAGTATAAATTATAAAATGAAATCTGCTTAAAATAATGTTTGAATCACTAATGAAGATAATTATTTTCCTTGATAGTATTTGAAGAATGCTCAAAATCATGGTAATAAATCGTAATTGTTTTAAATTCTGATCTGTTACATTGTATTGGATATTTAATGAAACTTAAAAGACATTAAAAACATATTGCTAATTAAAAGCTTGAAGTTCAGAATGAAAAATAATATCTGATTCCGTAAAAATGTTCTTAAATGTGTTATTGTCGTTAGTAAATGAAACATAGCCTATTTGAACATCATGTATAAGATACACTTTTGACGTCAAGCTTTTGAAGGTTGTTGTAAAATGATCTTCATAGGTTAATCACTCTGCAGCAAATTGTAATGGAGAGAGGTTTTTCAATAGAAAGGAAGGAAGATGTAGTTTTACGTGACCGTGAATCATGCGATTATGAGCCACGGATTTTTCAATGGAAAGCATCTGTTTGTCTTCATCCAATGTTGATTAGGGATATTTATTCCCATGAGCCTTCTTTGCAAAGGCGTCCCAAACTGGCTATGGAGGTAGAAAACAGTGGTAAACGTCCCTTGGGTATTTTAATTTACGATTACTTCTAAAGCAAAACATTTCATCTCATCGGGCCATGGTAAAATATTACAAAATGTGCAAGCCCTGGTACATTTGAGATATTATCGGCCTAGGATCATTAGGTAAGTTGCGGAAATTCACAATCAGGATACCAGGTGAGCGATACCGGTTTGAAATCCATGAAGACTATTGGAATGTTTATCTTCCCTTATTACTCCTCCTTGTGTAAGTACATTTGGTTTTTCAAAGTTCATCTAGCAGTGTAGTTACTTACTATGGTCTTTTACTACGGAGTTTTAAATAAAAATGTTTCTGATAATATGCCGCACCATAACTTACTAAAGATTGTAGCTATTGGCACGGACAGACTAAAAATAACTCCATAAATTATGTATATTAATCGGGACCCGTTAAAGTACCAATGTAATCTCATAGCGTCATATGGCCAAAGAAGCTACCTGGGAAATACCACCCAAAGTGATTAAGTTCCAACCACCCCTCACACAGGAGAGGAAGGACAATTTATTGGCTGGACGGAGGAGATATAGAAGGAAAAGGAAAGCATCTCAGAAGCACTAGTTATTAGTGCTCCTTAGTGGGCTTAAATCACTAATAATAATAGGATTAATGAGGAGAAAATTACTTATGCAATGCAGAAAAGATGGATAATGTTTTAAGGGCACGTGGCCCGAATGACATCAATACGATTAACTCATCGCACGTTCCCGAATATCAAGCTTACCAAAAAACTATCTTTCTATAATTCTAATTCCAGTAAGCCAAATTCCCATCAGACAATTCTTCGTATTATTTTATTTATCGTTTCCCGAAAGCACTTTTTCAGATTGGTGGGTATTCCAAAAGTACTACACGAGTTGTTATGAAGGTAAATTTCTCGCAAGGTGAGTATTATATAAAGCGAGATTATAGCCAAGTGCCGTGTGAAGTTAAGACACAAATTCCAAGTACTGCTCGGGTCTAAGCTGCGTGAAGCTGAGAGGAATGTGCATCGTGGACTAAGAGGGGTGGTGGTGACGAGTGATGAGGTTTCTCGGTCCTTTCGTAGTACAATAACGGAAGCAAATACATTAGTCGGTGACTCACCCACTCATGCTCAACGCCACATTGGTTTCAGAAAAGACGCTATGTTAGCAGCATTGGAATAGACGAGAATGTCAGGTAACATGGCGGGCTGTCGACAGGCTTCTCAATTCTCGCCTGCTCCTTCCCTTCCTCTGCCCTTCATCCTGCAAGTTCACAGATCTTAGACCCGAGCAGTAATGTAGGTTTGGTAATGCTGTAGCATTTATACGCTGCTTTTTTTTCACTTAAGTGACGATTATCTTTGAAAACTTTCACTTTTGGCTTCGGTGGCGTAGTCGGTAGCATGCTGATATGCTATGCCCAAGATCGCGGGTTCAAACCAGGCTGAAGTCATCGGAATTTTAAGAGCGTTAATATCCTTCAGTATGCCTTCCTTCGGAAGTGAATTCAAGCCGGCGCGCCCATGCCATAGATTTATGACATGTATAAGAACCAACCACTACAATTGGTGGTATGTTGCCAAACTTGTAGGTTATTTGGTTAGAAACGCTCTGTCAAGTTCCTACGTTCACCGCTGGGTGTCAATGGCAGTGGCGTCTGGTAGTCAAAGTTGGAACTACTTGAAATTGAACTTATCGGGGAGCCTACGGGAGTTCAGACAGTGGATATTCTGAGTGTGTGGTTTTCCTCGAGCTAGTATCTTATTAAGGTACCAGTTACTAGTAACGTCGTTACCCCCGACACCGCAAACAGTAACGATTAAGATACTAACGTCGTTACACCCCAGACACCACAAAATGTGACGGTTACAAGTAACGTTGTTACACCCCCCCCCCCCCCTTGCACCCCCCCCCCCTCTTGCACCCCCACCACCCTTTCCAACACTGAAAAAAGGAACGGATTAAAGTAACATCGTTACACCCCCGAAACCACTAACAGTAACGGTTACACGTAACGTCATTACCCCCCCCCACACACACAGCAAAAAATAACTTTACAAGTAACGTCCTAACCCCCCCCCCCCTTCCTCCCTCCCCTCATACCGCAAACAGTCGCAGTTACAAGCAGACTAACGTCGTTACACCCCATTTACCACAAAAATAACGGTTACTAATAGTTACGTGTAATGGCGGTACAGGTAACGGTGGTACTCCCCAACCCTGGCAAAAACTCAACTACTCAATTATAATTGAATGCTTTTCAGTCGGTCTGTATGCTTTTGACCAATTATTTTGGGCGGAGAGTAGGCTACAACTATTTAAACACCATTACCTGAATGAAATAATACATGAATGAATTATCACTTACTTAACACACAAGACGGAAGGAGGCTAATTAATTGGACGGCATTTCTTGATCGTCACGCGATCATCATCATATCCTGTTCACCTAGGATTAGATATCCGCCGTACTTTATCTAATGGTGATGATCGCGTGACGATCGAAGCAGGTCATTCAAATTATTATAATAGTCTACTAGGCAACACTGGAAAATTGATTCGAATACTGCAATACTGTGCAACACAGTCAGCTTCATCTCGACCAGAATTTATTAATTTTATTATTATTATTATTTATTTTGCGCATGCGCTTACACATTCTCAGCATTTGCTGGAAGGAAAACATTTACAATTCCAGATACCGTACATATCACAAGGAGCAAATTCTTGGTGACTGTATTGAGTAGTAGCTTCATATTTCCCTTACTGCTTCAGGCCTGATTGCCCAAGAACAGCCTTACTACGCGACACGTAGAAAGTATGACTGTTTTCTGCAATATTATTATTATTATTATTATTATTATTGATTAATTCATTACAAATATACACATTTTACAAAATTTGGTAAGATTGTACACATTATACGAATTTCCTTACATACCCTACCCATTGTATAACCTGTAAATTTACAATTATTTAATTACATTGTACAAGCCGGACGTTTGTTTTAGAAGATTGCCCTTAACTTTGAAGCTTGTTGGTGAGCCTGTACACAGCCACATAGCCCTCTCGCTTCACATTTGTCACCACCGTTCTGATGTAATGGAATTCCAGACTCGAGCACATGACGACACCACCGCGCAGACAGTGCAGTCCTCGTATAAATATTGTGTGACGCGGAAGTACACGTTACATAGTTACGAAAGGAATTTCATTATGTTTGCCAGTGACTGTACTTCAGCAGTAGTATGATGTAGCTTTGTCAATCATCTGACCACATGCAGAAGGTGACAACAACACAGGTACTGTACATTATGGGGTTTGAAGCCATTTTTCAATGTTGACTTAGTAAACAAAAGTTTGGTGCTTTTCAGTTGCCCAACACAAATACCCTCATCCTGAAAAAGTTACATTATTATTCTTATGTAGTTTTTTTAGGATTAGGGTATAACCCAACTCTTTTAGGGTACATTCCTGTTTACCGACTGAAAAGCACCAAACTTTTGTTTACAGGTTCTGCAGTAACTCGCCTCCAGGCTTCCATTAAGAATTTTCACTCGTCTAAAACAAACGTCCGGCCTGTAATTGAATGTTTGCTTGTGTGAAGAACGACTTCGCATCTCCCTGTGAACTTCGCTCTCTGATGATCATTAATGGATGCTGCAAACGTATGCAAATGATTTGTTGGCTTAAGAAAAACACTACTGTGTATTGGCCTTCCCAAGCCTTTTAAAATAAAAATAAAATAGAACTAGGGACATAAATTTCGTCTGACTGTTGACAAGTCTACTATCTCAACCGAAAATAGCAGGGGAGAGGGAGGATTCAATATTGTTAAGTATGAGTAACACAATAAGATAATGGGAAGGGAGTTTATGAGCAGCCGGTATCTTGACGGCTGAGTTGATGATGGATGTGACTTGGGGACATAATGATGACAAACTCAATAGCGCCAAACAAAGACTCTCCACACCCTTACACAGTCACCACGTTTCAACACTGGTGCCCCCTCACGCTGCACACAGAAGAGTAAAGCACATATAAAGAGCAAGTTTTCTCACCAGAATTTTGTTTCTTACGCCAAATTTACACAAGACATTCGTTCAGACTGTGATGTTTCCTTAATCTTCCTCACTAATTACTTGAGTCATTGAAGTAATGTGTGTTATTTAGTATTTTCATCTAAAGTATTTGCTGTCTGTCGTAAGAGGTGAATAAATATCCCTTCAGGCAAGCAGCCAAATGTGGAACCATCTTTTGAAGTCATAGACTACACCTTCCACGAACACTCTTCTTTATTAGGTGCATTTGAAATTAATTTTCGTTGTTTCCTCTACTTTTCCAACCGTAAAGGACACACGAATCGTTTCTTATGAGGTGCTGTCATGATGACACGTGGTAGATCGATGATTGTTCACTGGAAAATCAACCATATCCCCTGAATTAGATTAGCAATTTGCCTTTTCTGCCACTAAAAGCGCTAGTGTGTGTCAATGAAACGCAATCCTATCCAGTCGATTCGATTACCAATTTGTCACTTTTACCCCCAACGAGAGCTAGTGTGAGTTAATGGTGAGTTTCACTTAAGCCCTTATAACTACTTCCGGTGTGAGAATAGTTTCCTGAGGAAAAAACAATCTCCTTGCCACACCGTGGTAGATCACAGTTTTTGCCTCGTATTTTACTCCAGGAAGGCGTCGAACAGGGTTCTTGTGTTGGGTTTATGCAACGTATTGTGGGCAATGGATGTACCAGGTTGTGCGTCCATCTTTCCCAGTGTACTGTGCACCAGCAGTATCCAGTTCATCGCCAGAAATGTCTGAAGCACTGAATCACTAAGTTCTATATTATCCCCTTCGACTTCACTGGCACTGCCAACTTCCAACAAATCATCATCTGGCACACTATTTCTTCTTAATTCTTGATCCACCTCATCCTACCATACCATAACCTGTTCCTCTAGTTTATTAACCATTTTTAAATTCACTTGAGAACAAACTCTACAACGAAATGCAACACAAAAATAATTACGTTTATAGTCGCGGGTGAGGGAAAGTCTCACTTCTGTGCTAGCGCGTACAATAATAGTAACCGTGTGAATGTTTCAAGTGTTAACGTGCTATTGTTGCGTGAGGTGTCACGTTATGCCCCCTATTAGGAATACCAAGGAGGGTAGGCGAATCCGTGTGCGGGCTGCAGAGTTACATGCAAGACATTTCCAAATTGAGACAATCCCTCCCCCGCGACCACAGATGGGTCTTAATATAAGCCTTATCTTAGCATTCTGTTTTATTTTTTCTCGAGTTCCTGACTATTTATATGTTTAGACTTGACTAATGTTCTAACAAGTGCGAGTAAAATATAAGGTAGAGGCTATATATATTTTTTTTTTTTCATTTTGAGTTATAAATACACTACGTAGATTTATGTTTGTGTGCCATTCACTTACCGTAAGTAATACATTAATAATTTTTAAACAAAAATCATAAATACGGTCTGAGAGAAATGATTTACTAAGGTAAAATCAAAACATCTCAACACTAACAAAGACTTAATTATATTAATAAATCAAATCAAAACGACGGCGTGTTATTATGATGTTGGAAGCCATTTTCAGTGTTGCCTTAATAATCGCAATTGGATGTTTTTCAGTCGGTCAACACGATTTTACCAAATGTTGATATATTTTCCTTTATTTTTCAGGATTAGGGAAATACCCATCACAATTAGGTACACGCGTGTTGACCGACTGTAAAACATCAGACTGGAATTATTAAGGCAGAAAGTGTGCATCTCGTAACTAACAGATAATTAATTGTATTCATTAAAAAAAACAATGAAAAATACAGTTTCAGAGATCAGTTTCACTAGGTTCGATACTATACATCAAGTCACTAACGGAGGGTTAATTAACAAACCATTAAGATGGTCTGACAGATCGGAGTAATTAAGGTAGAAAATAAACATTTATTCACTAAGGAAGGGTTAATTAAAGTCAATGAAACAAAATTGAAAGACCTTCTTTGAGACCGGAGTAGTTACAGTAGAATCTATACAACACGTTACTAACGTAGGCTTAACTATTTTCATTAGAACAGACCAGAAATACAGTCTTAGAGACCGGGGTAACTACAGTATAAACTAAGTACCACGTCACTAACGGATAGTTAATTATATTCATTAAAACAACCATAATGACAGGCTAAGGGACCAGAATCACGTAGGTACAAACAAACGATCACGTCACTAACAGACGGTTAGTTGTATTCATTAAAACAAACCTAAGAGACAATCTGAAAAATCAGGGTCGAAGGTAGAAACAACAGCACGTCACCAACAAAGGGTTAATTAATTATTTAATTAATTAATTTAATAATTGCAGCCAAGTAGCCATATATAACAGGAGGAATACATACATAATTTAAATACATAATTTAGTTTATGTTCGACCCTGAATATTATATGTCAGAAAAGTGTATCATAATGGTGGTCATTATGACCCTATTTTTCATTATGAAACAGTTTCTCCCACCAATCAGAGCTCAAGAAACAGTTGTTTGACCAATCAGGTGAGGATAGAAATGCACCTGCACTGAGCTCCAAGGCCTTCTAATTTAAATTTCACTGCCTGAACTAGTGTCATAGTGGGGCAATCGAGGAGGCCATGGTCAAATACAAGGTATTCTGTGCGTCCCATGCGCTCTGTTCAGTACATAAAACTGGCGAAATCTCGACATATATTTATGAATATTTATGTTCGAACATAAAATAGTTATAATAATTATCGTCGAACATAAACAGTCGTATGCAACTCGCCTATAATTGTAATTAAGACACTGGTATGGAAATTATAAAACTCGCATACGCTCGTTTTATAAACATACTCGTGTCTTAATTATTGCCATTATAGGCTCGTTGCATAATGTACTATTTCAACACTAAATTCAGTCAATGCTTTTGGGCATCTCTTGCATTGTAACACATGATATTTATCAAATTGTACTGTAGTTCACAAAATTTACTAAGACCCTTATTCGTCACTATATGAAAACTAATTATGGAATACACTCTATGGTGAAAACCATGTACGGGCAGTCTTTTTACAACATTCGTCATGCCTTTATTCGGTCCTGTCCAGCTCCTGCCTAACATAGTAGCTGTTGCACAGAAGTCTTCTTCAATCTCTCCTCTCTCCTCCATATTTTCCGACATCAGCTCCCTATTCGCCATACAAAGTGTATTCATTAAAACAAACCTAAGAGACGATCTGATAGATCACGATCATTCTGGTAGAAACAACATCACGCCAAAGACGGATATGTACTGTAACTAGCAGAAGTACCCGCTTTTCGAACGGTCTTCGGTATTAATAACCAGACGTTATCATTTGAGCTACGGTTGAAATGGCTAGGGGCGTGTCATTCCTTCATCAGTTTATCAGAAAGAAGTTAGTTTTCTGGGTATATCGCAGACACTGTTTATTTAAGGGCCATAAAATGTGGTTTTCGGAGACCCTTTATAGACTCCCTAGTTTTGTGTCACACATTGAGAAGCGTATGCTTTGTCATCCTTCTAGGATATTTTTTATTTTTCGCCTATTTTAGCATGTATTTTGAAAAGATGTTCCTTATACCCACCCTTCTCTGAGAAGTACGTTCAAGAGTATTCTACATGATTGGTGTATTGACTCATGGTTACAATACCTAATTTTACGATGCTCGAAGCACCCGAACATGAATTATAGGCGTACATAAACATAAATATATATCAACCACACAGTATCAAACAAAATCATCCTTACATTGAACCCGTTTCTCGACAAAAATATGATTACTTAAAATGTGCTCTCAAACTAAATTCACCTAACGTGTACTTCCTGACGTGACAATAATATTGAAAACCTCGTAGACGAAACGCAATATATGTCAAATTAAAACTGACCCTCGCCGTTATGGAAAGTCCCCATCCCAAGGAAGGTGCCCTTAATAAATTATAAAGGCTTGTGGTGCATGAAAATTCGGGATTTTTAGCCTCCAATGGCCCAAATTTCCAAAAGCTGCAAAAACACTATTTCAATCCAGGAATTTTTGATAATGATGTTGCTGTTTGGAGATTTAATAGACCTTCTGTACAACATATCGCACGTGTAAGTCACGTGTAAAAATTGTAGGGTACCCCTTGACCTCCTTAATCGCATTGTTGAATTTTACAGTCTATGTTTGAATCCACGATAACCTCATAGCCATTTGCAAACTTTCACAGAAATGTAATAAATTGAGTGGCATTGCTTCTTATAGAAATAAATGGAAAGTTGGATGCCACCCCTTGTGACACTGTTGTCAAGGTTACCGGCATGATTTACTTCATTAGTTTCTTCTTGTTCTTCTTCCTCTTCTTTCCGATAGGCCGGTTAAGGACCACGACGTTCAACTTTTCAGTTTAGCGAGGGACTTGATGTTTGCCCAATATTCGCGCATTATCTGGCTATTTATCTCCTTTCTCTCTTTTGTCCAGATGATGCCGGTTTTCTTACAGGGTGGTCTGTCCTGAAAACTCTTCTGTTTAAGTATCTTTCTGAGGTGTGATCGGCTTCGAGTATAGCTTTGCATTACCTTCTGCTCTTGGATATCCTTGTTAACTACTGTTAGCGAAGGTGTCAAGCTCTTTCTCTTCCCCCAGTAGTTGAGAACCCAGTTGGTTAGTCTTATTGGGTTCATCCATGAGACATGTCCGTAGAAAGCCAGACGTCTCTTCCTGGCCACATCTGTGATTTTCTCAGTATATTTATATAGCTCCTGATTTGGTGTTCTTCTGTACTCGTCATCTATTTATTAGTTTATTAAATGAAATTAGTTTTCTGGGAATATCTCAGAAACGTAGTTATAGAGCCTTAAAACGTAGTAGCCTCCGAGCCACCGAGGGGCTGAAAATGAGTTTTGTCTCGTCCTTGTACGTCATAATATAATAATAATCATAATAATAATGTTATAATATAGGGATAGGGATAAAATAGACCATTAGTACCACACCCACCCGTGTAAATCACGTGAAAAAAATTCAAGAGTACCCCTTGACCCCGTTAAGCGCATTATATACGTATTGATGAATTTTGCAGCTTACGTTGGTTCCGTGATAACCTTATAGCCGTTTGCAAATGTTCACAGTAATGTAATAAATGGAATGGCATTGCGTCTTACAACAAGATGTTCAGTAAAGAACATATAGCCTACTTTCTCCTAAACGCATGGGTATTGTTATAACTATTTGTCCTTCTCAAGGAGTATAATTGAATGTTGGTTGTAGTAGCTTGTTGAAATACAACGTGCTATACGGATATTAAACATGAATATGAGGTGCCCTTGGCTAGTGCTACCTCTGTAAACAATTTCATTCAATTCGGTTTCACCGTGTTTGAATTGATATGGGGAAAGGATTTGCACACATACAAGACCGATATTTGCAAACTATTGGGCTGATGACCTTGTAGTCAGTCATAAGATGCTTTCCACAAAAGGCATGTTGTTGCAAAATCTGGTAGAGATCAAATTATTACGATGGTCGTAATTTGATTTAAGCTTTTAACATTTGGGTGGCCGTCATTCCGTTTCCGTCAAGATGGCGGCGATATAAAACATGACACTGAGGTTCCCTTTGCTAGTGCTACCTCTGTACCAAATTTCGTTCAATTCGGTTTCACCGTGTTTGAATTGATAGGGGGAATCGATTTGCACACATACTTGGCCACCATCTGCAAACTATTGGGCTGATGATCTTGCAGTTTGGTCAGAATATGCTTCCCACATATAGATATATTGTTGCAAAATTTGGTAGAGACTAGATTATTAGGTAGGTCGTAATTACATTTTAGCTTTTAACATTTGGATGGCCGCGATTACGTTTCCGTCAAGATGGCGGTGATATAAAACATGACACTCAGGTGCCCTTTACTAGTGCTACCTCTGTACCAAATTTCGTTCCATATGGTTTCTCCGTGTTCGAATTGATAGGGCGAATCGATTTTCACACAAAGATGGCCGCCATCCACAAAATATTAGGCTAATGACCTATTAGATTGGTCAAAGGATGCTTCCTCCATTGGTAGAGATCGGATGATTAGGTTAATCGTAATTTGATTTAAGCTTTGAACATTTGTGTGGCCGCCATTACGTTTTCGTCAATATGGAGGCGATATAAAACATGACACTGAGGTGCCCTTTGCTATTGCTACCTCTGTACCAAATTTCGTTCCATTCGGTTTCACCATGTTCGAATTAATAGGGGGAATCGATTTCGACACAAAGATGGCCGCCATCCGCAAACTATTAGGCTAATGACCTATTAGATTGGTCAAAGGATGCTCCCTCCATAAAGGTATGTTGTTGGAAATTGTGTAGAGATCGGATGATTATATTAGTCGTATTTTGATATAAGCGTTGAACATTTGTGTGGCCGCCATTACGTTTCTGTCAAGATGGAGTCGATATTAAACATGACACTGAGGGTTTCTTTGCTAGTGCTACCTCTGTACCAAATAACGTTCCATTCGGTTTCACCGTGTTTGAATTAATAGGGGGAATCGAATTTGATACAAAGATGGCCGCCATCCGCAAACTATTAGCCTAATGACCTATTAATTTGATCAAAGGAAGCTCTCTCCGTAAAGGTATGTTGTTGCCAAATTTTGTAGAGATCGGATGATTATGTAAGTCGTAATTTGATTTAAGCATTGAACATTTGTGTGGCCGCCATTACGTTTCTGTCAAGACGGAGGCGATATTAAACATGACACTGAGGGTTCCTTTGCTAGTGCTACTGTACCCATTCGTCCTGGGGATGCGATGACCCATCTGCTATAACATCGCATTCCTGGAGTTCCAGGACAGAGCGGAGTTATATGAACCTCTAGTCAAGTAAGGAATGTGTCGGAAATTCAGTTGAGTTATCGAAAAAGCAGTGGGTAACACGAGACAAAGTATCTCTAGGGTCGTTACGGGCTTAGGTTTAATAGAAATAATGCAAATATAAATGGGCGCCATCAACTGAATTCCTAGCAAACCACTTCCTTTCCGGTTAAGCCTTACTCAAGATAAGGAAAGAAAAAGGAACATCACACCATCATCAGATCACAACTAAGATAAAAACAAATTTATTTCACTTTGATAGTCAGACAGACATTTTAAATATAACTCCTACCTGAGAGTATGGTCGAATGCCAACGTTAAATTGTCATTGTCCAAAAATCGAACCATCTCTTTTCTAATCAAAAATATTTCATCCACATAAAACAAGAAAAATCTCTAAAGTTCTCTTGGGTTCTCAGGATCACTGTAGCACTATGTCTTTCGTCACTGACATTTGTGAAACCTGAGACCTAATTTCTCTTTAATTTAACGTCATAAATGTGGATTTGAAAAAGTTATTAATCTGTCTAAACATACACATATTATAATCACATATATTAAACATCACGTAATTTATGGCTTGCATGGCATAATTTAAATGTTGAACATGTTATTCAAATGCTCCTAAACATTGAATAATTAATTTACACTATTTACATTGTCATTTATAATTACTTATTTGTGAATTATAGAAAATTCATGGCTCATTGGTCATCGTTATCATCATCAAAATTAAATATTTCTCACATTAATTCTCATCTCAAAATTCTACATATTCCTGTCAGAATCATTAATTCATCACCATTACATCATTTAAATCCTCAACTCAAGTTGCAATTCCTTCAAATTGTATCTCAATTAAATTTATTTAATTCCATATAAATTCATTAATCATCAGCTTCTTTAGTTAATTATCACCTTCTAATTCAGTTATTCATTATCTATCCAATCATCTATTAATTTACTTAAATCAGTTTATTTATTCAATCTTTAATTCATCCATTTATTTAATTCGTTGATTTATTCCAAAATTTAATTTATCAATTTATTTAAATTTTATTCTTCTGGTTATTTAGATTCTTATTATTTCATCTAGTCATTCTGATTTTTATTTCATTAGGTCAGATCATTAATATGCTTAAATTTCAGATTATTATTTCATTAATTATTATTCTCAGAAAATCTTGTATTATCAACTTTATTTATTTGTTTAATTGCCTAACAAATTGTTTAATATGGGTTATAGAACGTTGTCTTACAGTTTTATTACTTCCAAGTTATATCTCGTATTAAATTTTCATGCCAAAAAATATTATTGCCTTCACGACATCACGTTGGATCTGACTATCCACAACTACATTATATATTCTCAATTCTTCAAATATCACATTTGAATACCACAATTATTCCACAAAACTTCATAAATATTCAGCACATACAGCATGAATCTCATCAATTACGCTAGACTGGGTTCAACAACCTCATGTCTGCTTCAAAATGCATTAGCAACATTGCAACTATCACTTAGCAACTTTCACAAAATGCCTATCACAAACTTCACTTAACCATGTTGCATGATCTACAAAAATATATAACTGGCTTCAAATTTTCAACGCACACAATCTCCAATAACTGTAATTAATCTGATCACATCTAGACAACTTCTTAAACATTTTGAAAAATATTACCTTAGTAATTCAAGATTTGCTTTCAAATAGCATAAATTCTCTTACAATTCTCATAATTCACTTCACAGAAAAACACCAATGTGCTATAATCTCTCATATCAAAATCTGCAATACTGATCTGCCTTAAAATAAATCTGACCATTAATGATTCATCTTACAAGATTCAATTACTTTAAATCCTTCTCAAAGGTATCAAACACAGTTACAAAAATCATCAAAAGCATCAGCTGTAACAGCTGTTAAACTGAAATTACTCTCAAAAGAGTATAGCAACAAAATATTGGATTGGCAAACAAGAATTACAAATGTAACCCTGTTGACATTTATCGTTACTTTATTTAACAAAAGTTCGACTGATATGTGACTAGTAGTTCCTTGTTTGATTCACTTACAATCTCATGTACACTCGGATGATAAAAATGAGTCCCTCTGTGGCAAGTAAGATGTGTAACCACCGTACAATCGTATAAATACGAAAGACCTCGCCTCGTTGACTAATCATGATAGTGCCCTGAGCGATGGGTAAGATGAGTAACCACCATACAATCGTATAAATACGAAAGACCCCATCTCGTAGACTATATGAGTGAATGTACCAGATAGGAATCAACAAGTTTCTAGTTGTCATATAAAAGCGACATTCAATCACTAAAGTGAATAACTTCTCAATATCTCCAAAGAATCCAGTGGAAAAAATCCCTACTTATGAATAATACACACTCGCTAGTATGCAATGAACTGACGAAGTAATTTTAGATAATCAATTGCAGATCACGAGTTCGAAATACTCGTTACACAAAAAAAAACTATTCATGAAAAATATCCTTGCTGGAAAAATGTCTAAAAGACCAAACATCTGCTTAATAAAGCCAACCAATGGTGAGAATTTCGTATAATGATGCCTGCCATATCATATGGTCACGCCATATTCTAGCAAAAATTCGAAGCATATAAAGTCAAACCATGTCTAAATAATCGTATCACTCCTATTAGAAAAATATACATGTGTGCCCAGTATTCATGAAAATAATCGTATCAGGTAGTTATGACTCTTACAGTACCTTTTCATAATCAGCTGTTATTAAATTTCCAAGATCGTCGATTTTCCCTATATAATGAATTTCTCGAAAGATCGGCGTGAATATCATTCCATCCATGTAATGACGATTGCATTCGAAATCCCACGTGAATCAGCTGGTGGACCTCCTCTCGTCAGGAATAGAATCCATCGCTCTGCGGTGCCATCGCGTCTCTATCTGCGTTTACTCCGACATGATGAACTTCTGGTTACCCATAGCGGATATTGTCCAAATCCTCTCGAAAAAGTTCATGAAAACAGCGGACACCCTACTCCTCTTCTACGTTACGCCACTGTTCCATTAAATGTTCAGTTTGAGTGTCGAAAGTTCAATCTCCAATAACTGATAAGTCTCACTTTCGTAAAATAAAATTTTATGTGAGAGTGTCTAAGTTTATGAAACACCCTGTAGTTGTGTTCATATTCGGTAATTTATAAAACTGTATAAGAAATAAATGCATTAATGCACGAGCTAATGTTCATCAGTGCATATGCTTACAACATTCCGTTTGCTTGAAATTGTTAATTTTACTTGGAATGCGTTATGAAAAGCATAGTCGTAATGTTATTCAGAAAAACTGTGTTCAGACTGCGTTGAAATGCAGCTTAGAATAACGTTCTCCAACTACTCGTAATGCTGTTCTAACATCCCGGCCGTCTATGCTTTCTTGCTCGGCAAGTCCACCCGGCTGCTTGTCGTTCGCTGCTCGGTGTTGTTGAAACTGTCGCCTTCACTTTGCCGTGACAGTTTCGGTTCGCTACGCGACCTTCACCATGCGTTTGGCTTGCGCTACTGAGGTCGACCCTGCTTGCTCGGCTGACAGAGCTAGACTGAATGTGTCCGCACTGTCTTTACTCTTATCTGCCTGGCGCAGACACGTGGCGTTCACCCCACCACTAAGCTCTCGCGTCACAATTATAATCTCGAACCCTCATCATCTCGGCTATTCCGTTATAAAATAACTTAAGGGTTATCTAACTTCCTTTAAATTATTTCCACATATAATGCATGTTATATATCCTCTTCTAAGATGTTTAAATACCATATTCCTTATAGATCTTAATAAAGCTTCATAATTCTATCCATAATTCCATCTTCTTACGGATGTCAGTGCCTTCTTGATCCTAGACCTACTACGTCATCCTGACATTCCTCTTGACTCGATCTGGGCGCTATCTTTTCTTAACTCTTCCCAAAACCTCAACTACGGCTTAATGTCTGTTGGCGTAGCTGATAGCCTAAACTAGGTATCGGGTACACTACCTCTGTACCAAATTTCGTTCCATTCGGTTTCACCGTGTTTGAATTAATAGGGGAAATCGATTTTGACACAAAGATGGCCGCCATCCGCAAACTATTAGGCTAATGACCTATTAATTTGATCAAAGGATGCTCCCTCCACAGAGGTATGTTGTAGCAAAATTTGGTAGAGATCGGTTGATTAGGTTAGTCGTGATTTGATTTAAGCTTTGAACATTTGTGTGGCCACCATTACGTTTCCGTCAAGATGGCGGCGATATAAAATATGACACTGAGGTGTCCTTTGCTAGTGCTACCTTTGTACCAAATTTCGTGCAATTCGCGTTCGCCGTGTTCGAATTGATAGGGGGGGACAGACATTCAGATTACACACACTCACACACACACAGACTCACACACACACACATATACACACGCACACAGACAGACACACCTTTTTTTCGCCCTGTGTTGATCTCATAAGTCCACTTTAATTTTTTGCAAAAATCGAAAGTAGGCTAAAAATAGATGGACTTCAGAGAATGTGTTGCCATGGTTACCGGATTGCATTCTTTCAATAGCTTAATAAATGAAATTAGTTTCCTGGTTATATCACAAAAACTGTTGGTTTTTGGACCTTAAAATATGGTTTTTGGGGCCCGTAGGGCTCCCGAGTTATGTTTCTCACATTGAGACGCTGAAAATGAGCTTTGTCTCGTCTTTCTACGACCATTTCAGCATGCATTTTAAGGGTTAGACCCTCTTTTATGAGAGGTATGGAGAAGAGTTACATCAATGATTAATTTCGTGCCTCTGATGGACATCTGTACCAAATTTTACGTTGATCCACTTAGCCGTTCTCGAGTGATACGCGTGCTAAGTTGTACACAGACAGACAAACAAACAGACAGACAGACAAAAATTTTGTGTTTGCGCGCATCCGTCATAAACCAGTCTGAAACGCGTTAATAACTCGAACTTCCGTGGAAATTCAGAAAAAACAGACACACTTTCATTTTAGCCTACTTTCGATTTTTGCAAAAAATGAAAGTAGACATGAGATCACTACAGGGCCAAAATTGTGAGTCTGTCTGTGTGTGTGTATGTGTGTGTGTGAGTCTGTGTGTGTGTGTGAGTGTGTGTACTCTGAATGTCTGTCCCCCCCTATCAATTCGAACACGGTGAAACCGAATTGAACCATATTTTGTACAGAAGTAGAACAAGCAAAGGCACCTCAGTGTCATGTTTTATATCTCCACCATCTTTACCAAAACTGAATGGCGGCCACTCAAACGTTCAAAACGTAAGATCAAATAGCGACTAATCAAATCATCAGATCTCTACCAAATTTGGTAACTACATACCTTCATATAGGACGCGTCTTGTGACTAAACTACAAGGCCATCCGCCGTACCATTTCAGGATGGCGGCCGTGCGAATTATGCAAACTTTATAATCCATATCAAGGGACCCACCAGTTCCGATTATCGAGCCGAGAATCGATTTAACTGTTCTGAAGGAAGAGGCACGTTCGAAATTAAAAGTTTATTTTGTAATACTATAGTGCAGAAGTGATTTTAAAAAACTGAGCCTTCTCGGTAATAAGACAAGATGGCAGCGGATATCTTGTGCCTGACTTATATTTCACTAATTTGAGTATTGCATGCAATATAGCGTACTGATACAAAATAAATAAACTTTGTATGAAATGCTTTATAAATAAATAATATACTCCACTGAAGAAATCGTTTAGTATAAATCATTATTTGCTAACAAGTCATATGTAAGTCATTTTATTTAGAACGATGTTCGTTGGTACAAATGGCTCCGTGGTAAAGCGTTAGCCTATCACTCATAAGCCTATGGTTCAAACCCCATTTTATATATTTATTGTTTTGTAATGATTCAGACGTTTTAAAATTATGCGTTATATTGTGCCTATTACGTTTGAAAATATATATTTAATTAAAACATAATTCACCAGCAGATTTGCTCGAGACATCTGGCAGCCAAAAAGGTAACTGCACGCCGGCCTACTTATTAGCTTCAAGATTTTATTGAAAAGTTTCTTCTTATGGCCACAAGAATGCACTCGCCCTGTTAGGGTTATATTGTTCGATACTTCTCCACTAGATGTCTCGACTGGTCTACGTGAGACTCCATTGGTTAGTACCGTATAAGCCCAGGCATTTTAGTCTAAAAATCGTCAAAACTTAGAAAAAAATCATGTAAAGCTAATTTTCTCAGAATATGACAATTTGACCCCGGGAAACAACATACTAAAATTCTACAAGCTTCCGATGCCGGCTTCCTTGTTTTCCAGGCCTGGAAACCTGGAATTTCAGGATATTCCTGGAGCGCACACAAAAACCGAATCGTTTATCCAAAATTGACAAAGTATGGTATCAAATGAAAGAGGAAAACATGCAGGTTCTAAAAAAGTAAGAAAAGCAACATTTGGTCACTTCCAGTCGATAAAAAAAACAAAAAAAGCGCAAAATTCAATTTTATAAATTTTGTTTTCAATCAACGCGGTTTTAAGTGACCAAAACATGGGGTAAAGGAAAATAGGCTAAACAGAACGAAAGAGCATGTTTTTGGCTTTCCAGAAGTGTATTTTGTTTGTTCGTACGTCTAATAATGCACGAGTTACAGCCAGAATACGTTGAACGCCACGTTGAGTTGGTTACGCGACGCCCATGTAAAAATCTTAAAACGACGCAAGATTTCTAAATGAATAACAAAGACCGACAAAAGAAAACACACTCATATGTACAGTTGATAACATGCATTTTAATGAACATTTGGTTTCTGTTTTAACAGCGACAATTAAAAAACAAAAAAACAATTGTGAAATTTAAAAAATATTTGGTGCAATATTGTACATGTAGGGTCGACTAATGCCCTACGTCGGTGTCTATAGCTGGCACGGCCTCCTCTTGGAAAGTAAAAGAAAATGAATAGCACTTTTTCGTGAAATCGTTCGAATGACTACAATGACAGAAATATGCATATAAAACATAAATAAGTCCGAGGCTTATAGACACATAAAAGCATGTTGAAACATGAAATCGATAAACTAAATGTTACAGCAGCAGCTGATATACTTCGTTGACGTTGTACTGCTTTCCGGGGTAAAGTAGGGGCTGGTGTAGACGTCATAATACCACCCATGTTGTGAAACGTCCCGTGTCTGGTCTGCGTGCGCACATTAAAGTCAGTGTTATCAAAGGAATATTGAACAAATTCTTTGTTCGGCTCTGCTTCGCCAAGCTGTTCTTCGCCTGTGTCATTTTCACTCTCGTGAAAGCTATTACGTTATTCTCATAACAAAGAACCTCGTTGTAGGACACGGAGAAACCCATGTTATGAAGAAGATCTACAAGCTGCCGCGACCCGTAGTGTCGGTGGACATACACGCCAACTGCCAACAAGATAGGAGATGAAAAGGACTTCGGACGACAAGCTGAAATAATTGCCTGCCCAATGGATTTTTTCTTGGTGGATTTGCCGGTTGTGCCCTCTAACTTGGTCGTGATGATTCGATCAAGAAATATCGCTAGAGTATTCGGTAGAACGTTGGCATCTAATGACTGCTCTTCTGCGGACGGATATTCCTCCAGATTATATGCACGCGTCCGAATATCTTCTTTTATAATTTGAGCGGCCTTTTCTACGATTCGCTGACGTTCATCGGCCTCGGACTTCCCACGTTCCTCGTACCATTTGTCGTGCAAGATTTTTCCTCCCGTTTCTTTCATATTTTAACGCAGTTTTGACCTGGCAGCTCGGTGATGAAGATTCGCTGTCCATAGTGGCTAAGTAGTTTTTCTTTGAAATACTTTTGCACGTATGGGCCACATTCCATTTCTTTACATACTTTCTCAAGGTAGTCACGAAGATCACCAAGCGCGAACTGGCAATCTTCATTGGGTTCCAAGAACGTACTGAACCCATGTACCATTGGCTCAAAAGGGGTCGAATCCATGTATATTTGCGGAAGGAAGGAAACAAATATACAGTTTTTAATGGAACATAGAAAGATTTCATGCAAGGATGCTAGCATAACGTTGCGTAAGAAGTTAGACCCAGGTGGCCGAGAAATGAGATCATGCCTGACTCATTGATAAAGAGCCAGTCACGAGTATAAATAGACTGAGTGGAAAGATTCAGCTGTATGAGAGAGAAGCACGTTTCGGAAATCACCCTTACCTTGCATTAAAACGGCAACAGCGTAGCTGTGCCAGAAGAAGAATAATTAGATTTAACCCATTTGGAAGATTAAAAGTAAGTTAATAAATACAGCATTGTGAATGATTTCAGAAGAGAGATTTTTGTGTGGAGAAAAAGCTTTTAATAATGGTCCAGGAAAGAAGTGCAAACGTAGCCATACTGTGCCCGTTTAGACCGGAGTCCGCACGACCACATATGCATTTTACCAAGAATCAGTCAGCACGAGAGTCAAAATATCCCGGGGCGCCAGATGGTTTAAAGCTAATCGCAAAAACGACATCAAATGAAAAAAATGCTTTACTGATTGTTGGCTCAATGCGACAATAAGGATAGAAGGAGATTCAACTGGGCATAACACATCATGTAAAATTATCTCATTTTATTCTGAATTAAAAATTGACTGCAAAATAAAATAAAATGCTCAAAGCAGCATCATTCATGTGTGGCGACCCACATTACTATTTACACAATGTACAGAAATTTTCCAACACATTGGACAATTATCTTTGGAGACACAAGTCTGATTATCAGTCCTGTAGACTGTGTTCCAAAATTATATCCATTATTTATGATTAAATCCAGTTCAAATTTAATTGTCTTTACTGGAAATATTGTAGTTCACTGGTTGAATTTTTACATAATATTAACACTCGTAGAATAATTGTTCATAGAATTTTTAACTTTCACTTATTTTTCCAGTTTCAAAAAATATTGTCAAAAAATATTATTATCTCTGAATCAACACAAATTATGTACACATTTTAATAACATCTGAAAAGTATTTGACCATTGAGCATAGCATCGAAGAACTGTGCGAAGCACAACAAAATTAATTGTTCTTCTGACATTAAACGTTTCGAAAAGTGACTCGATTATGAACTTCAAGTTCCTAACAAAATATATGATTTCTGAATCATTAACTTGATCAATAAATGTTGGACCATTCAAATATTCGATTTTCCACTTGGTATCATTATTAAGAAAAATATTTATATTTATGGCCATTTTAGTAATTTTCACAACTTGCAATTCTTCAACAGAATGCGGAAATAAGAATTGTAGCTTCATAATAAATTCATTTAGTTCATGGCACTAGGATTGAAAACATCCTTCAAATTATTCGTGGTTATAGAATTATTTTTAATTGGCAGTGGCCCATTCTATTATTTGTGTAAGAACACACAATATTCTAACAACAACGGCAAAGGTCTTCCTCTGAAGAAGAATAAAATACTATCATGACAAATCCGGGTTCTAGCAAAATCAAAGTCTTAATGGAATCCGTAAACAAGGTTGAAATAAGAACTGATGTTTTTTTAAGAAATAACCTTTGGGTCATTCATACGACGCAATGTGTAGTTCCAATACTCCTTCTTTAACACTGAGTCATCGAACCTGCTATTTGATTGATGCTCTAATAAAAACCTCCTCATTCCTGCGACTTAAACATGCGCACCTGGGAATGGCATTTCAACTACTCCACACACATAAATTTTCTTCCCAAAATTTATACAATAAATCAAGCCTCTGCTTGTTATCAACACTGGAAGATTTATAAACTTACAAGTTTATTTTATTTTACCATTCAGTTCAACCCGTGAAGTTACCATACTTATGATAATCTTTATTTCACTTTCGAATGTGTATTTACGTCATGATTTTATATAAATACAAAAATATCCTAATTGATACAAATATCATTTGCTTCCCGTTTCATGCCTCTCCGTGTTATCTGAAAAATATACTTTGCTCATTGCAAATATTAACTGTTCAACCAGAACTATAATGTTGGTTGAATGCGGGCTTGCGCTAACCACTCTCCTTCGGAAAATCACCTGTTTCAAACTAGAAATGATTAAACTACTTCATAAGCTCTCTCTTAATAAATGTGATTATTAGAAAATATAAGATCCAAGATTTATTTAGAAAAATTATGAAAATCATTATTATTATTATTAGTGGATTATTATTATTATTAGTTATATTATTTTAAATATATTTAATTATTATTTCATTATGTGAGAATCCACATGTTCGATTCTTCGAATATGGATAAAGTATCCATTTCTCAACAAAAATAATTATGAACTTTTACAGTTACATCGGCTGATTACCGTGATTATCAGAAAATATGAAGCATTCAAATAAATGCTCGTTATGCTCGGTCATCGATCCTAAACTGTTCTGAGTGCTGAAAATACTCAGAATAACTCTAATATGTCTTGCGTAAATCATTGCAAGATTTAAATACGAAGAAAAAAATGTGTTGGTCATCTGCAGAAAAGGAGTTTGTTCCAATTAGCTAGGCATAATATAAAGTCAAAAGTGGCTTACATTTCTCGTTGGTCTTGAAGCGTAGTGAACCTGGTCTGTACCAGATTTATCCGGATACATGCCCTATCGGACACGCACGTATAATCCTTGTATCGGCCGACATTATATACCCACAATCTGTCTAACACGACATAGTGGAGATATTTCTTGAAGTATGAAGTAACTGCTGACCCATTTTAATATTGACTTCTGTTAAGTCCATAGCATTTTGCTTAAATGGGGTCAGATCCAAGTGATCTATTCTCAAATATGTCAGTTGTAACATAACTCACGGTAATCTTTTCAGTACAAGAAAACACTGAAAGTCTAAATCAATCAACGGCTGTTCTGAAGATCGTTCCCTGGGCATGGCTTATCACCATCTATCATGAGCGAAGCAACATATAGTTTCCCTGCGTTGGCTAATGTACAACACCGTGATAGACTGGCCTTCAATATACTGAAAGATCGGAGTGGTTATCAAGTTTCAATTTATGAAACTGACTAATTGGACTAAAATATCCAAGTATTAAATTATTATTACTGGACTGTGACAAAGTACTTTCTAGACAAAGTCTAGCATATGTCCATATAGAAATAAAGTATTTCACCAGTGTCCGTAGAAAAATAACAATCACCTTAGTGATTCTCTCTGCCGGAAACTTACTAAGTTCCACATGTATCGCAGCACTTTTTTGACTATCACAATTTTAAAGATATCTTCTGCGTAGATCCGGCAACCATGTGCCTTGGCTCAGCGTGGCAGCACCTTGTCAAGCAAGAGCTTGGTTCGAAGTGAGCTGATGTTGCTTGGGTCGGCCGGCTTTTATTCAAAACGGTCAGGTCCACGCTGCATCACGCTGAAATATGGAAATCCTCATATCTCTGGTATCCCTGGTCCGATTTACTTGATACTAAGTGCATTCTCTTTCATTTGGCCGTGCCAGTAATCTGATCCAAGTCTCAAATCTCTACTCCATGGCTAACTATTTAATCAACAAATAGTCTCGACCTCTGCTACTACTCGCTACGTCACTTGACATGCTCTTGGCTGCATAAAGTTTCCATTCCCTTCTAGAAGTAATGGAGCGCGATATTCAAATATCTCAACTTTCAAAAGTGTCTGTAGCCTTTCCCTTGATATCTAGGTGTCAGAATCTTGGAATACCCATTCCTAGAGTTGGGCACATCCACCCCACACCTAGCAAAAAATAAAAATTGGAAAATTTTTATTTTTCCTATCTTCACATTAAATCATCTGGTTCTTGAATAATAAATCTTCAAATTCGCTGCATTATAAGTTCCCACGATGTTACCAGTTCGTGTATTGGCGATTTCATTGCTTCCATTGTTGTTTACTTCCACAAAATCATCATCATTATTTGGATCCATGTCTCCCTGTAGAAAACGAAAAATGTTTCTAAAACGTCGGTCTCACCTCTGGGATAAATGCAACAATCTTAACTTTCTCAAGGTATCCTCATCCTCCTGCGTCAGGTTAACTTGAAAAACCTTAGATGTAGACTCCATTGCTCTACTCAATAAATCGGCTCCAACGTTCAACTTTCCAGGAGTGTGTTCAATAACTAGGTTGAATTGTTGAATAAAAAGTGACCATCTAGTTATCCTATCACTGGCAAAGTTTGTTCTCAAGATAAACTCCAATGCGTGGTGATCAGTCCTCACAATTACTGAATGTCCAATTAACATTTTCTTCCACGACTCCAACGCGAAGATTACAGCAAGTGCTTCTAACTCTGTGGTGTAATAATTCCTTTCTGATGGACGAAGTTTCCTGCTTATGAACGCCAGGTAACGTCTCTTGTGATCGTCATCTTCTTGAAGAAGAATAGCTCCAATCCCTACGGTGGATGCATCAAATTCTATGATGAAATTCTTGGTAAAGTCAGGATACTCTAATTTCACGCTGTTTACCAATAACCTCTTGGCATCTTGAAATGATTGTTCACAATCTTCATTCCATTTCCATTTGTTTCCTTTCTTTTATAATTCCTGCGATGGAGCAACCGTCTTGGCGAAGCTTGGACAATGCCCTGCAAAGAATTGGCATGTCCCGAGAAAACTGCGGACATTCTTCACTCTAGTAGGTCTAGGGAAATTTGCAATCACCTGTATCTTCGTCTCATTGGGACGGTATCCCTCACCATCCAAAATGTGGCCCAAAAATTTTATTTCCTTCCGAATGAACTGTCATTTTCGAAGGTTTACCTTAAAGTTCGCTTTTCTCAAATCTGCGAATAACATCTGAAGGTGTAATAAATGTTCCTCTTTAGTCTCAGATGCAATTAGGATATCATCTATGTAACGAATTGCTATCTCTTTTACTTCAGGACTCAAGTTTTGTTCCAGTGCTCTGATCAAAACAGATCCAGATGTTTTGACTCCAAATGGTAGACGGCGGAATACATATGTCTGCTGGTCAAACATAAATCCTGTAAACTTTTTGGAATCTTCACTAAGCCTAATGTGGTGGTAGGACGAAGTGAGATCAATGTTAGAGAACCAGACCTTGCCTTGGAATTTCCTTAACAGTTCCCTAATGATTGGTGGTCTGTCATACTCTGGCAGCAATCTTGAATTCAAATTTCGCGCGTCTAAACATAGTCTCAGACTTCCATCTTGCTTCGACACTACTGCTAATGGATTGACATAAGATGTAGTGTACTTTTCAATCACATTGTTGCTTTCCATCTCTTTGATAAGCACTGTTACCCTTTCTCGATGCTTTTCCGCTACCGGATACAATTCAGCATGGAAAGGTGCATCATCATTTACACGAATACGATATTCAAAATCTTTAATTTCACCAGGTTTAATATCAAAAATATCGTGATACTCTTCCAAAATTTTTCCTAGTTCTGGGGACTCCTTCTCAGTGTAGACTTCTCTTCCTTCAGCTTCATGAAAAATCTGAGACCATTGAGCATCTCCCTCGATGTCTTCCTCTTCTTTTCCCTCGAAGTTTATCTCTTCGGTATTCTTGAATCGGATCGTCTCTGTCTTCATGTCTATCACTGCTTGATATTTCTGAATGAAATCCGCTCCTAATATCATGCCAAAAGCCATGTCCTTCATTACTACAAACACATGTCGGAAATCATGTCCTCCAATAGTAACACATAATTGTGTTTTACACCGAGATATTTTGTTGGGTATTATTCCTTGGATTTTAATTCCTGATACTGGAATCTCCTCTAAATTCTCTTTGAGCTTCCACAGAATATAAAGCTTCTCGCTCACAAGACAAAGCATAGCCCCAGTATCAATTAAAGTATCGACAGGCATACCGAATACTTCGCATGATATGATTGGCATTTTAATTCTTGTACCCATTTCTTTCCGTTCGTCATTATGTTGAATTAAGTCATCATCCTCTGCTTGCCATTTAATAATTCTGGAAGTGAAAGTGTTTAAAATTCTATCTTCTACTGCGAATTCGAGGTTTTTTTTCTTTTCCATTCCCCCGGGATTGTTGTGTTCCCGATGGACCTGGTTCCTTGAGCTTCTGTTCCAAGAACTGCAAGTTTTCTTGGTGTCTTTCTTCCAAGTTCTTCCTCGTCTCCTTATTGAACTCTTCATTGGACTGACGAGTATTCACATTCCCTCTGTTATTGTAGTTATTGTTTCTACCATAGTACCTTCTTTCCTGGTACCTTCCTTGATTATCCCTTGGCCTTCTCCATCGAGTATTATATCGATATCCACCATCCGGTCTCGCATAAGGCTTGTAACTGTATCTGTGATTGTACTGATTCCATCCTCTTTTATCGGGCTCTTCCCTCGGCGTTTTCTCTTCTCGCCTCTCTCGAATCTCTCGAGGTGTTTGGGAATAACTGTCGGCCATAACAGCGTACACAGCGTTGTTATTCTTTCCTCCCTTCTGATGGAAGAATTGAGCGTTCGTGTGATCAAGTTTCTGCAATACCTCGTCAAATTGCTCCATATTATAAATGTCAGCAGCGATCAAAGTTCTTTGGACGTCTGCTGGAATCTGACGTATTAATGCGGTAATTAATTCATTATCTGGCATCGGCGGATCTAAATGTTGAAGTTTAGAAAGCTGTCCAGAAAAGTACGTAGAGTATCGAGTAGGTTGTGACGTCGAGAATCTCTTTGAATATAATTCTGCTCTGACTTGCTGTTGGGTTTCCGGGGACCAAAACTTTTTTAATAACCCACGGGAAAACTCCTCAAAATTGGTGAGAGTGGACCTATAAGCTCTAAACCAAAGAAGTGCAGGACCTTCCAAAAATTTCCCTATCACTCGGATCTGTCTTTCCTTAGGGATTTTGGAATCTTTTAGGTAATCACCTGCTTCTCTCAAGAATTCTACGGGTGTCACAGAATCTCGCCCTGAAAATTTAGAAGGCTTATCCTCTACATTCTTGAATACAGTTATGGGGTTGGATTGAAATACTGTCCTGACCTCCTCCTGTCTTTGACTATCAGTTTCTCTAGCTGCTCCTAGGTTTATCTGAATCTGTTCTTCTCCCCTTCTACTTGGCATTTTCAACAGATGTTCAGACTGTTTCTCGTCCTTGATTTGGGTTTTCATAGCCTCAATTTCCTTATGGTTTTCTTCTGCCATTTTTTAATTGCTTCGGTTTCCTTACAGTTCTCCTTGACATCAGTGGATATCTGGTTCATAACAGCCTCGTGACTATTCAACGACCCTGTTATATCTGATATGTCCTTCTGAGTTGCTTGGATATCTTTGGAAATTACTTGAATATGGGATGACAAAGATTCCCTAATTTCCTTGACTCCCTCTTGGTTCTCCAGCTTGAGTGTGTCTTTAATTTCATCGATAACTGTGGTTTTAATTTCAGTTTGTAATTCATTAATCACACCTTCTCTTATTTCTCCCATTACGAGTTCTTTGAATTGTTCTGTCAAACGTTGAACAACTAGAATTGCCATCTCATTGCTCTCTTTCTTCACTCTGACTTCTAGGTTGATCAAGTCTTCACCAACTTTCCTAAGACCATGTTCTATCCTATCAGTTAAGCTTTGGGATCTTAGATCGGCATCGCGAAATTTATCATCCATTAAACTTGCGTTAGTGGCTATTGAAGTTTCGAGCTCATGTGTTTTTTCGCATAATTTAGTCATTTTACTCTCAAGTGACATTTTCAAGATTTCGGAATTCTCTATAAATTTATTTTCCATAGAATTAAATTTACTATTTAAATTTTCTTTCAAGTTATCTTTTAACCTGCTTTCTAACAAATCGGAATTTTCCTTGAGTTTATCATCTAAAGAATCAGAATTTTCTTTAAGTTTATCATTTAAACTTTCTTTAAGTTTATTTTCTAAAGAATCAGAATTTTCTTTAAGTTTATTTTCTAAAGAATCAGAAATTTCTTTAAGTTTAACATTTAAACTTTCTTTAAGTTTATCAGAATTTTCTTTAAGTTTATTTTCTAAAGCCTCTGTATTTTCTTTCATAATGGCGGCTACACGCCGTCCAGATTCTTTGGAACTCTCTTCCAAACTCCTCATCATCCTCATCATCTCTTCCATAATTTTCAAATATTATTCAAAACTTAGGGGTATACATGTCGGCAAACACAAGCTTATAACTAGAACAAGAAATATGAATAGCTAATTGGAACACTCTAATAAAATGAGATTTGTCCTAATGTCGACGTGATGGAAAAACAAAATTCTCTACTTTTACGAATTACATTTACCACAATATCACAAGAAAAATATGCAAGTTCTCAAATATCCTCCACCTGGATTCTAATAATGCGTATGTCCAGTCATCGAACATTTACTACTGAATTTACTTGACGCCCTAATGGTTAAGCCATTATCAAAAATAATCAAACCCATTCTAATCATTAACCCAGTTAAATTTTTAATTTTCCCCACTAATTGGGTTTCCTACTAATTTATTCATCCAAACCAGACATCTCTCAACTCTCAAAATATCTATATAAAAATTATCACAATTTAAATCGGCATGCGATTGACCGTGTCTAATTCGATCCCCACGTTCGAAACCATTTCTCTCTCTATCTTATTTTATGTGCCCGTTTAGACCGGAGTCCGCACGACCACATATGCGTTTTACCAAGAATCAGTCAGCTCGAGAGTCAAAATATCCCGGGGCGCCAGATGGGTTAAAGCTAATCGCAAAAACGACATCAAATGAAAAAAACGCTTTACTGATTGTTGGCTCAATGCGACAATAAGGATAGAAAGAGATTCAACTGGGCATAACACATCATGTAAAATTATCTCATTTTATTCTGAATTTAAAATTGACTGCAAAATAAAATAAAATGCTCAAAGCAGCATCATTCATGTGTGGCGACCCACATTACTATTTACACAATGTACAGAAATTTTCCAACACATTGGACAATTATCTTTGGAGACACAAGTCTGATTATCAGTCCTGTAGACTGTGTTCCAAAATTATATCCATTATTTATGATTAAATCCAGTTCAAATTTAATTGTCTTTACTGGAAATATTGTAGTTCACTGGTTGAATTTTTACATAATATTAACACTCGTAGAATAATTGTTCATAGAATTTTTAACTTTCACTTATTTTTCCAGTTTCAAAAAATATTGTCAAAAAATATTATTATCTCTGAATCAACACAAATTATGTACACATTTTAATAACATCTGAAAAGTATTTGACCATTGAGCATAGCATCGAAGAACTGTGTGAAGCACAACAAAATTAATTGTTCTTCTGACATTAAACGTTTCGAAAAGTGACTCGATTATGAACTTCAAGTTCCTAACAAAATATATGATTTCTGAATCATTAACTTGATCAATAAATGTTGGACCATTCAATTATTCGATTTTCCACTTGGAATCATTATTAAGAAAAATATTTATATTTATGGCCATTTTAGTAACTTTCACAACTTGCAATTCTTCGACAGAATGCGGAAATAAGAATTGTAGCTTCATAATAAATTCATTTAGTTCATGGCACTAGGATTGAAAACATCCTTCAAATTATTCGTGGTTATAGAATTATTTTTAATTGGCAGTGGCCCATTCTATTATTTGTGTAAGAACACACAATATTCTAACAACAACGGCAAAGGTCTTCCTCTGAAGAAGAATAAAATACTATCATGACAAATCCGGGTTCTAGCAAAATCAAAGTCTTAATGGAATCCGTAAACAAGGTTGAAATAAGAACTGATGGTTTTTTAAGAAAAAACCTTTGGGTCATTCATACGACGCAATGTGTAGTTCCAATACATCTTCTTTAACACTGAATCATCGAACCTGCCATTTGATTGATGCTCTAATAAAAACCTCCTCATTCCTGCGACTTAAACATGCGCACCTGGGAATGGCATTTCAACTACTCCACACACATACATTTTCTTCCCAAAATTTATACAATAAATCAAGCCTCTGCTTGTTATCAACACTGGAAGATTTATAAACTTACAAGTTTATTTTATTTTACCATTCAGTTCAACCCGTGAAGTTACCATACTTATGATAATCTTTATTTTACTTTCGAATGTGTATTTACGTCATGATTTTATATAAATACAAAAATATCCTAATTGATACAAATATCATTTGTTTCCCGTTTCATGCCTCTCCGTGTTATCTGAAAAATATACTTTGCTCATTGCAAATATTAACTGTTCAACCAGAACTATAATGTTGGTTGAATGCGGGCTTGCGCTAACCACTCTCCTTCGGAAAATCACCTGTTCCAAACTAGAAATGATTAAACTACTTCATAAGCTCTCTCTTAATAAATGTGATTATTAGAAAATATAAGATCCAAGAATTATTTAGAAAAATTATGAAAATCATTATTATTATTAGTGGATTATTATTATTATTATTAGTTATATTATTTTAAATATATTTAATTATTATTTCATTATGTGAGAATCCACATGTTCGATTCTTCGAATATGGATAAAGTATCCATTTCTCAACAAAAATAATTATGAACTTTTACAGTTACATCGGCTGATTACCGTGATTATCAAAAAATATGAAACATTCAAATAAATGCTCGTTATGCTCGGTCATCGATCCTAAACTGTTCTGAGTGCTGAAAATACTCAGAATAACTGTAATATGTCTTGCGTAAATCATTGCAAGATTTAAATACGAAGAAAATAATGTGTTGGTCATCTGCAGAAAATGAGTTTGTTCCAATTAGCTAGGCATAATATAAAGTCAAAAGTGGCTTACATTTCTCGTTGGTCTTGAAGCGTAGTGAACCTGGTCTGTACCAGATTTATCCAGATACATGCCCTATCGGACACGCACGCATAATCCTTGTATCGGCCGCCATTATTTACCCACAATCTGTCTAACACGACATAGTGGAGATATTTCTTGAAGTATGAAGTAACTGCTGATCCATTTTAATATTGACTTCTGTTAAGTCCATAGCATTTTGCTTAAATGGGGTCAGGTCCAAGTGATCTATTCTTAAATATGTCAGTTGTAACATAACTCACGGTAATCTTTTCAGTACAAGAAAACACTGACAGTCTAAACCAATCAACGGCTGTTCTGAAGATCGTTCCCTGAGCATGGCTTATCACCATCTATCATGCGCGAAGCAATATATAGTTTCCCTGCGTTGTCTAATGAACAACACCGTGATAGACTGGCCTTCAATATACTGAAAGATCGGAGTGGTTATCAAGTTTCAATTTATGAAACTGACTAATTGGACTAAAATATCCAAGTATTAAATTATTATTACTGGACTGTGACAAAGTACTTTCTAGACAAAGTCTATCATATGTCCATACAGAAATAAAGTATTTCACCAGTGTCCGTAGAAAAATAACAATCACCTTAGTGATTCTCTCTGCCGGAAACTTACTAAGTTCCACATGTATCGCAGCACTTTTGTGACTATCACAATTTTAAAGATATCTTCTGCGTAGATCCGGCAAACATGTGCCTTGGCTCAGCGTGGCAGCACAATGTCAAGCAAGAGCTTGGTTCGAAGTGAGCTGATGTTGCTTGGGCCGGCCGGCTTTTATTCAAAACGGTCAGGTCCACGCTGCATCACGCTGAAATATGGAAATCCTCATATCTCTGGTATCCCTGGTCCGATTTACTTGATACTAAGTGCATTCTCTTTCATTTGGCCGTGCCAGTATTCTGATCCAAGTCTCAAGTCTCTACTCCATGGCTAACTATTTAATCAACAAATAGTCTCGACCTCAGCTACTACTCGCTACGTCACTTGACATGCTCTTGGCTGCATAAAGTTTCCATTCCCTTCTAGAAGTAATGGAGCGCGATATTCAAATATCTCAACTTTCAAAAACGGCTGTAGCCTTTCCCTTGATATCTAGGTGTCTAAATCTTGGAATACCCATTCCTAGAGTTGGGCACAATACGTCATAGGGGAATTACCGAGGCCTGAGGAGTGGGGAAATAAAAATCAACAGCTCACCCACATAGCTGAAGACTAAAAATTATTTAATATCTCAGAAATGCCCGATCGATTTTCATTCGCAGTGAGGTCATTTTACGTTTAGAAAACGAGCTTTCTGGAGATATAATTTTTATAATTGTGCGACAATTATTTCAAAAGTTGGTCACGAAAAGGACTAGGATTTTATCTTTTTTTTTTACTAAAGAGTATAAAACTCCTGGCAGCACCAAGCCAATCATGCAGTTTACCAGTACTCCTTGAGGGGAGATGCTACATCACATCGTGCAGTTTCCGATAGCCCAGGGGGCGTCATAGTGCTACATCACGCCGAAGACTATACAAGTATTCCTTGAGGGGAAACGCTGTATCTCATCATATAGACAGTATCCGACAGCCAAGAGCGTCGTGGTATCGATAACCAACGAGCATCTGTAAGGAGTAGCCAAGAAGTATTATTACAGTATTGCCGTGTGGAGAATTAGGAAAATCCTAGTTACAGGATTTAGTTCCGACAGCATAAAGTTTACAGTGAAAAGTTCAGTAATTACAGTCAAAGCAGGCTGTGAACTTAGAACCAAGGGCGATAGGTCTTAAATTAAATGACCAAAAGTATCATAACGTACTGAAGTACCGTAACAGCGAGATAAACATTCTATCAACTTTAAAGAACCCGAGCAGGGACGGACAGAATAAGGTTCGCAAAGTATTCTAGAAAGATAGGAATTCGAGAACCGAATAAGCGGAGAGGAGAAGGAAACTCTAGACATTGTTTCAAGGAAGCAGACGAACTATTAAAAGGCACTAAGTTACGAGAAGTACTAGTTGCTAGAAATCAATAGGTCACCGATAGATTATCTAGGGGACCGTGGACAGAACAGACTTTCGCTAGACCAACCAATAGGGTCTAGAAAGGAGCCGTTCGAGTTAATAAGAATAGCAAATCGTCAGGAACGGGATTTGAAGGAGTGCTATTGCAGGGAGGAAGTAGATGGTTCGAGACTTTCACATTCTGGCAAGATAGGAAGCCGACATTTATTGAATTTCACCCTTGGAGACGGGAGGTCAAGAAGTCACGTGTGAAAGGCTTAATAGCAGCCTTAGTGATTCGAATCTGTGAAGTGTAAATATATATAATTTGTGTTAAGTAATAATTTTCAGTGTTTTTATCGTGTATTATAAACGAATACACCAGTGTATTTTAAAATGTTATCAGTGTTAAATGTATTTGAATTAAATGTGTGTCAAGATATGTCAGTACATGAAATGAATCTGTACAAAATGGTGTAATCACAAAATAGTGGGCAAAATGAAACATCGCAAGAGAAGGAAGGTCAGGGACCGACCTATAACATGTGAGTAAATATTTTCATTATGTTTTGTGTTGGGAAAGTGTTTGTGTACAATCCACCGGAGTTTGAGGTAGAGGGATGTTTCTAAATAACAAATAACAGAATAAGAGCGCGGTTTGAGCAAATAAAATTTGAGAAATTATAAGTAATTATGTGAAAAGAATATATCCTGTAGAGGAAATGTAGGAATAAAATATCAGTGTATTTGACGAATGTTATAAAAGCAAGCGTACTAATAATAATAATAATAATAATAATAATAATATAAAAGAAATATAAATAAAGATTAAATTGAATGATATGAAAGTAAGAGCGTTTGAGCCTTAATAAAAGTATAAAGACATGGTGTTAATGCATGTTCTTAAAATATAGCGATTATTGTCAAGGGAAAGGATTAATATAAAATTTGAGATATGGATCAATTGTTGTTGTTGAATCTATCAGTTCTTTGGAAGACGCTAGGCCTTAAAATAATGTATAGCGCATTGTAGCGCATTAAAGTAAATTGTCACGCTAGGAATGCGTAGAATATAAAGGTACTTGGTAAATTACTTATGAGGGATAATTGATTGCGGTAATTGAGCCATATTAAAATCCTCCAATAGTGACGTAGATCACGAGGCCATGTGTGTTATGTAGTATTGTAATAGGGAGCAAATGTATGGTAATATGAGCGCAGGTAATATAGGCCACGGCCGACCCTAAGTCGCATTTATGTAAGTCCTCCAATATGGGAATGGTTCCCGAGGCATGTTAAGGGAGTCGAACCTAGACTCGTCTAGTTGAAGCCCCTAAGTATTCGTCGTTGTATGTGAATTACTCTTACCAATCAATGATGACCCTTCATAATTAATAAATGCCAAGGTTACGAAAGTGGTTTATGAATCTAATAATGTTGTTGAAAGAATATGAAAGAAACGCCAGGTCTCCCCAGAGAACTGAAGAAAAGAAAGATTTGTTTTAAAAGCATTGAGTGTAGCTGCCATGCGTGGACTAAGCAGGAGGTTCCCCTCTCAGCCATAAATCTCGCCCAAGTGATTACGGTCCAACCCTTGTTATTGTAAGTTGTGCTAGGTCGGAAAGGAACGTCTGAGAGAAGTAGTAACACGCCGTGAGTGTTTAAAAGTTGTAAATGACCCGGGGTTTGAACCGAGGTCCATGTAGATGAAAATATCGCTGCCAGTTCAGATCGTAGCTTTCTTATGTGATAATGGTCTTATAAGACAAATAAATAACTAAAATCCCTAATGTAATGTTGTATGGAGGTAGGATTCCATGAGTTCAATGAAGATAACTAGATTCCGGGAGTAATCATAGTTTTTGACTTTGTCAAGTAATCTTTGTAACTCTGGCGTACACAAGGATTTTCCCGATCACTGTAGTGAATTTGTGAAGCTTGAGAGAGATGGTAATATTGAGAACATTGTTGAATGCCCAAACATTTAAGTAGAGAAGTAACATGTACTTTAAATGTGATTATATATTTGTTTGATGATAAGAAATTCATGAAATAGTTATTGAGGTGCATGAAAAAAGATACCGTTATTCTGGGAAGATATCGAGCCATTGGAGCTCGTGATTATGTTGAACTTTAAGATAGATACTTTATGGAAGTGAAAATAATTATGAATTGTTGGTCTGAAGGAAACCATGTATTTTAATACAATACTTGTTTGATTTTTACATATTCCTTGTTCACTTTGAACTAGTAGAAGGATTGGGTCAATAGTTTATTTGTTTGTAGCGCCATAATTTTGGTTAATTAAATGTTTTGAAATAGGAGTTGATTTTGTTGTTATTTTTGGAAGTGTATCCTCTATTTAATCCAAAATGTGTAAGTCAGAGAGTGGGAGAACGTACCTAAACCCCGAAAATCCCGATTTGAGCATTGCTGGCATAATGTGATTCGCATATTTCTTTCTGGAAGGGCACAGGGGGGCATAGAAGTACTGTGCTTGGATTAATAACTAGAGGAACTCTAAAGACGGTCATTTCATGTAAAAGTAAAGTAAGGATAGGAATAGCTACAACATATAATGTTAACTGACCGCATGGGTCCCTGGAAACTCACACCGAGCAGCCCTGAATATTAAACAACCCCCTACCACAAATTTCATGGCGCCCAGTACGCAGGGCCGAGTTTTCCTAGGGAAAACCCGAGTTTTCTCGAAAAATCAAAATTTTCATTAAAAAAATGGTTTCTCGAAATTTTGAATTTTTAAATACTTCCATAAAGGTTTATGAGATTGAATAAAGATATCAAAAGGGTACGTTGTAGTAAACACCCGTACCAAAGTAAATTTTTGAAGAAATATGGACACAATGGTTCGGGTTACCATCTCCCAAGCATGTACTAGCGATGTGGCATAAGTAGCCCACTGTATTCTAATAAGATGGTATTGAGTGAGGAATTGCAGGGGCTTTTGGAGGCTATAAAAGCCGTAGTAATGAGAAGTTGGAGGCTATAAAAGCCGATAGTAATGAAAAGTTGGAGGCTATAAAAGCCGATAGTAAGGAAAAGTTGGAGGCTATAAACAATAAATTTGAAACGATAGACAATACATTGGGCCTTCAACAGGATGAAAATAACAAAAAGTTAGAGTCCATAAATCAAGAGTTAGGATCTATCGAGGCCGACTGTATAACAATGAACAATGAACTGAAGGCTGAGATAGAAAAGTTTAAAACAGAAAGTGGGGATAATATTACAGAACAGTTGAAAGTTATGAAAGATGAGACGTTAGAGTCTATGAAAGCCGACAGTAAAGCAAATAATGAGGTACTGAAGGCTGAAATTGAGAAAATAAAGAAAGAATCAAATGAACTCCAAGGAAGGATAACAGAAAACATAGAGTTAAAATTTCAAGGTTTTGACACTGAGTTTGGGAATAAGTTAAATGATTTAAAAGGGGAAATCACAAGTAAAATTGAAAGGGAAAATAAGGTACTTAAGTCAGAATTGCAAGGCCAAATAAAGACCTTAGAGGATAGCATGGTAGCTTCCCAAACTAAATGTCAAGAAAATTTTAAAAATTTAGAAACTAAATTAGTTGAAATGGAAAAATCTTGTAAAGAAAATGTAGAGGCATGTGAAGAGAAACTTGTGAACCAGATCCAAGGTGTGCAGAAAGAATTAGAAGCTCAGATAAAATCTAACAGCGATATCTGTGAAACATCCCGGGATGAGATAAAAGAAAGTGTAAATAATTTAGGAAACCGATTTGAAAGAGTTGAGGAAAAAGTAGGAAACCTCGAGGGAAAGGTCGATAAAATTCAGGCCAAAGTGGATGATATGGAAAGTCAGAATCACAAAGATGTACAGGGTATGAAAGAGCAGATTAATCATTTTACCGGGCAGGTAGATGAGAACTTGAAGAGGCACGAGGAGGGAATAAAACAAAAATTAGGTATATACGAAGAGAATCTCCAGAGAGAAAGAAAACAACGAAATGAAGAAAATAAGGAAAGTACCCATAAGATAGATGAAATAAGTCAGGGTATTAATGATGTTAAGGAAACCATAGGAACATTAAAGGTACAAGTAGGAACAACCAATACTGAAGTAAACCAGGTCCAAAATGAATTAACGAGATTATATAAGAGTCAAGGGAAAACTGAGGACAAGCTTGAAGGAATTAAAGTAGATATGATTAAAGGACAAAAAGAAATGGAGAAGAAAATAAAGGAGATACGAGAAGACCTAGATACCATTGGTGACGTTAAGCCAGAAATTATAACAGAACAGGTCATGGTCATCGAGAAAGAGGTAGAAGAACACTTAAATGAAATCAGGGATAGCTTCAGGGACGAGAAAATCCAACTCAAACGAGAACTGGTAACCAGTAAGAAAAATCAGGAAAGAATTCAAAATGAATTAGGATCCCGGTTGTAGAGGACTGAGCATAAGAACAGTCAAATGGAAATTCAACTCATGGCTAATGAAGAAAGTGCCCGAAGAGAAAGGAAGTTAGAATTTGAGAGTCAAGAGGAGTTTCCCAAGACAGGATGGGTAGATCCCCGTGAAGAAGGCACATATCAAGAGAGGGATTTAGTAGGGGAGAGCCCTTATAAGAACCCAGGATACCCAATGGCGATGTCAACCCCGTACATGAATCAGACAAATGGTCAGATAATAAATATCATCAAGTCGAATGAGGACAGACCGGTGAAGTTTACGGGTAACAATATGTCTATTACTCCTAAATACTGGTTAAAGGAAGTCGCAGAGTACTTGAACGAAATGAAAGTTCCTCAGGATCGGAGACTGAGTGCAATTGAGAAGCTGCTGGCAGGTGATTGTCTTACCTGGTTCAGAAGCTTCAGGTACACTTTTGATAAGGTGGAAGGCTTCAGAGAAGCGTTTCTGAAATGATATTGGGCAGCAGATGTACAAGAGAATTTGAGGCTAGATCTGTACTCTAGGAAGTACAGCACAAATGCCCCAACTAAGTACTCAGAATTTTTCACCGCTCAGCTGTGTAAATTCCGGGAACTTGACATGTCTCCTGCTGAGAACGATCTGTGTGCCGCCATTGCAAGACAACTTCCATATGAGATCCAGAGGTTGTTAATCTCATCTAAAGCCAGAAGTGCTGTGGAAGTGGAGAGCGTATTACGTCAATTAGATATGACGACTTCACATGTTACTCCCAGGCATCCAAGACAGACTGAACAGGTACATATGGCCAGCAGTCAAGAAAATAGAGAGAAACCACCGACCAGAAATCAGTCCACTAGTACTGATACTCAGCGACTAGGTCGAGAGTATGGACACCAAGAACCTAGGGGAATACAGCCATACTATAGAGGAGGATATCGAGGAAGAAATCCTAGAAATAAGGGGTATAGGAAACAAGAGAACCGACCCTATAACAATAACAATCCAAGGCAAGATAACCGAAAGAGATTGGAAAATTATCCCAGAAGGAACGTAAGGCCAGAGGATAGGGACGATGAATATCGGGCCGAAATAGAAGAAAGATATCAGGAAAGTCTTCGTTACATGAATGAACGACCAGACGGACCTGAAAGGCAAAAAGTTCGTTGGAGTGAGGCAATAAAGAACCGAAAATCACCCGACCAACTAGACGGAGCTCAAAGCTTGGAGCTACAAGCTCAATTGAAAAATGAGGGAAAAGGAAGCCCTCAGGATAAAAAAAAACTTCAAATTTAAATCATCAAAAGTGGAAACATACCAGGAGCTGGGAGGAGGTAGAAATTGTAAATTGGATAGCAAGACCAGATGAGCTGATTAACGAGGATGTGGAAGGAATTCCACCTATTAAAAGAGAACTACCTATCATTATGCTAAGGATAGAAGGATTACTGGTCAGGGCATTAATTGATACTGGATCAACTATAAGTTTAATTACGCAAACCCTTCTAAATGAGTTGGAAACAAGAGGCCGCGTATTGAAAATTCCCACATCAAGTGTGAAGATTAAGGGAATTATTCCTGAAAAATCTTTAACATGTAAATTTCAGATATACATCGATTTGATCATGGGTAACGCTGAAATTTCGCAATGCTTTTTGCTGGTAAATCAATTACCGTATAATGTCATATTAGGTATTGATTTTATCCGTGAGAACAAGGTCATCATAGACCTAGCGCAAAACTGCATTAGGATTCAAAGAGAGGATGTGGATGAACAAAATATAAATTTACAGCAACAGGATGTGAAAATAGGAGAACAGGTATGGCATGTGGAAGAAGTAACGGAAGAAGGTTGTAAGGACATAGAAAAGATATTTGAAGTCCTAAATATAGAACTTGAAGATAGTTCGGAAACTGAGTTCGAAACCAACCTGTCAGGAGAAATAGAGGAAGCTAAAGTTAACCTCGAAAATAAGGAACAATTAAAGGAATTACTAGTAAATTTTACGGACGTATTTGATTCCAAGCCAGGGAAGATTGAAAATTTTAAATACGCGTTCCAAGTCAATGATTGGGCACCGTTCAGACAAAAACCATACCCGGTTGCGGAAAAACATTACCCACAAACGAAGAAAACACTGCAGGAGATGATGAATGCAGGTATGATAGAAAAGATGGCGACACCATATGTTAGACCATTAGTAATTGTGAGTAAACCGGATGGCTCAGTAAGGGTGTGTTTAGACGCCAGGAATTTGAATGCAAAAATCATACCAGAAAATGATTCGGCACCACCCATAAAAGAACTACTGAGGAAATTCAAAGGCAAGAAAATATTGACATGACTTCTTCGTATCATCATCTCGAACTGGAGGAGAAAACCAGTCTTTTAACTGGATTTCAGTTTGACCAACAAACATTCTGCTCAGGAGATGTCCGTTTGGATTGAAGACCGCGGGATCTGCCTTGATAAGAGCGCTTGATCGAAACCTGTCAGAGGAAGTGAAAGATTGCACTATTCGTTATGTGGACGACATTTTGCTTACCTCGGAAAACATTGAGGAGCATTTGGAAAAGCTAAAGAAATTATTGGAAGATTTAAGAAAGGCTAACTTTAAGATTAATTTGAAGAAATCAAATTTTTGTCAGAGACAAGTAACATTTTTGGGGCATGTGATTGATAAGGATGGTGTTAAACCAAACCCATGCAAATTAGAATCGATAAGAGATTTTCCAAGGCCTTTGAAGGTGAAAAACGTTCGCCAGTTTTTGGGATTGATTGGATTTTTCTCAGGACATTGTCCATCATACACAAAAACTGTTGCACCACTACAGGACCTTCTGAAGAAGGGGGGCAAGTGGAAATGGACGGAGGAAACAGAAAAAGCATTTATAGAGGCCAAGGAAATGCTCTTAAACTATGTGAAGCTAGGATATCCTGATTTTAATCAGAGATTTATTATACAGACAGATGCATCCCAGATTGGAATAGGGGCAATGCTATATCAGGAAAACCCGGATAATCCTGATAAGAAAAATTATCTAGCTTTCACAAGTCGGAGACTGAAACCACACGAGAAAAATTATACAATCAGCGAAATCGAGGTGTTAGCAATATTGCACGCGCTGCAATATTGGCGAAAGATCGTATATGGATTTCAAGTCACATTAAGGACGGATCATAAAGCCTTAACCTTTTTGATGAAGACTGATTTATCCAGTCAAAGGTTGATGTGTTGGGCTTTATACATTCAACAGTTTGACGTACATATAGAGTACTGCCCAGGAAAAGAAAATGTAGTTCCAGATTATTTAAGTAGACAGCCAGACCACAGAAGAGGAAGTAATGGCTACTGATTTGGAAGACAGGGATCAGCGTACTCTGAATGAGTTAAGAAGCATTGGTCAACGACAACGTGAGGATCTATGGATGAACATGCTCATGTCTTTCCTTGAAGGGAGTTTAATAAGGGGAACACCGGCGTATACGGAAGCTAACAAGATAGCTCAAGATTACACATTCTATAATGGATTGTTATATAAGTTTGTGGACTCTGACCATACACGATTAAGGATCGTTGTACCTGCGATTTTGCAGAGAAAAATGGTATGGTTAGCCCATAGATCGTTCGGACATATGGGAGTCGACAAAACAGGCTCGATGCTGAAAGAAGCATTTGTATGGCCGAGACTGAGAGAGACTGTAAGGGATACGCTAAAGACATGTGATCTATGTCAAAGGATTAAACCAAATGCATTTTTGATGAGACAAAAGCCTATACCATTGTTGCCCGAGAGGCCAGGTCAAATCATTTCTATTGATAATTTCGGACCTTTGCCAAAGGCTAGGCGAGGAAATCGACACATAATGGTGGCTATGGATGTCTTCACAAAAATGGTTGTCCTTGCTCCCATACAGAAGACTAGTACCAAACAGGTGTTAAAACGACTCAAAGAAAAAGTGATACCGATTCTGGGAAAACCCGAGAATTTGTTGTCGGATCACGGTAGTTGTTTTACAAGTGTAGAGTTCAGACAGGAATTCGAAAGACTTGGAATACGTCAGATTTTGTCAAGTATTCGCCATCCTGAGGCCAATCCTGTGGAAAGAGTAATGAGGGAGACGGCCAAGTATTGTAGAATATCCTGTGCCGAAGAAAATTGGAAATGGATAGATATCCTGGATATTATCGAATTTTGTATAAACAATACAATCCATGAATCTACGGGAGAGATACCAATAACGTTACATCGGAATGAGCAACCAGAGAGACCTTGGAGTCTGGTAATTCCTAGGCCAGCAGACGCTCAGCCTGGAAGAGATGTACGTATTAGAAGAGCCTTTGAGCATCTAAAAGCTCAAGCCGATAGGAGGCAAAGAAGAAATAGGCACAAGAGGTATCATCGGCCACTATTAGCAGGGGAAATGGTGTTAGTAAAAAGACCCGCCATTTCGGATCCAGGGAACCGCGTGTACAAAAAGTTCCAGAAAATGTACCACGGACCGTATCAAATAATAAGGGACTTGAGAAATAATGCCTATAGAATTCGGCACTGTGAAACGAATCACGAAGTGACCATGAACTCCGCAAATTTAAAAGTATATTACCCTCCCGAAGACTTCGATGAAGCCAATGAACAAGCCCTGGTCATGGAACAAATTAGAGATGATGAATTCACTTTTGACAAAAACGATAGTAAGGGAGAAAAAGGAAACAGAGCTCAACCATTCGAGTGCGAATGCGAATTAGAGAAACTGTATTGCGAGATAAGAGAAATAATTGATTTTGTTGAAGAAGAAAATTTCAATTTAAGAAAGGAGAATGATGAAATAAAGAAACGGGTAGGGTTAGACCACACCCGTAACGAAGAATGTGGTTTTGGAAACTTGTAGTCCAGACAAATAAAAAAGGGAAGAAAGGGTAGGGACAGAGCGTACCCAACCTACACAATTACCGGATATGACTTAAAGGGAGAAAGAAAAACAAAATATTGTGGGATTTTAAAGGAACAAAGATCAGAAGGCATGGATAAACGTTATGATGGCTTCGACAATTAAGAAAAAAAATATATGATTTTTATCAATAATTGAAATAAATTTCCTCAAAATTTTTCGAAAATTTATTTACCTAAGGAGGGGAGAGATGAACCCATGTACCATTGGCTCAAAAGGGGTCGAATCCATGTATATTTGCGAAAGGAAGGAAAGAAATATACAGTCTTTAATGGAACATAGAAAGATTTCATACAAGGATGCTAGCATATCGTTGCGTATGAAGTTAGACCCAGGTGGCCGAGAAATGAGATCATGCCTGACTCATTGATAAAGAGCCAGTCACGAGTATAAATAGACTGAGTGGAAAGTTTCAGCTGTATGAGAGAGAAGCACGTTTCGGAAATCACCCTTACCTTGCATTAAAACGGCAACAACGTAACTGTGCCAGAAGGAGAATAATTAGATTTAACCCATTTGTAAGAATAAAAGTAAGTTAATAAATACAGCATTGTGAATGATTTCAGATGAGAGAATTTTGTGTGGAGAAAAAGCTTTTAATAATGGTCCAGGAAAGAAGTGCAAACGTAGCCATACGTCATAGGGGAATTACCGAGGCCCGAGGAGTGGGGAAATAAAAATCAACAGCAACACCCACATAGCTGAAGACTAAAAATTATTTAATATCTCAGAAATGCACGGTCGATTTTCATGCGCAGTGAGGTCATTTTACGTTTAGAAAACGAGCTTTCTGGAGATATAATTTTTATAATTGTGCGACAATTATTTCAAAAGTTGGTCACGAAAAGGACTAGGATTTTATCTTTTTTTACTAAAGAGTATAAAACTCCTGGCAGCACCAAGCCAATCATGCAGTTTACCAGTACTCCTTGAGGGGAGATGCTACATCACATCGTGCAGTTTCCGATAGCCCAGGGGGCGTCATAGTGCTACATCACGCCGAAGACTATACAAGTATTCCTTGAGGGGAAACGCTGTATCTCATCATATAGACAGTATCCGACAGCCAAGAGCGTCGTGGTATCGATAACCAACGAGCATCTGTAAGGAGTAGCCAAGAAGTATTATTACAGTATTGCCGTGTGGAGAATTAGGAAAATCCTAGTTACAGGATTTAGTTCCGACAGCATAAAGTTTACAGTGAAAAGTTCAGTAATTACAGTCAAAGCAGGCTGTGAACTTAGAACCAAGGGCGATAGGTCTTAAGTTAAATGACCAAAAGTATCATAACGTACTGAAGTACCGTAACAGCGAGATAAACATTCTATCAACTTTAAAGAACCCGAGCAGGGACGGACAGAATAAGGTTCGCAAAGTATTCTAGAAAGATAGGAATTCGAGAACCGAATAAGCGGAGAGGAGAAGGAAACTCTAGACATTGTTTCAAGGAAGCAGACGAACTATTAAAAGGCACTAAGTTACGAGAAGTACTAGTTGCTAGAAATCAATAGGTCACCGATAGATTATCTAGGGGACCGTGGACAGAACAGACTTTCGCTAGACCAATAAATAGGGTCTAGAAAGGAGCCGTTCGAGTTAATAAGAATAGCAAATCGTCAGGAACGGGATTTGAAGGAGTGCTATTGCAGGGAGGAAGTAGATGGTTCGAGACTTTCACATTCTGGCAAGATAGGAAGCCGACATTTATTAAATTTCACCCTTGGAGACGGGAGGTCAAGAAGTCACGTGTGAAAGGCTTAATAGCAGCCTTAGTGATTCGAATCTGTGAAGTGTAAATATATATAATTTGTGTTAAGAAGTAATATTTTTCAGTGTTTTTATCGTGTATTATAAACGAATACACCAGTGTATTTTAAAATGTTATCAGTGTTAAATGTATTTGAATTAAATGTGTGTCAAGATATGTCAGTACATGAAATGAATCTGTACAAAATGGTGTAATCACAAAATAGTGGGCAAAATGAAACATCGCAAGAGAAGGAAGGTCAGGGACCGACCTATAACATGTGAGTAAATATTTTCATTATGTTTTGTGTTGGGAAAGTATTTGTGTACAATCCACCGGAGTTTGAGGTAGAGGGATGTTTCTAAATAACAAATAACAGAATAAGAGCGCGGTCTGAACAAATAAAATTTGAGAAATTATAAGTAATTAGGTGAAAAGAATATATCCTGTAGAGGAAATGTAGGAATAAAATGTCAGTGTATTTGACGAATGTTATAAAAGCAAGCGTACTAATAATAATAATAATAATAATAATAATAATAATAATAATAATATAAAAGAAATATAAATAAAGATTAAATTGAATTATATGAAAGTAAGAGCGTTTGAGCCTCAATAAAAGTATTAAGACATGGTGTTAATACATGTTCTTAAAATATAGCGATTATTGTCAAGGGAAAGGATTAATATAAAATTTGAGATATGGATCAATTGTTGATGTTGAATCTATCAGTTCTTTGGAAGACGCTAGGCCTTAAAATAATGTATAGCGCATTGTAGCGCATTAAAGTAAATTGTCACGCTAGGAATGCGTAGAATATAAAGGTACTTGGTAAATTACTTATGAGGGATAATTGATTGCGGTAATTGAGCCATATTTAAGTCCTCCAATAGTGACGTAGATCACGAGGCCATGTGTGTTATGTAGTATTGTAATAGGGAGCGAATGTATGGTATTATGAGCGCAGGTAATATAGGCCACGGCCGACCCTAAGTCGCATCTATGTACGTCCTCCAATATGGGAATGGTTCCCGAGGCATGTTAAGGGAGTCGAACCCAGACTCGTCTAGTTGAAGCCCCTAAGTATTCGTCGTTGTATGTGAATTACTCTTACCAATCAATGATGACCCTTCATAATTAATAAATTCCAAGGTTACGAAAGTGGTTTATGAACCTAATAATGTTGATGAAAGAATATGAAAGAAACGCCAGGTCTCCCCAGAGAACTGAAGAAAAGAAAGATTTGTTTTAAAAGCATTGAGTATAGCTGCCATGCATGGGCTAAGCAGGAGGTTCCCCTCTCAGCCATAAATCTCGCCCAAGTGATTACGGTCCAACCCTTGTTATTGTAAGTTGTGCTAGGTCGGAAAGGAACGTCTGAGAGAAGTAGTAACACGCCGTGAGTGTTTAAAAGTTGTAAATGACCCGGGGTTTGAACCGAGGTCCATGTAGATGAAAATATCGCTGCCAGTTCAGATCGTAGCTTTCTTATGTGATAATGGTCTTATAAGACAAATAAATAAATAAAATCCCTAATGTAATGTTGTATGGAGGTAGGATTCCATGAGTTCAATGAAGATAACTAGATTCCGGGAGTAATCATAGTTTTTGACTTTGTCAAGTAATCTTTGTAACTCTGGAGTACACAAGGATTTTCCCGATCACTGTAGTGAATTTGTGAAACTTGAGAGAGATGGTAATATTGAGAACATTGTTGAATGACCAAACATTTAAGTAGAGAAGTAACACGTACTTTAAATGTGATTATATATTTGTTTGATGATAAGAAATTCATAAAATAATTATTGAGGTGCATGAAAGAAAGACACCGTTATTCTGGGAAGATATCGAGCCATTGGAGCTCGTGATTATTTTGAACATTAAGATAGATACTTTATGGAAGTGAAAATAATTATGAATTGTTGGTTTGAAGGAAATCATGAATTTTAATACAATATTTGTTTGATTTTTACATATTCCTTGTTCACTCTGAACAAGTAGAAGGATTGGGTCAATAGTTTATTTGTTTGTAGCGCCATAATTTTGGTTAATTAAATGTTTTGAAATAGGAGTTGATTTTGTTGTTATTTTTGGAAGTGTATCCTCTATTTAATCCAAAATGTGTAAATCACAGAGTGGGAGAACGTACCAAAACCCCGAAAATCCCGATTTGAGCATTGCTGGCATAATGTGATTTGCATATTTCTTGCTGGAAGGGCACAGTACAGAGCTTTTCAAAGGCGTTGTGTTTTTCGGGGTCCACAGAACGGCCTCCAAAACGCCTCCAGATACAAATCGGAGATGACATTCTCGATGATATTTGGCCTGCGGACCCCGAAAAACACGACGCCTTTGAAAAGCTCTGTACGTTCTTGGAGACCAATGAAGATTGCCAGTTCGCGCTTGGTGATCTTCATGACTACCTTGAGAAAGTATGTAAAGAAATGGAATGTGGCCCATACGTGCAAAAGTATTTCAAAGAAAAACTATTTAGCCACTATGGACAGCGTATCTTCATCACCGAGCTGCCAGGTCAAAACTGCGTTAAAATATGAAAGAAAGGGGAGGAAAAATCTTGCACGACAAATGGTACGAGGAACGTGGGAAGTCCGAGGCCGATGAACGTCGGCGAATCGTAGAAAAGGCCACTCAAATTATAAAAGAAGATATTCGGACGCGTGCATATAATCTGGAGGAATATCCGTCCGCAGAAGAGCAGTCATTAGATGCCGACGTTCTACCGAATACTCTAGCTCTATTTCTTGATCGGATCATCACGACCAAGTTAGAGGGCGCAACCGACAAATCCACCAAGAAAAAATCCATTGGGCAGGCAATTATTTCAGCTTGTCGTCCGAAGTCCTTTTCATCTCCTATCTTGTTTGCAGTTGGCGTGTATGTCCACCGACACTACGGGTCGCGGCAGCTTGTAGATCTTCTTCATAACATGGGTTTCTCCGTGTCCTACAACGAGGTTCTTTGTTATGAGAATAACGTAATAGCTTTCACGAGAGTGAAAATGACACAGGCGAAGAACAGCTTGGCGAAGCAGAGCCGAACAAAGAATTTGTTCAATATTCCTTTGATAACACTGACTTTAATGTGCGCACGCAGACCGGACACGGGACGTTTCACAACATGGGTGGTATTATGACGTCTACACCAGCCCCTACTTTACCCCCGGAAAGAAGTACAACGGCAACGAAGTATATCAGCTGCTGCTGTAACATTTAGTTTGTAGATTTCATGTTTCAACATGCTTTTATGTGTCTATAAGCCTAGGTCTTATTTATGTTTTATATGCATATTTCTGTCATTGTAATCATTCGAACAATTTCACGAAAAAGAGCTATTCATTTTCTTTTACTTTCCAAGAGGAGGCCGTGCCAGCCATAGACACCGACGTAGGACATTAGTGGACCCTACATGTACAATATTGTACCAAATATTTCTTAAATTTCACAAATATTTTTTGTTTTTTATTATTGTCGCTGTTAAAACCACAAACCAAATGTTCATTAAAATGCATGTTATCAACTGTACATGTGAGTGTGTATTTTTGCCGGTCTTTGTTATTCATTTAGCAAATCTTGCGTCGTTTTATGATTTTCACATGGGCGTCGCGTAACCAACTCAACGTGGCGTTCAATTTAATCTGGTTGTAGCTCGTGCATTATTAGACTTACGAACAAAAAAAAGACACTTCTGGAAAGCTAAAACATGCTTTTTCGATCTGTTAAGCTTATTTTCCTTTATCGCCATGTTTTGGTCACTTAAAACCGCGTTGATTGAAAACAAATTAAAAAAAATGAATTTTGCGCGTTTGTTTGTTTTTTTATCGACCGCAAGTGACTGAATGTTGCTTTTCTTACGTTTTTTAGAACCTGCATGTTCTCCTCTTTCTTTTGATACCATACTTTGTCAATTTTGGATAAACGATTCGGTTTTTACGGGCGCTCCAGGAATAACCTGGAATTCCAGGTTTCTAGGTCTGGAAAACAAGGAAGCCGGCATCGGAAGCTTGGAGAATTTTAGTATGTTGTTCCCCAGGGTCAAACTGTCATATTCTCAGAAAATTAGCTTTACATGATTTTTTTCAACCTTAAATCCTAAAATGCCTGGGCTATATACCATTGGCATTCTATGCGCATCGAACTTGAAGAATGGCAAGATGATACTACGATAAATTTTTACTTTTTATTTTAAAGGGTTTGTAACAGCTTATTGTGCGTTATTTTAAAATGTTATTTGAAGTAAAGAACAAAACGATTTTACATAGTAACTAAATTCTTGCCGTTGGTGCTCGTTCAGGTTATTAATTAATACTTTTATTTCAGGCAAATAGCAATCGAAAATATCCACATAGTTTATATACACACGTCTCTATAGGGTCATGGAAAGATTTGTTAATTCAATTAGAGTTGTGAAAGCCATGCACAACCAGACTTGTAAAGACATGCCTCAACTCAAAGTTGGATGTTGCCCACGGCAGGTCGATTATGTAATAATAACAATAATAATAATGTTATTTGTTTTACGTCCATTTTAACTACTGCTGCTTTTAGATACGCCGGGTTGCCGGAATTTTGGCCCGAAGGGGATCTTTAACGTGCCAGTAAATCTACTGACACGGCTCCCTCGCATTTGTGCACCCTCAAATGCCAGCTGACTGCGCCAGGATACGAACCTGCAACCTAGGGCCCAGCAAGCGAGAACGTTACCGCTGAGCCACGCAGCCAGTCCGGTCGATTATGTCTCCAGATCCATAACATTCTTGAGATAATTCTTATCTATCTATCTTCAATTATGGTAGTAGTTTTTTTCTAGGTTGTGGCGTTTGGTAGAGGTAAATAGTTTCTAAGGTCTTCAACCAAGAAATGATTCCATTATACTCTTTGATAATAACAACGAGTTATAACTATACTCATACATTTAGGAGAAAGTAGGCTATATGTTCTTTACTGAACATCTTGTTTATTTATATAGAGGTCACCGTCCATTACGCTGAATTTGATTTCTCACTATAAGTTATACCACGTGAATGGTACTAATTTATGATTTCAAAAGTTGCACTAAAATTATTAATTTACTAACAAGTTAGAGACTGCTTTACAACACTTGTATTTTCTCAACGCTAAAGCATAATAACAATGAATAGGCTATATATCCTCCCTCATTTCTAAAAGCCCCGATATCAGGTAATTCAGATAGAATACCGATGTAATTGTATTGTTAAAGTAGCTTATATGGATTCGCAGCCTATACATTCATGTATTAGTGAAAATTAATTTTTAGCAAGAATGAATTGATATACACGCAACTCAACTCCTCTTTTGTGCGTGTGAGTGTGAATTTAGCATGCATCATACCTAGCTAACTGCAGTGGTAATGTCAATTTGTGGCCTCATGTGTACGGATCATTTTGTACTGGGTGAAGTCATCTTTTGACGTCGCGTCGCGCCGATCGGTATTACAGCGTCATATAGGATTAATCAATTTACCAATACATCCCATAATCCGATGTAATAAAGGATTACTTCCAACGAATTTCAATTAACATACAAGCTGAATGGCGACAAAACATCAAACACGTACGTAATTAAAAATCAGTGGGGAGATAAGTTACAAGCAAAATAATTATTTTGACTTTCACTATATTTATGTGTGTATTTAGTATTAGAGTAATCAGTACTGAACAGTTGCCTGCTATTTCCCAGAGTTCTGTACACATACGCTTAATAAGCTTCAAATGTAACCACACCGAGTACGGGTCCCAAACACCACAAGCAATAATAATTGCGATTTCATTTAAATATAGCGATACAATATATTAATTTTGGTGCTTTATTTACGTGCAAAGTAAATAGACTGTTAACCGCAAATGCACACTACTTAATCTGTTGAGATATAAATCATATTAAAATTTCATTATTTGAAAGTGTAAACAGACCACGTCCGGATATCACACAGGATACAGCCATGTCGCTTATTTATTTTTACCAATTCATAGCTGCTAATGTTAGCATTAGCTTGATTCTGTTGATAATTTTAATAAGCCATTTCAAATAACCACTATAGCTGTTATTATAACTTTTAATGTAGTAAGGGTGACGCTGTTGCAACTGTTGTTGTTTGTTGTTGATTAATTAAAGTGCTTTGTGACATTGTGGTCATATAGCCCAATCTACGGGTGTGTGTGTGTGTGTGGAATTTGTCTGATAACCTCTGTTATTGTAATGGCTGTGAGCATTAGTGATTCAGGTTAGGATTGGGAAGAAGGTGGCCGTAGTCTTAACTAACTCCGGAATATCCTATATTTCCCATGCTAATTTCAAGTTTTGTATTTACCTTCTACTCATAAACTAATAACAGGTATTAATAGAAATTTTACAGGAATGTTCTTCAAGACTCTCTCCTAACAACAACACATAATTTTGAAAATAAATGCATATTTGAATTTTCATGAATATTTTTAGCCTATTTTCAATTTTAAAAAAATAGGCTTATGAGATCACCTTTTGTCCGTGTGTGTGTGTGCGCGCGTGTGTGTGTGTGTGTGTGTGTGAGGTGTGTGTGTGTGTCCCCCTAATAAATTCTAAACGGCTGGAGCGATTTCAATGAAACTCGGTAAGTTCATAGCACTACTCCGGGCGACCCCGACCGTGCCCTTCAAATTTCGTTACGTCTCACCAATCCAACATGGCGGCTGTGCGAAATATTTCACCAGCATTCAATATCTCCGAAACTATTCCCGACATCACCCTGGAATTTATTACGGTGATGAGGGGAACTACTATAAGTTCACCTATGTGACTCTTGAAAATCTGGTAACTACAAAACCAACATGGCGGCCACGCGAATTTGCGACTTTTAAATAGACGCTTCTCGCGATTTAACCAACCAAACGCAATGAAACTTGGTACAGTATATGTTTATACACATTGTAATGCACCGACATCTAACTTCGTTCAATTGTTTACATAACCACAAGATGGCGGATGTGCGAAATATTTCACCGGCATTCTATATCTTTGAAACTATTAGCGGTATCACCCTGAAATTTTGTACGGAGATAAAGGGCACTACTGGAAGTTCATTTATAAGACTTTCAAAAACCGGTTAACTACAAAACGAACATGGCGGCCAAGCGAATTTGAAAATTTAAATAGAACTTTCTCGCGATTTAATGTTCCAATCGCAATGAAATCTGGTACAGGAAATGTTTATACACATTTCAATGCACTGGTATCTAATTTAGTTCAATTGTTTACATAACCTCAAGATGGCGGCTGTGCGAATTTTAAAATTAAGTTTTTATTTCTTGGTCGTAATCATGCGATCGAAGTGAAAGTTTGAATAATGAACCTATGCAATATTTTTCCTTTAATGGTACATGACTCTATGGCCTATACATTTAACAATCCAACATGGCGACCATCTGACATATTTAGACGGCTCTGAACATCTAAGAATCTATTATAGCAATCAAACTGAATTTTTTTAAGATCATTGGGGCAATGAACTTAAGTTCACCTATAGGACTTTAAATAACCTGGTGATCACAAATCCAACATGGCGGCGACGCGAAATATAAATATGCACATGGACGTTTCTCGCAATTTAACCAACAGAGTGCAGTGAAACTTGGTACAGTAAATCCTTATACGAATGTTAATCCACTGGCATCTAATTTATTTCAATTGTTTCCATAACCACAAGATGGCAGCTGAGCGAAAGTTTAAAATCTCCTTGTTACTTCTTGTGTCCTAATCATGCGATTGAAATTTGAATGCTACACGTACACAATAATCTTCATGTAACAGTACATAACTCGAGGACCTACATATATAAAATCCAACATGGCGACCTTCCGAAATATTTAGTCGGTTATCAATAACTACAAATCTATAACAGCAATCAAACTGAAATTTTGTATGTTGATAGTGTCAGTTAACATAAGTTGGATATATGAAAATAGGCTGTATAGTTCTTCACGGAACTACTTGTTAAAATTGCATTCTTTAAAAGCTCTTTCATGAATATTTCCATCTTGCAAAATTAAAATAAAGTAAATTTTATGTTCGACGATGTCGAAATGTAAATATTATATGTCAGAAAAGTGTGTAAAAATGACAGTCATTATAGTACTACTTTTCATTATGATACAGTTTCTCCAACCACTCAGAGTTCAAGATTGTCATTCATTGATCAATGAGGCTTCGCACATGCGCTCAAAATGCAACATGTCGGACATGAATTTCATGACTTGAAAGTTGACGATGTGAAGGATATTGGATCAAACATTGTAGTAACAATCCCAAAAGCGGCTTCGGTGGCGTAGTTGGTAGCATGCTGAGCTTCTATGCGCAAGATAGCGGGTTCAAACCCGGCCGAAGCCGTCGGAATTTTTAAGAGCGTTAAAAATCCCTCAGTATGCCTTCCTTCGGAGGGGAAGTAAATCCGGATGTCCCATGCTATAGATTATGGCATGTTAAAGAACCTTCCTCTAATTACACCTGTGTGAAGCTAAATTATATAGGTTAAGGATGTAAACAACGCTCATAGGTTTCTACGTTCGTTACCAAGAGCCGACTGAGGTGGCGTCTAGTAGCTAAGTTCAGAACTAGGCCTAGTAGTCGTTGACGGTGGCATTTGGCGGCAAAAGTAGGAACTATTTGAAAAATTCAAAGTTGCCCTCCTTACTTGAATTAAAAACAGATACACACACTAATACAGCCATCACAATTAACACTGGTATTCAGACAGATTCTACACACACCCAAAGTACACCGGGATACATGACCGCGTTGTCGCAGCCCCTAAACTGAGGAACCAACCAACCAACAATCCCAAACACAAAGTCAAAATCTCCACGAATCTTTACGGTAACAAGAAAATACTATGAAATATGCAAGAAATTTAGGAATCTACGTCCAGATGTTTGCCACACACCATCCTTCTACCCAAGCCTATATTATATAAATTACCGGCACAGAAAGTGTGCACCTTCCGTAATGTTTGCATAAACAAACTCCGGAATATTGCAAAATAAATAGCACTGTACCTTAATATCCCCAACTCCAATTTTTACCCAGGACATTGCATTCGTACGATTTCACCGACAATTTCAGTGAACGGTGCTGTTAATATAAACACACTAGAACGTCGTGGGCACAGCAAGCATTATGACATTTGATCCACGGATATGATTACCCAGCTCTCAGTTCAGCGAAACTTTCCCACCAGATTCCATGACTGTTTTATTTGTCACTCCATTGATTTTCATTCCGTTGACATTCTTTACGCATCGAATTTGATGAATAACTAGTTGATAATACGACACATTTTAATTTTAAAGCGTTTGTAACAGTCTAGTTTGTTTTATTTGATGAAGATAACAAAATGATCCCACATAGTACCTGTGCGCTATCCGTTGGTGCTACTTCAGGATAAACAATATGTCAAAGCTTCCGAATTTTTATTGGGTAGAAAGCAAATTCTGAGCCCACACAATTCCCAAGAAGAAGAAGCCAACTGACAGGATCTCGACAGATATTGATGAATATTTAAGTTAGAACTTATAATAATGTTATAATTATCGCCGAACATGAACATTCGTATGGAAATCGTATATAATGGTAATTAAGACAGTCGTATGGAAATTGTAAAAACACGCTACGCTCGCTTTATGAGCATACTCGTGTCTTAACTATTGCCATTATATGATCGTTGCATAATGTACAATTAAAATCGGACGTAATAAATTATAACACATCTAAGAATTTTAGCTTTGTGTGTGTTGATAGGTTCTGAAGAAAAGGGTAATTGCTTATGTAAATAAAGTATGTTTAGCGATTAATTACAAGGATATCTTCGGATTTTAGAGCATTCCAGTGCCATGAGATTCCTCTCTTTCATTTGAAGTAGAAACATTTATTTTGCTGTTGTTCCATGTCTCTATTCTCTGCTCCTAAAGTTGCCACCTTCTTATAAGTGATTTTTGTATGAATCGTCCACATACAGCATGCCGAGCAGGCGCACTATACATCTACACCACTAAAATCCCAAGTGTTCTCATCTTCAAGTCTTATTCAACAGATAAATATTCTTCGTATTCGGTCTACTTTTTAAAGAGTTGATTTTATTTCACACACACGATGGCAAAACGACTGCAGGCTTACTATACTTTCTCCAAGGAGTATGTTAACACCATTACGGAGTTTCAATCAAATTTCTCACAAGAGAAGCAGCTCGTATTATTTCTATCCTTGCTAGTGTGAGTGTTCGCCAAATTAAATGGTGTGCTCTGCAAACCCATAGGGAGTTTGGAGTCTTTGCCTCCCCACACTTAACTCGGTACAACGGCAACGGGAGCAAATAAACTTCTGGCAGATAAACGACTTGGAACTCATTCCGCTTGAGTTAAGCTACGCCATGTTATAACACGGATTTTGGAAGGTGCTCACTAATGTGAAGAATTCCCTCTATCTATAGTTACCTTTACTTTTCATTAGCATTTCAGATATCCATGCAATATGGATGAAGAACAAGTAGTTCCGTGATTAAATAGTCTATTTTCATTTATCCTACTGGTCCTTTCCATTAACAATTATCCCGGCTATTAAAAAGATTTTCCAAGCTATGTATACAAAATAGCTTTTGGTACACGACCTTTGCCTCCACCAACGCCATTACATTGATAAATTATAAGCTGGAATATATACTTTTCAGTATCGATGATTAAGGCTACAACCGCGAGGTGGCATCTTTCTGTAACGAGTCAGGGGAGTTTAATTTACCTACCAAGCGACCGCTCCCCAGCCATTTAGCCTGGGGTGACGCATGGTCAGCGCATCGGGTCCCCTCGGCCGTTAATCTTGCCTCATTGTCAGACAGCTACTCATTCGTCCTCACGAGGCTGAGTGCACCCCGATCCAATCCTCACGTCAGTTTCTAAAATCCCTGACGGAGCCGGGAATCGAGCCTGGGACCTCCGAGTGAGAGGCAGGCGCGCTACCCCGATACCACGGGGCCGGCAGAATAATACCAGGATGGTTCATAACTGAATGTTACTGCCACCTCCTTCCCCTTCTTACTCCTAAATTACAAATACACCAGAATAACACAGGTTAACATACAGATTTTACATACGTTTAAGTTTAAGAATAAATGACCACGATGTCTAAGCGAAACAACAACATTCTTTTTAGGTATAATCACCCGTAGATGAATCTAGTCCTTAACAGTCCACCATATGATAATCCTCATCTTTTACTGCTGCCCTTAAAGAGTATGGTACAGCTTACCATGGTCAAATCTAAGCAACTTTGACATTTTGTTTTCTTTGAAACCACAATAATGAATTTTTTTGCATTTAAAACAGTGGTATTGTGTTACATGGAAACAGCATTAGCTTGGATATTTAAAAAAATAGCATATTGTTTACGAAATGCAAATTGGTGTTTGTTTTCCAAGCAAGGCTGAGGCATTTTTGTGTCAACTCCAGTAATTTGCAACTTTTTGGTTAGTTTTGTCATATTGTATTGCAAATATTCCCTTCTACAAATCCATGAAGTTACAGCAACATATCTGAGCAAATAGTATTTCTAATTTTGTATTGAATAGAAAGAATTAAATTTGAATAATATGTTAAACACAATTTATTCTTTTAAGTAGACACTATCCAAGTGAGACATAAATTTTCATTATGTTGTAGAAACACACCCATAAACTTTCATCATTTTTATGTCAATTAGTATTTGAGTTATCACTAAAGCGGATGTTAAATAAACATTCGGAAATTGAGCAATAAATATAAGTGCATAAATATAGCATTGAATAACTTGAAAACCGCCTGATGATTACTACTGTAGGAGAAGGTGATTAATAAAATATTAAACGTCGTAATAATTTAATCTACAACTTCTTCCAGTATTAATCAGTTGATTTTCAAGTTATTGAATTCTATCAATAATCATGGATATTAATTATTTACCATTTTTACAATGGTCAATATTTACGCATTTTATACATATTATATACCACACTGAAAGGACGAAAAGGGGATTCAAGTCCTTGCCTTTTAAATACTTTAAACTGTTGCCCATAATGACATATTTTTTCACCAAAATGTTCCTTAACGACAGGAGCATCCAATAAAAACAAGTTGTTCAGTAAAGAACATATAGCCTACTTTCTTCTAAATGCATGGGTATTGTTATAACTCTTTGTCCTTTTCAAGGAGTATGATTGAATGTTGGTTGTAGTAGCTTGTTAAAATACAAAGTGCTAAACGGATATTAAACATGAATATGAGGTGCTCTTTGCTAGTGCTACCGCTGTTCAAAATTTCATTCAATTCGGTTTCACCGTGTTTGAAATGGTGAATCGATTTTCACACATACATGGCCGCTATCTGCAAACTATTGGGCTGATGACCTTATAGTTCCTTCAAAAGATGCTTCCCACAAAAGGGTATGTTGTTGGCCACCATTCATTTTCCGTCAAGATGGCGGCGATATACAACATGACACTGAGGTGCCCTTTGCTAGTGCTACCTCTGTACCATATTTCGTTCAATTCGGGTCACCGTGTTTCAATTGATAGGGGGAATCGATTTGCACACATACATGGCCGCCATCTGCAAACTATTGGTCTGATATCCTTGTAGTTTAGACGTTGCAAAATTTGGTAGAGATCGGATGATTAGATTAGTCGTAACTTGATTTAAGCTTTGAACATTTGGGTGGCTACCATTACGTTTCCGTCAAGTTGGCGGCAATATAAAACATGGCACTGAGGTGCCCTTTGCTAGTGCTACCTGTTTACCAAATTTCGTTTAATTCGGTTTCACCGTGTTCGAATTGATAGGGGGGGGGGGGACACACATTCAGTGTACACACACTCACACACTAGACACACACACAGACAGACACACAATTTTTGGCCCTGTATAGATCTCATAAGTCTACTTTCATTATTTGCAAAAATAGAAGGTAGGCTAAGAATCGATTTTTTTGAAGGTAGTATACTGTACCAGACCCTAAATGCGAATTATCTCTAGATCAATGATTGGCCCTTGCAAAGCTCGAAACTCAATGAACCTCACGGGTATTTCAGATGTAATCAGCTTTGGTCCCCGCACGTGGCAGGATAAAAGGGTAGAGCTGTTATCCTCATCCTGTCGTGCTATGCGGGCCACCCTCTTCATCAAACAGCGTGGAGTTTTAAAGTTGGCAAACAAGGCTGAGGAGATTTAGTGGAAGGATACGATTCTGCATTGCATTCCGGCTTTCTCACGTCATCACAGTGAGGTAACAATGACGTAAAAGGCGTCTCATTCTTAATTCTATAGCATCAAACAGACATCTCAATGAAACTGTATTATTATGTAATTATAGCACAGAACAATACTTTCCCCCATTTCGTGCAAATCTATATCTTCTCCTACCTCTCCTTTTAAGCAGTCAGTCAAACGTCAGATGAATCCTCAATATCTTGTCTGCTATGAGAAGGATCAATAATGAAATTTTGTCCGTGGCCTTCTATAATGCTTTGTGGTCAACCGTTTGCAAACACATCTCTTCTCTTGCTGGAGGAAGATGAAGAGAGCTAAGTGTTACGTGCTGAGCTACTTTATCAGTGTTGTATCAGCGGTCAGTTTCTAGTCTGTTGTGGTCAATGTAACAGAATCACACTCCAGCTCAGTCATCTGAAATGTGAAGGTGATTAACGTGAGTGACCCATGCTAAGGATCCCTTCATGCCAAATGCATGCAACCGGGTGTCTTGAAATCCACAAAAGTCATACAGGACATCAAATCATGAACATAATTATTATTATTATTATTATTATTATTATTATTATTATTATTATTATTCATATCTTTCATATGTTAACGATTTCATTGGATACAATTTACCATATCATTGGCAATTGTTGCAAGATGGAGTTGAATTCACTGTGTTGGTAGGTTGAGGAACGAACGAACTATGGAGCAGGTCTTTAAAATGACTGCTTTCTGCATACTGGTATGCAGATAATGGTGGAGCCCCAGTTCATCGAGGTTGGACCTCAGCGACTTCGGTATGATTCAAGAGGAAGAGATTATGATAGGCAATACAGTAACAATTTCCTATCGCCACATCTGTTGGATCTCTTCAGCCAGAAGCGTGTATTTGGTCACTTTACCAGCATAAATATGTTGGATATTATGCAAATTAGCGACTGAGATGTTTAATACAAGGGCTCTCTTAAGCACTTAATCAATAGGAATAATGTCTGGCCTGTTTGCTGATATAGGTCCATCTGTGACCACAGACCAGTCCCAGAGTGGCTTGTATGTATCGTCCTCCAGAACAGCGTCAGAAATGTATTGATAAACATTATTTCTTAAGGAGTGCTTCATCGCTAGGTTCGGTTGGATTATCTTGACTACTAGGTCATGCCTTTTCAAGTAACAAGTAAATGAAATTGTTCGACAAACCCTGCGATATGTCGGATGGTCTTTGAATCACGATTATTATTATTATTATCCTAATCATAATTACTGTGGGCTTGTTTAGGAATTCAGAGTTCACGTTCCTGGGTCCTGCAGCCACAAGACATTCTCGAGAGTTTAGCTTAACTTTCCGATATTGGATTCAGTTAATCAAACATTCTCTAACAAGATTACTGAACTCGCCAGTTCTCGGTTATGCTTCACGAGGCTGAGTGAACCACGTTCCATCATTTACTGTAGATCACAATGAAATGTATTGGCTGAGTCGGGAATCGAACGTGGACTTCGGGGATTTCTAGCACGTGCGCCACCTGGCGGTCCCTCTTCTTATTAGTAAAATGATAAGAACACGTTTTATTTTTAAGTTGACCACTTCGTGGTGAAACGGCTAGCGTTATTGGCTGTCACCCCGGAGTACCGGGTTTGATTCCCGGCTCTGCCAAGAAATTTTAATTCTGTTCTGAGGGCTGGAACGGGGAAACACTCACACTTGTGAAAAGAAGAGGGTTTGATTCCCACCTCAGCCTCCCTGGAAGTGGTTTACCGTGGCTTCCCCCACTTCTACTCCAGACAAATGCTGGGCTAGTTCATAACTTAAGGCTACGGCCGCCTCCTTCCCAATCCAATGGTCAATTTACAAGTACACATCTAGTACAGCCATCACATTAGCACAGGTTATCACACAAATGCAATATACACCCTAAAACCGAAGTTATAGGCCTCAAAATATGATACGAAATAAATTTTGCTTGAGGAACTCCATGTTGGAACTTAGCTCTTAATCTTCATTCTTCTCTAGTGGTAAATCCGAGGATTGCTATGCAGCAAATCTCCTCTCGCGTCTTTCCGCTTTACTCTTCATTTCTCCATAGGTCATGCATCCTACATCTTCCTTAATTTGATTCGTATACCTCAGGTGTGGTCTTCCTCTAGGTCTTTTTCCATCAGCATACCCCTCCGTCATGTCTCAATATACAGCCTGTAATTAGTACTCTTCTTTTAACAATTGATATCCACAACCTTCTCTTCTCACCCACGTATGTTTATGGTCACAAAACTCTAAACCACTGCTCCTATTTCGCTGTAAATTTTACTTTTTGTTTTCATTACGGCGAAGAGTGTTTTGAAATTGGTTTGAACTAAATCGGAAAGGTATTTTCTTTTGAGTAATTAAATGTAATTAATTTGAATAACAAAGCCACACCAATATTGAATCTCATAACTTGACGGGCAGATTGTAGCCAGGCGACAACGACTAACTCTGTATCATGATAGTCCGGTAGAAATTGTTGAAGGACGCCCATCTTAAAGATGGTTGACCTAGGCAACGCCATGAAGAGAAAGTAGAGTGCACATCTTCATCGTGCTTTCCATGGTAGTAATGCGCATCCACTTATAAATCTTCCTATTAACTAAGCCCAAATCTCCTTGGTGTCATAGGGCATCCACTTAAAAATCTTCTACGAGCGAAGAAAACAACCTCTACTATAACCCCTTCGATCAATACATCCGTTCAGTCGAAAAGGAGACGAGCAACACAATCATCTCAACAATGCCAAGAACAATTTCATCAACAGCAAAATCGTATACAGTTGCAATATCTGGATGCACTTCATATCTTCTATACATAAATGGCGCGCCAACGTTCAAACATAGGCCACCGATCTCGACGTACAATCACAGAACTTCAAAACAGATCAAACTGTACAGATCAAGAACATTTAGACGATAATAAACGTGTCTGAGTTAGAACTTCTCTCAAAGACGAGCAGAAGACTCGGCACATCAGCGGGAGTGGAATCGAGGAGAAGAAGCAGAAGAATAAGAAGAAGAGGTGCACAATCGTCTCATCAACGCCAAGAACAATTAGATGAACAGCGAAAACGTATGCAGTTGCAATATATGAATCACCGAATTGTTTTTTAATACGAACCGCATATTCAACGCAATACCTCATGTAAATTCATTCAAATCGGAAAATGGACATTCGTGATGAATCTACATTCACTACAATACTTTCATTTACTTACCCATTTCATATCAGACTGGGCCACAGCGAAGCGTGGCCAGTTTCAGCTAGTACAATATATCGACGTTATGATCGCATACCTCGTGTTCGATAATTCTCTTTGTTTATTATTATTATTATTATTATTATTATTATTATTATTATTATTGGTATTCTGTCCGAGGATAGGTCCGTGCCTCCGAAGAGGCTATCCTCAGCCGGAGTTTATGTGCAGTATGGTGGCCATGGCCTTTCCGCTCTCCTTACCCCCAAACACATCGTGGTCCCACTGAAATAGTATTCCATCCAAGGTCCAGCCACTTCCAATGGTGCTTAACTGTGGAGTTCTCATGGGATCCGGTGTTTCAACATGGCCAGGCCATTGGCTTCTTTGTTGTTATCAATGTATTTATGATTGTTCGTGACTCCGACCGTATGTGATGTGCCGTTCAACAGAACAATTCACGTTAGGCTTATTTTCCTGTAGAGGAGCACAATGAAGAATAAACTTTAAATTCATTGATGAATATTACTAATAATAATACTAATTGAAAATAATATTTCTATTCTGATTACGTAAGAAAGTATTGAATGTGTATTCCCCTGTAGTTATGGTTCGTTGGTTTAGGGGCTGCGACATCGCGGTCATGTACCCTCGTGAACTTTGAGTGTGTGAAGAATCTGTCTGATAACCGGTGTTAATTGTGATGACTGTATTAGTGCGTGTTATCTATGATTCAGGTAGAAGGACTGCAGACGATTATTTCTTCAAGTAGTTTCTCCTTTTGATACCAAATGCAACTGCCCACGACACCTAACTGCTGACTTGGGTACCAGATGCCATGGCAGCCAATACCTGACGGCGAACGTTGGAACTGATATAGCGATACCAAACTAACCTACAGATATTAGCTTCCACAAATGTAATTAGTGGAAGGTTCCTCTTCATGCCATGACATGGGACCGCCCGCTTTACTTTTCCTTCGAAGGAAGGCATACTGATTTCCATTGTGGAAATGCCGGGATATTTGGTTCTGAGACACACACCCACACGTATTATTGTGCTTTGGGGCACGTTTCTTCGAGATTCGATCCCATGCCTTTGGAGGTCGAGGTATTTGTGACACGTGGGTTGACAGATATGCAGATTTACACAAATCGCCCGTCTCGCCTGGTGACTTATTTTGATAGGCAGTCCTGTTGTTCCGACTGGCCCCTTTAAGCTTTCATGTAGCAAACCTGTTCATTGTGATGGTTATTTTCTAACCATGATTAATTGGGGAGTTCGCCATGTGTGTGACGGATTATTGCATGTTGTATGGATAGATTATTGTGTTAATAATGTAAATGTTGGCTGTGAGCCTATTGATCTTGTTTATGACTCAATTCATGTAAATTTAGTATGTCACACCCGTGTGGTGTAGTAGTAGTGTACTTGTAAATTTGACGGCGGTCATATGTGTATTTTCTTTTATTGGTCACGTGTTAACTTACTTGTGTTGATTTGTGTGAGAAGTCCTAAGTTTTTAGGCAGTAATGTTTTTTTTTGCTACGGCAGTTTGATTCCAATTTCATGCGGAAATTCTTGTGTTGTATATTTTAAGTATAGGGAGTGTCGGTTTAGTTTTAAGTGTTGTAGTTGTTCCCCGCGTCTGTCTAGCTCTAAGCAATGTGGATTCGTTGTCTGAATGTTTATTCTGGATGATGACGAATCATGCATTCGATTGTACACGTCGTGAAGCATGCAGAACGGCACACGCGCATGCATGATCACTCTTGTTGATTTTTCTTAAGGACACTTTGTCCTTGTATTAATCTCTCCAGAGATTTGGCCTAGTTTTGGCATATGTTATTTTATTCTGTGGGAGTAATTTGGGAGTTTGTTTTGTTTATTCTTGTGTATAGTTAGGTGATTTGTTATTAAATTCAGTTGTTTTAACCCTGGCTTCACTCTTTCCTGCATGTTATTTTGTTATATGTTACCCTGCATGTTAATGAAGCGCTTTGACAACAACTTACGATATGGACTGTTACACCCCCCGAAACTGAGTCTCATAAGCTTCTTTGCAAGGGTTCATAAAACAAAAATGGCTGCCCAAGTGGGACTGTTGTTGTTGTTGCTTCGCTGATCTCATATTTATTTCGTTGAGAAATAATGCCAGGTCAAGCGGGCAAAGTAAATTCAGTAAATTGAGGCGATGTTGTACCGCTATGTGCATTAGTAAAATCACTGAGTTCCTAAAGTTAGAGATATAGAACAAGGTTAGAATTTGATATTGTATTTGTTATAAACCTGTTCTGGCGCCCGGCATTAAAATTAGAAAATTTGCATATTATTGAACTCAGTCAAAGCAGGAAGGTGTTGCCTTATATTTGACATTTAATTAACTTTGGTTAATTGGTGTTTTTCCTAAATTCTGTTGGTTAGGAATTTAAAAGCAGATCACTGGGGGTTATTTTGTTGTTTGGGAATAAGAGTAATTTATTCAGTAAATTTTGTTACTGAAAATTTTGTTAAATTAGAATCAGTAATATTTAAATGTTATGACATGTATGCGTGTGGATGACTGAAATCTTGGTGCATGATCCTGTTTTCTCTGATTATATTTGTGTATTGTGCAATGGCGAGTGTTGAGGTGATCAAGGCATTGTTGGAACAGATGTCCGCGAAAACGGAAGAACAATTAAAATAACAGTTAGGGCAGATGTCCGCGAAAACGGAGGAACAATTTAAAATTCAGAGCGAGAATTGTGAAAAACAGTTACACGACATGAGCGGTAATATTTCGGTCCAATTAGAGGTCCAGATATTGGACTCTGATAAACAATTAAATGAATTAAATCACAAACTATCGGAAACTGATAAACAATTTCACGAATTAAATCACAAATTAACAGAACAGGCGGTAACACAAACAGAGCAATTAGAGAAGATCACTAATGACATCAATCAGAGTGTTAGGGAGGTAGAGAAACTGGCAGATGAGGTCGCAGAGAATAACGTCAAACAATTGGGTGAAATTAAAAAGTTGGAGGCGAAGTTTGACAACAAACTCGTACAATTTGACGAAATGGTGGGAGATAAATTAAAGCAAATAGAGGCAGCATGTGTCAATAACACCGCAGGAATAAAGAAAACACAAGATAAATTGCAGCTACAAATTAATTCAGTCGACAGCAACGTACTGGAATTAATAAAAGAAATGGTTAAACTTGAGGTCAAGGCCGAAACAGAACGTAGGCACTTGCGTGAAAACTTAGAGGACCAATTAAGTAAAACACAGCAGGTCATAAGACAAGAGGTAGGAGAACAGCTCATTAAAAATCGGGATAATCTGGAAGAACAATTGGTTAAAACACAAGAGGTTATAAGAGAAGAGGTTGGAGAACAATTAGGCAAAACACACCAGCAGATACAAGAAATAGGGGAGCAGCTAGAGAAGAGTCAGGAAAGGAACGAAGAGAAAATTAACAGTTTGAAAAGTAGGATCCGAAGAGATTGGGAACAGCAGGCAAACGCAAATAAGGAAGACAGGCTGACAATTTTAAAGCGCTTAGGTGAATACAACTCGAGAATGCAGGCTTTGGAGGAAGGCGTAAAATCTAAATTACAAGAGCACTCAGATTTAATAATTAAAAACGAAATTAGATCATTAGAGAATGCTACATTGTTTTCGGCTGAAAATGTACCAGAAAAGCAGGGACGCATTGGGAGTCCGGTAGGCTTGAAGATGGCTGAGGATAACAGCCGGGGTCAAAGTCCCAAATTAACGAGCAACGCATTCCAAGAGTACAGGGGAGAGACTTCCACACCACAACCAAACTTGGCACCCGCCCAAGTAATCCAAGTCATTAGGGGAAATGATTTCAAGCCCGATAAATTCAAGGAACACTCAGGAACCACTCCCAAAGCCTTTTTACGACAGTTAACTGATTATTTTAATGATCAACATATCGGCCCCGAAAAACAGCTGAGACTCGTGGAGAAATTTTTCGAGGGACCAAGCTTAACCTGGTTTTTAAGCTTTAAATATACTTTGACCGACATGGCTCAATTCCGAGAAGCGTTTTTAAAGAAGTTCTGGAGCCCTTCTTTACAGCAGGGGTTAAGAATGGACCTGTATACTCGAAAATACCACAGCACGCATCCGACCAGATTTTCGGAATTCTTTAGCCAACAGCTGGTAAAATTCCGCGATTTTGACGACCCCCCTAGCGAGCAAAATATGGTTCTAACCATCGGGAAACAACTCCCCATGCACATTCAACAGCTGTTAGTAGCCGGAAATATTCAGACCGCAGTGCAGGCCGAAAAATTACTCCGACACCTCGACGAGACGAGTATGGTCAGTCCACAGACGGGAAGGAGAAATATGGAATGTGTCAACACGGCAGAAGTGGTTCAGGGACTCCAATATAGTCACAGCCAGGGGAACCAAACGAAAACTCAGTACACAGGAACACAGTTTACACCGAGAAGGCAAGATTTCGTTGGCCGGAACCAGTTCAACCAAAACAATCGAAATTTTCAGAATAACCGCGATAGATATAACCAAAACAACCAAAACCAGCACAATCAATGGACGTACCAGCGGGAATACACCAATTGGAGGGGAAACCAAAGGCAGGGTCGACCTTACCAAAGAAATGGAGATGGCAGGTGGAACAACGCGAGGAACTATCGCCAAGAAAATAGGGGAGACTATCGCAATAATTGGGATGAGCGGTATGTCGAGTCACAAAAATACTTAGATCAATTAAATGCCGAAGAGACGGAAAAAGAGAAGTGGGGGCGTGCAATGGCAAATCGACAGAGCCCAGACAATCATCAAGGAGAGGGGGCAGAAAGTTTATTGAGGCAACAGGAGAGGCGCGATGACAACCGGCGGAACACAACAAATGGGTCCCGGGATTTAAAAAAAACTTCAAATGAACTAAAAAATGATAGTCTGAAAACGGAGGACGCCAGGGAGCGAGAAGAGATGATTCTGGCTAATATAGAAGAGTGGGTAGCATTCACGGACGATTGCCTGGAAGAAGTGGTGAAAGACCGAGAAAACGTCATCAGACAATTGCCAATTATTTACGCACATATTGGAGGTATGAGGGTGAGATGTTTAATTGACACAGGTAGCCAGGTGAGCTTAGTCACTGAAATTTTGGTAAAAGAAATCGGAAGAAAACAAACTGTTCCAATTATGCCTGTACCGCTACTGAAAGTCAGAGGGGTTATTCCTGACAAGACCATCAATTGTAAACAGCAAGCATAATTAGACCTGGAAATATTGAACCACACTTTTTCGCAAACATTCATTGTCATACCGAAGATGAACTATAACATAATTTTGGGAGCCAACTTCATCTGTGATTTTCATGCTGTAATTGACTTACATAACAACACTGTAAGTTTCAAACAAGTTGAGGGGTTGAATCACGTGGGTTTAAACATGGAAGGGAGTCCATTAGAGAGAGAGGCGAATACTTGGGTCATTGAGGAATGCACTAATGAGGTGATCAGAGATAAGAACTTGACGGAGGAGTGAGTAAGCCAGACAGCAGTGGTGGAAATTGACAGCCGAGATATTTCGCAGGAACTTTGGGTACATTTGGCGGAAGAAGAAATTAGCGGAACCAAATTTGAAATTCTACTTCAGGAGCGACTTAAGGAGGCCATAGTAGGGGAACCTGATAGAAGAAAACTGGAAGAAATTTTGAGATTACATAAAGGAGCTTTTGACACCATACCTGGAAAAGTTTTAAATTTTCAATATGCCATGCAAGTTACAGACTGGACCCCATTTAAAATTAAATTGTACCCGGTCCCAGAGAAACATTTTGCTCAGGTGAAGGACATCATTACTAATTTATTAGAATCTGGCATGATAAGGAAAGCAGCAACCCCGTACCTGAACGCAATATTGGCTGTGACCAAGCCAAATGGATCAATTAGGCTATGCCTAGACGCGCGAGTTTTGAACAGTAAACTGCTAGTTGAGCATGACCAAGCACCTAGGATCAAAGATGTTTTGAAAGGCTTCCGTGGGAAGAAGATATATTCGAGTGTCGATTTGACAAATAGTTTCCACCATCTTGAACTTGAAGAAAAATCTCAACTGCTGACGGGATTTTTATTCGATAACCAAAGTTATATCTGGTCTCGAATGCCCTTTGGCGTAAAAACTGCTGGATGTGCACTGATAAGAGCACTTGATAGGAATCTGACTGAGGAGGTCAAGAGCTTCAATACGAGATATGTTGACGACATAATAATTGCATCTGAAACAATGGAGGAACACCTGATAAACTTAAATAAACTTCTGGATAACTTTAGAACCATGAGCTTCAAAATTAATCTAAAGAAATCACATTTTTGCCAGAGCGAGATTCTATATTTGGGGCATATAATTGATGTTGAGGGCGTGAGACCTAATCCAGCGAAAATTGATGCTATCAAGAAATTTCCCACACCAACTAAAGTCAAGCATGTAAGAGCATTTTTGGGAGTGACAGGCTTCTTCAAAGAGAATTGCCCGGGATACACAGAAACAGTAGCACCTATGCAGGAGATGTTAAAGAAGGCAAATCGATGGTCATGGAATGAGGAGTGCAACAGGTCTTTTAGAGCTACGAAAGATTTATTGGAAAACTGTGTGAAGCTTGGATATCCGGACTTTGAGAAGAGATTTATTATTCAAGCAGATGCTTCATTGATTGGAATCGGTGCTATGCTGTACCAAGAGGACGCTGAAGAACCCAAGAAGGGATCGTATTTGGCATTTACGAGTCGTAAATTGAGGAAGCATGAGAGGAACTACACTGTGACGGAGCTTGAGCTGCTAGCAATTTTATATTCTCTTCAACAGTGGCGTAAGATGATCTACGGCTATTCCATTATTGTTAGAACCGACCACCATGCACTGACATTTTTATTCAAGACGACGATGGCAAGTGTGAGAGTTACGCGCTGGTCCATCTACATACAGCAGTTTGACATTACAATAGAGCATTGCCCTGGAAGGATGAACGTCATACCAGATGCCTTGAGCAGGAATCCTGAAGACGAGAAAGAAGTAACAGCGGAAGTTCACACTATAACACTAACACCTAAGGCTCGTGAGTTTTTGGAGAAATTAAAGGAAATTCGAAAGGAGCAAGAAGCAGACCCCTGGATGATGATGATGATGATCAAGTTCTACAGGAAGGAATTACAACCAGATTCACCTGAATACCGAGAGGCCCGTGCTAAAGAAGCGAGATTTCACTACTTAAATAACTTGTTGCATAAGTACGTGGATGAGCATCATACCAAGCTGCGAATCCTGGTTCCAGCAACACTACAGAGAGGATTGACGTAGCATGTCCACGAGAGCCTAGCACATATCGGCACGGATAAGACTGAAGCCACGATAGGGGAGACTTTTACTTGGCCTAAGATGCGATTCACAATTGTGGAAGTGATAAGAACTTGTGACGCATGCCAGCGCACTAAACCGAACAACTTCATTATGAAACAACCTCCAAGACCACTATTACCTCAGAAACCATGCGAGATGCTCGCTATCGACTGTTTTGGCCCTCTAGTCAAAGAAAAGCGTGGATGCCGACATCTTCTAGTGTGTGTCGATGTATTTTCAAAGAAGGTCGTGTTATGTCCAATCCAAAAGACGACATCAAAACGAATCCTCAGTAGAATTCGGAACAAAGTTATTCCGATGCTTGGGAAGCCGGAATCCATTATATCAGACCATGGTACTTATTTCACGAGCAATGTTTTTAGGCAAGGTCTGGAGAGCCTAGGAATAAAACACATATTTTCAAGCATTCGTCATCCTTGTGGGAATCCAAGCGAGAGAACGATTCGCTGTGTTGCCAAATACTACAGAGTAATGATTCCTAACTATCATAATAAATGGGTTGACAAAGTAGGAGAGATTGAGATGTGCATGAACACCACTAAGCACGAGTCGACGGGTCAAGTTCCACTAATTGTACACCACAACAGTTTGCCAGAGAGGTCTTGGGACAAGATTATTCCATGCCCAAGGGATCCACTATTAGCGCATGAGTTGCGAATCCAGTGAACGAGAGAGCACATGAGGAACCAAGCGGACCGAAGACTCAGAAGATACAGAGGAAAGAAGTTTCACCGGGAACTACAAGAACAAGAGTTAGTGCTGGTTCGCAGACCACCGATATCTGATCCCAAAAACAAAGTCTTTGCAAAATTCTGTCCAAAATGTATTGGCCCGTTCCGTGTCATTAAGAATCTGGGTAACATTGCTTACAGGCTTGAAGAAGTGAGCACTGGTGCTAAATCTGTTTTTAATAGCGCCAACTTAAAGCCATATTACAGAAGGGAACCATTTGATGATTAAGAAAGATTATGTGTGCAGAATCATATTGCAAAATTTTATTTTGAGAGCCAACACTCAAATGTACGTGGACGTGGAGCGCCGGAGAGAGAGTGTTTTGTTTGTAAACAACGAGCAGCTGAGACGACAGGTGTGGTAATCACGTGAGGAGAAGCGGGAGGTCTAGCGAAGAAGTATGAATGACATTCCGACGAGGGAGCGCGCACACCAATTTGGTCGGTGGACCGTACACTCGAGCAGCTGAGCGAGATACTAAAGAGATGTTGTTGTTACTACTGTGGATATTGTTTTTGAAATCCAAATCAATTACTTGCTTCGAATTTCAAAACCTTGCTGAGGATAAATGAACCCTTATTGATCTACGATAAATAAGTATTCATAATTTATTATTATTATTACTGCAGCCCAGGCAGTACTTGTGGAAGGTGACAAGGATAAAGGCAAGGTAGCGTGTCGCAATGATTGCCACATAAGGAGAGCTTGTAGCTATTCTTGAAGAACGGCCTGGTAAACTTGAGTTCAAGGCCAAATTGTGTAACAACTTGCACCAGAATTGGAATCACAAAGGGATGGTCACGAGTTACTTACAACCGACCTACGATTGAATCACCCAATCAGGAGAGACCACGCCAAGATCACGCGATGGATGGCGTCAGTGGTAAAAAGCGCGCGGAATTAATTATCTAAAGAACCGCCGATCGGAATTATCTCCGCACGAGTGCGATGAGACGTTTGATTTATTTGATGAAGATTGACACTAGTCCCATCTGTGTGAGATGAAAACTCTGGAATTTTTTTCTAAATCCACCCCACTCTTCCGTACCCTGTCAGTTTCTAATAAATAGTTCGACGTGAAGCTGTTAGATGTCTTTCTGTGTGCGAGCTCTGTGAGCTAACTTCACGCCCGTTTGCATAGCGATTTTAACGCTCTGGTATAATTTGAAGTCATTCGTTTTTGGAGCTCTGAGGGGCTACCTTCACGCCCGTTTGTGTCACGATTTTAACGCTCTTAATTATTTTGAAGTATAACACTTTGTGAGCTCTGTAAGCTAATTTCACGCCAGCGTGCGTGATGATCTGAAACTTGTAATATTATCTTAAAGACAACTATTTCAGCTCTTAGGGGCAAGACTTGTAAACGTTCTAATTAGCGCTCACCCGAGCGAAGGTCAAGTCAAGCAGAGCAGAGTAGATTACCGAGCGAGATAGCGACTGTAGTCAGTCAGACTTTAAAACTGTATTGTCGAGTCAGTGACGATGGACTCGAAGTGTGTATCTCTTGTAAATTTTTAAGTGTATTTTCATGTGTGTATTGCGCGTGTGTGAGCGATATTTAGGGAAAGTCTTCGTAATTAATCGCATAGGACTATTTGTGGGTGAATTTAGTAACCCACAAGCGATTATAGCCAGGTCAAATTATAATCACATTGAACTTTTCTTCCAAAGAGGCTACACCAAGATGTCCAACATGTGGTCTGGAGTTGGGATGATGTCCGACGCTTCAACGAAGACGACTATGGAGTGCTAACTTTTCCATAGGGAAATGGGCTGAGATGGATGTCATAATGTTCTGAAAGCTGAGACGGTGATGTACAACAATTGATTATTCAATTATGTAGTTAGATTGGCGGGGGAACTTTGTAAATAGTTCATTTTTCTTTTCTTGTTTTAGAGTGTTTTTCTTTGTACCGGCACTAAATGTTTTAAATGTACGTTGGCGCGTGGCCAAAGTGTTTGTTGTGTATTATATATTTCTTGGAGTCATATTTAATGTGCACTGCGCGTGTACGTGATGTTTATCCATGGAAATGCGAAACCCGTTACATTCGATAAGTGGTGCTTTATTAAAGTTCATATTTGTGATAGGAAAGGGGGGGTAATTACTGTAAGATGTTTGCTGAACAGGTTATTATTCATATTAGGGTTGCCAAGTGCAACGATTTAAGATGTAATTGTAGAACACCTTCGTTCTAATTTGATAGATTTTTTGAGTCCTTTTCAGGATAATTAGTCACGGCGTGGAACGGTGGCGCCAGCAAGTGGAAAATATTTATGTCTTTTTATTTCAGGGTCTGTCAAACCCATACGTGTGATTCTGTGTGTGTTATTGTGTCAGGTGTGTGTGCTGATTCTACGTGAAGAGGGGTAGAGGTCCTACCGCCCTCGTACTTTGTTGTTGTTGTATTTTTTTGATGGAAAGGCAGGGTGCTCTAGGGAGACCGCTGTTCCTTGTCCATATTGCTGATTATTGGATTTGCATTGTGGAAATGCCGGGATATTTGGTTCTGACACACACACTTGTATTATTGTGCTTTGGGGCACGTTTCTTCGAGATTCGATCCCATGCCTTTGGAGGTTGAGGTATTTGTGACACGTGGGTTGACAGATATGCAGATTTCCACAAATCGCCCGTCTCGCCTGGTGACTTATTTTGATAGGCAGTCCTGTTGTTCCGACTGGCCCCTTTAAGCTTTCATGTAGCAAACCTGTTCATTGTGATGGTTATTTTCTAACCATGATTAATTGGGGAGTTCGCCATGTGTGTGACGGATTATTGCATGTTGTATGGATAGATTATTGTGTTAATAATGTGAATGTTGGCTGTGAGCCTATTGATCTTGTTTATGACTCAATTCATGTAAATTTAGTATGTCACACCCGTGTGGTGTAGTAGTAGTGTACTTGTAAATTTGACGGCGGTCATATGTGTATTTTCTTTTATTGGTCACGTGTTAACTTACTTGTGTTGATTTGTGTGAGAAGTCCTAAGTTTTTAGGCAGTAATGTTTTTTTGCTACGGCAGTTTGATTCCAATTTCATGCGGAAATTCTTGTGTTGTATATTTTAAGTATAGGGAGTGTCGGTTTAGTTTTAAGTGTTGTATAGTTGTTCCCCGCATCTGTCTAGCTCTAAGCAATATGGATTCGTTGTCTGAATGTTTATTCTGGATGATGACGAATCATGCATTCGATTGTACACGACGTGAAGCATGCAGAACGGCACACGCGCATACATGATCACTCTTGTTGATTTTTCTTAGGGATACTTTGTCCATGTATTAATCTCTCCAGAGATTTGGCCTAGTTTTGGCATATGTTATTTTATTCTGTGGGAGTAATTTGAGAGTTTGTTTTGTTTATTCTTGTGTATAGTTAGGTGATTTGTTATTAAATTCAGTTGTTTTAACCCTGGCTTCACTTTTTCCTGCATGTTATTTTGTTATATGTTACCCTGCATGGTAATGAAGCGCTTTGACAACAACTTACGATATGGACTGTTACACCCCCCGAAACTGAGTCTCATAAGCTTCTTTGCAAGGATTCAATAAGAAACGGTAAAACCAAACCATGAACTTCACATTCACTGGATTTTTCTTGATCTTTACGAACTTGTCATCCTTCCTCCACGCTTTCAGGAGAATGTCCTTGATCTCTTTGAATTCACGTGGCATTTCCACAAATATGCCAAGTCAAGAAGCGACTCTTCGTTGGATAGCGAACATCTGCTATCACGGCGCACCAATTGCATCTATGTCATAATCTCTTGAGCTGAACCGGAAAAAGAAAAATATATATTCCATCCCATCACGAACTTAAGAGGGCGTTAAGCGATGTTCAGTTAAAAATTATCATTTAATTGCCTCATTTATAGGTCACTATTGTATACAGATTTACCAAAGTCAATTTGTTTCATTATATACCTGCATTAGTTTGTTACGCTATGGCTCTTTTAAGTTCATGCTGCAAGGCTGGCACGCACGCACGTCACTTTTAATCCATCTCCCCTCGAATGATAGTCTATGTTTTATTTTAAAAGGTGCATTTTCTCACCAGCACGATTGCTATGAAATTTTCAATTTGAGTTCTATTATGTATGAACACTATCTCAGTCCCTACAAATATGAAATAAGGTCTAAACATTTAAGAAAAATTAAATTAAATCCCTTTTTAAAATTGCCTTCTTCCTCCTAAATTTACATATGCAGAGGATTTGATCATTAACCGTATTTGGTGGCGTAGTCAGTAGCATGATAAACTGCTGGGCTCAAGATCGCTAGTTCAAACCCATCCAAAGTTGTCGTTTTTGTATGAGCGTTAATATCATTCAGTACGCCTTCCTCCCACGTCGTTGATTTATGGCATGTTAAAGAACCTTCCACTACAATTGGTAGTGTGTAGCTAAATTTGTAGGTTATTTGTTTAGAAACGCTCGATCAAATTCCAACGTTCACCGCTAGGTGCCAGTGTCAGTAGCATGTCTGGTAGCCAAGGTTGGAACTCATTGAAATTAAACTTGGTGGTTAGCCTGCGGGCGTTCAATTAAAATACCCCGCTATTGCAATTGACTAGGCTGCAATTCAAATATAAGTGTTCATTAGAGTTTCAATACTCAGCAGACCCCGTACTGGGATAAACGTTAGGGAAGAAGGAGATTAGAGTTACAATAATGTTGATATGGAAGATGGGAAATGAAATAAGGCTCAATTGCATGCATAATTTCAGAAATAATGCACCGTCAGGATTATGTTTACATCCTCAAAGATAATAATTGTTCAGATACCAATTTATGAACCAAGGACTATCTAAATTCATTGAACTTTTAATACACGCATGCGTTCCTTGACAATCAAGTGTAAGGTTACAGATATATTATTATTATTATTATTATTATTATTATTATTATTATTATTATTATCAAACTCTGGGCTGAGTCATTGTGGTGGTTAACACCCCCTCAAGAATCTTTAGAAATAATCCCTTCATTTCCCTTTACGTTTTAATAAATAAGTTTTCTCTCATTGTAAGATATGAAATACGTTTAAAATTAATATAGATTGCACGGATAAACAGTGAATTTAATATTCGCAAGTCTTTATCTCTGATGTACTTGCCTGTTCTTATTAAATTGAATAAAATTGTGGATATCTTCTCCTTCTATCCCTCGCAGTTTTCATTCCATGAATGTGCTACAATTTAATTATTTTGGTATTAGTATATTTCAGAGAGAAACGGGACATTTCCTTCAACTTGTCAAAAAACACCCCCACCCCATTCCAAGATGAGCAGCCTTTAACATGGAGGGAGGAGGCTACACGCAGTAAGCAAGCAGTCGTAATAAAGTCTGCCAGCGAGAGATGATGGCTTGTCACTTGTCAGCACTTGGCTTGCCTTGCGCCTCGAGACACGACGGAGAAATACAATTAAAATACAGGTCTTATCTTCAGTTTCTTTTTTCCCATTTGTTAGAAACAGAAAAAAATATTAGGGAAATAATTTCGTTTGCATGTGACAGCTTCTAAATTTCTTTAGAATAGATAAGCATATTATAAGTGGTCTTGTTGTTTCTTAATTCAAAAAGAAACAAGAATCTTTAAAATAATTACATTACACAAAATATAAATATGTCAGTAATTTTGCTCTTTTTTATATCCCAGGAATTATCTTGCATTTGTGTTTCAGAAGCCATTTCTACTCAACCTAGTTATTGAACTTCTTAATTCTACGTCCGCGAATCAGGACTTGAGACTTATCCTCATCTTTGAAAGGTTTTATTTTAACCAAGGTGTTTAGATTTTTGATGGCCAGTCACATAATCCAGAAGTCCTTGTTGTTCCATCCCTGAAAGCAACAATCATCCCCATCACCGAAGTCAACGGCTGCTAAGTTGGAACATAAAATCGTTTAACTTGGCAAACATTTAGAGTATTTCATTTATTATTATTATTTATAATAATAATATCATCATTATTATTATAATATCTGCACCTCAAAGCTAAGAGGTTAAAAGTTGGATCTGTGCCATACGCGTCCTGAGCTCGCTTCCCTGCCCATCGGTTTGCTTTTTACCTTCTATGGTAAATTCTCCCACCTTTAGGGCAGGGTATTTGTGAGCCTTCATCATCATTCCATCTTTATCTCTAAGTACAGGTCATCTCTAGATATCTGATCTTTACGATAAGAAAAATGAACCTTCTCTTTTGTCGACAACCAGGTTGCGTTGAACCACACCATACTCCAGAGTTGCAACTGAGCTGCCAGACTTTGTTTGGATACTGCAAACCACCATATCTTTAATTAAGGTATTGCCTAAATATACTGTGTTTAGGGGCTCTATATCAGGTGATTGTTTTATGCACCGGAAATGCACGTTCATGACATTGGAAATTACAACATAAAAGAGAGGTGCTGCACTGATGCAAATTAAACATGCAGGACGAGTGTTTGGTTGTGATACGATGGTATCACATTTGAGTCACTCTGACCTCAAATGTGAGCAAAATTCAATATAGGATATATCTTCCTAGATCCAAGAAAAATCATCTAAAAACTATGAAATATTTACGTACTACGAGTTGCAATACTCTGCTGAATTCTTCGAGGCAGGGAATAAATAAGGCTCAGGATCATTTTCTGTGGGAATGTCGTCCATGCTTGCTGCACTGTGTGGCCAGTAAGTAGTTGCTGTAAGTTTACCAGAGCTGATGTCCGGGAGTTCGGGCCAATTTAAGACTGTGATGTCTTGAAGAGCTTCTCTGGAATTCATAAATGATTGCATGTCCATCAGGGTGAAATTCACCTCTCTCCGCTGGTGCATGAATAACGAATTTCTACGCTCCAAACCACATCGATTAACCGTTAATGACCCCTTAGCTGGCCACAGCAAACTACGGATTTCAATAATATTTATTTTTTGAAGTTACATGAAGTGTACCGTTTGTGAGATGCCCATTGAACAATTATTTCTCTTATAACGCAAGCGATTAGTATGTGTTTACGAGCCTGACATGGAAGCTTCCTAGATCCAAGAAAATAATCTAAAAACTATGAAGTATTTTCCGTTCAATTACGTTTGATCTCCACGTTTACCCGTTTATCATCGCAAATATTTTAAAAGTTTCTCGTTTATTATTATTATTATTATTATTATTATTACTAATATCATCGATCTTAAAACTCAGCAAATGTTCTAGGTTTATGCCGTGTCTTGTGCGGGATCACCAAGATAGGCTAATCAGCGGACTCTAGGTGTCCGTACCTTGACCCCACAGGAGTAACTGCGTGCTACCTCCCTTCCTATAAAGCGCACCTGCACTTCTTTACTGTAAGAGTTAGAAGCACAAGCAGCCTTTCACCTCCCTATAATGGCTTCCAAAAAGATGGTATTGTTACAGCCCCAGCCCTTATACAAGGGCTGCGCCTATACCTACATACAAGCTACATAGAAGAAACTACAGAAAAGACGGGAATAACGGCATGGCAACACGACTGCAAGGTAAGCAGCAGGTCATAGCCCTAAGTCCACCAGCTAGCAGGCTAGAGAGGACACAGCGGACATTACACTTTCAAATACCGCTGAATAGACTGACACCGCACAATTGCCTTATAAATAGGAGGTACGGGCACGCGCCGCCCTCTCTTACTCTTGGCCCCGCTCTTGGTCTCTCTTACGAGCCAGCTATCGACGAGTCTATTACGCTCCTTTGAGCAGTGCTCTCCAGACGTGTCCGCAGTACTCCCCAAAACACCAAACACTATCTTTCCTTTCCTCGCACGCCCTAGTTTTACGCCTGGTATAGGCGCCCAGCAAAACTTAGTAAACACTGGAAATGCCAATCAGCCCCTTTGCACGCAACGGTTCTACATAAAAGTAGGCCAAACACTCACAACACATGCTCTACATAAAAGTAAACACAGGGGGTGGCGCGGGGTAAGCTCTACCTAAAAGTAGAACAAATGTAAGAGGCTCGGGGGGAAGTTCTACACAAAAGTAGAACAGTATATTGACATTCACGGCCAGGGATTTAATACTCAGCAAATTTTCTGGACACAAACCTAGAAATGAACTATATTTGTGTTCCTAGATGAAATCCCACACAAGGCACGCCATAAACCTAGAAAAAAAATCCGCTAAGTTTTAATTCCTTGGCCGTGAAAGCCAATATACCATTGTTACATGAATGTCTCTCTCTCTCTCGGTTTCTCGTCAGTATGTGGCTCGCCGAGCCATCTTACGGTTTTCCTCCGAAATACTTCGAGCTGTTTCGATCTGATCGAGATCGATCTCTGAATGTATTTCAACACAGACCGATGCTAAACAAGCGATGGTTATTCCTTTGGCATGTTGAACAAGTAGTTCCGTGAAGAACTATACAGCCTATTTTCATATATCCTACTTAAGTTAATTGCTACTATCAACACACACAATTTCAGTTTGATTGCTGTAATAGATTCGTAGATATTGAGAACCGACTAAATATTTCGGATGGTCGCCATGTTGGACTTTATACATGTAGGTCCTAGAGTTATGTACTGTTACTTGAAGATTATTGTGTACGTGCAGCATTCAAACTTCAATCGCATGATTAGGACACGAGAAGTAACTACGAGATTTTAAAATTTCTCACAGCTGCCATCTTTTGGCTATGGATACAATTGAAAAAAATAGATGCCAGTGGATTAACATTCGTATAAGGATTTACTGTACCAAGTTTCACAGCACTCGGATGGTTAAATTGCGAGAAACGTCCATGTGAATATTTATAATTCGCGTCGCCACCCTGTTGGATGTGTGATCACCAGGTTATTTAAAGTCCTATAGGTGAACTTATGTTCATATCCCCAATGAACATAAAAATATTCAGTTTGATTGCTATAATAGATTCGTAGATATTCAGAGCCGTCTAAATATTTCGATGGTTGCCATGTTGGGTTTTTAAATGTATAGGCCATAGGGTCACGTACCATTAAAGGTAAATTATTGCGTTGGTTCATTATTCAAACTTTCACTTCGGTCGCATGATTACGACACAAGAAATAAAAACTTAATTTTAAAATTCGCACAGCCGCCATCTAGAGATTATGTAAACAATTGAACTAAATTAGATACCAGTGCATTAAAATGTGTATGAACATTTCCTGTACCAAGTTTCATTGCGTTTGGAATCGCGAGAAAGGTAAATTTAAAATTTTCAAAATCGCTTGGCCGCCATGTTCGTTTTATAATTAACCGGTTTTTAAAAGTCTTATAGATGAACTTCCAGTAGTGCCCTTTATCTCCGTACAAAATTTCAGGGTAATATCGCTAGTAGTTTCAGAGATATAGAATGCCGGTGAAATATTTCGCACAGCCGCCATCTTGTGGCTATGTAAACAATTGAACGAAGTTAGATGTCGGTGCATTACAATGTGTATAAACATATGCTGTACCAAGTTTTATTGCGTTTGGTTGGTTAAATCGCGAGAAACATCTATTTAAACGTCGCAACTTCGCTTGGCTGCCATGTTGGTTTTGTAGTTACCAGTTTTTCAAGAGTCACATAGGTGAACTTCTAGTAGTTACCTTTATCAACGTAAAAAATTCCAGGGTGATATCGGTAATAGTTTCGGAGATATTGAATGCTGGTGTAATATTTCGCACAGCCGCCATGTTGGATAGGTGAGACGTAACAAAATTTGAAGGGCATGGCCGGGGTCGCCTGGAATAGTGCTATGAACTTACCGAGTTTCATTGAAATCGCTCCAGCCGTTTAGAATGTATTAGGGACACACACACACACACGCACACACACACGGACAAAATGTGATCTCATAAGCGTATTTTTTCAAAATTGAAAATAGGCTAAAAAATGACCGGCATCATGTGACGTCTGGACTGGAGACTGACCTACGAGGTTTTAAACGCCAGTAGGGGGGATTTAGTATTACAATTAAACTCAAGAAATGGATCTTCTTTTCGGCAAACTTATCCTGCAAAATTAACATGGATTTGAACGGCAAATTGGTGAATTATACAACCTCGCATGGTCATGCCATGTTGCGTCTAGTTTAAGGTAGGAATATTCCTTATGATGTAAATGGGTTACTGACCTTGTTATTATTTTATTTTTTTGAAATATTTGTCAGCAATCCATAAAACTCCAATTATGTGATTTTGGCTGTTGCCCTTTTTCTTAAAACTTAACCGTCGGTCCGAAACAACCAGTTTCGAGATGCAGGCCCGCACCTTGTTGACTTAAATCAGAGGTTTTTATTTTTTAAAACTTAAGTTTGTAATTTTCCTCTCTCCGGTTAAAGTGTGGCGTTTTCCTTATGATACTGTTTCTAAACCATCTTTGATGGATTTTATTTGTTTTCCCTTTTCTCTGTGGCAGCTTCTATGCCTAATCTTCTTTTAAACATACCGTCGTTTGGCAATTTATATTTTGAAGGAATCCATGTTGGATTTCTTGGAGATAAGTCGTATTTGAGCCTTGCTCTTGCCATAAGTATTTGAAATATTTCAATTGCAATTAATTTCCTGTATCGCACTTAATTGAATTTATTGGTTTGAGGGATCGTATTCCTTGTTCCCTTTTAGCCTACTTTCGATTTTTGCAAAAAGTGAAAGTAGACTTATGAGATCACTACAGGGCGAAAAAAAGTGTGTCTGTCTGTGTGTGTGTATGTGTGTGTGTGAGTCGGTGTGTGTGTGTGTGTGTGTGAGAGTGTGTGTACTCTGAATGTCTGTCCCCCCCCCCTATCAATTCGAACACGGTGATCGCAAATTGAACGAAATTTGGTACAAAGGTAGCACTAGCAAAGGACACCTCAGTGTCATGTTTTATATCGCCGCCATCTTGACGGAAACGTAATGGCGGCCACACAAATGTTCAAAGCTTAAATCAAATTACGACTAACCTAATCATCCGATCTCTACCAAATTTTGCAACAACATACCTATATAGGGGCAGCATACTTTGACCAATCTAATAGGTCATCAGCCTAATATTTTGTGGATGGCGGCCATCTTTGTGGGAAAACCGATTGCCCCTATTAATTCGAACACGGTGAAACCGAATGGAACGAAATTTGGTACAGAGGTAGTACTAGCAAAGGGCACCCCAGTGTCATGTTTTATATCGCCGCCATCTTGACGGAAACGTAATGGCGGCCACACAAATGTTCAAAGCTTAAATCAAATTACGACTAACCTAATCATCCGATCTCTACCAAATTTTGCAACAACATACCATTATAGGGGTAGCATCCTTTGACAAATGTAATAGGTCATTAGCCTAATAGTTTGCGGATGGCGGCCATCTTTGTTTCAAAATCGATTACCCCTATTAATTCGAACACGGTGATACCGAATGGAATGAAATTTGGTATAGAGGTAGCAATAGAAAAGGCCACCTCAGTGTCATGTTTTATATCACCGCCATCTTGACGGAAACGTAATCGCGGCTACCCAAATGTTAAAGGCTAAAATGGAATTACGACCAACCTAATAATCTAGTCTCTACCAAATTTTGCAACAACAAATCTTTATGTGGGAAGCATATTCTGACCAAACTGCTAGATCATGAGCCCAATAGTTTGCAGATGGTTGCCAAGTATGTGTGCAAATCGATTCCCCCTATCAATTCAAACACGGTGAAACCGAATTGAACGAAATTTGGTACAGAGGTAGCACTAGCAAAAGGCACCTCAGTGTCATGTTTTATATGGCCGCCATCTTGACGGAAACGGAATGACGGCCACCCAAATGTTAAAAGCATAAATCAATTCGACCATCCTAATAATTTGATCTCACCGGATTTTGCAACAACATGCCTTTTTGTGGAAAGCATCTTATGACTGACTACAAGGTCATCAGCCCAATAGTTTGCAAATAGCGGCCACGTATGTGTGCAAATCCATTCCCCAGATCAATTAAAACACGGTGAAACCGAATTGAATGAATTTTTTTACAGAGCTAGCACTAGCAAAGGGCACCTCATATTCATGTTTAATATCCCTATAACACGTTGTATTTCAACAAGCTACTACAACCAACATTCAATTATACTCCTTGAAAAGGACAAAGAGTTATAACAATACCCATGCATTTAGGAGAAAGTAGGCTATATGTTCTTTACTGAACATCTTGTTTATTTATATAATGTCAACCATTGATTCAGGTTGTGTTTGAGTTAGGACATATTATTTGATCACTTAATTCCGTTTCTTTCATCTTATTTTATTTTAATTTGGGAATTATTTTTCTCTGGTTTAAGTACTAGTAAAATACTGACCATTTCCTTCCCATTTATTTTAAGCCTACGTTTTTGTTTATTTGATTCAAGGTACCTTACTTCTGTATTTGTTTTAATGTTTAAATTATATTGACTTGTCCGAACCTTGGTGTTTCCTTGAGTTTCGTATCTTAAGTTTTCTCCTAGTTTTAATTATCATACTGTAGATTTTCCTCTGGGTTATAAAATCATCCCAGTCCTCCTCTTTCATTTAAACCGAATCAGGTTGGTTGTTTGGGGGTAACACCATCATCGATCATATTAATATTACAGTATTATCCAATATGGTTAACGTTTTTGCCTCATATTGTAATCCGTAGTAAGAAAGTTAAAAGAATGGTTTCATTTGAGGGGTTTGGAGAACATAGGCCTAGTCATTTTGCACTATGTTCTTGGGTGTGTGAGGAATTTTATCTGATAACCTCTGTTATTGTGATGGCCGTATTAGTGTGTGCATTCTATAATTTAGCTGAGGATAGGGGAGGACGCTGCTATGGCCTTAAGTTAGTACCATCGCGGCATTCACCTAGACTAGTATAGGGAAATGACAGAAAAACACTTCCAGGGTGGTTGAAGGGGGTATTCAAGCACACCTCTTCCCAGTATTAACTCGCCAGACTGACTGTACACCGTCCCAGCCCTCATAACAAATAAATTTATTTGGCAGAGCCGAGAATCGAACTCGGAACTCCGGAGCGAATACGATAATATTTGCTACTATACCACGATATGGTCTGTTAATAAAAGTTCCAGCCACATCAGCTAAGAGTCAGGAGTACAGTATCAAATTAAATGTGTCCAACAGCTTACCTATTTTATTGTTAGCCTACTTTCGATTTTTGCAAAAAATGAAAGTAGACTTATGAGATCAACACAGGGCGAAAAAAGTGTGTCTGTCTGTGTGTGTGTATGTGTGTGTGTGAGTCTGTGTGTGTGTGTGTATGTGTGTGTGTGAGTCTGTGTGTGTGTGTGTGTGTGTGTCTGTGTGTGTGTGAGTGTGTGTACTCTGAATGTCTGTCCCCCCCTATCAATTCGAACACGGTGAATGCGAATTGAACGAAATTTGGTACAAAGGTAGCACTAGCAAAGGACACCTCAGTGTCATGTTTTATATCGCCGCCATCTTGACGGAAACGTAATGGCGGCCACACAAATGTTCAAAGCTTAAATCAAATTACGACTAACCTAATCATCCGATCTCTACCAAATTTTGCAACAACATACCTTTAAGGGGGGAGCATCCTTTGACCAAACCAATAGGTCATCAGCGTAATAGTTTGCGGATGGCGGCCATCTTTGTGTGAAAATCGATTCCCCCTATTAATTCGAACACGGTGAAACCGAATGGAACGAAATTTGGTACAGAGGTAGTACTAACAAAAGGCACCTCAGTGCCATGTTTTATATCGCCGCCATCTTGAAGGAAACGTAATGGCGGCCACACAAATGTTCAAAGCTTAAATCAAATTACGACTAACCTATTCATCCGATCTCTACCAAATTTTGCAACAACATACCTTTATGGAGGGAGCATCCTTTGACCAATCAAATAGGTTATTAGCGTAATAGTTTGCGGATGGCGGCCATCTTTATGTCAAAATTGATTCCCCCTATTAATTCGAACACGGTGGAACCGAATGGAACGAAATTTGGTACAGAGGTAGCACTGGCAAAGGGCACCTCAGTGTCATGTTTTATATCGCCGCCATCTTGACTGAAACGTAATGGTGGCTACACGAATGTTCAAAGCTTAAATCAAATTACGATTCACCTAATCATCCGATCTCTACCAAATTTTGCAACTACATACCTTTATGGAGGGGGCATCCTTTGACCAATCTAATAGGTCATTCGCCTAATAGTTTGCGGATGGCGGCCATCTTTATGTCAAAATTGATTCCCCCTATTAATTCGAACACGGTGGAACCGAATGGAACGAAATTTGGTACAGAGATAGCACTAGCAATGGGCATCTCAGTGTCATTATTAATATCGCCGCCATCTTGACAGAAACGTAATGGGGGACACACAAATGTTTAAGGCTTAAATCAAATTACGACTAACATAACCATCCGATCTCTACCAAACTTTGGAACAACATACCTTTATGGAGGGAGCATCCTTTGACCAATCTAATAGGTCATTAGCCTAATAGTTTGCGGATGGCGGCCATTGTTATGCCAAAATTGATTCCCCCTATTAATTCGAACACGATGGAACCGAATGAACGAAATTTGGTACAGAGGTAGCACTAGCAAAGGGCACCTCAGTGTCATGTTTTTATATCACCGCTATCTTGACGGAAACGTAATCGCGGCCACCCAAATGTTAAAAGCTAAAATGTAATTACGACCAACCTAATAATCTAGTCTCTACCAAATTTTGCAGCACCATATCTTTATGTGGGAAACATATTCTGACCAAACAGCAGGAACATCAGCCCAATAGTTTGCAGATGGTGGCCAAGTATGTGTGCAAATCGATTTCCCCTATCAATTCAAACACGGTGAAACCGAATGGAACGAAGGGCACCTCATATTCATGTTTAATATCCCTATAGCACGTTGTATTTCAACAAGCTACTACAACCAACATTCAATTATACTCCTTGAAAAGGACAAAGAGTTATAACAATACCCATGCATTTAGGAGAAAGTAGGCTATATGTTCTTTACTGAACATCTTGTTTAAAGTAATTTTAAATTTAACTCTGGTCGGTAAGAAATGTGCGGCTTGAAAAGGAATAAGCAAAGAGTAATCAATAGTGTGAGTACCAGCATCTTGTAATGAGCACCTTGCAGGCAGTCAGCCCCTTCCACATGGCCAACCACGCAAACCCGCATCGCGCGCGCCAGATCGTTAGCACAACTCAATGATTTCCCCCATCTGCATTTTCTGATTCAAGTCCCACGCTTAATCCTTTGTCAACTCTTGCTGAGATATTTTTCTTCTTCAACAAAAATAAAGATGAATGTATCCCACAAGACTTAAAAAAGATACGAATCAGTTTTTTGTGGAAACACTCTCTAGGTCATTAGTTTTAAGTGAAAACGCTATAGCCTAGTCATTTGGTGCTTATAATGCCTGTATCAAAAACATATTAGGGTAGAAGGTTTCTTGACGGATTCGTATGTTTTTCGGTGTGCTTAATCCCAATCTGAAGTTTGCCAACAAAGAAAATGACGGCTTCACAGTAAAAATCGGAAAAAACTAAAAATTTCGAACTTTTTTCACAAATTCGCTTTTAAGTTGAAAAATATGCAACCTAGTGAATTTCTCACTATTTACAAAATTAAATTAGACTACATTTCTTTCAAAATGCACTGGGCACTTTAGTTTTTGAGTGCAGGGTACCGCCGCTAGAGCGCGCTGAAATAGAGCGACGTTATGTCACTTAGGCAAAAACGAGAGAAACTCAGCCCTAACTAGCCCCAGACACTTTCTAATCGTGTTTCCTCCATGAATACGTGTTTTATTCATATTCTATGGTGGTAACATGATTGAAAGTTCATTGAAAAAAAAATTGATACATTAATATATTCAAGTTAAGGTGGAGTATATCCATCTGTACTTATCCACCTAATGGTAAAGTGTGAATGTGATGAGGTGAGTATTGTAAAACAGTTTTTTTGTGATTTTTCACCCAACATATCACCATGTCACACATACCTCACACATTCCTAAATCCATATATTTAATATATTGATAGTGTGAAACCGCAGTCGTTTCCCCTTTGTGTGAAATGTTCACCCTCATGTCCTCATTAGGAAGGGTCCCTTTTTTGCCGACACATCTGTCCTTGACACGTCCCCCTACATGCCTCCGGCCAACTCCTCTGCCATTCTAGTTTAGTTTAGTTTGCTCTCTCCTCCTCGTGGGACAGCTAAGCATTCTTCGTCGGGTTTCTGCCGTTCGTTCAGTGTTTTCAAGTGAACTAATGTGGTTATTAGTGAATATGTGAGGGACGAAAATGTCGCGTCGTGAATGTGCAATTTGTGAGGAGCCTCTGGATGAACTCAAACTTTCTTTGAAACGACAAGAACAAGAGTAGATTCATAGAGCTCCTCAGTAGTAGAATGAGTGAGGCAGGGATTGAATCATGACAAGTCATTGAGGATGCTGATGCCCTCATCATAAGAACGGCTCAATCCATGGCTTCCACGCATGGCACAGTTGCAGTGGTGGGAGAAGATGATGACCTTCTCGTCATCATGATAGGCATCCGCACTTCTCCTAACGTGTTCTTCCTGAAACCAGGAAAAGAAAAATTACCACTGACGCTATATAACCCTGGCAGCTCGCTAGAGGAGCCTCTGAGCCACCATATTTTATTCCTCCACGCTGTCAGTGGTTGTGACTCCACATCCGCCATGTTCAACCAGGGTAAGATGAAATTCTTGAAGACTCTCAAGAAGAACCGAGATCTTGTAGACTACCTAGAGCATTACATGGACCCCACAGCACTAGTTGAGGAGCTAGTGAAGGCTGGCGAAAAATTTCTAGTGGCCTTATATGGTGGTGACCACCATACCACTCGTCTAAACTAACTGAGGTACAAGCTGTACCTCAGTACAGCATATAAAGTCACCGGAAACATGGCCTCGATCCCTCCCACTGAAGCTGCAGCCCGTGAGCACTTTCTGCGAGTTTACCACCAGATCCAGCAGTGGCTCGACAATCAGCTCAACCCAGAACAGTGGGAGTGGAGGTCGTCGAGGAACGGCCTCATCCCCACGAGAACAGCTAAGGCCCCAGCTCCTCACAAGCTTCTCCGCAAGTACTCTTGCAAATGCAAAGGCGACTGTCGAGGAAGCTGCGGTTGTCGACGTGTGGGTCTATATTGCCCTAGGCTTTGTACCATATGAAGGGGGAAACTGTCTGAACGTTGACAACTCGTGCGACATCGACAATGAAGGTGACCCTGATGACCCTCCTCCAGTTGAGTCACCACCTACAATCCTGGAGACATGAGCACAAGGAAATAGCATGTTTGTACACAACCTTATTCCAATGGGGTTTGCTTACTTCACCTTCTAATGTATTCGTACGATTTCCTTTTTAGAGGTGTCCGAGAATCCTGACGATTCCATCCCGGTCGAATCACCAACGACGATATCGGAGACTTCAGCAGAAGGTAACCTGCATGTTTGTAATACACTCGATTTCACTGGGTTTTGAACAGTTTTCCAACTAGACACCTGAAAGTATTGTGTACAATAATATGTACAATTCCTTTTCCAGTGGAGTTACCGACCAATAGCGATCAACCGGGGCCTTCTCCTCGGCAACCAGAGGCTGCTCCATCGAGGCCAAAAAGGAGGACGCTCAATTATAGAATTGAAATTAATTGTAATGTATTAATAGTTAATTGCTATTACATTTCTTATCATTATAATCATTTAATTTAATTTTTGAAATAATAAAACGGCTTGATCGGTCCTTTATGAATTCCTACCACTCCGTGGGCAATGTTTTTCAAAGGCTCCGTAATCTTGTAACCACCGTAGAACATGAATAAAGCACGTATTCATGGAGGAAACACGATAAGAAAGCGTCTGGGGCTAGTTAAGGCTGAGTTTCTCTCGTTTTTGCTTAAGTGCCAAAAAGTTGCTCTTTTTCAGCGCGCTCTAGCGGCGGTGCCCTGCAATCAAAAATTAAAAGTGACCAGTGAATTGTGAAGAAAATGCTGGCTACTTTAATTTTGTAAATTGTAATAAGTTCACTAGGATGCATACTTTTCAACTTATAAGCGATTTTGTGAAAATAGTCCGAAATTATTAGTTTTTTCTGGTATTTTCACTGTGAATCCGTCATTATTTTTGTTGGCAAACTTCTGATTCGGATTCAGCACACCGAAAACCCTAAGAATCCGTCGAGAAACCTTCTACCCTAATTTTGTTTTGGTCTAAACTGCCATTTGACTGGGCTACTATGTGTTTAACGTCCTTTGTCATTTATGTGGCTTTAGGGACTATGGAATGACAAAAATGTAAGTTATGTAGGTTATTTCAGAGACAAATGGTGACATATTTGATTTCAATTTTGAATTAAGAAAGAAAATTCAATAAATAATGGCTAACAGAAGTTAACAAGTTCATTCAAGAACTGATGATAATGGAAAGTGATATTAGCAACCGATCACATCTCAGAAAGATACTTCGACAGAAGAGGTTTCAGGACCAACCACCCTGTAAGAAAACCGGCATCATCTGGACAAAAGAGAGAAAGGAAAAACATAGCCAGAGAATGCGCGAATATTGGGCAAACATCAAGTACCTCACTAAACTGAAAAGTTGAACGTCGTGGTCCTTAGCTAGCCCATCCGACACAAGAAGAAGAAGAAGAAGAAGATGTATAAGAAGAAGAAGAAGAAGAAGAAGAAGAATGAATGAATGAATGAATGAATGAATGAATGAATGAATGAATGATTTTATAAAATTTCGGGTGATGTGATGGAGCAACCTCAGCAAGAAAAGACATTCAAATGTCATGTACTGTCACGTGCAGTTAAAGGCAGGACAACTAGGGAAGAAAGCTCAGTCAAAGTAACGTGACTACTCCAGAAGGCTAGTGCAACTTACCAGAACAGTGTTCTGTATGGAAGAAATAAAAAGGAGAAATATATAATGAAGTGAAATCCAGTCATATGGTGCAATCTAGAGTAAGTGAATGAAAGGAAGTTGTCAAGTTGGACTTATAACCAAAGTCGTCATCCTCCTCAATCTTCACGATAACGCACGTCCTCACACTCCAAATACAATAGTTAACATTAAACAAAAATTTAGTCCAGAGACTCTTAGGAACTGTAATGGGGAAACAAATTTGGTCAATGGCAACTAGATGAAGGAGGGTGGGTGAAATTTTCCCTTCGTAAATGCTCAAATGTATAGAATGATGGGAAAAGAGAAATAAACAATAGGGTGACAACGCAATACAACTTGATGTTTGATATTGCTTCATTTAGGGGCTATATCATCTTCGTTCAAAAGCCACTTTCAAATATAACATTATGTGTGGACTTGAAAGTCCCGAATTCAGTGTATATTTGATTAATTTAAGTGCCATGATCATCTCGTTCATCCCAATTTTCATATAACTGTGTAAAACCTGTCAGATAACCAGTGTTAATTTAGTGTCTAGAGATAGACATATTACAACATCTACTGAATGGTTTGGAAGCCTCGTGATTTGACATGAGGTACCATACTCTGAAGGGACTGAGAATGCATCACGTATGAACATGCAGTTGGATCTTGGGATCTCCAAGAGATTAAACTGTCCTCTTTGTCTTACTTTCTGTACGAGGTACAGCAGGAGTGATTACTTTCCGGAGGTTATCGGACATGAAATTTACTTATTCACTTTTATATTAATCTGTTCATTAGTTTATTAGTTTCTGAGAATGCATCACGTATGAACATGCAGTTGGATCTTGGGATCTCCAAGAGATGAAACTGTCCTCTTTGTCTTACTTTCTCTACGAGGTACAGCAGGAGTGTTTACTTTCCGGAGGTTATCGGACATGAAATTTATTTATTCACTTTCATATTAATCTGTTCATTAGTTTATGTGTTCATTCGTTTATTTATTAATTTAAATAATGATTGATTCATGTATTATTCAATTTATTTATTTATTTGTTTATTTGTTTATTTATTCTTTCTTTCATTCATTCTTTATTTACTTATTTATTTACTTGATTATTTATTTATTTACTTCATAATACCGCAAGGAGTAAAAGCTTAGGCATCATACAATACAATGCATGTTGCCTGATATAACTGTATTGATCCCCAGCAGCAAAAATATCAATACAGATATCTAATATATTCACTGACATTTTATGCAAAGTAAACCCATGAAATCAATGCCGCGTTCAAAAATTGTTTATATGAAAATCATTAATGGCTAAGGTGCTCTGACGATCGTCTTAATATGTCCACACTTGCTGAGAATAAAATTGACAGCAATACGATGCTAATTGTGCATTATTGTCGTATGTGATTAAATATTTACTTCCAACTGCCTAAAAAGGTCGAACTTCTGCCATGTGGTATTACATGGGTGGAGCGTCACAGTTGATGAGAATGAAAGAGGAAATATGAAGCTGATGTTTCCCTCTGAAACCGCACGCCGCTCCAGGCGTAGGCAAGAGGAAACCACACTAGACTATTCAGCAAACTTTTAACAAGCACGAGAACATATTCCAGTGAAATCCCTGCTCTGTTTATGAGGAGCGATGTTGGGGAGTGGTAAGGGCCCACACGGGAGAGTGGAGAAAAGGATTCTCCCAAGATCTATCGCCATCATTTTCCAGCATACGAGTATATTGCAAATGGTAGGGGAGTAGTAGCCTTTCTCTTCATTGTGATGAAAGTTCAAGACTTACTATGGTGAAACTCCAAATTACCAATATAGAGTAATTCTTATGAAATAACAAATAGCTCGTGAGAACGTGCAAATGTTTTGATGATGGTTTTTGTTTTGAAGGTAGGAGCAACGAGGATATCGCCCCAACGATACGAATGTTAGGGATAATAAATACGATTACAACTAATATTACTATTCTTACTACTGTACCCTTGCGTACAATAAATACATAAATCATAGTCCGCTAGCTCTTTAGGACTTCGGCGAATGGTGCATTCTCCCACTCTATGATTTACGTATTTTGGATCAAAGCATAAGGATAACAGTCAAAAATGAATATCAAATTCAAAATATAAAAAAATATTTAATGTTAATCAAAATTAGGCGCTACAACAAATAAATCTACAATAAAATGTTCACACTTGCCTTTAAATGGACAAGGAATCATAAAACTGATCCACAAAAATCAATAATTCAGGTTCTAAACGAACCTGACAAAAATCAACATAAATCTCACTTCCATAAAGCAGGTTCTTTAAACTGCACATATGAGCTCCTCAGGGCTCTATGTTTATATTTACATAGTTGTTCAACTTCAAAATAAAGCACTTTTAACTCCCAGATTGGAGTTTTTACTTCACTTGAACTAATTTGTTTATAACAATTACCCATCATTTGGTCCACTTGAGTTTAAAATCATCATCCCCTCCATACAATTCTACTAATTTGGTGTTGCATGGAAGAACTCGTGCATCCCTTGAGTTTAGGAAAATACTGAATAATTCAAATCAAGAAAGACTCCCCAGACTATCTTAATATTTCCATTACTCAGGAGCAATATTATGTTGTTATCAACAATAAGGGATTTTTGCAGTAATCTTATAATTATCATATTAGCTTATACGGTTTCTGAACGATTCTCAGCAAGAAATAATAATACTTAGTTCTCGGCGCTGATGACCGGTCTATCTCCAACAATTATAACTTCCTCACAGCATAGAAGCGTGCTGTCTCGGGCCTACCGCAAGGTAATTAGTGGCGACCTTCAGGCTTATTTATGAGCGAGGGTCGTACGGGTTCCCTGCTATCAAACGGGCTATCTATTCACTCCAAACAATTGGCTACTATAAGCTTCAAAACTAGATCCATTCATCATTAAATTACGCGGCCATATTTATCCGCTTCTATTGGCTCAGGTGGAATTATTGATTGTGAAGTATCTTCATTGGTGGGTGTAAGATTCAATAACAAAAGGGGCTTTGGACGTAGATGAACCTGGATTCATAAAAATGGGTCCGCCTCCTAGGTTATATTCCATTTTGGGAGGTCTTACCGACACTGATACAAGAGTGGGATCATTTAACACCAATCCTCCTAGATTAGCGACTTCTGGGCGGCCATATGCACTCTCCCCGCGCTTTACACAAAATATACAGCACCCGTTTTCAAATTTGCTTTAATGCAAACACATTAATTTCACCATAACCACGCCTAACTACAACTGACACTCAATTGAAACCTGGCACAAAATCACAGCAATCATTAGAGTGAAAAATTAAATAAGCTACCCCATAGATTGTAACAATAGTATTTGTGTGATATTTTCGAGCAAGATAGTTATTACTTTAACTTCATTTAATCTCCGTCTTATTACATTATTTACACTTATAATTTGCCTGGCATTAATTATTAATTCATCTTTGACATTACTTTTCATTAGAACATTATTGTTCAACAATCATTTATTATTATTTATTTATGGAACCTCAACGGCTTCCAACTTTCATTACTATTACTGTTATTCAACAATTACTTCATTACTGAAGGTTTTTAAATTTTATTTCTTGCTTTAAAAAGTATGTTACTTTACATTACATCACCATAGCACGTGATTTCAAAAGAATATAACTCCAATGAATATCTATACAATTGACACTTATTAATCAGTTAATTCATGATTAAATTATCGTTCAGAAAACCGTACGCTTCATTTTATACACTTTATTTCATTATCCCTGTTTAGATGATAACACTTCCTCATTGTAATTGTTTGCACGAACTCTTCCCCCAAAACACACATAATCAAATTGTTTTACTCACATGATTTCCCGAACTGCTGCTCCTGGCTTCCAATGAATTAGCATTATAGCCCACATCTTTGGGTTTTAAGCCATCATTTCACAACTCACAACACTCGTGGTATACAATTTCATAATATTTGATATTTTAATATATTTTAATATATCCTCTACTTGAGATATAAAAATCATATTTATATTTAACACTTTATATCACTGAACATTTATAAAACACTTGAAAATTATTGCTAACACTGGACAGATATTTATATACACAATTTTCCCTTTAGGCATGCGACGATGCCATTTTCACACAATGTGGTTACACACGCTTTCACACTTTCCTTTTCCCTCGTCCTAAGGGGCAGATACTAGCTTTCCTCCCCTAGATCTGACTCCTAGCTGGGTTGATTGAAAGTCTCGTTCACCGCCTTCCCTCGTCTGGTACGGATAATTTTATCCTATTCCGGTTTCCTTTAGTATTCGGTATTTGGTCAGTTTATTGCGCGGTCTACACTCGTTCAATTTGCAAGTTAATATCTTGCAGAAAGTCTGTGCTTGCTTCGGTCCTAGAGTCGCTGTTTATACTGTTACTTTGCGCTCTTAACAATGTCTTTTACTTTTGTCCACGTTTGGACCTTATTTGTGAATACTATGGTATTCTAATCGTGGAACGATTTATAAAGTTTTCACTCTTCCCTAAGCAGTTACTGCCCTGCTATAGATTTCTCTGGTCTAACGTCATTTGTGCACTAATCTCCTAAGCAAAGGAAGATTAGGCAATTATCCTACGTTTTGACCCTGATACGGTTCTTTAACGCAATGGATAAATTTAGAGTTTCACTACTCTCTTAAAGTCTCGTTCACTGCCGAGATGTTTCTGTATTGTCTTCGATAACTCATTTTAATTATGGCTTTACACGCCTCCGTCGGTTGAAGATATTTCTGGGCCAAAGTACAACACTTTGCCAAAGTCCAAAGACTGATTTACACTGTTCGTAGCACGACGATAATTTCCTTCTAACGAGGATTACGACGATTCGATGTACGGTGGCACAGCATGACCACTCACGGTTAGATTAAGACTGCATGATTAATAACGTCGCGACGCAGCGCGTACCGCTCAATGATACTTGATGAAACAGCACCGTGCCCTCCGGCACTTCTGGTAGATTGAAAGATTGCGATCCAGCACGGCCTCCTCCTGAGGTCCGCTGTAGACTGAATGATTTTGCTTGCGCTCACTGGGTATTTATTTAGATCCTCTAAAAATAAATTAGTTTTGCTTCTTCTCAAAACCACTTTCTAAAATAATTGTCGTACATTTTTGACAAAATTACCTCCTTGTTCCTCACGATCTCATCGTCTAAATAATACTAAAATTTCCAAAAATCGATCGTGGGAAGTTACTTTAAAAAATTTAAATGCGCTCCTGCCATATGTGGGCGCACTCACTTTTTTCCCTCACTCTAGGCGACTGGCTATGTGAATCCCCAATGACGTGCTGACACTGCGTTTCTATACTGTTCAATTATTATACAATTTTATAACTCTCAAATTTATAATTTCCAGGATAATCAACACTAACGGTGAGATCATTTAACACTTTTGCATATTTCTTGCCAATTTCAGTATTTCACCACGTTTTCTGGCCCCGCCTTTCAAACAGTGTTGCCGTTTTCGTGCTGACTCAGGACTTTTGTTTGAGTCTTCTTTCTCTCTCTACTCAATGGAAAGTTTTGCTGGGCGATTGCGTTTCCTGATGCAAGCATCTTTTACACACGTATGCCGGTGTTCTCATACGCAGCTGCAAGATACTGCCTCCTCGTTCATGCGTCACGCTTAGGTGATCTCATCTCGCCCTCTAGCTGGCTATATAACTGTACTGAAATCTTTTAAGATTTCCTTCCTTTCTTACTTAAAAGATCAGGGATTCGGATCTTGTGCACCCCACCAGGGCACACTACTAATACTAATAATTCTACTGAAATGAAAATCCACAGCCTGCTTCCAGTCTCCGACCGGGTCAGGAATGGAATGAATGAAGCCCCCATCTAGCGGCGAGGATATGACCTGTGCCGGCTGCCGAGGCCTGGCGCACTCCTCTGGGGCAATGATTAAATGAATGACAGATGAAATGAAATGATAGTGGAGAGTGTTGCTGGAATGAAATTTGACAGGGAAAACCGGAGTACCCGGAGAAAAACCTGTCTGCCTCCGTTTTGTCCAGCACAGATCTCACATGGAGTGACCGGGATTTGAACCACGGACCCAGCGGTGAGAGGCCGGCGTGCTGCCGCCTAAGCCACGGAGGCTTTCTAATAATGCTACTATTACTTGTAATTACTGACGAATATACTAACAACGGACACTTTCGAGCTCGAACGATTGGAACCGCACGAAACAATGCTTCGAATAACACTCGATCTTAACAATAACAGTGGTCTGTGTCATTTCCATGCTAATCGTTTCATTCTGCCACAAGTGGCATTTTAATAGAGAGAAACAAAGTAAAAAGCTATGAATACTGTTACGTGCCACCCCCTAGTGGCACCTTTGTTAACTGGATTACGGTGGGTAGGAAGCACAAAACCAATTACTGCTTAAAGAAATAATTAACTTTATTGCGGCCAGAAGGATACAGCACTCTTCAGTAAATACAAGCAATTATTACCTTACTCCAGTTTCCTCACGTCGAGAATACTTTCCTTTTCACTTGTCAACAGACCACAGTTAATTCTCTTCGCTAATGAGTCCGGTCCCGTACGCTAGCTGGAAATAGCTGCACTAGGTCTGTCACTGTACTATACACTGTTTCACAAGCACCACAATCACTTCCTCGCTGTCAAGAGAATCAGCTGCACTAGGGGTTTCGCAAGTCACCACACTTCTGTTGCTCAGGATAATCGCTCACACTAGCTCGTAAAACACAACAACAACCACTGCTTGACAGGTCGCACTTATATAGCAGGCCGGTGACTCAATAAATGCTTCTAGATCCATCCAGGGTTCACGGCTTCTCGAGGTTTCCATCGCTGGTCCAGTCACGAATATTCTGGACTATCCCTTTGTCCATGTAGCCCTGTTGCATAAGGCGCACGCAATACAGGAGGCAGGCCACAGCCCAGCCCTGGGGCAGTTGTGACTCATGCGGCGAGCGATGACACAAACTCACAGCCGTAACACTACCCCCTTCCTAAAAAGGCTGATCGTCCCGATCAATCATTGGTCCGTCTGTGTCCCTCCGTAGGCTGCCAGGCGATCTCGGTGCACGATCTTCATCTTCGCCCTCGGGCTCCGCTGGACCCTGTAGACGACATCGTTGATCCGTTTCACGACTCGTTACGGGCCCTCCCAGGACTTCTGCCGTTTGGGTGACAGGCCTTTCTTCCGTAATAAGTTGAAGAGCCAGACCAGGTCGTCCTCGTGGAAACCGCCGGCATCCGTCTGTTGGTCGTATCGGGTCTTCATTCGGTCGGTCTCGATCCGCAGTTTCCTCCTCGCGAACGCGTGTACGTCCTCCAGTTGGTCGACCAGTTCTTGACAACACTGGCTTACCGGGATCGGATCATTCCCAGGTCGGCCAAAGGCAAGATCGACAGGTAGACGGAGCTCCCTCCCAAACATGGCCCGGGCTGGTGTGAACCCGGTGGCTTCATGCACGGCGGAGCGGTAGGCCAGGAGAAATAGTGGAAGATGCTTGTGCCAATCCCTCTGGTGCTCGCTGACGACTATTCGGAGATGGTTCTCGATGGTGCGATTGAATCGCTCTACCATCCCGTCGGACTGAGGGTGTAGCGGCGTTGTCCTTGTCTTCCGGATTCCCAGCAGCTGGCATAGGTTCTGGAACACCTGCGACTCGAAGTTCTTCCCTTGGTCGGAGTGCAGCTCCAGGGGTACTCCGTACCGTCTGACGAATTCCTTCACCAGGGTCTCTGCAATCGTCGCGGCTTCTTGGTTAGGGAGCGCATACGCCCCCGGCAATTTGGTAAAGTAGTCGCTGACGACTAATATGTAGCGGTTCCCTGCCTCGCTTAGCGGGAATGGCCCAGCAACATCGATGGCCACTCTCTCCATGGGGCCGCCCACGTTGTAGGTCTTCAGTGGACCCCGTCGTCTTCGTCCTGGGCCCTTGCTGGCTGCGCAGTCGTGGCACCTCGCGCAGTAGTTCTCCACGTCTGTTCGGCATCCGATCCAGTAGAACCGCTCTCTCAGTTTCTCCAGGGTCTTCTTTATCCCTAGGTGTCCACCAGATGATCTTCCATGAACTTCCTTCAGGACTTCCTCCGTCACAGCCTTTGGAACGACGACTTGTTCCCGAGATGTCTTCCCGTCGGTGCTCTCCCAGGTACGGCAGATGAGGCCATCCCTTACAATCAGCGAGTCCCACTGTGCCCAGTAGGACTTAAACTTCGGGCTGCAGTCACTCACAATGTTCAACCCGGGTCTGGGGACACAGGCCCTCTTCCATTCGGCTATCAGTCCCAGGTCATCATCTTCTGCTTGTGCCCGCGTGAAAGATTCGCGGCTCCAGTTCCCTTGAAGATCCACAGTAGTCCGTCGGCACAGTATCCCGGTGTTCTCCTCCCTTCGGGCACAGAAGGTGCAGTCTTCGGGGCACGGTCTTCGTGACAGGGCGTCGGCGTTAGAATGCAGTTTGCCTTTCCTGTGCTGAATCTCAAAGTTGTACTTTTGAAGCCTCTCTAACCACCGCGCGAGTTGACCCTCGGGCTGCTTGAAGTTCAGGAGCCAACGCAGGGATGCATGGTCGGTCCTGATGAGAAATTCTTGCCCGTACAGGTACTTGTGGAAATGTTCAATGGTCTTCACGATGGCGAGCAGCTCCTTCCTGGTGACGCAGTAGTTCCTTTCTGGCTGTGACAAGGCCTTGCTGAAGTAGGCCACTACTCTCTCCTCGCCGTCCACTACTTGCGACAGGATTCCCCCTATGCCAAAGTCACTGGCATCGGTATCGACGATGAACCTTGTTCCAGGTCTGGGGTAGGCAAGAATAGGCGCGGTGCACAGAGCCTGCTTGAGTTGTTCGAAGGCACTGTGGCATTCTGCTGTCCACGTGAAGAGTTGGTCCTTCTCAGTCGGTCGATGTAAAGGTTTGGCGAAGTCGGCGAATCCTCTCACGAAGCCACGGTAATAAGTGCAGAGTCCCAGGAAGCTTCGTAGTTGGGACTTGTCTTTCGGAACTGGCCACTCCCTCACAGCTGCGGTCTTCTCTGGGTCGGTGCGCACCCCTATCTCGGAGACGATATGCCCAAGGTACTGGACCCGCTTCTGGAAGAGCTGACACTTCTTGGGGCTCAACTTCAGCTGGGCAGCACGTAGCTTCAACAAGATCTCCTTCAGGTTGCTGTAGTGCTCCTCGAAGCTCCTCCCCAGAACGATGACGTCGTCTAGGTAGACCAGGCAGGTCTTCCAGAGTAGTCCCCTCAGAATGGACTCCATTAGCCTTTCGAAGGTCGCAGGGGCGTTGCACAGACCGAATGGCATGACGGTGAACTGCCAGAGCCCGCTGCCCACAGAGAACGCCGTTTTCTCGCGGTCCTTAGGGTGGACTTCCACCTGCCAGTAGCCACTCTTCAAATCCAAGGTGAAGAACCACCTTGACCCTGATATGGTATCCAGCGTGTCGTCGATCCGGGGTAGAGGGTAGCTGTCCTTCTTCGTGGCGTCGTTCACCCGCCTGTAGTCCACGCAGAACCTGGTGGAACCGTCCTTCTTCTTCACAAGCACGACCGGAGAACTCCAAGGACTATGTGATGGCTCGATCATCCCTTGCTCCTTCATCTCTTCTACCATCTGGTCGACTTCGGCTTGCTTGGCGAGCGGGACACGTCGGAATGGGGCCCTAATCGGAGCGCTGTCCCCAACGTCGATTCTGTGCTGGACCAAGCTTGTCCTGCCGTAGTCTCTGCTCCCCACGGAGAAGACATCCTGGAATTCGCGTAGCAGGTCCTGAAGTTGGCGTGATTGTTCCTCGTCTAAATGGTCCTGGGATCCTTGGTACAGCTTCTGTAGTTCTTCTGGCAGTGTGCGTCTTCTTCGGTTGTCCGTCTGAAGGTGTCCGTCTGTCGTATCTGTGATGCGGGCAATCCAGGTAACGGGCTCGCAGACTCCTAGGTTGGTGTCCCGGTGAACCGTAATGTCGTAGTCGTTCAGGTTGGACAGGCGGACTTACGGCCGAGACGTCGTGTTGAAGAGTGTCTTGGCATCTAGCAATCCTTTTGTCTGGATGTCCTCATATTTTGGCTCGATGACAGCCGCCACTCCCTCAGCAGTTCCGTCGACAATTACGGCAGCGCTGACCTCCGTCCTGGCGGGAACGATGACGTCTTCTCTCAACCTTACTCGTCGTGCAGTGATGGACTCGTGCGCAGGTTGCAAAGCAAGTTCCTCACCTCCAAAATGCAGAGTGTTGGTACTCAGATCCAAGATGATGTTGTTCTGGTCCAGGAAGTCCAGTCCGATGATCACTTCATTTGATACGTCAGCCACAAGCACTGGATGATTTATCGCCCGTCGACCAATGACGAACTCCAGTGATGCTTCGCCATGTACCGGTGCGGTCTCTCCGGTCGCGGTTATTAGCTGGAGGTTCCTTTGTGTGGGTTGCACTCTCCACTTCGGGATCACGGTGGGACTGACGATGGTCCTCGATGCTCCCGTGTCGATTAGCATGGGCCAGCTCTCTCCGTTGACGACTCCGTCGACCATCAGGCTGCTATTATCCCTCCGTAACTGCGTCACACGAACTTGGACTGCCAGGACTTGACGACTGTCACAAGCCAACCTTTGCCCCCCAAGACTGGCTTATACTTGCTTTCCTGGGCCGCGCGGTTTCCCTACGACTGACTGTCCCGACGGAAACCCTTGGCGGCGGCGATCACCGCTGTCCATGCTCAGGTGGCCTCTCTTACGGCAGGTCCAGCAGGTCGGTAGTCCTCTTCCGGGCCGCCTCTCCGGATGTTCTTCGGCTACGTTTTTGTTGGTGGTACTGCGACTCTTGAAGAACCGGCCTAGCGCCTCCATCAGTTCATCGGCCAGGGGCTTGGTCTTGTTGGTTTTTGCTGGTTCGTCGACGTCCACTTGACGCACCCGCGCGTGCATTCTAGATGCCTGTTTTGCCGTCTCGAACTCAAGTGCGTGGCTCAGCGCATCTGCCAGGGTGTTATTGCGCGCGAGACGCAGCGCCTGTTGAGTGTCCGAGTCCCGTAGCCCGTCGGTGAAAGTCTGCGTCGCTATCTGCTCCAGAAAGTCGGCCGGCGCTGTTGGATAGGCGAGCCTTACCAGGCGTGCGATGTCCATCTCGAACTCCTGCAGGGTTTCCGCGTTATTCTGTACCCGGGTCCGGAGCTGCATCTGATAGGCCTTGCAAAGATGGCTATCTCCATATCGGGACTCCATATGGGCGATCAGGGAAGCGTAGTCCTGGGATCCACTCGGGATGGCCTGAAGGACGTTAAGGGCGTCACCTCTCAGCGCTACGATGAGAGCTGTAGCCTTTTCTGTGTTGTTCCAGTTATTTATGGAACAGGCCGCCTCGAACTGACGTAAGTAGGTGCTCCACGGGACCTTTCCGTCGAAGGTTGGGGGCGTCATTCTGCTATGTCCCGTTACTGATAATCCCGGTGTAACGGTGGGCGGGCGTTGGCGCAGCTCGGTAACTTCCTCTCGTAGAGCGTTGAATTTCTCTTCCACCCCCTTCAGTGGGCGTTGGCGCAGCTCGGCAACTTCCTTTTGTAAGGCGTTGAATTTCTCCTCCACCCCCATCAGCGGGCGTTGGCACAGCTCGGCAACTTCCACTTGTAAGGCGTTGAATTTCTCCTCCACCCCCATCAGCGGTCGTTGGCACAGCTCGGCAACTTCCACTTGCAAGGCGTTGAATTTCTCCTCCACCCCCATCAGCGGGCGTTGGCGCAGCTCGGCAACTTCCACTTGTAAGGCGTTGAATTTCTCCTCCACCCCCATCAGCGGGCGTTGTCGCAGTTCGGCAACTTCCACTTGTAAGGCGTCGAACTTCTTTTCCACTGCCGTGACTTCCTCACGCAGACCCAGTTCTAATTTCTTCAGGTCCTGTGTCAACTTATTCTGACCGTCTTCCATCTTCTTCTGGCCGTCCTCTATCCTCTTCAGGTCCTCCGCTAGCTTATTTTGACCGTCTTCCATCTTCTTCTGGCCGTCTTCTAGTTTGACAGTTTGGTCCTCGGCTAACTTCTTCTGGCCGTCTTCTAGTTTCGCAGTTAGGTCCTCGGCTAACTTCTTCGGGCCGTCTTCTAGTTTGGCAGTTAGGTCCTTGGTTAAATTCTTCTGGCCGTCCTCCATCTTGGTTTCCATGCCATTTAACTTTTCTAGCAATGCTGCCAATTTCTCCTCCATTTTAGTTGTTTGTCTTGTAAAGGGCATGCACTCACAGGAAAATTAGAGAAAATGACCTGCTCGGGTTTTGAAACCAGGACCGTCAGGTGTTGTGCTTGAGATCGTAATCCGGCTTCTGACACCAGTTGTTACGTGCCACCCCCTAGTGGCACCTTTGTTAACTGGATTACGGTGGGTAGGAAGCACAACACCAATTACTGCTTAAAGAAATAATTAACTTTATTGCGGCCAGAAGGATACAGCACTCTTCAGTAAATACAAGCAATTATTACCTTACTCCAGTTTCCTCACGTCGAGAATACTTTCCTTTTCACTTGTCAACAGACCACAGTTAATCCTCTTCGCTAATGAGTCCGGTCCCGCACGCTTGCTGGAAATAGCTGCACTAGGTCTGTCACTGTACTGTACACTGTTTCACAAGCACCACAATCAATTCCTCGCTGTCAAGAGAATCAGCTGCACTGGGGGTTTCGCAAGTCACCACACTTCTGACGCTCAGGATAATCACTCACACTAGCTCGTAAAACACAACAACAACCACTGCTTGACAGGTCGCACTTATATAGCAGGCCGGTGACTCAATAAATGCTTCTAGATCCATCCAGGGTTCACGGCTTCTCGAGGTTTCCATCGCTGGTCCAGTCACGAATATTCTGGACTATCTCTTTGTCCTAGTAGCCCTGTTGCATAAGGCGCACGCAATACAGGAGGCAGGCCAGAGCCCAGCCCTGGGGCAGTTGTGACTCATGCGGCGAGCGATGACACAAACTCACAGCCGTAACAATACAGTAGGCGGGAATGTATACGTAATTCAAAGACGGCAGTGTATCGTTACATTTGCAACCAACAATGCTAAAAACCATCTGCTTAAATTAATTATAATATCGCAAACCACACAATCCTTCACACCTGATTGTGCGTATATTAGTCCCCAGAGTGCATATGCAGGATTTCGATGAAGTGGTTAAAACAATGTGGAAGGAACAATATGCGCACCTCATTAAAGTCACGTTTGTACATTCCAAATCACTTTCTCATTCAAGCAGTCCAATACCAAAAGCCACACTAATTACATTTAGAAACGATGATTATTATGGGTACGTCAATGTCAATGACCTACTTTCTCCTAAATGCATGGGTATAGTTATAACTCTTAGTCCTCTTCAATGATTAGTATAATTGAATGTTTGTTGTAGTAGCTTGTTGAAATACAACGTGCTATACGGATATTATACGTTGATTGATTGAATCCTCACCTGAATTATATTATACACACACTAATACAGTCATCACGATAACACTGGTTATCAGACAAAATTCAATACTCACCCAAGTACACGGGACTAAATGACCATGATATCCATCATCTCAAATGAAACAACAACAACAGCATCCTACCCAAATCCTTCCCCGTATAAAAATATTCACACTAGTAAGCCTACAGACATCACAGGGACACAGGTTATCACACACCTTCTACACACACCCAAGTAAACGGGGCTACAAGACCATGGTGCCACAAAACCCCTAAGGAATCAACAACAAAAACAACAACAACAAAAACAATAGATTCTACAACGGATCAAGGACAACGAATATTAATCGCTCTAGTTGAGTATTGAAATATGTGGCGTTATAAGTATACAGTATATACATGATATTTTCGATTGCAAATACACACTATATTAACTTAATATTATAACGTATGAGTAGTTATAAATCAATAAATACAAAAGAAACGAAGTAAGAAAATTTGAACCTGTTGGGATTTGACCCACGAACCTCTAGACTATAACTCCAGGTCGCTACCACTACGCCACAAATGCCCTACACAAACATTTGGTTAACAACTGGATTAGTATAACTCCATGATATTTTGTCTTGATCAACGCTCCCATTAGCTTTTCTGCCGTTTCTGTAAGCCATTTGATACTAAATATATATATTTTGATCAGTTCATTCCTAAAAGGATATAAACTTACGAAGTTACGGATATATATAGATTTACGAGCAAATAACGGCCATTTTGACCCAACGGGACGGCACGGACATGCACAATAAAGCACGGTCAGCCTGAACTGTTAGTCACTACTGCGGTTACATCTAATATATAAAAGTGAAAGTCTGTATGTATGTATGTATGTATGTATGTATGTATGTGTGTATGTATGTATATATGTTGGTTCCGTATACAAATCTACACCGTTCCACCAATCTCAACCATATTTTGCATACACATAGTTTAGGACCCAGAAGGAACCGCTGGCTACATGAATTTTCGATAGTCTTTCTCATTCTTCTGATTTCGGCCCTTTTTCACCCAAAAACAGGCTAATCAAATCATAAAATATACTCATGAAGGAATGGCAAGGCAGATAGTTTCCATGGCAACATAGCTCAAGTCGAGACACGGCCGACTTGATGCCAATTGCGCTCAGCACTACCGGTATAGAAAATGAGGATCTTTACTTGAAATCCCGTTAGTTACTCAACTGCTCACACAGCACTGTCAACCGAGTTTAGCATAACAAAGACTTGACACTATCTTCTTTCTACTATATATTTGTCAAATACCACTCACTCACTCACTCACTCACTCATTCATTTATTCATCACGAAATCTCAGAAACCACCGAACGGATTGGAATGAAATCTGGTATGCAGCTTCCTCAAGGGCCGCAAATGCCCACTAAGAGAGAAATTTTGGCTATTCAGGTTCTAAAGGGGTGTTAAGGGGGTAGACCTGCATTTAATTGAATAGCAATATCTCCCGATTGGTTTCATGGGGGGATGTGATACTCGGCATGTAAACTCATCATTAAAAATAAGAAGACATGTGTCTGAGGGTTTTTCGATGTGTTTATGAGGTTAAAGGGGTGAAAAGTGGGGATTGAAAGATTCCTAACGGAGCGTGTATCTCTTAAACGACATAGGCGAGGTGTTTGAAACTCAGCGGGAAAAAAATCAGCATAAAAATAAGTAAATATGTGTTTGAGCGCTTTTCCATAAATCCAATTTAAGGGGCCCATGGGGAGGGGTGAAATTCGGGGGGGGGGGACAGGAAAGAAAGTGTCCTAACTGATTGACTGACTGACTCACTCATCAAACTCACGGGAAAGAACTGCTTTAAAGTAAGTAAATAGCTTTTCGACGGTTTGTTTTTCAATCAAATTGAAGGGGTTCATCGGGAGGGGTGAAATTCTGAAGAAAAAAAATTGAAAGGAAATGTCCTGACTCATTCACTCACTCATCATCGCCCAGCCAAAAATATTGAAGTTGGAAACATGACATTTCGGGGATATGTTCGTTGTATGTCAAAACAGTACACTAAGGGAGATTTTTTGGATATTCGGGTTCTAAAGGGGTCTTAAGGAGGTTAAACCTGCATTTCATTGAATATCAATATCTCACGAGTGGTTTCATTTGTGGATGTGATACTCGGCATATAAACTAATCATTAAAAATACGCAGACATGTGTCTAAGCGTTTTTCGATGTGGTGTATTATTATGAGGTGAAAGGGCTGAAAAGAGGGGGTTGAAGGATTCCTAATGGAGCGTGTAGGCCTATCTCTTAAACGACATAGGTGAGAAATTTGAAACTCAGCGAAAAAAAAAACAGCTTAAAAAGTAAGTAAATCGGTTTTCGACTGTTTTTTCATAAATTAATTTAAGGGGCCAATGGGGTGGGGTGAAATTCTGGGGAAAATAAGGAGAGAAAGTGTCCTAACCGACTGACTCAGGGGAAAAAGACAGCTTAAGAAATAAGTTAATAGGTGTTCAAGCGTTTTTTAATCAATCCAATTTAAGGGGCCCATGTGGAGGGGTGAAATTCTGGTAAAATAAATGAAAGAAAATGTCCTGTCTGACTCACTCACTCATCACGCCCAGCGAAAACTATTAAAGTTGGAAACATGAAATTAAGGGAATATGTTCGCTGTATGTCGAAAACGTTAACTAAGGAATGATTTTTGTTTATTCGGGTTTTAGAGACGTGTCAAGGGGGTAAACGTGCATTTCATTGAATAACGATATCTCATGAGTTGTTTGTTTGGGGATGTGATATTCGGTATATAAACTAATCATTAAAAATAATCAGACATATGTCTAAGGGTTTATCGATGTGGTGTATATTATGAGGTGAAAGGGGTGAAAATTGGGGGTTGAGGGATTCTTGACGGAGCGTGTATCTCTGAAACGACATAGGCGTGAAGTTTGAAATTCGGAGGGAAAAAACAGCTTAAAATACAAGTAAATAGGTGTTCGAACGTTTTTTCATAAATCCAATTTAAGGGGCCCTTGGAGAGAGGTGAAATTCTGGGGGGGAAAAACAGGAAAGAAAGTGTCCTAACTGATTGACTCACTTACTCACTCATCAAACTCGGGGGGGAAAACAGCTTTAAATAAGTAAATAGGTGTTTGACCGTTTGTTTCATAAATCCAATTTAAGGGGTTCATGGGGACGGGTGAAATTATCAAAAATAAATGAAAGAAAATGTCCTGACTGACTCACTCACTCATCATCGCCCAGCCAAAATTATTGAAGTTAGAAACATGAAATTTTGGGGATATGTTCGTTGTATGTCGAAAACGTCCACTATGGAAAGAGTTTTGGATATTCAGGATCTAAAGAGGTGTTAAGGGGGTAAACGTGCTTTCCATTGAATAACAATATCTCACGAGTGGTTTCATTTGGGGATGTGATACTTGGCACATATACTAACCATTAAAAATAAGCTGACATATTGTACCCTTGCACAAGGCCTTCAGAACAGGACTCTGTCGTCGGGGCATGAACGGTACACTAGCTTGAATATGAAACTGTTCTGGATATTATAGGAAGATCACTAGGGCTGAATAAAATTCATCACACACAGATTCTGAATGAGAATAAACAAATTTAATGCACCAACGCCAGTACAGCAAAAACAAATAAATGAAATAAAACCAAAATAGTAGAAATGAAATTTAAAATAATAATAATAATAATAACTCAAAGGTAAAATAAATCAAATACGGAATCAATAAAATTAAGTCGAAATCAAAAATATAAACAATGGACTAATTAATGTCCAAAAACCACCAATTAAATGCTAATCAGCATCAATTAATACTTATCATAGTAGTTATGATGTATGATTACAATCAAATTTATTGACAAATAAAAACCAATCATATGGCAAAAAGCAAAGAAAATGAATCAAAAATGAAATCTGGTTAACACCAATTAGCATTAATTGCCAAAATCAAATTTATTAATTACGATGATAAGATATCATCAGAAGGTTAAGTTATTAAGAGATGATGGATCAAGAGGGTCCGGTCAACTGTAACAACAGTATGGATTAAGAAAAAGAAATCCATTTATACGGAATTAATCAATCATTAATCTGAGTAAACATAATAATCATTGAGTCTAATATCATCCAATTACATTTCAGATACATGGTATGTTCAAATATCAGAGACATCCATGGCCATTCCGAAGTATACATTATAGCCTAGCCATTGGCTTATTTAATTATTAATGGCGTTTAATTAACATTTACTAGAATCCCTCCGTTAAATAAAAGTTTACCCTCATATCAAATCTTAACCTTCATGGCATTAATTATGTATTTCTATCTGCGAACATGAATATGATTTATGCATCTTATTTACATACTCTTGTAAATTAATCATGGAAGCCTTTCCGTACGGAATCTTAATGTTCAATCCCGACGTTACTTTGGACGTCTTAGCTTTAAAACAAATCAGCTGAATCAATGAAGCCATTGAATTTACTTAGCCTTGAAACACCCTTACAAATTGTCACATATTACATTAACATATTAGCAATATGATAAGCCTGGCTTCGGCCCTTGCGTTCGACGTGATACATTCTCGAACCAAGCACTCGATGCCTTGTCAAATAATTCATGGATATTTAATAAACAAACTAGGAAAAATGCCTTAAAAAAAAAAAAAAAATAGCATCATAAAAATGATGACTAATCATTTGCCTTTCAAACTTGGGTTGGATAGACATGAAAAAGAATGAATAATTCCAACCAAACATTATTAAAGTAATCGTATCGTGTCAGAGTCACGTTAAGCAACGGTGAATGTATTTGAAGCCGCGACCCCTGAAAAAGATAGACATGGCACAGAAGAAATACCTTGTATCAGTGTTATGTTAAACAACGGTGAATGTATTTGAAGCCGCGACCCCTGAAAAAGATAGACATGGCACAGAAGAAATACCTTGTATCAGTGTTATGTTAAACAACGGTGAATGTATTTGAAGCCGCGACCCCTGAAAAAGATAGACATGGCACAAACATGTTCTTAGCGGCTTATTCAATAGGGTCAATATGTATTTAGGGGTATTCGCTACCTACACATTTCTTACCTTGAATGCCTTATCTCGCAGAACGAGGTTACAATAGAACAAAGCATGGTCCGTTCAACAATCATCGAGAAAAAGAAATCTCAAGATAATTTTGAACCAATATTAACTATAAAAAAAACTAATAATAATTATTTCCAGGACCGAAAATACTTATTCATGAACACAGGACTCTAAGGTCACTGTCTAGCTAGTACCCATTTAAAAAGACTGATCGACCAGGTATGAATAAAAGGATTTCGAACACGGGACCGCAAGGTTACTGCCTACCTAGCACCCGTTTAAAATAGTTTCTGGACCAGGCACAACAAAAGGATATCGAACCCGGGACTGTATGATCAGCAGACAAAACCGTCCCTCATATCAAAATGACCAGTAAAAGAAACGCTATCGATTGGAGGCATCAGGGTAGTGACCTAACATACCCTTACGTGAATATTAAACTTGGGACCAAACATAACAAAAATTTAAAAGAATCGCCGCGACAAGCACCCGAGTCCTGAATGGGCTCCTTCTCTTTGTGGAAAGTGACAATGGACTGGCCTCGCCTGCTGGCTGACCTTGACCGTGAAAGGTAGAAATGCAAGTCTTCACCCCTTCCCCCGGGCTAATATTTGACTGTATTCTCACCAGCTGATCGGACTGGATCTTAGTATTCTAAATGTGGAGCGGGACGCTCTCATTTGGATATAGATTAATTATAGCATTATTTTATCTGCGCTTGATGGCCACTACCTTACACATACAACTTATAATACTTTCATCCGACATCTTCCCTCAGGTCTTATTACCTGGCATCATTATCTATTTTATCTTATTTCATCGTAGATTCCTCCTTACAACATCTTACCTGTATGGCCTTAAATATCACACGCGTTCAATAAAAACTAATATAACAATTAGTGAGGCTGGGTCAGCCGTCACTCATATCATTGTAAACTTATCATACTACCTCTCATCTGACATAATTCACGCCTTTGTAAACTGTCCTATAAACTTTACTCATTGCTACACCATAATACTCCATATCATCCATCACAATACACCATGGTCCTTTAAATATCGTCCCAAAAAAAATCATCGGCTATTAATTCATCCGGTATGTAAATACATAAATTACTATCTCTGGTCAATTACACGAAATAATGAGATTTTGCCTGGAAAGGGCACCTATCGAAATACCATGCTTCGTTCGTTCTATTTGGGTGGAAAACACAGGGGATATTTCTAACACACATCTATAAATAAAATAGGGAATTCTACCATGTGTTTTATGTACGGACACGATTACCTAGCAACATACTTACGTTAAGTTAGGCACTTTTAATTCATTAAAATAATTATTCTGATCCTTAATCCTTATGAGCGTACCCAGCTCCTTCAGATGCACAACTATGGTCGCCATTGACACGGTCATTGTACACACAAGATAAAACAAATCAAAAGAAAACAAATAACATGCTAACATTATGGCGATAAAATCCATGAATTATTTGACGCTTTAAAATATAATCAAAAGGTACTTATCATATTGAAGACTTCCTTCATCATTTGCAAGAGTTGGACCAGAGGCCCGCAACAGTATAGCTTAACACATGACCTCCATGGCCGGTTCGAATCCCATCACGATGATGTAGAACCACTCGATAATATCACTGCAACCCTCCATTATCACTAGGTCGCTATAAGCCAGCACCCTTTTAAAATGCACACACACACATATTTGATTAAATTTATGCACCACTAAAAAAAAAGATTACACATTAGTGGGCTACACACTCATGGCGGATACATTTTTCTGTTATATATTTTCACTCGAATTATATATGATTTCACATCTTTCCTTTCTGTTATACATATTCACAACTTAGTATTCATTTTTAATATTATTTCGCATCAGCCGAACAATGGACTATGCGTCTCGTACATTAATGCCTGGCGTGGTGCTACATATGGCCCGCATCCACTAACGTTGGCTGAAAGATGAACAATGTCCCTGTCACAGACTTCACCCACATATATGACAAAATGGTTGCCAATTCACAGTTTTGCACATACGACACCAAATGCTCCCTTCACAATCATAGGCTACAGTAATCAGGTACCTTAATTCATACATAAAAATATGGCCTTGCTAATCATATGATTCACGACGGAACTCGATCATAGGCTAAATTTATATCATCAGCGCTTGGGTAGAACTAATTTCTTGTTGAAGGACGCTATGTTCTCTCTCTCACACACTCGACGTTGTCAGATTTCCCTGCGCAGGGACTACTTTCATTCGATGAACACAGAGATATTTAATCCGTTACCGCATTCCCAAAATTCTTAATAATAATTAGATTCATCATGGGCGTTTTAGATCATTCATGTAATGTCTTGATCTCTTGTAACCAACCGAGGCGTACTCTCTGAGGGCGGAGTCAAGCATCTACTGCGTGCTAACTTGAGATAGTTACTGCGTTTTGGCAAGATTCTCAGAATTCGCTGGGGTGCTCCTGCTCTGAAACTTGCAGGCAAGCGACTTGGAATGCACCTGCTCTGTCCATTGTGTGAAAACCATAAATTTCTCCCTGTCAGAACTGCCAAGCCACATACAGTTTATGTGATCTCAACACGGCAGAAAGATCCTAGTTATCATTATAATCATTACATAATGATGATTTCATTCTCATTAACATCATGCCATTGTCCTATATAAGTACTCCAGTGACGTAATGTGTCCTTGGCCTAAGACGTAGGTCAAGGGCACATCTCCCTCCTTCTTAGTTTGGAAAAACTGCTGAGGTTACGAAGAGTTTTTACAATTCAACAATACTCGGCAACATAATCCATTTTAACAATGTCATGTCTTCCTCATCGACCTTCTTTCGAAATTGGCTTTCTAATGGACTCCAAATTAATTCGGATCGTGAAATTCTTCAAGCAGCCTCTTATTCTCAGCTTTAAATTCTGCATTTATCCTAAGTTCACCCTCTCTTAGCATTATCAAATTCTTCACGCAGCGTTGTCCATTGACAGTTGTGATTATTTGTCCGCTGATTCTCTTCTTCTGCATCCGATGGTTCTTCTACTTGGAATGGATCTTCCCCTTCTTCTTTCTTCTCCACTACGTTGACTTGGTGTTGGACCTCATCTTCTTCGGCGGGATAGTACAGTTTTAGATTTTGTGCGTTATATACAGACTCGACTCCAGTGGGTAGGTGTTTCACTTTATAAGCATTATTTCCAATCACCTTTATGACTCGGTACGGTCCATAGAATATCTCGCAAAATTTTGAGTATATTCGCTTCGCTGGATCGGACACTGCTGGTCGTTTCACCAAAACCAATTCTTCCAATTCCAAAGGACGGTGAAATCTTTTATTACGCACTCTACGTAATCGACGATCAGCTTGTTTCTTCAAATAAGTTGCCGTGGCCTGTATGGTTAATTCATGGCTTGGTCGAGCGTCCAATGGACACGGCAAGATGTTCTTCCACGGTCGATCCGGACATCGATTTAAGTGAAGGACCGTGGGGATCTGTCCTGTGCTTTCATGGATCGTATTGTTTATACAGAATTCCATTACGGGTAATACGTCGACCCACTTCCAATACTGATCAGAACAGTAAATTCGGCAATATTTTGCGATCTCCCGCATTATTCTTTCTGATGGATTTCCCTCAGGATGGCGCACTGAACTCAACACGTGCCGGACATCTAACCTCACCATCTCACTCCTAAACTCGGCACTAGTGAAATAACTGCCGTGGTCCGTAAGACAGAATTCCATCTTCCCTAACGTTGGAATTACCCTTGCCTTAATTCTGTTCAGTACCTGTTTAGTGTTTAACTTCTGAACTGGACATAACACCACGTATTTTGTAAATACATCGATGCTGACGAGAATGTATTTGCATCCTCTTCTGCCTTTTGGTAACGGACCATAACCGTCCATGGCGACCAGTTCGCACGGCTTCTGTGGCAGTAGAGGTTTGGGATATTGCTTCATGAGGAATGAGTTTGGCTTAACCCTTTGACATTTGTCACAGGTCTTCAAAACACTGCGAATGGTTTCCCTTAATTTGGGCCATACAAATGCTTCTTGAATAAGAGCACTTGTCTTATCGATTCCTCCATGTCCAGATATGCTATGTGCGTGCCAGACTAGACCTCTCTGTAAAGAAGGTGGCACCACAATCCTTGATTTTACGCGATCGGGATCCACGTACTTGTGCAGCAGGTTATTATACCAAATATAACTTGTCGAAATTTTCTCCGCTTCCAAATACGCGGGCGTTCCTCGTTGCAATCTTCCTCTTAAATAATCGATGATCATATTCATCCACGGATCCTTAACTTGTTCAGCCTGAATTTCTCCCAGTTTAACCAAAAATTCCTGATCTGCCTGAGTGAGCTCGACTTGATGTACAGATACTACTCCTTCTCCTCGTTCTGGGTTTCGACTTAATGCGTCGGGTATCACATTGAATCTTCCTGGGCAGTGTTCAATGTCAATATTGAACTGTTGAACATATAACGACCATCTGTTCACTCGCTCACTAGCCATGGGAGTTTTCAATAGGAAGATAAGGCTCTTGTGGTCGGTTCTTATCAAAATCTCGAAACCATAGACAGTCTTCCTCCATTGTTGTAAAGCAAAAATGATGGATAGAAGTTCCAATTCCGTTACTGTGTAATTTCGCTCGTGTGTCTTTAGCTTACGGCTAGAAAATGCCAAGTAAGATCGTTCTCGAGGGTTGTTTGGATCTTCTTGGTACAGCATGCATCCAATTCCAATCCGTGAGGCGTCGGTTTGAATTATAAATTTTCTTGAGAAATCCGGGTAACCCAATTTAATACTATTGGTTAGTAATTCCTTCGTTTTCCGAAAAGCCGCGTCGCATTCTTCCTTCCATGCCCATTTGCTGTTCTTACGAAGCATATCCTGTAGTGGCGCCACAGCCTCAGTATACCCGGGACAATGATTTGCAAAGAAATTGCAAATGCCCAGAAATTGGCGGACGTGTTTTACCCTGTTTGGTTTAGGAAAGTTCCGAACAGCCTCTAGTTTCGCAGGATTTGGGCGTACTCCTTCACCATCGATTGTGTGGCCTAAATAAAGTACCTCCTTCTGGCAAAAATGAGATTTTTGGATGTTAATTTTGAAATTGGCTTTCTCCAAATTGTCTAGTAATTTCTCTAAATTCGTGAGGTGATCATCCAAATTATCAGACGCCAAGAGTATGTCATCGACATATCTTACAGTGGCATCCTTGACTTCCGACGTCAGGTTCCGGTCTAACGCTCGTATGAGTGCCGAACCTGCTGTTTTGATACCGAATGGTAATCTTTGAAATGCATAAGTTTGCTGATTAAATAGGAATCCAGTCAATAGCCTTGACTTGTCATCCAGTTCCAAATGGTGATAGCTACTAGTCAAGTCTATCGATGAAAAATATGTCTTGTTCTGGAATTTGTTTATGACCTCTTTGATCGCTGGAGCTTGGTCATATTCAGGAATCAATCGTTCATTAATTGTCCTGGCGTCCAGACATATTCGAACAGAGCCATTGGGTTTCTTGACTACAACCAACGGACTCACGAATGGGGTAGCCATCTTAACTATGACTCCAGCATCCTCCATTTGCTTGATGGTTTCTTTCACCTCATTCATATGTTTTTCGGCTATCGGATAAGGCTTTTTCCTAAACGGTGACCAATCGTTGACCTGCATTTGGTACTTGAAATGTTCTATCTTACCGGGTTTAGAATTAAAAACCGGTTCGTGTCGCTTTAACATGTCCATCAATTTGATCCTGTTCTCCTCATTTATCTTTGCTTCACGAGCCTTCTCCTCAAAAGCGTCAGTAACTCTGTCTTCCAATTCTTCTAGCGCCATGACCCAGGATTCAGGTTCCATTAAATCATCCTCAATATCCCTTAACCTTTCGTCGATTATCTCATATGCTTCCATCTCTTCAGTGGTGCACAATGTCCATATCTCTTCGCCATCTCTTGGAACATCCGTATTTAATTGCATGTCCAAATGATTGTCCTCTCCAATATCTTTAAAGCAAATGGTGTTTTCATATAGGTTGATGACTGCTTTATATTCTCGAATGAAGTCCGCTCCCAAGATAATGTTATAATTTATCTTGTTCATTATGATGAACGAATGCGGCATATTATGTCCTTGCAGTGTAATGTCCAACAATGCTTGGAACTTACAGACTGCGGACTTGTCTGGGATAATGCCCTTGACTGTGATGTTAGAAATTGGCATCACTGGAACCTTCCCCAATCTCTCCAACTCTTTAACTAATGCCTGGGAAGCTATACTGATGCTGGCACCCGTATCTACCATACATCGTACCGTTAGACCTCCCACTCGGGCGTAAATTATGGGTAATTCTCTAATTGTATTAATCTTTGGCCCTGTTGTGTCCTCCGTCAAATCCTCTTCTTTGATGACCCAATCACTGATCTGCGCTACTACCATATACTTTGCATTGTGACTGTTCTGTGCACTAGCGACGTTCCCATCTTCTAAAATTGGCGTTTTTTTTCTCGTTGTTGCCATTCCTATCTGGTGTACCTCCGGATGATTGATTGCTGTTCCTCCGGGCATTCTGGAGTTCCAGGCTCTCAGCTCCCTGTTCGATGACATCTGGATCCCTTCGATCATTCATTCCCCTGTTCCATCTGTCTTTCTTACTTTGTTCGGCCGATTCTTTGGCACGTAATTCTGCCAAATACCGCTCCGAATCGCTGTGCCACCTTTCCATTTCCTCTCTGTGGTCATCTGGCAAGTCCCATCTCACTTCTGGCTCTCTGTTTTGGTCCCACGGTGGCCTTCCGCGTTGAAAACGCCCACCTCTCTTGTTATACGGCCTGTATGATCCACGATGTCCTCTCCATGGTTCATTTTGTCTTTGGGACGACCTCCAGTTATTATTACCTCGGTTACTATACCACGGGGGCCTCAGTTCTTGATCTTGGTATTCCCGACGTTCCCAGTTCTGCCTCATGTCCATGGCGTCTGTACTTTGGTCTTTCATGCGTCGTCTAGGTGCTTCTTCTAGGCCGACCACGTTTACATTTTCAGTCGTTCGACCTGATCTTTGCGGACTGTGGATCGTCGTCTCATCGAGGTTTCTTAATATCTCCTCGGCATGTACCGCTGTCCGTACGTTCGCTGCCGCCATGATCTGTTGAACCCCGACTGGCAGTTGCTTCTCAATGGCGGTGATCATCTCTTCTTCTGATGGAGGCATATCCAACTCTTTCATTCGGTGTAGCTGTGTGATGAAATATTCTGAATATTTTGTGGGTGATGTGGTACTATAGCGGCGCGCGTATAGTTCCATCCTCAGGTTCTGTTGCGAGGCAAGGCTCCAATACTTCTTCAGAAATGCTTCACGGAATTCTCCCATAGTGTCAAAGGTATACCTGAAGCTACGGAACCATTGTAACGCGTGTCCAGTCAGCAGTTTCTCTACTGTCCTTAACTGTCGGTCTTCTGAGATCTTGCTTTCCTTGATGTATTCCATCAATTCTCTGAGGAAACTCTTAGGAGTAAAGTTATTGTTCCCTGAAAATTTGTTCGGCCGGTCATCACTCATTTTTATAACGTGAATGACCTGAGCAGCTGCGTTAGACTCGACGGGTGTCGAAGTACGACCCCTGAATTCCTGACTGTGAGGTTCCATCCCCTCATCTATGGTCGTATGCTCCTGAAATCCTACTTTCCCTTCCATACGGGTTTCTGTAATGGACTTGGCCAATCCTTTTTGTAAGTCGGCGATGACCTCTTCTTGGATCAGCATCTTGAGGTCGCTTTTGACTTGTTTATTTTCTTGTCGTTCCATCCTTGCCAACAGCTCCATCTCGACCTTATTCATCTTTAATTTGCTCTCTTCTAATTTACGGAGTACAGCTATCCTTTCTTCCTTAGCCTCCTGGCCCATGTCCTCGTATGCTAATTCGACATCTCTCTTCAATCCTTCCTTATCCTTTTCCCATGATTTCTTACATTCGTCATGTTGGCCATTCATATCATCTCGTATGAGCTGCAATGAATCCTTAATCTCGTCCTTAAATGTAGAAATGTCGGTCTCGATCACTCCTATCTTGGCTTGCGTTGACTTATTCTCATCTCTCAGCTTGTCGACATCTGCCTGAGTTGCTGCAATTCCCACTTCACATTTCGCTACCTGCGCTTGGACTCGAATTTCCATACTAGCCATTCTCTGAGACACGTTCTTGATCTCGTTCTCGATCGTGACCATATGAATTTCTATTTGCTCAGTACTCTGATTGCAAATGTGGCCTACATGTTCTATATTTCTCTGCATCTGTGACAATTGCTGTTCAGTACTAACTCTAAGTTCCTGATTACTGTCTTTTATTTCCTGCATCTGCTTATAACTACTGTCCTTAAATTCTTGCAATACGACCATCAGGTCCTCTGTCGATGACATAATTATCAATAGGAGAATATGCGGGCTTGTCCCAACTCATGCAAATATACACATCAACACACCATGCAATGTAAGTGTATTTCAAAGCTTTCAAGGCTTCCTTCCCCTATCCTTCGAATTTGCAATCACCTACAGTGATATTGCAACAGTAAAACGATTCAAAATTTGATTGTAATCCATTGGTGTCATTAAATATTTGACTTATCACTAAAAGAAAAAATAATTAATTAATTTAATTTAATCAAACATTAATTAAAGTGATTAATGTTTCTCATCAGGCCACTAATGAGCCTTAATTAACTATCTGATGGATGCTCAATGCTATAAAAATTTCAAGGGACTCCTTGAGATTACTGTATGATACTATAAAAATTTATATAAATGAAAATTTAATTGCAGTAACTCTCGATCAATTAGTTGAGCTCCATATCGACCTTATGTTGGGCTGCTATTGTCTCAAGCTTAAGTCACACCGTTGGGCGCCAGTTTGCACTTTACACTGGTGGTGGGGAGAACAGGGTTTGGTATTAACTGAATGTGGCAAGCGGAAAAAGGGCAAGGCTGATCCTCACGGAAAAAATAACGGGTATGAAATGAATGGAATACGGTTTGGATTCGGGTTTGAATTGATAAGTGACTTATGGGTATCTTCCAGCGTTTACCCGCTCAGCATAAAGTCAAAAAAATAATTAACATGCCAAACGAGTAGGCAAGCCAAACTTAATCAAACAAGCACAAAACCCGGGTGCATCTGTGTATGTTAACCACTAGGATCTTCCAGAATAGAAAAATCGAAGAAGAATAGAGAATAATCTATCCTTTGCCATGTACCCTTGCACAAGGCCTTCAGAACAGGACTCTGTCGTCGGGGCATGAACGGTACACTAGCTTGAATATGAAACTGTTCTGGATATTATAGGAAGATCACTAGGGCTGAATAAAATTCATCACACACAGATTCTGAATGAGAATAAACAAATTTAATGCACCAACACCAGTACAGCAAAAACAAATAAATGAAATAAAACCAAAATAGTAGAAATGAAATTTAAAATAATAATAATAATAATAACTCAAAGGTAAAATAAATCAAATACGGAATCAATAAAATTAAGTCGAAATCAAAAATATAAACAATGGACTAATTAATGTCCAAAAACCACCAATTAAATGCTAATCAGCATCAATTAATACTTATCATAGTAGTTATGATGTATGATTACAATCAAATTTATTGACAAATAAAAACCAATCATATGGCAAAAAGCAAAGAAAATGAATCAAAAATGAAATCTGGTTAACACCAATTAGCATTAATTGCCAAAATCAAATTTATTAATTACGATGATAAGATATCATCAGAAGGTTAAGTTATTAAGAGATGATGGATCAAGAGGGTCCGGTCAACTGTAACAACAGTATGGATTAAGAAAAAGAAATCCATTTATACGGAATTAATCAATCATTAATCTGAGTAAACATAATAATCATTGAGTCTAATATCATCCAATTACATTTCAGATACATGGTATGTTCAAATATCAGAGACATCCATGGCCATTCCGAAGTATACATTATAGCCTAGCCATTGGCTTATTTAATTATTAATGGCGTTTAATTAACATTTACTAGAATCCCTCCGTTAAATAAAAGTTTACCCTCATATCAAATCTTAACCTTCATGGCATTAATTATGTATTTCTATCTGCGAACATGAATATGATTTATGCATCTTATTTACATACTCTTGTAAATTAATCATGGAAGCCTTTCCGTACGGAATCTTAATGTTCAATCCCGACGTTACTTTGGACGTCTTAGCTTTAAAACAAATCAGCTGAATCAATGAAGCCATTGAATTTACTTAGCCTTGAAACACCCTTACAAATTGTCACATATTACATTAACATATTAGCAATATGATAAGCCTGGCTTCGGCCCTTGCGTTCGACGTGATACATTCTCGAACCAAGCACTCGATGCCTTGTCAAATAATTCATGGATATTTAATAAACAAACTAGGAAAAATGCCTTAAAAAAAAAAAAAAAATAGCATCATAAAAATGATGACTAATCATTTGCCTTTCAAACTTGGGTTGGATAGACATGAAAAAGAATGAATAATTCCAACCAAACATTATTAAAGTAATCGTATCGTGTCAGAGTCACGTTAAGCAACGGTGAATGTATTTGAAGCCGCGACCCCTGAAAAAGATAGACATGGCACAGAAGAAATACCTTGTATCAGTGTTATGTTAAACAACGGTGAATGTATTTGAAGCCGCGACCCCTGAAAAAGATAGACATGGCACAGAAGAAATACCTTGTATCAGTGTTATGTTAAACAACGGTGAATGTATTTGAAGCCGCGACCCCTGAAAAAGATAGACATGGCACAAACATGTTCTTAGCGGCTTATTCAATAGGGTCAATATGTATTTAGGGGTATTCGCTACCTACACATTTCTTACCTTGAATGCCTTATCTCGCAGAACGAGGTTACAATAGAACAAAGCATGGTCCGTTCAACAATCATCGAGAAAAAGAAATCTCAAGATAATTTTGAACCAATATTAACTATAAAAAAAAACTAATAATAATTATTTCCAGGACCGAAAATACTTATTCATGAACACAGGACTCTAAGGTCACTGTCTAGCTAGTACCCATTTAAAAAGACTGATCGACCAGGTATGAATAAAAGGATTTCGAACACGGGACCGCAAGGTTACTGCCTACCTAGCACCCGTTTAAAATAGTTTCTGGACCAGGCACAACAAAAGGATATCGAACCCGGGACTGTATGATCAGCAGACAAAACCGTCCCTCATATCAAAATGACCAGTAAAAGAAACGCTATCGATTGGAGGCATCAGGGTAGTGACCTAACATACCCTTACGTGAATATTAAACTTGGGACCAAACATAACAAAAATTTAAAAGAATCGCCGCGACAAGCACCCGAGTCCTGAATGGGCTCCTTCTCTTTGTGGAAAGTGACAATGGACTGGCCTCGCCTGCTGGCTGACCTTGACCGTGAAAGGTAGAAATGCAAGTCTTCACCCCTTCCCCCGGGCTAATATTTGACTGTATTCTCACCAGCTGATCGGACTGGATCTTAGTATTCTAAATGTGGAGCGGGACGCTCTCATTTGGATATAGATTAATTATAGCATTATTTTATCTGCGCTTGATGGCCACTACCTTACACATACAACTTATAATACTTTCATCCGACATCTTCCCTCAGGTCTTATTACCTGGCATCATTATCTATTTTATCTTATTTCATCGTAGATTCCTCCTTACAACATCTTACCTGTATGGCCTTAAATATCACACGCGTTCAATAAAAACTAATATAACAATTAGTGAGGCTGGGTCAGCCGTCACTCATATCATTGTAAACTTATCATACTACCTCTCATCTGACATAATTCACGCCTTTGTAAACTGTCCTATAAACTTTACTCATTGCTACACCATAATACTCCATATCATCCATCACAATACACCATGGTCCTTTAAATATCGTCCCAAAAAAAATCATCGGCTATTAATTCATCCGGTATGTAAATACATAAATTACTATCTCTGGTCAATTACACGAAATAATGAGATTTTGCCTGGAAAGGGCACCTATCGAAATACCATGCTTCGTTCGTTCTATTTGGGTGGAAAACACAGGGGATATTTCTAACACACATCTATAAATAAAATAGGGAATTCTGCCATGTGTTTTATGTACGGACACGATTACCTAGCAACATCCTTACGTTAAGTTAGGCACTTTTAATTCATTAAAATAATTATTCTGATCCTTAATCCTTATGAGCGTACCCAGCTCCTTCAGATGCACAACTATGGTCGCCATTGACACGGTCATTGTACACACAAGATAAAACAAATCAAAAGAAAACAAATAACATGCTAACATTATGGCGATAAAATCCATGAATTATTTGACGCTTTAAAATATAATCAAAAGGTACTTATCATATTGAAGACTTCCTTCATCATTTGCAAGAGTTGGACCAGAGGCCCGCAACAGTATAGCTTAACACATGACCTCCATGGCCGGTTCGAATCCCATCACGATGATGTAGAACCACTCGATAATATCACTGCAACCCTCCATTATCACTAGGTCGCTATAAGCCAGCACCCTTTTAAAATGCACACACACACATATTTGATTAAATTTATGCACCACTAAAAAAAAGATTACACATTAGTGGGCTACACACTCATGGCGGATACATTTTTCTGTTATATATTTTCACTCGAATTATATATGATTTCACATCTTTCCTTTCTGTTATACATATTCACAACTTAGTATTCATTTTTAATATTATTTCGCATCAGCCGAACAATGGACTATGCGTCTCGTACATTAATGCCTGGCGTGGTGCTACATATGGCCCGCATCCACTAACGTTGGCTGAAAGATGAACAATGTCCCTGTCACAGACTTCACCCACATATATGACAAAATGGTTGCCAATTCACAGTTTTGCACATACGACACCAAATGCTCCCTTCACAATCATAGGCTACAGTAATCAGGTACCTTAATTCATACATAAAAATATGGCCTTGCTAATCATATGATTCACGACGGAACTCGATCATAGGCTAAATTTATATCATCAGCGCTTGGGTAGAACTAATTTCTTGTTGAAGGACGCTATGTTCTCTCTCTCACACACTCGACGTTGTCAGATTTCCCTGCGCAGGGACTACTTTCATTCGATGAACACAGAGATATTTAATCCGTTACCGCATTCCCAAAATTCTTAATAATAATTAGATTCATCATGGGCGTTTTAGATCATTCATGTAATGTCTTGATCTCTTGTAACCAACCGAGGCGTACTCTCTGAGGGCGGAGTCAAGCATCTACTGCGTGCTAACTTGAGATAGTTACTGCGTTTTGGCAAGATTCTCAGAATTCGCTGGGGTGCTCCTGCTCTGAAACTTGCAGGCAAGCGACTTGGAATGCACCTGCTCTGTCCATTGTGTGAAAACCATAAATTTCTCCCTGTCAGAACTGCCAAGCCACATACAGTTTATGTGATCTCAACACGGCAGAAAGATCCTAGTTATCATTATAATCATTACATAATGATGATTTCATTCTCATTAACATCATGACATTGTCCTATATAAGTACTCCAGTGACGTAATGTGATCTTGGCCTAAGACGTAGGTCAAGGGCACAATATGTCTAATGGTTTTTCGATGTAGTGTATATTATGAGGTGAAAGGGATGAAAAGTGGGGGTTGAAAGATTCCTAACTGAGCGTGTATCTCTTAAACGACATAGGGAGGAGTCTGAAACTTGGAGGAAATCTATCAGCTTAAAAATAAATAAATAAATGAATAAATAAATAAAATAAATAGGTGTTCGACCGTGTTTTCATAAATGCAATTTAAGGGGCATATGGGGAGGGGTGAACTTCTGGAAGAAAAACGTCCACTAAGGAAGGATTTTTGGATGTTTGCTCTCATCGACCAACCAAAACTATTAAAGTTAGAAGAATGATATTTTGGGGATATGTTTGTTTGTTGTGTGTCGAAAACGTCTACTAAGGAGGGATTTTTGGGTATTCAGGTTCTAAAGGGGTGTTAACGGGGTTAAACCTGCATTTCATTGAAAAACAATATGATACGACTATGACGCGAGCGATGCGAGGCTAAAATTGAGATGGTGTGTGTCTGTGTATTACTCAATCTCGCAAGTACCACTGGTCCGATTTACGTGAATTTTACATGGAAGTAGCTGATTTACCTGGTTAACATATAGGTTACTTTTGATTTCAATACTTTGCACTATTTAAAATGGCGACCATTTTAGTGACGTCACTACACCCTTTGGTTTCAAACTTTCATATTTCCATTTCAAATAAAAAGAGAACGCTAAGAAATAACAAACGTTTGATGGCATATGCGAGGTTTAAAATTACATTTTCTATCCGAAAGGTATCTGCAACTGTTAGCGAGTAAAGCCTAAATTTGTGCTATAAAACACGGTCAACGCCGAGCGGTGTAGTTGGACAAAATGTTCCATCCTTAATCTCCCTCTGCGCAGCACCTCGCCTATCCCCTGTTTTAACTGTCACCTTCACATTTTAATTTATTTATGACGCGTAGCGAAGCACGGGTACTTCAGCTAGTATTCTATATTAAAATTCTAATATCGTATGAGTACTTGACGACAGTTTAAACCTCCCTTATGTACGATGAGCGTATTTGGTAAGGCCATGCCTTGTTGAATCGTATGTAACGGTTAGGCTATAATACTTGCATGATTCATACATTTGCCTTCTTGAAACTATTTGACTGATGACCTTGTAGTTTGGTCGAAAGACGCTTCACACATGAAGGTATGTTGTTGGAAAATTTGGTAGAGATCAGATGATTAGGTAAGTCGTAATTTGATTTGAGCTTTGAACAATTGGGTGGCAGCCATTACGTTTCCGTCAAGATGGCGGCAATATTATTCACTGAGGTGCCCTTTGCTAGTGCTACCTCCTTACCAAATTTAGTTCATTTCGGTTTCACCGTGTTTGAATTGATAGGGGGGGGGGCAGACATATCAAATCACACAATCATACACAATCACACACACAGACAGACACTCATTATTTTGGCCCTGTGTTAGATCTCATGTCTACTTTCGTTTTTGCAAAAATCGAAAGTAGGCAAAAAACCAACGACAATGGGCAATATGAAGGCGCAGATACGAAATGCGTGTGCCAGTATTGTCGGGGACATGCTTTTACGGAAACATCAATCGTTCAGTCGCAGATTTGGAAAATGCATTGAGATGGACGGCCATTATTTTGAACATTTATTGCGCTAAGGTGCGATGCATTATGCAATAACTGGTATTACGCAGTTTACTTACCTGTGATCAATGTTGCATTGTCTACACCAGGGACTGAACCATGTATATTGAACCCATGTGCCATAGGGTCCAATGAGGGCGAATCCATGTATTTGGGAAAAAATGAAAGAAACGTATAGTTTCTAATGTAACTTAAAGAAAGATCCAGCTAAGATGCTAGCCTAATATGGTGCAAGAGGCGAGGACCAGGTGTTCGTGAGATGAGATCATCCCTCTCGACATTCAGAAGGGAGCGAGTCATGAGTATTAATAACCGAGTGGAAATTTCCCAGGATTAAACAAGGAAGCCTGACTCGGAAATCGACCTTACGTTGCTGGAAATTGACAACACCGCTTATGCGCCAGAAGAGGAATAATTAAATTTAACCCGTTTACAAGTATAAATATGAGTAAACAAGTACAGTACAGTGAATCATTTCGAATGAGAGATTTTTTAGTAAAGAGAAACCATTTAATAATTGCGCAGGAGAAAACTGCAAACGCAAGACGACGTCATCGGGGAATTACCAAGGCCTGTGTGGAGGGGAGAAAGCAAAAGAAATGCAACACCCACACAATTGAGGACGAGAAATTAATTAATATCTCCGAATTGCACGATCGATTCTTAGGGGCAATGAGATTATTTGACATTGAGAAGACGAGCTTTCGGAAGGTATAATTTTTATATTTGTGCCACCATTATTTTAGAAATTGGTCACAGAAAGGACTAGAGTCTTATTTTTTTGTAGTGAAATAGTATAAAGCTTCGGGCTTCACCAAGCCAATCATGCAGTTATTCTGACAACCCGTGAGGGTGTTACTACGCATGCAGTCATTCCGACAGTCCGTGAGGGGCGTAAGACTACATCACAGCACATCAGTATCCAGACAGCCATGTGGGGCGTAACTCTGCGTCACATCGAAGACAGTTTCTAGTACTCCTTGAGGGGAGAAACGCTGTGTTACACCGCAGAAGTAATATCCGATAGCCATAGGCGTCGCAGTATTAACAACTTGCTTGCCTCCATAAGGAGTGGTAAAGAAGAAATTTAAAGTATCGCCGTATTGAAAGATTAGGAAAATCCTAGTTACAGGATTTAGGCCCGACTGTATACAAGTTATAGTGAAAGTTCGTAAGATAAAGTCAGAGCAGGCTGCGAACGTCGGACTTAAAGGCGATAGGTCGTTAAATAGACGAACGAATATATCATAACGTACGGAAGTACCGTACCAGAAAGATAAACTCTTATCTAAATTAAAGAACCCAAAAAGGGAAGAACAGAATAAGGTTCGGAACGTATTTCAGAAACGTAGGAGTGCTAGAACCGATTAAATAAAGGAGTACGGAGAATATAAACATTATCTCCAGAAAGCAGGCGAACTATTCTAAAAGTACTAGACTCGAGAAGTACTAGCTGCTATAAACTAAATCCATAGGTCATCGAGAGGTTATCGAGGAGACCTCGATCCGAATAGACTTTCGCTAGGATCGATAAGCCAGATCTACAAAGAAGCCGTTCAAGCTAGATAAATAGCCGGTTATCCAGGATAGGAGTAGAATAATTTGGATTCCAGGGAACAGTAGATGTTTCGAGACTTTCGTATTCTGCAGGATAGGAAGCCGACATTGAATAAATTTCACCCTTGGAAACGGGAAATTAAGAGGTCACGTGTGATAGGCTCAGAAATACGGCCTAGTGATCAAGAATTGTGAAGTGTAAATTTATCAAAATTGTGTGTTAGATTAATATTTTTAGTGTTTATTATGTGTTCTAAAGGGACACATCAGTGTATAAAAATGTCGTCAATGTTAAGTGTCTTAAATATATGTCAAGAACTGTTTGTACATAAGATGAATTCCTTTAATATGGAGTAAAAGTTCAAAGTGGGTCCAAAATGAAACACCGCACAAGAATAAAGATCATGGGACGATCTTAAAAACATGTGAGTACTGAATTTCATTCTATTTTGGTTTCAGGAAATGGTTGTGTACAAATCCACCGGAGTTTTTGAGTAAAAGGGATGTGTTTTAAGAAATAAATACTGAATAAACAAGAACGCGGTCTGAACAATAATAAAAATTTGAGAAATTATAAATGATTATGTAAAGAATAAATCCCGTAGAGGAAATATGTGAATAAAATGTTAATGTATTTAACGAATGTCATAAGAGCAAGCGAAATATCAGTAATTATCATGAAAGATATTTGAATAAAGTAAAGTTGAGATATGAAAGAAATAGCTTTTGAGCTTGTGTAAAGAATAAAGATAATACTAATAACTAAGTATGGAAATATTAAATAAAGATCAAATAAATTGATGTGAACATAAGAGCGTTAAAGCCTTAATGTATGTGTAAGATATGATGTTCAAGGGAATGTTTTAAAAGGGAGCGATTTATCGGCAACGGAAAGATTAATATAAGAATTAAAAATAATATGAATTGTTACTAATGAGATTTATCAGTTCTTGGGAAGACATTTCGGCTTAAAATAATGCATAGCGCAAAGGAGCGCAAATAATATTAAAATGTCACGCTAGGAAAGCGTAGAAGTTAAAATTCTTGGTAAATTACTTATGGAGGGTAGTTGATTGTAGTGAATTGATAATTGTATAAGTCCTCTATTTGTGACGTAGTATCACGAGGCATTGTGTGTGTATTAAAGGGAGCTAATGTATTGTATTATTGAGCGTATGTCATGTAGGCCACGGCCGACTTTAAATCGCGTCTTGTATAAGTCCTCTATAAGGAAATGGTTCCCGAGGCATGTGAAGAGATTCGAACTCAGAATCCTCTTATGATAAAAGCCCCTTAATTCTTCGTCGTCGAATGTGTATTAATCTTCCCCAATCAATGAGGACCCTCTCATAATTAATAAATGTAAAGGTTACGAAAGTGGTCTATGAACCAAAGAATATTTGTTTGAATGGATACAGTACAGTAAAAGCCCGGTCTCTCCCCAGGACTGAGTATAATGTGAAGGTTTGTTTTGAAAGCCTTGGAAAGGAGCTGCTAACGTGGGTTAGACAGAGAGTCGCCCGTCACCCTCCGTGTCATAAATCGCGCCCGAGTTAATGGCCTGGCTCTCTTAGAGTAAGGGGGGCCGAACCGTCTCGTAAGATGTAGTAAAGACACCGTGAGTGTTTAAAGTTGTTAACGACCCGGGCGTCGAACCGAGGTCCTTGTAGATTGATATTTTCGTTTGCCTGTTCAGATCGTAGTTTCTTATGTGATAATGGTCTTATAAGACATAAGAGATAAATAACAATCCCTATTGTAATGATGTACGGAAGTAGGATTCCACGAGTTAATTGAAGGCAACTAAGTTTCGGGAGTAACTATAGTTTTTTTGACTGTGTCAAGTATCTTCACGCTCTGGAGTACACAAGTGATTTCCTGATTACCTTAATATATTTGTGAAAATAAAGAGAGATGATAACAGCTGAATGTGTGAACATGCCCAAAAATATTGAGTTAGATAATTAACATAAGATTTTAAATGTAATTATACATTTGTTTTGAGGATTAAGAAAATATAAAAGATAGTATTTGAGGTGTACAAGAGTGACACCATTATTATGTAAAGCATGGAGCCAAAAGAGCTCGGAGTTATATAAAACTTACAGTTGATGCTTTATGGAAGTAAGACTAAGTAGGAATTGTTGGTTTATGTGGAAACCATATGTTTAAATACAATATTTGTTTTATTATATTTGTGATTCCTTGTTCATTTGGAACAAGTAGAGGATTATGGGTCAGTAGTTAATTTGTTAAACCGTTTTCCAACGTGGGGCCTGTATGATTTTATCATACACCTGATTATATATCTTTTTGGCGCCCAGTACGCAGGGCTGAGTTTTCCTAGGGAAAACCCGAGTTTTCTCGAAAAATCAAAATTTTCATTTTTGAAAAAAAAATGGTTTTTCGAAATTTTGAATTTTAAATACTTCGATAAAGGTTTATGAAATTGAATAAAAGTATCAAAAGGGTACGTTGTAGTAAACACCCGTACCAAAGTAAATTTTTAAAGAAATTGGGACACACTGATTCAGAGTATCATCTCTCAAGCATGTATTAGTGTGGTGGCATTAGTGGCCCACTGTATTCTCATAAGATGGCATTGAGTGAAGAAGTGCAACGGCTCTTGGAGGCCATAAACAATAAGTTGGATAGCCAACAGACTGAAAATAAAGAAGGGTTAGGATCTATAAACAATAAGTTGGACAGCCAACAGGAGGAAAATAACCAAAAGTTAGGATCCATGAATCAAAGTTTAGAGTCACTAAAAACTGATAGTGCTAATGTGGGAACTAAATTAGTAGATATCGAAGCTAAAACTGATACCATGGGAACTAAATTAGAAGCTATCGAAGCCGACTGTATAAACATGAATAAGGAACTGAAGGCTGAGATAGAAAAGATGAAAACAGAAAGTGGGAAAACCATTAAAGAACAATTGGAAGTGATAAAAACGGAGACGTTAGAGTCTCTGAAAGCCAACAGTAAAGAAAACCATGGAGTACTGAAGGCTGAAATTGAAGAGACAATGGATACCAAATTTAAAATTCTTGATGAAGGGTTTGACACTAAGTTTGGGTACAAGTTAACTGAGTTAAAAAGGGAAATCACAATTAAAATTGAAAATGAAAACAAAGCACTTCAGTCAGGATTGCAAGACCAAATAAATATCTTGAAGGGTAGCACGGAAAAATCCCAAACAGCATGTCAAGGAAATTTTGAAATTTTGAATTAAAGTTTGAGTTCCATGGAAACTAAATTGAGTAATATGGAGGGAAATGTAAAAGCATGTGAGGAGAAACTTGTAACCCAGATCCAAGGTGTGCAGAAAGAATTGAAAGCTCAGATATAATCTAACAAGCATATTTGTGAACGTTCCCGGAATGAGATAAAAGAAAGTTTTAAGAAATTAGGAGAAGAATTTAAAGGGGTAAAGGACAAAGTAGGAAAACTCGAGGGAAAGGTAGATGGAGTTCAAACCGAAGTAACTGAGATGAAAAATCAAAATAAACAGGATGTTAAGGGTATGAAAGATCAGATTGATCATTTTATTAGGCAGGTAGATGATAACTGGAAGACGTACGAAACGAAAATAGATAAAAGTTTAGGTCTATATGAGGAGCATCTCCAGAATGAAAGAAAACAACGAGAGAACGAAAATAAGGAAAGTACCCATAAGATAGATGAAATAAGTCAGGGTATTAATGATGTTCAGGGAACCATCGGAACATTAAAGGTCGAAATAGGAAAAACTCATAGGGAAGTAGGCCAGATCCAAAATGACTTGATGATATTATATAAGAGTCAAGGGAAAACTGAGGAAAAACTGGAAGGAATTAAAGTAAACTTGGTCAAAGGACAAAGAGAGCTGGAGAAAAAGATAAAGGAAATACAAGAAGACCTAGATACCAGAGGTGACGTTAAACCAGAAATTATAACAGAACAGGTCATGGTCATCAAGAAAGAGGTAGAAGACCAACTAAATGTCTTCAGGGAAAGCTTCAGGAACGACAAAAACCAAATCAAACAAGAACTGGAAACCAGTAAGAAAAATCAGGAAAGAATTCAAAATGAATTAGGATCCCGATTGGAGAGGACTGAACATAAGAATAGTCAAATGGAAATCCAACTCATGGCAAATGAAGAAAGTGCCCGAAGAGAAAGGAAGTTAGAATTTGAGAATCAGGAGGAATTTCCAAAGACAGGATGGGTAGATTCCCGTGAACAAGGCACAGATACGGAGAGGGACTTAGGAGGGGAGAGCCCTTATAAGAACCCAGGATATCCGATGGCGATGTCAACCCCGTACATGAATCAGACAAATGGCCAGATAATAAACATTATTAAATCTAATGAGGACAGACCAGTAAAGTTTACGGGTAATAACATGTCTATTACTCCAAAATACTGGCTAAAAGAAGTGGCAGAGTATTTAAACGAAATGAAAGTTCCTCAGGATCGGAGACTGAGAGCTATTGAAAAGCTGTTAGCAGGTGATTGTCTCACCTGGTTCAGAAGCTTCAGGTACACCTTTGATACGGTGGAAGGCTTTAGGGAAGCATTTTTAAAACGATATTGGGCAGCAGACGTCCAAGAGAATTTAAGGCTAGATCTGTACTCTAGGAAGTACAGCACCAATGCACCTACTAAATACTTGGAATTTTTCACCGCTCAGTTGTGTAAATTCCGCGAACTGGATATTGCTTCGGCAGAAAACGACCTGTGTGCCGCCATTGCAAGACAACTTCCGTATGAGATTCAGAGGCTGTTAATCTCATCCAAAGCCAGAAGTGCTGTGGAAGTGGAGAGTGTATTACGTCAGTTAGATATGACGACTTCGCACTTAACTCCTCGGCATCAAAGACAAACTGAGCAAGTACACATGGCCAGCAGTCAGGAAACTGGAGAAAAACCAGCGACCAGGAATCAGTCCACCAGCACGGATACCCAAGGACTAGGTCGAGAGTATGGGCACCAGGAGCCTAGAAGGATACAGCCATACTACAGAGGAGGATATCGAGGAAGAAATCCTAGGAATTCAGGTTATAGGCAACAAGAGAGCCGACCCTATAACAATAACCATCAAAGGCCAGACAACAGAAAGAAATGGGAGAATTATCCCAGAAGGAATGTAAGGTCAGAGGATAGGGATGATGAATATCGGGCCGAAATAGAAGAAAGATATCAGGAAAGTCTTCGTTATATGAACGAACGACCAGATGAACCTGATAGGCAGAAAGTCCGTTGGAGTGAGGCAATTAAGAACCGGAAATCACCCGACCGATTAGACGGAGCTCAAAGCTTGGAACTACAAGCTCAGTTAAAGAATGAGGGAAAAGGGAGCCCTCAGGATAAAAAAAAACTCCAAATTTAAATTGTCAAAAGTGGAAACATACCAGGAGCTGGGAGGAGGTAGAAATTGTGAATTGGATAGCAAGACCAGATGAGCTAATTAACGAGGATGTGGAAGGAATCCCACCTGTTAAAAGAGAATTACCTATAATTATGCTTAGGATAGAAGGATTACTGGTCAGAGCATTGATTGATACCGGATCCACAATAAGTCTCATTACACAAACCCTTCTAAATGAACTGGAAACAAGGGTCCGAGTATTAAAGATTCCCACATCAAGTGTAAAGATTAAGGGGATTATCCCTGAAAAATCTTTAACATGTAAATTTCAGGTATACATTGATCTGATCATGGGTAACGCTGAAATTTCGCAGTGCTTTTTGCTGGTAAATCAATTACCGTATAATGTCATATTAGGTATTGATTTTATCCGTGAGAACAAGGTCATCATAGACCTAGCGCAAAACTGCATTAGAGTTCAAAGAGAGGATGTGGATGAGCAAAACATTAACCTACAGGAACAGGATGCGAAAATAGGAGAACAGGTATGGCATATTGAAGAAGTGATTGAAGAAGATTATAAGGACATAGAAAAGATATTTGAAGTCCTCAACATAGAACTCGAAGATAATTTGGAAAATGAGTTCGAGACCAACCTGTCAGGAAAAGTGGAGGAAGCTAAAGTCAACCTCGAAAATAAGGAACAGTTAAAGAAATTATTATTGAATTATAGGGACGTATTTGATTCCAAGCCAGGGAAGATTGAAAATTTTAAATACGCGTTCCAAGTCAATGATTGGGCACCGTTCAAACAAGAACCATACCCGGTTGCGGAAAAACATTACCCACAAACCAAGAAAACACTGCAGGAGATGATGAATGCAGGTGTTATAGAAAAGATGGCGACACCATATGTTAGTCCATTAGTGATTGTGAGTAAACCGGATGGCTCAGTAAGGGTGTGTTTAGATGCCAGAAATTTAAATGCAAAAATCATACCAGAAAATGATTCGGCACCACCCATAAAAGAAATACTGAGGAAGTTCAAAGGCAAGAAGATTTTTACAAATATTGACATGACTTCTTCGTATCATCATCTCGAACTGGAAGAGAAAACCAGCTTGTTGACTGGATTTCAGTTCGACCAACAAACATATTGTTTTAGAAGATGTCCGTTTGGATTGAAGACCGCAGGATCTGCATTAATAAGAGCGCTTGATCGAAACCTGTCAGAGGAAGTGAAAGATTGCACTATCCGATACGTGGATGACATTTTGCTTACCTCGGAGAACATTGAGGAACATTTAGAAAATTTGAAGAAATTATTGGAAGACTTAAGAAGGGCAAATTTTAAAATAAATTTAAAGAAGTCGAATTTTTGTCAAAGGCAAGTGACATTTTTAGGGCATGTGATTGACAAGGATGGTGTTAAACCAAATCCATGCAAATTGGAATCGATAAGGGATTTTCCAAGGCCTTTGAAGGTGAAGAACGTTCGCCAGTTTTTGGGATTGATTGGGTTCTTCTCAGGACATTGTCCATCATACACCAAAACTGTTGCACCACTGCAGGACCTTCTGAAGAAGGGGGGCAAGTGGAAATGGACGGAGGAAGCAGAAAAAGCATTCGTAGAGGCCAAGGAGATGCTTTTAAATTACGTGAAGCTAGGATATCCTGATTTTAATCAGAGATTTATCATTCAAACAGACGCATCCCAGATTGGAATAGGGGCAATGCTATATCAGGAAAACCCCGAAAACCCTGATAAGAAAAACTATCTAGCTTTCACAAGTAGGAGACTGAAACCACACGAGAAAAATTATACGATCAGCGAAATCGAGCTGTTAGCGATATTGCACGCGTTGCAATATTGGCGGAAGATCGTATATGGGTTTCAGGTCATTCTAAGAACGGATCATAAAGCCTTAACCTTTTTGATGAAGACTGATTTATCCAGTCAAAGGTTGATGCGTTGGGCTTTATACATTCAACAATTTGATGTCAAGATAGAATACTGCCCAGGAAAAGAAAATATAGTTCCAGACTACTTAAGTAGACAGCCAGAGTCCATAGAAGAGGAAGTAATGGCTATAGATTTGGAAGACAGGGATCAGCGTACTCTTAATGAGTTAAGAAGCATTAGTCAAAGACAACGGGAGGATCCATGGATGGATATGCTTATATCTTTCCTTGAGGGAAGCTTGATAAGAGGAACACCAGCGTACACGGAAGCAAATAAGATAGCTCAAGACTACACGTTTTATAATGGATTGTTATATAAATTTGTGGACTCTGACCATACAAAATTAAGGATTGTTGTACCTGCAATTTTGCAGAGGAAAATAGTATGGTTAGCCCATAGATCGTTCGGACATATGGGAGTCGACAAAACAGTCTCAATGCTAAAAGAAGCATTTGTATGGCCGAGACTGAGAGAAACTGTAAGGGACACGTTAAAGACATGTGATTTATGTCAAAGGATCAAACCTAATGCATTCCTGATGAGGCAGAAGCCTATACCGTTGTTGCCCGAAAGGCCCGGCCAAATCATATCTATTGATAATTTTGGACCTTTGCCAAAGGCAAGAAGAGGAAATCGACACATAATGGTGGCTATGGATGTCTTCACTAAAATGGTTGTCCTTGCTCCCATACAGAAGACTAGTACCAAACAGGTGTTAAAACGACTTAAAGAAAAAGTGATACCGATTCTGGGGAAACCTGAGAATTTGTTGTCGGATCACGGCAGTTGTTTCACCAGTGTAGAGTTCAGACGAGAATTAGAAAGACTTGGAATACGTCAGATTTTGTCAAGTATTCGCCATCCTGAGGCAAATCCTGTAGAAAGAGTGATGAGAGAGACGGCCAAGTATTGTAGAATATACTGTGCCGAAGAAAATTGGAAGTGGATAGATATCTTGGATATTATCGAATTTTGTATAAATAATACAATCCATGAATCCACAGGAGAGATACCCATAACGTTACATCTGAATGAGCAACCAGACAGACCTTGGAGTCTAGTAATTCCTAGGCCAGCAGACGCTCAGCCTGGAAGAGATATACGCATTAGAAGAGCCTTTGAGCATCTAAAAGCTCAAGCCGACAGGAGGCAGAGAAGAAATAGGCACAAGAGGTATCATCGACCATTATTAGCAGGAGAAATGGTGTTAGTAAAAAGACCCGCCATTTCGGATCCAGGAAACCGTGTGTACAAGAAGTTCCAGGAAATGTACCACGGACCGTATCAAATAACAGAGATTTGAGGAATAACGCATATAGAATTCGGCACTGTGAAACGCATCACGAAGTGACCATGAATTCAGCAAATTTGAAATTATATTACCCTCCCGAAGATTTCGATGAAGTAAATGAACAAGCCCTGGTTATGGAAACATGTAGAGATGAATCCGCTTTTGACATAAACAAGAATAAGGAAGAAATAGAAAACAGAGCTCAAGCATTCGAGTGCGAATGCGAATTGGAGAAATTGTATTGGGAAATTAAAGAAATAATTGAATTTATTGAAGAAGAAAATTCCAATTTAAGAAAGGAAAATGATGAAATAAGGAAACGGGTAGGGATAGACCAAACCCGTAAGGAAGAATGAGGTTATGGGGACTTACAGTCCAGACAAGTAAAGAAAGAAAGAAAGGGTAAGGACAGAGCATACCCGACCTACACAATTACCGGATAGACTTTAAAGAAGTAAAAACAACGGAAGGTACTGCCCCCGTAATTGAATTATATAGAGACCACGGTGGCTATTTTGGAAATTATAGCGAAAGTTATGGCTGTCATAGTTATGACGTGGGTAGTCATGACGTAAGCACGGATGACGCAGACGTTATGCCAGCAGGCTACTTGAGCTGAGATTCTCAGTGACGTCAGCATTTATTCGAGAAGGATCCGAGATGTACGACGCAGTCGCAGGAAACGTGGAATTCTGCTGAGGAAGAAAGTATGCTATTGGAGGGGAGGCTCAAACCAATGAACGATAGTCTGAAGGAAAATGAGATTGCTGAAACTATGGTATTTTTATTACTTTTTGGAATGCTGAATTGTGGAAATCCATTTGCAGTAGAGGCATTGTTCTGGAATTTTGGTGAAATTTATTTTCAGTTTTTGAATTTTGAATATCCGTCATGTATTGACGAAGTTGGAAATTCTAGCGATGACGCAGTAACACGCGATGGAAGGGATAGATACGCCCCTCATGAAGTTCATAAAAGGCCTTGCGCAGAAGAGAGGAGTCTCATTCTCAGATTATAAATCAATCGTCAGATTTCAAATAGTCATTTCAGTGAAACGTCGAGTGAGTTTAGTAGTGAAAAAGTCGTCTTTATAACGCGTGGTGAAACCACTGCATAAAACGAGAGTCGAACATACGAGCAGTGCAGGTTTACTGTGAAGTAAATCTAGGTGAAGTTGAAACGACACTTATAACGCTTCTACAAGATTAGCTGTGAACAGTTAGCGGTCGCCTATAAGCTAATTCTCTTGTGCATTGCTACAGTAAGGACTGTAGAAAAGTTGAACAATTTCGAGGAAGTATTTTGGAAGTTATTGACAATATTAGACGACTGACAAAAGTGATTTTCTCGCCACAGGAGAAACACTTTGTATAGCCAGACTCTACGCTACGGCTGACAGGGCTAGTGAAATAGGGAGACTTCAGATTGCTTTTGTGACACAACGCTACAGTATTATGGAGCAGTCTAATATGGCAGTTTGTTCTTCTAATACTATTACCGAAGAGAAGATGGAAGGCTAAAGGACTTAATGCAATTGGGACATATTTCAACGGAGTAAGATAGCATCATGGAACTTCGCTAATTGCTATTCCATACAAGCGAACATGTGGTAAATAACCATCTACACCCATGCTTCGTGATTAAAGGCTGAATACTATCAAACAGCAATAGAAATGATTTCATACTTTCTGAATATGAATATTTCTTCGGAAATTTATACAAAAACTTCATGGCGATTTTCAACTGGAACTTTAGGGATTTTTCAAGAGAGGTCCAGGTTGTCCCGACTCACAAAGAAGATTATTGCCGGAAGGATGTCGTTCGTCTTCGTGAAGCATTTCGATTCTCCGATGGTGCTGTTTCTGGTTTCGAGGATGGAGCTCAGCTTTAACTTGGTGAAATGGATCCATCAACAGTCTTCTTTGGGGAATTTTCCTCTGGAACGTCAATCGGCAGATAAGGTAGTCGTGAACGTTTATTGTATTTGAGTTTCTTAGCAATATTTGAGCAACCATTTTTCCCATATTTTTGTCCTCATGTAGTTTTTTTGCCCGATATTCTTGTTTGAGATTCCTATTCTCAGTACACCTTGATGAGTTATGCCTTTTTCGACGTTTTATTAAGACATTGTTATGTCATGGGCATAGTTAAATGATTTTGAATCAGTTGAGACTGATATTTAGATTTTTCAGTAATTTGCTTATTTTTGTAGTCACGATTTGACTGTAAGTTAATGATTTTTATGGCAGATTTAAATTCAGACAGCGTGTCACTTTATTAAAGTAATTCTACCCCAGTTTAATTACTTTGACCAATTTTCTGTCATCATCAAGAAGGAAGAACATTTAAATGATTTTAGAGCGTTAAAATCCAGTACGTTGTCGACGATCTTGGAAATACTAGTCGGTATTTGAATTGATTGCAACACAGACATTTATCGTCAGTCATGAACGACCATTGCATCTTAGGCAATTTTGTGAAAGATGAACATTAATTATGAATTATTGAATGCATTAAATTCGTGAAACTTGTGTTAGGTTTTTTCTCATATAGAGATTTATATAATGATGTTTGCATTCCCCAGTCTAATTGGATTCTATTCGACTATTTTGCAGTTAGTCGCACTTTGTTTGATGATAGTATTTTTATACTACAATTCTTTGAAGATGTTAATCTTAAAGTTTGATAGACCAGACAGGCGTATATAAGCGTATTCACTATTAAATTTGTTTGTGATTGGCAAATTTTTATTTCATTTCGATTCATGAATGAAATCCACGATGTTTAAATGACAACAGTTTTGAAACAATTATTGATATAAGAATTTTTAAGTGGAACTATGAATGTATAATCGATAGTGCAGCGGACATGTTGAAAGTCGCTGATGTATAATGCCCTTAAATAAATGAAGGAGATTCCCACAGTAATTAATAATGATAAAGAATTATTTGTGGAAGTTTTGTAAATGCTGTGGAAGATTTTGATGCCGTATATTTTAATATATGATGAATTTTGGGCTATTTTGAATGCAGTTTGTGCATTATTTTGTAAGCGAAGTATTTTCCGCTAGAGTGTATTGTCATAGTTCGTTGAAAATTAATCAAGTGAATTTACTGTTATAATTAACAAGAGTTGTGAAAGAATTTGAGATAAGATTTTGAATGAAGATTACCGTCACAAATAATTAAAATTATTACAACCTTTATTAAACCAGATTGTGACATGTACATGTATAACTAACCTTCATTGGTCGATTATATTAAACACGATTATGAATTTACCAACAGGATAAAACATGTGGTTCAATGTATTTCTTAAATTAATAATTTAAATAATTTAAATGATGATATTGTAAATAATAAATGTAAAATATCTTTGACAATAATGTGGAGCGAAAGTAATGTTAAATGCGTGTTTAAATTTTTTTTGTAATTATCTTCGACAATATTATAAACAATTTCTAATTGTTATAAATAATTTATGTGATTTTGTTATAAACATTTAAGAGTGTGTTTTACACTCTAAACTATGCTTTTTAAACATTTGGATGATAACTTAACAAGTTTAAGGATAGTTAAAATAATCCAGTGGGATGTGAGTTAAGCATTTGAAAGATTTGCGTCAATATGTATGAGTTGTCTTGTAGACATTTAAAGCTTTAAAAGGAGCTGAATTCTTACGCAAGTGTGGCGTGACGAGTGAGCCCCATTTGACAGGTGTGAGCCAGGTTAAAGAGTAGACCAGCCGGCCAGACATCTGGTTATAAGCGGGTGAGGTCGATACTCCGGCCTTGTGCCTATTAATAAAAGTGTTATGTTTATTAAAAGAAACCAAATGCTCTATATATGTCGTACCCTGACTTCCTCATCCAATCCAAATGTGTTTTAAAATGTTACGTTATTTTGAGCTCATGGGAGCTAACATATTGGTTGATAACTTTGCAAGTCCTTTAGGAGGACGTAGTCAGATTGACATATGCTACTGATAGCCACGTTTATTTTGTTGAGTTGTTAAAATCATACTCTTTATTAGAAAATAAAGCTTTTGTACAGTTCAAAGTTCTCGTCTTCGGTCTGGTTCATTTTTAAATGTCATGGTGAAGGTTATTGTGAGAGCATACTTTAATGATCCTGTTGTCAACCCAATCCCCGAGATATTTATAAGAGGTAAGTAAAAGTAAGTATGAAACCCCGTCTATTTTGGTGTGTTCCACAATAATTTTTCTTGGTAACTTCTGTGTTCAAACCTCGGTAGTATCTGTCAGTGCCATTTTCATGGATGTAGCTGAGCTGGTGCGATTGATTGTTGGCAATCCGATTGAGGGGGCAGATATCTGACAGCCTACTATCCGGGTAAACGGGGACAGAAGGATTGGCACACCTATAACGTGGGGCTCGATTCAACATAACTGGATCACCAGGTTGAACGCCAGTAGGATTGGCAAACCTAAAACGTGTGGATCGATTAGACTCGAATAAAGAGGTTGATTCTTTGTTAGATGTCTTGGCCAATTGTAGAATTTAAGAGTGTGATTATATAGGAATTAAATGTTGTATTGTAGTAGGAAAATTACACTCAGAAAAGATCAGATCTTATACAACTTGAGAAAGGTTAAATGGGCTGGAAACTTAGGAAAATCGCCTATGATCTGGAATCTTATTTTATTTGACCAGCTTATGACATTTTAGTCATATTAAAAATTAAACTAAATTATTTGGATTGTAAATGTAAATCATTTGTGTTAGGATATTTTAAAATGGGCCAGGGAAATTTGAACATGTGCTTGAGTTTGTTTTAACATGAAGTGTCTTCGAAAGTTAATTATAAGGTAGTTATAAGTTAGATTTAAGACAGAAAATTGATCAAAATTTATATATGGTGAAAAGTGTTGCTCAAATGTTGTTATTTTGCTCTTTTGATGTATGTCCCTACAGCAGTCTAATTTTTTGATAATATTGTAATGGCAGATGAAAGTTTGAAGATGATGTTAGCGGAGATGTCTGCTAACATGAATAGTAATATGAAGCAGATGATGGAGGAGAATGCTAATTTGAAAGCTAGCATGGGTGAAAGTTTGAAGGTTCTTCAGACTAGTGCTACTAACTTAGAGGATAATATGTCGCGTTTACAGATTAATACCCAAGGAATTGAGAATACTGTAACTGACATGCGCTCCGACATGTCCAATGTTAAAATAGATGTGTCTAATATGCATAAAAATGTTGCTGATGTTAAAATTGATGTTGCTAATGTGCATAAAGATCTTACAATGTTGAATTTAGATGTTGCAAATGTCCGTAGTGATATTTCTTGTGCTAGGGCTGAGGTAGTTGTTGTCAAAAATGATGTTGCGACTGTCCAAGACAAGGTTGAGGAAGTCCAAAGAGGAATCCAAAATGTTAGAACTGATGTGTCCAATGTTCAGGTTGATATTAATAACATTCATTCGGATGTAAACGAGATGCAAAGTGACATAAATAAAATTCAAGTAGAGGTCAACACAGTTTTCGTAGACGTCGCTAAAGTCCAAACTGATGTAAATAAAGTCAGGGAAGAGATAGAAAATTCAAAAACTCTTTGTACACGTAATATAAGTGCATTAACGACTATGCTAGTTGATGAGTCAGTTAGAACGACAGCGTCTTTAGAAGGTTTAAAGTTTGATGTAGAGGTCATGAGAACCCAAGTATTAGACCATAATAAAGTATTGAAAGAGGATATTGAATTAGACATAGCAGAAATGTTAACGGAAAATGTAGCAATATGGAAAGAAGAGTGGAATAGGTCAATTGGGGGAACATGTAACCCAAATTCAGGATCGTATTGAAAGGAAACTTGCCAGTACTCAAATTGATATTAACAATGAAGTAGTACAGATTAGGAAAGATTTAAGCGTCAGGATGGATTCGCTATCCGAAAGACAAGTTGAAGATAGAACACAACTAGGTCGGGATGTGCAAACATTAAAATCTGCATTAGAGGAACAGATTCATAAAGTGGTCTCTGATGTGAATGAAACGACGAGTAAACTGCAGAATTTGAAGTTAGGAGAGGCTAATTTAATGGAGACCTACAAAGAAGAGTTAATCAAGAAAGTCTTAACGGAAATCACTGACAAGGATACAGTAGGCTTGGCTTGCGAAACCAGTAGGAATTATGCCAGAAGATATAACCTAGATCCAGAAGAGAGAGACGTGACTCCTGAAGAACGTATATCCAGATTCAGGGAGGAAGATGACGAGAGGAATATGGAACCTGAATGGAACTATCGAGATAGTGGGAAAAACTACCTGGATTCATATCCGAGGAACGTAACGGTCATCAGGAATTTTGAAGATAAACCGCAAAAGTTCAGTAACACGGATAGTTTGACACCTATCGAATATGTAAGGAACCTCAAAGATTATTTCATCGAAGCTCACATTCCCAGAGAGAGAGAGATGAAGATAGTGGAGAGATATTTGGTTGGAGGACCCCTCGAATGGTTTTGCGCGTTTAGATACACATTCAGTAACTTTGACGAGTTTGCAGAGGCATTAATCAAACGATTTTGGTCCATAGAAGCGCAGAATTCGTTAAGAGCGGAGGTGTATTCAAGAAAATACTCCGGTACTCTTCCAACGCGGTACGCTGATTTCTTTACGAGTCAATTATCCCGCTTGAGATTCTTACAACCCCCATTGTCCACGGAGCAACTTATTGATGCGATTTCTCGTATGCTGCCAGTTGAGGTGAGAAGACTAATAATTTCGTCCAACATCAGGGATTTAACCAGCATGGATGAATTACTGAGGAGGTTAGACTACACAAGTCCAATGCCTAACGTGGTGCAGAAAGGTCAAATGCATGACTTTAAAGAAATAAATACTGTATATATGGACCAAGTCCAACAAACTGACAAGCCAGATGAGGAGAAAACTGACAATGTAGGTCCTCACAGGAATAATCAGTTTCGAAATAACAGATCGCAAGGTTACCGACCGTATCAACAGAGAAGAGGCTGGAACTATAACCGAGGAAATTACAATGGAAGAGGCAGATATTACAACAATAATGGTTATAACAGGAATTATAATAGGAATAACCAGAGCCAAAACAGAAATCAGAATCCTCAAGGTCAGGTTATGACACCCGATCAGTATCAGGAAAGAGAGAAGGAAAGCCAGCAATACCTGAAAGAATTACGGGAAAAAGAAGCAGACAACCAAAAGAAAAGGCAGGATGTTGTAATCGATCCTGGGCCTTCTACGAGCCAGCAGAATTTTGAGGTCGGTAACACAAAAAAAAACGCCGATTTCTCAACGTCAGTGAGAACTTGTAAATACATTGCCACACCACACCTGATTACGATTAATGAGATATATGAAGTGACTGATGAAGATTTGCTAGAAGAGAGGGGTATAGTTAAAGAGGAAAGACCATGTGCCTTACCCATTATTTCTGTACGGATAGATGGCCAATAGTATAAAGCCCTGATGGATACTGGTGCAATTATCTCCATCATTTCAGAGGAATGTTATCAAAGTCTGCTAAGAGGAGAGAACATGACAGTTCTACCTGTTTCTACCGTCAAAGTGAGAGGGATATTCCAAGATAAGGCAGTGAAGTGCAAGATTCAAGTGTTATTGAACTTTGAGATCAATGGAAGGAATTATGAACAGATCTTCATTGTGGTGAGCAAGATCAATTTTGATATGGTGCTTGGAATCGATTTTATATCGAAGGTCGGAGCTATTATTGACATGAAGAACAGAAGTATTAGCTTTAATGATGGGTACATAATCACAGAAGAGATAGAAAAACAGGACGTGAAAAACAGTCTGGAAATAGACCTTAGGGAAGAAATTTTGAATACTATAGTTAATGAAGTGGAAAATTTAGCAGAAATACCCAGTAGAAAAACTGAAGGATTTGAAGAAATTCAGGGGGAATTTGAGGATCTGATAAAGGAATTCCAAGATATTTTCGATGAAAAGCCTGGATTGATTAAGGATTATAAATACAAGATAAGGCTGACAGATGAAACCCCTTACCAGAAGAGAATATACCCCATTCCTGAGAAATACTATCAAGAAGTACGAGGGTTAATCAGAAAAATGGAGGTAGACGGGATTATTAAAAAACAGGCGTCGTCTTATATAAACCCCATCACAGTAGTGAAGAAAAGTAATGGTCAGATACGTCTTTGTCTCGATGCCAGAACCATTAACTTGAAGATTCTTCCAGAAAATGACCGACCACCCAAGATTAGAGATCTGCTTCGAAAATTCAAAGGGAGAGCATGTTTCAGCGTTCTTGACTTGACGTCTTCATTTTATCAAGTTCAGCTAGAAGAAGATAGTATGCAGTACACTGGATTCCTATTTGACCAGACGTCATGGGTCTTTGTCCGAATGCCTTTTGGTATGGTTAACAGTGGACAAGCACTTATTCGAGCACTTGATAGTAAGCTCACTGACGAAGTGAAAGAAAATGTAATCTGCTACATAGACGATTTAATCGTATCTTCACCCAGCGCCGCAGAACATTTAGTGCACTTGAGAAAGTTGTTCGAGAATTTACGGGAGGCCAATATCAAGGTGAATTTTGGAAAATGTCAATTCTTGAAGCAGGAAATAAATTACTTGGGGCATACTATTGATAAAGATGGATATCATCCAAACATGAAAAAAGTAGATGCGATCACGAGATTTTCAAAGCCAACTAAGGTGAAACAAGTCAGAGAATTTGTAGGAGCATGCCAATTTATTAGCAGCCACTGTCCAAGATACTCGGAAATTATGGCTCCTCTGTATGACTTACTCAAGAAGAATAACAGATGGAAATGGAGTACCGCTGCAGACGAGGCTTTTGAGAAAGCAAAAGAGATGCTCAGGAATAATGTGAAACTGGAGTACCCAGACTTTGAGAAGGTGTTCTATATTGAGTCTGATGCATCAAGAGTAGGCATTAGTGCAGTCTTATACCAGAAAGATGAGGCAGGCAACAAGCACTACATTGCGTTCACTAGTCGGAAGTTGAAGAAACACGAGGAAAATTACTTCACGACGGAGCTTGAAGCGTTAGCTTTTGTAACAGCATTGCAAGCCTGGAAGAAAATACTGCTGGGACATAAGGTCATCATTATTACTGACCATAAAGCACTACAGTTTATGCTGCAAACTGACATGTCGAGTGATAGATTGACACGTTGGGCTTTGTTCACCCAACAGTTTAACGCCACTATCGTCCACCAGCCTGGGAAAGATAACTTACTGGCTGATGCTCTATCACGTAACCCTATTAAAAATGTGCAGATACACCATGTACAATTGGAGCAAGAAGATCAAGAAACCGTTAGGAGGTTAGCCCGAATCGGTGTGTCACAGAAGAGACACGCTCCAATAAGGAAAATGTACAGGTTCCTCAAGGGTTACATGGACAATACTGATGTTGACTATGCAGTTACACGGAGAAATTCACGACACTTTGTCTTGAGTGGAGACATCGTATGCAAGTATGCTGACTCTGCGCATACAAAACTCCGAATAGTCGTGCCACCTAAACTTGTTGTCATTTTAGTGTGGGTAGCTCATCACGCAACTGGACATGCCGGTTTAGATAAGACTCTTAATACTCTTAAAGAGAGATTTATCTGGACTAACATGCGTTCCAGCATTGCCAAGGTCATTCGATCATGTGACAAATGTCAAAGAGCAAAGTATGCTTCTGCTTTATTAAAAGGAAAACCGAAGGCTATGATTCCTTCTAAGCCAAACGAACTTATGGCGACGGATATATTTGGCCCCTGTCCGAAGGGATATCAGGGTAACCAGTACCTGTTGGTTACCGTGGATGTTTTCTCAAAATTTGTTACAATGAGTCCCATGCAGAAAGCTAACACAAGGAACGTAGTAAGCAGACTGGAAAATGCAGTATTTCCTAAAGCTGGTATACCAGAATATCTACTGTCAGATCATGGAACGCAGTTTACGTCAGTGGAATTTGCAGCGGATATGGAAAGGCTTGGCATTAAGCACTTATTTTCAAGAGTGCGTTACCCAGAATCGAATTCCTCAGAAAGATACATGGCTGAATTTTCGAAATTCTGTCGAATTTTCTGTCCAAATGATCATTCTGGTTGGGTGAGATTTGTACCCCTTATAGAGGAATGTCTGAACTCTACAGTGCAGGAGAGCACAGGAGAAGTGCCAATGCGACTTCATCTTGGAAGAAACCCAGAAAGGCCGTGGGATAATCTTTTCAACCACATTCCTAGAGATCCCGACGTAGGAAGGCAGCAGAGGATTGACAAGGCGAAGGAACAACTCCAGAAAGCAGCAGAGAAACGATTGAAAAGGGTAGCTGGAAAACGTTTTGGTGCACCCTTACAAGTTGGAAATCTTGTATTATTACGCAGACCTGTCAAGGCTGATATGAGCAAGAAAATATACCCCAAATTTGGAAATGTATTCATGGGGCCGTTTAGGATTACGAACGCCTATGGAAACAACTGCTATGAACTCTACGATGATGAGAATAATGTCATTTACGGCAAGTTCAATGCTGGAAATTTAAAAAGATACTATCCTAGAGTAAACCAGTAATAATTCAATTTCGTGTTCAAGAGAGTTGAGGTACTTGTAACACTGAGTTTAAAAACAATTTGCAACTGTTTTTAAAACGTGGTGAGAGGAGAATGCCCCCGTAATTGAATTATATAGAGACCACGGTGGCTATTTTGGAAATTATAGCGAAAGTTATGGCTGTCATAGTTATGACGTGGGTAGTCATGACGTAAGCATGGATGACGCAGACGTTATGCCAGCAGGCTACTTGAGCTGAGATTCTCAGTGACGTCAGCATTTATTCGAGAAGGATCCGAGATGTACGACGCAGTCGCAGGAAACGTGGAATTCTGCTGAGGAAGAAAGTATGCTATTGGAGGGGAGGCTCAAACCAATGAACGATAGTCTGAAGGAAGACGGAGATTGCTGAAACTATGGTATTTTTATTACTTTTTGGAATGCAGAATTGTGGAAATCCATTTGCAGTAGAGGCATTGTTCTGGAATTTTGGTGAAATTTATTTTCAGTTTTTGAATTTTGAAAATCCGTCATGTATTGACGAAGTTGGAACTTCTAGCGATGACGCAGTAACACGCGATGGAAGGGATAGATACGCCCCTCATGAAGTTCATAAAAGGCCTTGCGCAGAAGAGAGGAGTCTCATTCTCAGATTATAAATCAATCGTCAGATTTCAAATAGTCATTTCAGTGAAACGTCGAGTGAGTTTAGTAGTGAAAAAGTCGTCTTTATAACGCGTGGTGAAACCACTGCATAAAACGAGAGTCGAACATACAAGCAGTGCAGGTTTACTGTGAAGTAAATCTAGGTGAAGTTGAAACGACACTTATAACGCTTCTACAAGATTAGCTGTGAACAGTTAGCGGTCGCCTATAAGCTAATTCTCTTGTGCATTGCTACAGTAAGGACTGTAGAAAAGTTGAACAATTTCGAGGAAGTATTTTGGAAGTTATTGACAATATTAGACGACTGACAAAAGTGATTTTCTCGCCACAGGAGAAACACTTTGTATAGCCAGACTCTACGCTACGGCTGACAGGGCTAGTGAAATAGGGAGACTTCAGATTGCTTTTGTGACACAACGCTACAGTATTATGGAGCAGTCTAATATGGCAGTTTGTTCTTCTAATACTATTACCGAAGAGAAGATGGAAGGCTAAAGGACTTAATGCAATTGGGACATATTTCAACGGAGTAAGATAGCATCATGGAACTTCGCTAATTGCTATTCCATACAAGCGAACATGTGGTAAATAACCATCTACACCCATGTTTCGTGATTAAAGGCTGAATACTATCAAACAGCAATAGAAATGATTTCATACTTTCTGAATATGAATATTTCTTCGGAAATTTATACAAAAACTTCATGGCGATTTTCAACTGGAACTTCAGGGATTTTTCAAGAGAGGTCCGGGTTGTCCCGACTCACAAAGAAGATTATTGCCGGAAGGATGTCGTTCGTCTTCGTGAAGCAGTTCGATTCTCCGATGGTGCTGTTTCTGGTTTCGAGGATGGAGCTCAGCTTTAACTTGGTGAAATGGATCCATCAACAGTCTTCTTTGGGGAATTTTCCTCTGGAACGTCAATCGGCAGATAAGGTAGTCGTGAACGTTTATTGTATTTGAGTTTCTTAGCAATATTTGAGCAACAATTTTTCCCATATTTTTGTCCTCATGTAGTTTTTTTTGCCCGATATTCTTGTTTGAGATTCCTATTCTCAGTACACCTTGATGAGTTATGCCTTTTTCGACGTTTTATTAAGACATTGTTATGTCATGGGCATAGTTAAATGATTTTGAATCAGTTGAGACTGATATTTAGATTTTTCAGTAATTTGCTTATTTTTGTAGTCACGATTTGACTGTAAGTTAATGATTTTTATGGCAGATTTAAATTCAGACAGCGTGTCACTTTATTAAAGTAATTCTACCCCAGTTTAATTACTTTGACCAATTTTCTGTCATCATCAAGAAGGAAGAACATTTAAATGATTTTAGAGCGTTAAAATCCAGTACGTTGTCGACGATCTTGGAAATACTAGTCGGTATTTGAATTGATTGCAACACAGACATTTATCGTCAGTCATGAACGACCATTGCATCTTAGGCAATTTTGTGAAAGATGAACATTAATTATGAATTATTGAATGCATTAAATTCGTGAAACTTGTGTTAGGTTTTTTCTCATATAGAGATTTATATAATGATGTTTGCATTCCCCAGTCTAATTGGATTCTATTCGACTATTTTGCAGTTAGTCGCACTTTGTTTGATGATAGTATTTTTATACTACAATTCTTTGAAGATGTTAATCTTAAAGTTTGATAGACCAGACAGGCGTATATAAGCGTATTCACTATTAAATTTGTTTGTGATTGGCAAATTTTTATTTCATTTCGATTCATGAATGAAATCCACGAAGTTTAAATGACAACAGTTTTGAAACGATTATTGATATAAGAATTTTTAAGTGGAACTATGAATGTATAATCGATAGTGCAGCGGACATGTTGAAAGTCGCTGATGTATAATGCCCTTAAATAAATGAAGGAGATTCCCACAGTAATTAATAATGATAAAGAATTATTTGTGGAAGTTTTGTAAATGCTGTGGAAGATTTTGATGCCGTATATTTTAATATATGATGAATTTTGGGCTATTTTGAATGCAGTTTGTGCATTATTTTGTAAGCGAAGTATTTTCCGCTAGAGTGTATTGTCATAGTTCGTTGAAAATTAATCAAGTGAATTTACTGTTATAATTAACAAGAGTTGTGAAAGAATTTGAGATAAGATTTTGAATGAAGATTACCGTCACAAATAATTAAAATTATTACAACCTTTATTAAACCAGATTGTGACATGTACATGTATAACTAACCTTCATTGGTCGATTATATTAAACACGATTATGAATTTACCAACCGGATAAAACATGTGGTTCAATGTATTTCCTAAATTAATAATTTAAATAATTTAAATGATGATATTGTAAATAATAAATGTAAATATCTTTGACAATAATGTGGAACGAAAGTAATGTTAAATGCGTGTTTATTTTTTTTTGTAATTATCTTCGACAATATTATAAACAATTTCTAATTGTTATAAATAATTTATGTGATTTTGTTATAAACATTTAAGAGTGTGTTTTACACTCTAAACTATGCTTTTTAAACATTTGGATGATAACTTAACAAGTTTAAGGATAGTTAAAATAATCCAGTGGGATGTGAGTTAAGCATTTGAAAGATTTGCGTCAATATGTATGAGTTGTCTTGTAGACATTTAAAGCTTTAAAAGGAGCTGAATTCTTACGCAAGTGTGGCGTGACGAGTGAGCCCCATTCGACAGGTGTGAGCCAGGTTAAAGAGTAGACCAGCCGGCCAGACATCTGGTTATAAGCGGGTGAGGTCGATACTCCGGCCTTGTGCCTATTAATAAAAGTGTTATGTTTATTAAAAGAAACCAAATGCTCTATATATGTCGTACCCTGACTTCCTCATCCAATCCAAATGTGTTTTAAAATGTTACGTTATTTTGAGCTCATGGGAGCTAACATATTGGTTGATAACTTTGCAAGTCCTTTAGGAGGACGTAGTCAGATTGACATAGGCTACTGATAGCCACGTTTATTTTGTTGAGTTGTTAAAATCATACTCTTTATTAGAAAATAAAGCTTTTGTACAGTTCAAAGTTCTCGTCTTCGGTCTGGTTCATTTTTAAATGTCATGGTGAAGGTTATTGTGAGAGCATACTTTAATGATCCTGTTGTCAACCCAATCCCCGAGATATTTATAAGAGGTAAGTAAAAGTAAGTATGAAACCCCGTCTATTTTGGTGTGTTCCACAATAATTTTTCTTGGTAACTTCTGTGTTCAAACCTCGGTAGTATCTGTCAGTGCCATTTTCATGGATGTAGCTGAGCTGGTGCGATTGATTGTTGGCAATCCGATTGAGGGGGCGGATATCTGACAGCCTCCTATCCGGGTAAACGGGGACAGTACGGACATTGTTATGACGGCTTCGACGAATAAAGACAGATATGATTAATTGAAATAAATTTCCTCAAAATTTGTCGAAAATTTATTTACCTAAGGAGGGGAGAGATGAACCCATGTGCCATAGGGTCCAATGAGGGCGAATCCATGTATTTGGGAAAAAAATGAAAGAAACGTATAGTTTCTAATGTAACTTAAAGAAAGATCCAGCTACGATGCTAGCCTAATATGGTGCAAGAGGCGAGGACCAGGTGTTCGTGAGATGAGATCATCCCTCTCGACATTCAGAAGGGAGCGAGTCATGAGTATTAATAACCGAGTGGAAATTTCCCAGGATTAAACAAGGAAGCCTGACTCGGAAATCGACCTTACGTTGCTGGAAATTGACAACACCGCTTATGCGCCAGAAGAGGAATAATTAAATTTAACCCGTTTACAAGTATAAATATGAGTAAACAAGTACAGTACAGTGAATCATTTCGAATGAGAGATTTTTTAGTAAAGAGAAACCATTTAATAATTGCGCAGGAGAAAACTGCAAACGCAAGACGACGTCATCGGGGAATTACCAAGGCCTGTGTGGAGGGGAGAAAGCAAAAGAAATGCAACACCCACACAATTGAGGACGAGAAATTAATTAATATCTCCGAATTGCACGATCGATTCTTAGGGGCAATGAGATTATTTGACATTGAGAAGACGAGCTTTCGGAAGGTATAATTTTTATATTTGTGCCACCATTATTTTAGAAATTGGTCACAGAAAGGACTAGAGTCTTATTTTTTGGTAGTGAAATAGTATAAAGCTTCGGGCTTCACCAAGCCAATCATGCAGTTATTCTGACAACCCGTGAGGGTGTTACTACGCATGCAGTCATTCCGACAGTCCGTGAGGGGCGTAAGACTACATCACAGCACATCAGTATCCAGACAGCCATGTGGGGCGTAACTCTGCGTCACATCGAAGACAGTTACTAGTACCCCTTGAGGGGAGAAACGCTGTGTTACACCGCAGAATTAATATCCGATAGCCATAGGCGTCGCAGTATTAACAACTTGCTTGCCTCCATAAGGAGTGGTAAAGAAGAAATTTGAAGTATCGCCGTATTGAAAGATTAGGAAAATCCTAGTTACAGGATTTAGGCCCGACTGTATACAAGTTATAGTGAAAGTTCGTAAGATAAAGTCAGAGCAGGCTGCGAACGTCGGACTTAAAGGCGATAGGTCGTTAAATAGACGAACGAATATATCATAACGTACGGAAGTACCGTACCAGAAAGATAAACTCTTATCTAAATTAAAGAACCCAAAAAGGGAAGAACAGAATAAGGTTCGGAACGTATTTCAGAAACGTAGGAGTGCTAGAACCGATTAAATAAAGAAGCACGGAGAATATAAACATTATCTCCAGAAAGCAGGCGAACTATTCTAAAAGTACTAGACTCGAGAAGTACTAGCTGCTATAAACTAAATCCATAGGTCATCGAGAGGTTATCGAGGAGACCTCGATCCGAATAGACTTTCGCTAGGATCGATAAGCCAGATCTACAAAGAAGCCGTTCAAGCTAGATAAATAGCCGGTTATCCAGGATAGGAGTAGAAGAATTTGGATTCCAGGGAACAGTAGATGTTTCGAGACTTTCGTATTCTGCAGGATAGGAAGCCGACATTGAATAAATTTCACCCTTGGAAACGGGAAATTAAGAGGTCACGTGTGATAGGCTCAGAAATACGGCCTAGTGATCAAGAATTGTGAAGTGTAAATTTATCAAGATTGTGTGTTAGATTAATATTTTTAGTGTTTATTATGTGTTCTAAAGGGACACATCAGTGTATAAAAATGTCGTCAATGTTAAGTGTCTTAAATATATGTCAAGAAGTGTTTGTACATAAGATGAATTCCTTTAATATGGAGTAAAAGTTCAAAGTGGGTCCAAAATGAAACACCGCACAAGAATAAAGATCATGGGACGATCTTAAAAACATGTGAGTACTGAATTTCATTCTATTTTGGTTTCAGGAAATGGTTGTGTACAAATCCACCGGAGTTTTTGAGTAAAAGGGATGTGTTTTAAGAAATAAATACTGAATAAACAAGAACGCGGTCTGAACAATAATAAAAATTTGAGAAATTATAAATGATTATGTAAAGAATAAATCCCGTAGAGGAAATATGTGAATAAAATGTTAATGTATTTAACGAATGTCATAAGAGCAAGCGAAATATCAGTAATTATCATGAAAGATATTTGAATAAAGTAAAGTTGAGATATGAAAGAAATAGCTTTTGAGCTTGTGTAAAGAATAAAGATAATACTAATAACTAAGTATGGAAATATTAAATAAAGATCAAATAAATTGATGTGAACATAAGAGCGTTAAAGCCTTAATGTATGTGTAAGATATGATGTTCAAGGGAATGTTTTAAAAGGGAGCGATTTATCGGCAACGGAAAGATTAATATAAGAATTAAAAATAATATGAATTGTTACTAATGAGATTTATCAGTTCTTGGGAAGACATTTCGGCTTAAAATAATGCATAGCGCAAAGGAGCGCAAATAATATTAAAATGTCACGCTAGGAAAGCGTAGAAGTTAAAATACTTGGTAAATTACTTATGGAGGGTAGTTGATTGTAGTGAATTGATAATTGTATAAGTCCTCTATTTGTGACGTAGTATCACGAGGCATTGTGTATGTATTAAAGGGAGCTAATGTATTGTATTAATGAGCGTATGTCATGTAGGCCACGGCCGACTTTAAATCGCGTCTTGTATAAGTCCTCTATAAGGAAATGGTTCCCGAGGCATGTGAAGAGATTCGAACTCAGAATCCTCTTATGATAAAAGCCCCTTAATTCTTCGTCGTCGAATGTGTATTAATCTTCCCCAATCAATGAGGACCCTCTCATAATTAATAAATGCCAAGGTTACGAAAGTGGTCTATGAACCAAAGAATATTTGTTTGAATGGATACAGTACAGTAAAAGCCCGGTCTCTCCCCAGGACTGAGTATAATGTGAAGGTTTGTTTTGAAAGCCTTGGAAAGGAGCTGCTAACGTGGGTTAGACAGAGAGTCGCCCGTCACCCTCCGTGTCATAAATCGCGCCCGAGTTAATGGCCTGGCTCTCTTAGAGTAAGGGGGGCCGAACCGTCTCGTAAGATGTAGTAAAGACACCGTGAGTGTTTAAAGTTGTTAACGACCCGGGCGTAGAACCGAGGTCCTTGTAGATTGATATTTTTGTTTGCCTGTTCAGATCGTAGTTTCTTATGTGATAATGGTCGTATAAGACATACGAGATAAATAACAATCCCTATTGTAATGATGTACGGAAGTAGGATTCCACGAGTTAATTGAAGGCAACTAAGTTTCGGGAGTAACTATAGTTTTTTTGACTGTGTCAAGTATCTTCACGCTCTGGAGTACACAAGTGATTTCCTGATTACCTTAATATATTTGTGAAAATAAAGAGAGATGATAACAGCTGAATGTGTGAACATGCCCAAAAATATTGAGTTAGATGATTAACATAAGATTTTAAATGTAATTATACATTTGTTTTGAGGATTAAGAAAATATAAAAGATAGTATTTGAGGTGTACAAGAGTGACACCATTATTATGTAAAGCATGGAGCCAAAAGAGCTCGGAGTTATATAAAACTTACAGTTGATGTTTTATGGAAGTAAGACTAAGTAGGAATTGTTGGTTTATGTGGAAACCATATGTTTAAATACAATATTTGTTTTATTATATCTGTGATTCCTTGTTCATTTGGAACAAGTAGAGGATTATGGGTCAGTAGTTAATTTGTTAAAGTGTTAGTAGCGCCATTAATTTTATTAATTAAATGTGTTAAAATAGGAGTTGATTTTGTTGTTATTTTTGCAAGTGTATCCTCTAATTAATCCTAAATATGTGAGTCACAGAGTGGGGGAACTTACCGCTGCCCCGAAAATTCCGAATTGAGCTACGCTGGTATACTGTGATTGGCATATTTCTTGCTAAAAGGGCACAATATATTATAAAATTGGTGTACGAAATGCTGTTTAGTTTGGTATCAAGTATAAGGAAACGTAATAAAAATTGTTAGATCCAATGTAAAAAAACGTCACGTGACATTCAAATTAAAATACAATACTATTCCAAATAAACTATGGCATATAGCATGTTCCTTCCCCCTTAATATCAATCAACTTTTATTCCATACAGTGTTTTATTCAACGCTTAGTTTTTGATATATTGTACAGTCTCAAATTACATGCTCCACCCTGCATATATTGTGCTCGTTTGACGAGAATTTCGGACAGCCATAGACCTTAAATGACCCTTCCGAAAACCCCATCTCCCAGGAAGACATATAGGACGGGAAGGAATGCATTCATGGACTGCGAACGCACTCAAGAATCTGTACTCGGGGGTGTCAGGTGCAATAAGAGGTGATACTACCAGTCCAGAGGAATACAAACTCAACAAATACAATAAAGAGGCTTACATTTAAATCGCACTCAGTTTATTCAAAAATTGGCAGACCCCTAACTACTTCAGAGAGGTGAAAACGGCTAATCCGTGATAATAATAGAACTCGTCTCCGTGCGAAAATCCTAATAACTTAAGCCTCTCGAAGTCCTACGCAAAAATGGAAAATCAAAGAATGCAGTCTAAGAGAATGACACGTAGTTCTTCCCTATACAATTACTTCGGAGATTCAATAATAATGATAGTACAAGCATGTCTCTACAGCAAAGAAAGTTATTTACTTGTTTACAATGCAAGGTCTCAGTTACATTTACAGCACAATAAGTTTAAAGCGACGCTATGATGGTGTCATCTCCAACATTTAACGTTACAGTAATTTAATCTAATACCAATCATACGTTAATAATAACAATGATGTAAATGAGAAGCGTTTCATTTTAAATTTATTTCCAAGCAAAAGCTATGCACATTCTGAACCTAACAGAACGCATGAAAATCTATTCTAATTAACAACACAAATGAGTAATATGTAACCCTCTTAAATTACTGCGCAATGGGCGCCACTGATCCTGCCTACCTACATCGCAAAATTCACTGTTTATGTGAAATTGGGTCATGATATGTGTGGGGAGAGAAAAATTAGGTCGGCGACTGCATGTCTAACGTCGCATTATCAGGTTAGCTACCGCGTTTAAACACGTAACTAACTGATTGTCGTCTCTCAAAAGGAATAGCTATATTTGTATGTAAGTGTGTCGAAGAATCAAGTCTAAGTAATGGCCATCAAAGTTCATTTAAGTTTACAAGTTTATTTACGTTTTATTAGACTTCCTAGCTCTTTGTTTATGTTCCTTCTTAAAAAGAAAATCCTGATATTTGATTATAACTTTCTTATTTAACAGATTAGTTCAGTCCTATCAGATTCATTGTATTGTTTAGTGACCATGTTAAATTCGTAAAGTGTGAAAAATTGGTGTAACAAAGCATCCTATATCAAACTCATCATTGGAAGAAAAATCAATTCCAAACATCAAATAGCACCTCTGTGTGCTGATCAATAACACTGATCTGCTGCAATAACGAGACAAAAGTCGTTCATGTTATCAGCTCATATAGTACCAAAACTTGTACTGGGCAACTAAGGGTAATCGTATCCTACCTCTGCGTGCGTTTTAACATAACATTGGTTTGACTAAATTTATACACTCCAAGCTTGTGGACAAGATTTAATTCTGCTGTAATGACAGCTGTGCATTCTGAACTTATAAAAAGATGCATTATTTGCTTATATATCAGACATCTAAAGTCTGGGAAAACTTGTATTAATAAACCTGGATCTTTTGTTTACAGCCCTAAAATGACCCATGACTTCGAACTCAAGATAGCCTGCTCAGCTCATCCTAAAAATTACAGTTCATAGCTTGTCTGGTAGTCGTCTGAATGTCGAATTTTATAAAGTTACTCTTTCACTTCTCCACATATCGTAAACAGGTTTTGATGTAGTGTTCACTCCACTCACAGCCTTCTAAATGAATTATTTTAAGAAAGGAGTGCGCTGTAGTCACGTTTACAAGATCAATAATAAAAAAAATGCGACATTGGCTTGTTTCACGGCCAACAGGAGGTCGCTGGGTTTACTGTCCCAGTTAGAATGCAGTTATTTAGACATGATTATATAACAAAAATCCCACACGTTAAAGAGTGTGGGTTCGATGCACTGTCGAACTAGAAAATGTTTATTTACAAAAATGTTGGCAAAAGCGTTTGTCCCAAGCTATTGCAAATGATACGACATAACTTGTGGTTGCTTCACCACTAGGAATACATGTTAATAATCAATCCTACCTTAGAATGTGCGGCGTAAGGTCTTACTAAATCTAATCCCCATTACGAGATCGTACATAAAAAGATGTTTCGTCTTGTAGCCAGACTCACGTGCGTGGTTCACATTTCCTCAGTGAAATGACTTGCCTGGTTTTGGTTACAAGTAAGGTATGGTGGTAAGACGCCTAAGATACACGTCCCTTCCTTCATAGTGTAATCCAGCTGTTGAGTACAGCCGTCTCGATCACTCGACAGCCATTTCGATTGCTCGCTCTGCAGCGCTCGACGGGAGACGAGAGAACTTTTGCGTGCTGGGCGACCAGTTTTTGTTGTTGTTGTATGTGTGTGTACAGTCCGTAATGGCAGTAAATGTTCTAGTACAAGACATGTCTTAATCTTATTTACAGTCCACTTATTGGTGCTCTCCTGTTTTTCTGGGGACCCTAATGCACAACTTTATTCATGGTCCTCGCGTACCGGATATTCGCGTTGGAAAGACATGTTCTCTGTACGATATAACAGAACGCGGACAAAGCACATGGTCACCTCGTGGCGAAATGGATTCTTCCAAGTATGAGACGACATCGTGCATACTTCGGACGTGTAAAACACTAATCGTTGGAACACAACTCTTAACGAACGTCTAGAAATGCAACTCGTGTGTTTTACATGTTACATACGTAACATAACCTACAACACATACCACGGCACGTGTTCAGCTGCCGGTCTTATAGCTCCAGTTTGTGTGGTCATGCAGAACATAGACAGTGTATTATTCAGCTCATCATGGATGACAGTGGCGGATCCAAGATTTATCTCTGCATAACAAGTAAGTTGAAACATTCTTAGACTGGCACCTTAGATTATGCTCCCAACCTTGATCCTATTGGTTTATTCTGTCTCCTTGCGCCCGTTATGCTCAAGTACTAAGGATCACATTCTTAGTTAATTATTCTATAAGCTAGCCTTCCTTGTTTTCACCCTTTTCGAACCTTTTGTACTCGTAACGCGTCTGCAGCAATGGAAGAACAAACCAGGAAGCAACTCGTACAGCAACGAGCCGTTGCCAAATCAAGTTTAACACGAATGTCAAAGTATATTACTGAATTCCAGCGTGAGTCAGAAATTCAATTAGTAATTGTTAGACTGAAAGAATTGCCTAACATTAGAGATAAATTTGAAGGTGCTCAAACGCAGTTAGAACTATTTGAGGGTATTGAAAAGCATGCAGCTGAAAGAGAAACCTTTGAATCAGCATACTTTGATCTCGAAGCTGCAATGAATATCGAGATCAATCGTGATAATGATCACAAGGCTGATGGTAGTATTACTCCACCTCACTCACATTCTAGTACACGGAATGCTATTAGATTACCGACACTACAACTTCCCAGCTATGATGGTAATGTGACCGGTTTCAAGCATTATATGGACACCTTTGATAGCCTAGTTGTCAATAATGACCAGTTGGACAATATTCAAAAATTTCACTACTTGCTGTCTACACTTAAAGGTAAAGAACCCTCCAATCGTAAGACAACACCACATGATCATCAGACGTATGTTACTACAACTGTAAACTGTGTGTACTGCAACGCTCCACATGCTTTGGCTAGATGTAGAGATTTTAAGCAAGTTCCTACTCTAGAACGTAGAGATTTTGTCAAGCGTAATAATCTCTGTTTCAACTGTCTACATGCTCAACACAGAGTCGCCCAGTGCAAGGCTGGTAACTGCCAAACATGCAGGAAGAAGCATCACACGTTACTGCATATTGATGTGTCCCAGCATTTGTCAAACGTAGATAAGTCGGAAAACGTCCCTAATCAGAACGTGACTCAGGTGCAGCATGGTGCGAGTAGTTACTGTACTCTCAAGATAGAACCACGTCAGTCCATATTGTTGTCCACAGCCTTGGTGAAGGTCAAGGATGCTCAAGGGATCTGGCAGACTTGTAGAGCCCTTTTAGACAGTGGCTCGCAATCTTGCTTTATTTCAGAATCCTGTGTTCAGCGATTAAGGCTGCGCAGATCTCATGATCGTAAACCGATCCAGGGTATTGGGAATACGACGTCAGAAACCAAGCATAGTGTTTTGGTGCAAATAGGCTCGCGTATAAATGATTTCGTGACCTCAGTCGAGTGCTTAGTTCTACCTAAGCTTACTGAAGATCTTCCTGGCGAATACATTGATAGCAAGGAGTGGAACTTACCCAAAAATCTGCCATTTGCTGATCCGAAGTTCAACGAACCGGGTCACATAGACTTGTTAATTGGGTCAGAGGTATGCCCATACATTCAGCTCGCAGGAAATCTAGCTAGGACTAAAGATTATCCTATTCTGCAAGAAACAGAGTTAGGTTGGGTACTTGCAGGTAAATATACAGATTCCAGTAAGCCCCTACATGGACCACGGCGGCCGGTAGTATCTTACTTTGTACAATCTGCAGGCTGCATCCAACAGCAGCTACAGAGGTTCTGGGAAATCGAAGAGCTACACCATACTCCAAGAACTAAGGAAGAAAGGGACTGTGAAGCTCACTTCAAACGGCACGTCTCGCGCAACTCTTCTGGCAGATTTGTAGTGCGTCTTCCCTTCAAAGAAACCCCAGAAAATCTAGGAGACTCCAAGCAGATGGCAACAAAGAGGTTTCATCAGTTGGAAAGGAAGTTGACCAAACATCAAGGACTGAAGGAAGAATATAGTCGATTTCTTCAAGAGTACGAAGATTTGGGTCATATGGATATTGCTGAAGATACCACAGCACGTTGCTACTATATGCCACATCATGCAGTGGTTAAGGCAAGCAGCTCGACCACTAAGACTAGAGTAGTATTTGATTGTTCTGCAGCATCCAGCAACGGAGTATCATTGAATGACCTTCTACTCGTCGGCCCAACCATCCAGCAAGATCTCTACTCTATTATCTTAAGATTCAGAAGTCATGCCATTGCTTTCACTGCGGACATAGCAAAAATGTACCGTCAGATTCTGGTACATCCCCAAGACTGTAGATATCAAAGGATAATATGGAGAGAGAAATTGACAGATCCTGCCAAGGAGTATCAATTGAAGACTGTTACGTATGGCATGTCATGTGCACCATTCTTAGCTATTAGATGCATTCAACAACTGGCCAGTGAGGAAGCTCATGCCTTTCCGAAAGCTCAGAAATCATTGATGGAAGATTTCTATGTTGACGATTGTATCTCGGGATGTGCGACCGTCGAAGAGGCTCTTCAAGTGCAACAAGAGTTGATAAACATACTACAGAAGGGTGGATTCTCACTACGTAAGTGGTGCAGCAATCACCCAGGTATTCTAGAGAATGTCTCACCGGAGCTAAGGGAGGCTCAGTTACCACTACAGCTGGACAAGGGTGAAGTTAAAACGTTAGGATTGGTATGGCACCCAGCTGCTGACCAGTTTCAAGTTATTAGCAGTTTCAAGCCAAAACCCTATCCACATGGTTTCACAAAACGCCTAGTTCTATCCATTGTTTCCAGCATTTTTGACCCTCTAGGCCTCATCAGTCCTATAGTAATTTTATGCAAGATATTTCTTCAGAAGTTATGGCAAGAACGGCTCTCTTGGGACCAGCCTTTATCAGAAGAATTGGCTGCAACTTGGACATCACTCTATAATCAGCTCCCATGGATTGATGAAATCTACATTGATCGCAGAATTCTAGGTGACCGCTCAGTAACTGTACAGCTTCATGGGTTCTGTGATTCATCGGAAGCTGCGTTTGGAGGGTGCTTGTATGTACATTCCACAAACAAGGATGGAACCACTTCTGTAAGACTTCTTTGCTCCAAGTCCAGGGTAGCACCATTGAAGAAATTATCTCTTCCACGACTGGAATTATGTGGAGCATTGCTATTATCTCCATTATTGCAAAGGGTAGTCAAGTCCTTGAATCTTACATTTGCGAACATATTCTTGTGGACAGACTCTACTATTGTATTGGCATGGCTTTCGGCACCATCATCAAGATGGAAGACCTTTGTAGCCAACCGAGTAGCTGAAATACAGGAAATTACAGAAGGTGCTACTTGGCGACACGTTTCTTCACAGTTTAACCCCGCTGATCTGATATCACGAGGTGTACATCCTAAGGATCTTAAGGATAATAAGTTATGGTGGAATGGACCAGCTTGGTTGGGTGAAGATTCTAAACACTGGCCTACATTAAACAATCTCCCAGAGCAGCAGGAACCACCAGAGCAGAAGATTAAGCCTGTATGTTACTTAATGACTACTCCCGAGGATGGACTCGTCACAAGATTCTCTAGCTTATCGAGATTGCAACGAGTTGTAGCATACATCTTTAGATTTGTACATAATTGTTCAAAATTGAAGACAGAGCGAGCTACTGGACCTCTTTCTTTAAAGGAATTGCAGAATGCTCTGACAACATGCATTAGGCAGGCTCAGGAGTTAGCATACCACATGGAAATCAAACAGCTGGAATCAGACCAAGAAGTTCATTGTAAGAGTCACTTGAGAAGTCTACATCCTGGTTTAGACCTCAACGGGCTGCTACGAGTTGGTGGACGGTTAGAACGGTCTAATCTGCCATATGAGCAAAAACATCCTGTGATCTTGCCTCCTCATCATCACATCACCAGATTGATAATTGAACATGAACACAGTCGTCTCTTGCATGCTGGCTGTCAACTTCTTCTGGCCTCCCTTAGGCAGAAATACTGGATTGTGAATGGTAGAACGACAGTCAGACGGATAATTCATAATTGCTTGACATGTTTCCGACTAAGAGCAAAATCTTCAACTCAATTAATGGGCCAACTACCACGTGTTCGCGTTGAATTAGTTCGACCCTTTTTAAACTGTGGGATAGACTATGCAGGGCCATTTCTTGTAAAAACTGGTTCTCTCAGGTCAAAGACAAGAGATAAATGTTACGTAGCACTATTTGTATGTCTAGCTACCAAAGCTGTACATCTCGAAGTTGTTAGCAGCCTTACGACACGAGCTTTCATGGCAGCATTGAGTAGATTTGTATCACGTCGTGGACGTTGCCAAACTATCTACAGTGATCATGGCACTAACTTCGTGGGAGCCAAGAAGGAACTTCAAGAACTTCTCGACTCAGAAGAAACGAGAACTGAGGCACAGAATTTCACCAGCAGAGAAGGCATCGAGTGGAGCTTCATACCTCCAAGAGCACCTCACTTTGGAGGCCTGTGGGAAGCAGGTGTTAAATCTTTCAAGCATCACCTCAGACGTGTTATGGGTACGTTATGTCCTACCTTTGAGGAATTAACTACTTTAACCTGTCAAATAGAAGCTTGTCTGAACTCCAGACCACTCCTTCCTCTCTCCTCCGATCCTAATGATATTGAAGTTCTCACTCCTGGCCATTTCCTTATCGGCACTGCCTTATCAAGTTTACCTCAGCCAGATCTAAGTAATGTGAAGCTTAGCTTGTTGTCCAGATGGGAGATTCTGCAGCAACAACTTCAGATATTCTGGTCCAGGTGGTCCAATGAGTATCTACACCACCTGCAGCAGAGGGCTAAATGGTCCAGTTCTTCCCCAAGTGTGAAGCCTGGGACGCTTGTCATTGTGAAGGAAGACAACCTACCTCCTCTGCACTGGAAGATTGCAGTGATCGATCAAGTTCATCCTGGAGATGACGGACTGGTTCGTGTGGCAACCATACGCACTACCAAGGGATTGTTCAAACGACCTATTGTGAAATTGTGTCCTCTGCCTGAAGCAAGTGCAGTGTAATTAATGTACCATAGCACTTCAGTTTTGTTTCTTTTGTTTCAGTGTAACATTGTATTGTATATAGACTTCTTGTTCAAACAGACATGATGGACTATAGTGCAGTGATTGATTCGATGCAATTCGTTTGTTATGTTATTTGTAGTGTTAAGAAAGTAAGTATTTCTTGGCGGCCGGTATGTTGAGTACAGCCGTCTCGATCACTCGACAGCCATTTCAATTGCTCGCTCTGCAGCGCTCGACGGGAGACGAGAGAACTTTTGCGTGCTGGGCGACCAGTTTTTGTTGTTGTTGTATGTGTGTGTACAGTCCGTAATGGCAGTAAATGTTCTAGTACAAGACATGTCTTAATCTTATTTACAGTCCACTTATTGGTGCTCTCCTGTTTTTCTGGGGACCCTAATGCACAACTTTATTCACCAGCCGTCACTGAAACCCGCCATTCTGGGGTTTCTACTCCAATCCCAATTCCATTGTAAAAGGAATAATTGGCATTTCTTCGGCATGTAAAATGTGTATGATTAATGCCATAATGACGTGGTATTCGTTGGTTAGCACTGAATTTATCATTAGATTGTAATTAGCAATTTCACACTGAAGCTACACTTGTATCAGCGGGTAAGCAAATAATAATGGCCATGGATTTTCTCCGCTCACAGATTTTAATCTCAGCAGCTTGTGCTACTGTGCACACTAAAAACATGGTGAATTAAATCACACGTGATTTGTTCATTACCGTATTGCACTGTACCTGGTAATATCGTAGCAGTTTAGAAAAACGTAGTTGGCGGCGAGTTCGATGCCAGCGTGGAAAAATTACCAAAATATCACGAATATTCAAAATTGGCCTTCACTGATTATTTCAATTCCTCTTAGCAGCTTTGCTGCACGCAAAAGCGTATCACAGTTTGTCGTATTAAGTTAACTTCCACAGATATTTGTCGATTTTTACGAGCACGATTTTCTACGTTGTCACAGGACCATGCCTGCAGTAAGAGTCGTACGCCATATCAAGACCATGCTTGCGGTAAGAGTGTCGCTCAGCAAGAAGCCGGATGCACTATCTAGCCATCAGTCAAATGTGCGACTGTGAAATATTTATGGCATTCTCTGCGGGTTTTAACGTTTATCTTTCCTTTACATAATATATCAAATCTCTCTCCGGTGCATCAAAAATATGTACAATATTGGTTAATAAATACAGTCTTCTGAAATACACAAAATTATATACATCCACGGCGCGGCAACTCATATAAATCAAATGAGCGCTACTCATGCCTTCTCCTTGGAAGTCTCTGCTTCTCTCAAGGATGGTAAACTCCTGATGAGCCACCGAGGTCACATGGCAGATGTGATTTCGGGCTCAATATTCCTCTTTAAAAAATTCCTCTCGGCACGCCGGAAGGCGGAGGTATATTTCAACGGGAAAACTAGGGGATAGTCTATAATAGGCAAAATTTGCACTTTTTCGTAGAAGGATCAAACCTCATTTATTTCGAGAAAGTATTTTACAATTGGAGTTTAATTAACTTTATTTTTCGCCTTTCTTGTCATTTAGGGTCCATTTTCAGCCTACTTTCATTTTATGAAAAGATAGGCTTATGAGGTCACCTTTTGACCATGTGTGCATATGCATGTGTGTATGTGTGTATGTGGTGTGTGAGTGTCACTTAATAATTTCTAAACGGCTGGAGCGATTTTAATGAAACTCGGTCAAGTTCTAGCTCCATATCCGCCGACCGCCAAAGTGCCCTTCAAATTGTATTACGTCTCACCAATCCAACATGGCGACTGTGCGAAATATTTCACTAGCATTCAATATCTCCGAAACCATTACCGATATCATCCTGACATTTTGTACGGTCATAAAGGGCACTACTGTAAGTTCACCTATGAGACTTCCAAAAACTTGGTAACTACAAAACCAACATGGCGGCCAAGCGAAGTTGAGTCTTTAAATAGACTTTTCTCGTGATATAACCGTCCAAACGTAATGACGTTCGGTACAGTAAATGTTTATACACATTGTAATGCACTGGCATCCAATTTAGTTCACTTGCTTACATAAACTCAAGATGGCGGCTGTGCGATATATTTAACTGTCATTCTATATCCCCGAAACTATTACGGATATCACTCTGAAATTTGGTACGGTGATAAAGGGACCTATTGCAAGTTTATCTATGTATTTTTCAAAAACCTGTAAAGTACAAAACGAACATGGTGGCCAAGCGAATTTGAAACATTTTAATAAACTTTTCTCACGATTAAATCATCTAACCGCAGTGTAATGTGGTACAGTAAATGATTATACATATTGAAATGCACTGGCACCTAATTTAGTTCAATTGTTTTCATAACCTCAAGATGGCGGCTGTGCGAAATTTTAAAATTAAGTTTTTATTTCTTGTGTCGTAATCGAAGTGAAAGTTTGAATAAAGAAGCTACGTAATAATTTTCCTTTAATGGTACATAACTCCGTGGCCTATACATATAAGAATCCAACATGGTGTCCATCCGAAATAATTAGACGGTTCTCAGTATCTAAGAATCTTTTACAGCAATCAAACTGATTTTTTTAATGTTCATAGAGGCTATGAACATAAGTTCACCTATAAGATTTCAATAACCTGATGGCCACAAATCCAACATGGTGGCGACGCGAAGTATAAATATTAAAATGAACGATTCTCGCAATTTAACCATCTGAGTTCAGTGAAAATTTGTACAGTAAATGCTTATACAAATGTTAATCCACTGGTATCTAATTTATTTCATTTTTTTTTCATAACCAAAAGATGTCAACTGTGCGAAATTTTAAAATCTCGATTTTATTACTTCTTGTGTCCCAATCATGCGATTGAAGTTTGAATACAACACGTACACAATAACCTGCATGTAATAGGCCTAGTACATAAATTAAAATCCAACATGGCGACCATATGAAATAGTTAGACGGTTCTCAATATCTACGAATCTATTGCAAGTATGACACTGAAATGTTGTATGATGACAGAGGTATGAAAATCCACAGCCTGCTTCCAGTCTCCGACCGGATCAGGAATGGAATAAATGAAGCCCCCATCTAGCGCGAGGATATGACCTGTGCCGGATTCCGAAGCCTGACGCACTCCTCTGGGACAATGATTAAATGAATGTCAGATGTAATGAAATGATAGTGGAGAGTGTTGCTGGAATGAAATTTTTGACAGAGAAAACCGGAGGACCCGGAGAAAAACCTGTCTGCCTCCGTTTTGTCCAGCACAGATCTCACATGGAGGGACCGGGATTTGAACCACGGACCCATCGGTGAGAGGACGGCGTGCTGCCGCCTAAGCCACGGAAGTATGACAGAGGTAATTAAGATGAATAGGATATATTGAAATAGGCTGTATATTTCTTCACGGAACTACGTGTTTTTATACTTGTAAGCACACTGTCCTTATGCAAGTTTTGGAACTGATGTGTTTCTATCTAACAGTCTGTTACTTCTTCACACCAAATTTTATCTCACGCAGAGATGTTGGTTGGTTCCTCAGTTTAGGGGCTACGACATCGTGGTCATGTAACCCCGTGATCTTTGTGCGTGTATAGAATCTCTCGGATAAACGGTGTTAATTGTGATGGCTGTATTAGTCAGTAATTCAGGTAAGGACTGCAGACGGTCAATTTCAAGTAGTAGTTCCTAATTATGGTACCAAATACTAACGTTAATGGCACCTAGCTGTGAACTGGGCATCGTGATGCCACCACAACCAGCAACTTGCAACGAACGTTGGATCTATCCCTCTGAAGGAAAGCATACTGAGGTATTTTTAGCGCTCTTAGCAAAACCGACGACTTCGGCCGGCTTTGAATCCGCGACCTTGGGCATAGAAGTTCAGCATGCTACCAGTTAAGTTACAGAGTCAGATGGAAAACTGAATGTGATCTCGTGCAATGGCGTTGTCATGGCAACCTTTGATAGCTCATCCCTCATCAAGTTAGATGCGTTGTCATGATAACCTCTGATAGCTCTTTGCATTTTCTTATAATTCCGAAATCATATTTCTCATCCGTTAGCGTAATGGTGGGTCATGTCAAAAATGCTTTCAGACAAAAGTTTTAGGCAGGCTAATTATTAGGGGGATATTGTCCATTTTGTACGGTTTTGATATTGTGCCTACTAAGAGAGATACGATTAATGTTTCCCGAAAACCCCACTTTATTCCACTCCTTTGGTTAATGATTAGTGCTATCAAAAAACTTTTTAAACATAAATTTTTGGCACTTATCCGATTCACAGTATGAACTTTGAATGGATTCGATATTTCACGTATTAAGAGAGTTATAGTGATATTTCCCTTTTTCGATGAAAGCCCCCCCCCCCCCATCTTCACCCCCTTCGACTGATTTTGCCCATTAACGAACTCGAATGAGATTTTATAGGGATACATATTATGTAAAAAATGCAAAGTGATTGGTGCAAAATTGCGACAGTTATCGTGTCCACAAGGAAGTGATAGGCTATATGTATTGTGCCCATTTAGCATGAAATATGCCAATCACAGTATACCAGCGTAGCTCAATTCGGGATTTCGGGGCAGTGGTAAGTTCCCCCACTCTGTGACTCACATATTTTGGATTAATTAGAGGATACACTTGCAAAAATAACAACAAAATCAACTCCTATTTAAACATATTTAATTAATAAATTAATGGCGCTACAAACATTTTAACACTTTAATTACTGACCCAAATATCAACTGCTTGTTCCAAATGAACAAGGGATCACAAAATAAAATAAACAAATATTGAATTCAAAACCTGTGGTTTCCACATAAACCATCAATTCTTACTTAGTCTCACTTCCATAAAGCACTAACATTAAGTTTACATAACTCCGAGCTCGTTGGCTCTATGCCTTTACATTATTACAGTGTCATTCTTGTACACCTCAAACATTAGCTTTTATATTTTCTTATTTCTCAAGGACAAATATATAATTATATTTAAAATCTACTTTAATTATCTAACTCAAGGTTTTTGGGGCATGTCCACACATTCAGTTGTTATCATTTCTCTTTATTTCACAAACATATTAAGGTAATCAGAAAATCAACTGTGTACTCCAGAGCGTGAAGGTACTTGACACAGTCAAAAAACTATAGTTACTCCCGAACTCAGTTGCCTTCAATCAACTCGTGGAATCCCACGTCCTTACATTATTACAATAGGGATTGTTATTTATCTCTTATGTCTTAATAGACCATTATCATATAAGAAACTACGATCTGAACCGGCAAACGAAATATCTATCTTTAAGGGCCTCGGTTCAATGCCCGGGTCGTTTACAACTCTAAACACTCCTGGTGTATTCGTCTCTCTTTACAACAGTTTACGAGACGGTCTCTGTTCCATCTCGCTTTAAAAGAGCTAGTCTCTACTACTGGGGTGCGATTTATGACCTGTTAGGGTGGTGGAGACTTCCCGTTTGACCCAACATTTTAGTAGCTTATTTTCAAGGCTTTCAAAACAAACCTTTCCATTCTATCCAGTTCTGAGGAGACCAGGCTTTATTGTACCGTAACATTCAAACAACTATTCTTTGGTTCACAGACCATTTTCATATCCTTGGCATTTATTAATTATGAGAGGGTCCTCATTGATTGGGAAGATTAAATACACATACGACGACGGAGAATTTCAGGGGCCTTTATCATAAGAAGATCCTGCATTCGAATCTCTTCAGGTGCCTCGGGAACTAATCCCATACAGAGGGCTTATACAAAATGCGATTTAGAGTCGGCCGTGGCCCATATGACATACGCTCAATAATACCATATATTAGCTCCCTTTTTAAATACATACACAATGCCTCGTGATACTAATGTCACAAATAGAGGACTTATACAATTATCATTCACTGCAATCAACTACCCTCCATAAGTAATGTACCAAGTATTTAACTACTACGCGTTCCGAGCGTGACACTTTAATATTATATTTGCGCTCATTATGCGCTATGCATTATTTTAAGCCGAAAATGTCTTCCCAAGAACTGATAAAATCTCTTTAGTAACAATTCAATATTATTTTAATTCACATATTAATCTTTCCATGGTCGATAAATCGTTCCCTGTTTTAAAATATTCCATTGAACCTCATTTCTTACACATACGTTAAAGCTTAACGTTCTTATGTTCATATCAATTTATTTGATTTTTATTTAACATTTCCATATTTAATTATTATTATTATTCTTTATTCTTTATATAAGCTCAAAAGCTATTTCTTTCATATCTCAACTTTACTTTATTTCAATGTCTTTCATGATATTTAACTGATATTTCGCTTGCTCTTATGACATTTGTTAAATACTTTAACCCTTTATTCACCTATTTCCTATACTGGATTTATTCTTTACATAATTATTAATAATTTCTCTATTTATTTTATTATTGTTCAGACCGTATTCTTGATTATTCAGCATTTATTTATTAAAACACATCCCTTTCACTCCAAAAACTCTGGTGGGTTTTGTACACAATCAATTTCTGACACCAAAATAAAAATGAATTTTGTACTTACATATTTTCCAGATCATCCCTGATCTTAAATCTGGTGTGGTGTTTCATTTTTGGGCCCACTTCGAACTTCTTACACCATATTAAAGGTATTCATCTTACGTAAAAACACAAATAAACATATATCTAAAACACTTAATATTGACGACATTTTTATATACTGATGTGTCCCTTTTGAACACATAATAACACTAAAAATATTATCTAACACACAATCTTGATTATTTTACACTTCACAATTACTCGATCACTAGGCCGTATTTCTGAGCCTAATCACACGTGATCTTCGTAAATTCCCGTTTCCAAGGGTGAAATTTATTCGATGTCGGCTTCCTAAATGCGAAAGTCCCGAAACATCTACTGTTCCCTGGAGTTCAATTCTGCTATTCCTATCCTGGATAACTGGATATTTATCTAGCTTGAACGGCTTCTCTGTAGATCTGTCTATTGATCCTAACGAAAGTCTATATGGATCGAGGTCTCCTCTAAGACCTATAGAATTTGTTTCTAGCAGCTAGCACTTCTCGATTCTAGTACTATTAGAATTGTTCGCCTGCTTTCTGGAGCTAATGTTTATAGTCTCCTATCCTCTTTATTTGAACTGTTTTAACACTCCTACGTTTCGAACCGTATTCTGTTCTTCCTTTTTAGGTTTCTTCAATTTAACTAACAGTTTATCTGTCTGGTACGATACTTCCGAACGTTATGATCTGTTCGTTCGTACATTTAACGACCTATCGCCTTTAAGTCCGACGTTCGCAGCCTGCTCTGACTATAACTTGCGAATTTTCACTTTAACTTGTATACAGTCGGGCCTAAATCCTATAATTAGGATTTTCCTAATACTTCACTGCGGCGATACTTTAAAATTTCGCCTTAAATGCTCCTAATGGAGGCAAGCAAGTCGTTACCACTGTGACGCCTGTGGCTATCGGATCTTCCTTCGGCGGTGTGAAACAGCGTTTTCTTCCCTCAAGGAGTACTGGTAGCTGTTATCGATGTAACGCAGAGTTACGTCCCCTCACGGACTGTCGGAATAACTGCATGTGCTGATATAACTTCACGTCCTCCTGGACGGATTCGTGATGCGTGATGCGTGGCGATACCCCTCGGGCCGTTCGAATACTGCATATACGGTGCTTATACTTGTTGCGCAGTATGACCTCCCTTGAGATTCATACGTTTGAAGACTTTGATGCAGCACCTCCGGTCACGGAGTGCTCGTTGTAACTGCATTCGATGCGATGTGACACAGCGTTACGCCCCCTCACGGGCTCTCAGAATGACTGCATGTGCTGATATAACTTCACGTCCTCCTGGACGGATTCGTGATGCGTGATGCGTGGCGATAACCCTCGGGCCGTTCGAATACTGCATGATTGGCTTGGAAACGCCCGAAGCTTTATACTGTTTTACTACAAAAAAATAAGACTCAAGCCTTTCCTGTGGTCAACTTCTAAAATAATGGTGCCACAAATATAAAAATTATACCTTCCGAAAGCTCGTCTTCTCAATGTCAAATGATCTTATTGCACCTAAGAATCGATCGTGCAATTTGGAGATATTAATTAATTTCTCGTCCTCAATTGTGTGGGTGTTGCATTCTTTTTGTTCTCTCCCCTCCACAGAGGCTTAGGTAATTCACCGATGACGTCGTCTTACGTCGGCAGTTTATTTCTGCACAATTATTACATGGTTTCTCTATACTGAAAAATCTCTCATTCAAAATGATTCACTGTACTGTGCTTGTTTACTCATTATTATGCTCGTAAACGTGTTAATTTTAATTATTCCTCTTCTGGTGCATAAGCGACGTTGTCAAATTCCAGCAACGTCAGCTTGAATTCTGATTCAGGCTTCTCTTTCTATCACGGTGGAAGATTCCACTCAGTTATTAATACTCGTGACCAGCCCTCTCTGGCATGTCGAGTGTGGTGATCTCATCTAAGGAGCATCTGTCCCTAGTCGCTTGCACAATGTTAAGCTATATTCCTGGCTTAAAATCTCTCTCCGTTCCTTTAAGAAACTATACTTTTCTTTCATTTCTTCCTTAAGGACATGGTTCGACCGTCATGGACCCGATGGCCCAAGGGTTCATCTCTCCCCTCCTTAGGTAAATAAATTTTCGAAAATCTTGAGGAAATTTATTTCAATTTAATTTGTATTTCCTTTCCGTCGAATCCATCATAACGTCATCCGTATTTACTGTTGTTTTTACTTCTTTTAAGTCGTATCCGGTAATTGTGTAGGTCGGGTATGCTCTGTCCCTACCCTTTCTTTCTTTCTTTATACGTCTGGACTTTACGTTCCCAGAACCTCATTCTCCCTTACGGGTTTGGTCTATCCCTACCCGTTTCCTTATTTCATCATTTTCTTTTCTTAAATTGGAATTTTCTTCTTCAATAAATTCAATTATTTCTTTAATTTCCCAATATACTTTCTCCAATTCGCATTCGCACTCGAATGCTTGAGCTCTATTTTCTATTTCTTCCTTATTCTTGTCTATGTCAAAAGCGGATTCATCTCTAAATGTTTCCATAACCAGGGCTTGTTCATTTTCTTCATCAAAATCTTCGGGAGGGTAATATAATTTCAAATTTGCTGAATTCATGGTCACTTCGTGATTCGTTTCACAGTGCCGAATTCTATATGCGTTATTCCTCAAATCTCTGATTATCTGATATGGTCCGTGGTACATTTTCTGGAACTTCTTGTATACACGGTTCCCTGGATCCGAAATGGCTGGTCTTTTCACTAACACCATTTCTCCTGCTAATAATGGTCGATGATACCTCTTATGCCTATTTCTTCTCTGCCTCCTGTCGGCTTGAGCTTTTAGATGCTCAAAGGCTCTCCTAATTCGTACATCTCTTCCTGGCTGAGCGTCTGCTGTTCTAGGAATTACCAGATTCCAAGGTCTTTCTGGTTGCTCATTCCGATGTAACGTTATGGGTATCTCTCCTGTGGATTCATGGATTGTATTATTTATACAAAATTCAATAATATCCAAAATATCTATCCACTTCCAATTTTCTTCGGCACAGTATATTCTACAATACTTGGCCGTTTCTCTCATAACTCTCTCTACAGGGTTTGCCTCAGGATGGCGAATACTTGACAAAATTTGACGTATTCCAAGTCTTTCTAATTCTCGTCTGAACTCTACACTGGTGAAACAACTGCCGTGATCCGACAACAAATTCTCAGGTTTCCCCAGAATCGGTATCACTTTTTCTTTAAGTCGTTTTAACACCTGTTTGGTACTAGTCTTCTGTATGGGAGCAAGGACAACCATTTTTGTGAAGACATCCATAGCCACCATTATGTGTCGATTTCCTCTTCTTGCCTTTGGCAAAGGTCCAAAATTATCGATAGATATGATTTGGCCGGGCCTTTCAGGCAACAATGGTATAGGCTTCTGTCTCATCAAAAATGCATTAGGTTTAATCCTTTGACATAGATCACATGTCTTTAACGTGTCCCTTACAGTTTCTCTCAGTCTCGGCCATATAAATGCTTCTTTCAGCATCGAGACTGTTTTGTCGACTCCCATATGTCCGAACGATCTATGGGCTAACCATACTATTTTCCTCTGCAAAATTGCAGGTACAACAATCCTTAATTTCGTATGGTCAGAGTCCACAAACTTATATAATAACCCATTATAAAACGTGTAGTCTTGTGCTATCTTCTCAGCTTCCGTGTACGCTGGTGTTCCTCTTATCAAGCTTCCCTCAAGGAATGATATGAGCATGTTCATCCATGGATCTTCCCGTTGTCTTTGACTAATGCTTCTTAAATCATTAAGAGCACGCTGATCCCTGTCTTCCAAATCTATAGCCATTACTTCCTCTTCTATGGACTCTGGCTGTCTACTTAAGTAGTCTGGAACTATGTTTTCCTTTCCTGGGCAGTACTCTATCTTGACATCAAATTGTTGAATATATAAAGCCCAACGCATCAACCTTTGACTGGATAAATCCGTCTTCATCAAAAAGGTTAAGGCTTTATGATCCGTCCTTAGAATGACCTGAAACCCATATACGATCTTCCGCCAATATTGCAACGCGTGCAATATCGCTAACAGCTCGATCTCGCTGATCGTATAATTTTTCTCGTGTGGTTTCAGTCTCCTACTTGTGAAAGCTAGATAGTTCTTCTTATCAGGGTTTTCCGGGTTCTCCTGATATAGCATTGCCCCTATTCCAATCTGGGATGCATCTGTCTGAATGATAAATCTCTGATTAAAATCAGGATATCCTAGCTTCACGTAATTTAAGAGCATTTCCTTGGCCTCCACGAATGCTTTTTCTGCTTCCTCCGTCCATTTCCACTTGCCCCCCTTCTTCAGAAGGTCCTGTAGTGGTGCAACAGTTTTGGTGTATGATGGACAATGTCCTGAGAAGAACCCAATCAATCCCAAAAACTGGCGAACGTTCTTCACTTTCAAAGGCCTTGGAAAATCCCTTATCGATTCCAATTTGCATGGATTTGGTTTAACACCATCCTTGTCAATCACATGCCCTAAAATTGTCACTTGCCTTTGACAGAAGTTCGATTTCTTCAAATTTATCTTAAAATTTGCCCTTCTTAGGTCTTCTAATAATTTCTTCAAATTTTCTAAATGTTCCTCAATGTTCTCCGAGGTAAGAAAAATGTCATCTAAGTATCGGATAGTGCACTCTTTCACTTCCTCTGACAGGTTTCGATCCAGCGCTCTTATTAATGCGGATCCTGCAGTCTTTAATCCAAACGGACATCTTCTAAAGCAGTATGTTTGTTGATCGAACTGAAATCCAGTCAACAAGCTGGTTTTCTCTTCCAGTTCGAGATGATGATACGAAGAAGTCATGTCAATATTTGTAAAAATCTTCTTGCCTTTAAATTTCCTCAGTATTTCTTTTATGGGTGGTGCCGAATCATTTTCTGGTATGATTTTTGCATTTAGATTTCTGGCATCTAAACACACCCTTACTGAGCCATCCGGTTTACTCACAATCACTAATGGACTAACATATGGTGTCGCCATCTTTTCTATAATACCTGCATTCATCATCTCCTGCAGTGTTTTCTTGGTTTGTGGGTAATGTTTTTCCGCAACCGGGTATGGTTTTTGTTTGAACGGTGCCCAATCGTTGACTTGGAACGCATATTTAAAATTTTCAATCTTCCCTGGCTTGGAATCAAATACGTCCCTATAATCCAATAATAATTTCTTTAACTGTTCCTTAATTTCGAGGCTGACTTTAGCTTCCTCCACCTTTCCGGACAGGTTGGTCTCGAACTCATTTTCCACATTATCTTCGAGTTCTATGTTGAGGACTTCAAATATTTTTTCTATGTCCTTATAATCTTCCTCAATCACTTCTTCCATATGCCATACCTGTTCTACTATTTTCGCATCCTGTTCCTGTAGGTTAATGTTTTGCTCATCCACATCCTCTCTTTGAATTCTAATGCAGTTTTGCGCTAGGTCTATAATGACCTTGTTCTCACGGATAAAATCAATACCTAATATGACATTATACGGTAATTGATTTACCAGCAAAAAGCACTGCGAAATTTCAGCGTTACCCATGATTAAATCAATGTATACCTGAAATTTACATGTCAAAGATTTTTCAGGGATAATTCCCTTAATCTTTACACTTGATGTGGGAATCTTTAGTACTCGGCCCCTTGTTTCCAATTCATTTAAAAGGGTTTGTGTAATTAAACTTATTGTGGATCCAGTATCAATCAATGCTCTGACCAGTAATCCTTCTATCCTAAGCATAATTATAGGTAGTTCTCTTTTAACAGGTGGGATTCCTTCCACATCCTCGTTAATTAGTTCATCTGGTCTAGCTATCCAATTTACAATTTCTACTTCCTCCCAGCTCCTGGTATGTTTCCACTTTTGACAATTTAAATTTGGAGTTTTTTTTTATCCTGAGGGCTCCCTTTTCCCTCATTCTTTAGCTGAGCTTGTAGTTCCAAGCTTTGAGCTCCGTCTAGTCGGTCGGGTGATTTCCGGTTCTTGATTGCCTCACTCCAACGGACTTTTTGCCTATCAGGTTCATCTGGTCTTTCGTTCATATAACGAAGACTCTCCTGATATCTTTCTTCTATTTCGGCCCGATATTCATCATCCCTATCGTCTGGCCTTACATTTCTCCTGGGATAATTCTCCCATTTCTTTCTATTGTCCGGCCTTTGCTGGTTATTGTTATAGGGTCGGCTTTCCTGTTGCCTATAACCCGTCGTTCTAGGATTTCTTCCTCGATATCCTCCCCTGTAATATGGCTGTATCCTTCTAGGCTCCTGGTGCCCATACTCTCGATCTCGTCCTTGAGTATCCGTACTGGTGGATTGATTCCTGGTCGCTGGTTTTTCTCCAGTTTCCTGACTGCTGGCCATGTGTACTTGCTCAGTTTGTCTCTGATGCCGAGGTGTTACGTGCGAAGTCGTCATATCTAACTGACGTAATACGCTTTCCACTTCCACAGCACTTCTGGCTTTGGATGAGATTAGCAGCCTCTGAATCTCATATGGAAGCTGTCTTGCAATGGCGGCACACAGGTCGTTTTCTGCCGGAGCAATACCCAGTTCGCGGAATTTACACAGCTGAGCGGTGAAAAATTCCGAGTATTTAGTAGGTGCATTGGTGCTGTACTTCCTAGAGTACAGATCTAGCCTTAAGTTTTCTTGGACATCTGCTGCCCAATATCGCTTTAAAAATGCTTCCCTAAAGCCTTCCACCGTATCAAAAGTGTATCTGAAGCTTCTGAACCAGGTGAGACAATCACCTGCCAACAGCTTTTCAATAGCTCTCAGTCTCCGATCCTGAGGAACCTTCATCTCATTTAGATACTCTGCCACTTCTTTTGGCCAGTATTTTGGAGTAATAGACATGTTATTACCCGTAAACTTTACTGGTCTGTCCTCATTGGATTTAATAATGTTTATTATTTGGCCATTTGTCTGATTCGTGTACGGGGTTGACATCGCCATTGGATATCCTGGGATCTTATAAGGGCTCTCCCCTCCTAAGTCCCTCTCCGTATCGGTGCCTTGTTCCCGGGAATCTACCCATCCTGTCTTTGGAAACTCCTCCTGATTTTCGAATTCTAACTTCCTTTCTCTTCGGGCACTTTCTTCATTTGCCATGAGTTGGATTTCCATTTGACTATTCTTAAGTTCCGTCCTCTCCAATCGGGATCTTAATTCATTCTGAATTCTTTCTTGATTCATTTTAATATCTTCCTCTATCTTTTTGAGTTGGAATTTCTCATCCCTGAAGCTATCCCTAAATCCATTTATTTGGTCTTCTACCTCTTTCTTAATGATCTTAGCATGTTGGTCTATAATTTCTGGCTTAACGTCACCTATGGTTTCCAGGCCCTCTCGTATCTCCTTTATTTGCTTCTCCACTTCTTTTCGTCCTTTGACCATATCTATTTTCATTCCTTCAAGCCTTCCCTCAGTCTTCTCTTGACTCTTATATAACTTCATCATTTCATCTTGAACCTGATTAATTTCCTTATTGGTTTTTCCTACATGAACCTTTAATGTTCCGATGGTTTCCTGAACCTCAATAATACCCTGACTTATTTCATTTATTTTATGGGTACTTTCCTTGCTTTCGTTCTCTCGTTGTTTTCTTTCACTCTGGAGATGCCCCTCGTATACACCTAATCTTTGATCTATTTTCGTTTCGTATGTCTTCAGATTCTCATCTACCTGCCCGGTAAAATGATCAATTTGATCTTTCATCTCCTTAACATCCTTTAGATTTTGATTTTTCATCTCAGTTACCTCAGTCTGAACTACACCGATTTTGTTCTCGAGGGTCCCTACTTTCTCCTCAACCTTTCCAAATCGGGTCCCTAGCTTATTCACGCTTTGTTTTATTTCCTCCCGGGAGGCCTCACAAATCTCGCTGTTAGATTTTATCTGATCTTTCAATTCATTCTGCACACCTTGGATCTGGGTTACAAGTTCATTTTTACAATCGTCTACATTCTTTTGACATGTTATTTCCATAGAATTTAACTTAATTTTTATAGCCTTAAAATTACCTTTTAAATTTTCAAAGTTTTCTTTGCATTTAGTTTGGGAATCCACCATACTGTCCTTCAATTCCTTTATTTGGCCTTGCAGTTCAGACTTAAGTGTCCCATTTTCTTTCTGAATTTTACTGGTGATTTCCTCTTTTAACTCCGTTAGCTTCTTCCCAAACTCAGTGTCAAAACCCTGGAATTTGTTATTCACTTTATCTATCTCAGCCTTTACTTCATTGTTCATTGTTACACAGTTAGCCTCGATAGCTTCTAACTTAGTTTCCATGGTATTACTTTTAACTTCGATATTCTCTAATTTAGTGCTCATATTAGCACTATCAGTTTTTATTGACTCCAAACTTAGATTCATGGATCCTAACCTTTGGTTATTTTCCTCCTGTTGACTGTCCAACTTATTGTTTATAGATCCTAACCCTTCTTTATTTTCAGTCTGTTGTTTATCCAACTTATTCAAACTCTCATTTATGGATTCGAACACTTTGTTATTTTCATCCTTTTGGAGACCCAATGTATTGTCTATTGTTCCCAATTTATTGTTCATGGCCTCCAAAAGCCTTTGCACTTCCTCACTAAATGCCATCTTATAAGAATACAGTGGGCCACAAATGCCACCACACTAGTACATGCTTGAGAGATGATACTCTGAATTAGTGTGTCCCCATTTCTTTTAAAATATTACTTTGGTACGGGTATTAACTCACAACGTACCCTTTTGATAATCTTATTCAATTTCATAAACCTTTATGGAAGTGTTTAAAATTCAAAATTTCGAAAAACCATTTTTTTTTCAAAAAATGAAAATTTTGATTTTTCGAGAAAAACTCGGGGTTTCCCTAGGAAAACTCAGCCCTGCGTACTGGGCGCCAAAAAGTTAATGAGGTTTTGCTATCATTTCATAATATAATATATTAATCAGGGCTGTTCGGTATGAGTTTCCAGGGACCCATGCGGTCAGTTAATATTTTTCGTTGTAGCTTTTCCTATCATTACTTTATTTTTACATGATATGACCGACTTAAGTGTTCCTCTAGTTATTAATCCAGCACAGTATTTATATATCCCCCTGTGCCCATTTAGCATGAAATATGCCAATCACAGTATACCAGCGTAGCTCAATTCGGGATTTCGGGGCAGTGGTAAGTTCCCCCACTCTGTGACTCACATATTTTGGATTAATTAGAGGATACACTTGCAAAAATAACAACAAAATCAACTCCTATTTAAACATATTTAATTAATAAATTAATGGCGCTACAAACATTTTAACACTTTAATTACTGACCCAAATATCAACTGCTTGTTCCAAATGAACAAGGGATCACAAAATAAAATAAACAAATATTGAATTCAAAACCTGTGGTTTCCACATAAACCATCAATTCTTACTTAGTCTCACTTCCATAAAGCACTAACATTAAGTTTACATAACTCCGAGCTCGTTGGCTCCATGCCTTTACATTATTACAGTGTCATTCTTGTACACCTCAAACATTAGCTTTTATATTTTCTTATTTCTCAAGGACAAATATATAATTATATTTAAAATCTACTTTAATTATCTAACTCAAGGTTTTTGGGGCATGTCCACACATTCAGTTGTTATCATTTCTCTTTATTTCACAAACATATTAAGGTAATCAGAAAATCAACTGTGTACTCCAGAGCGTGAAGGTACTTGACACAGTCAAAAAACTATAGTTACTCCCGAACTCAGTTGCCTTCAATCAACTCGTGGAATCCCACGTCCTTACATTATTACAATAGGGATTGTTATTTATCTCTTATGTCTTAATAGACCATTATCATATAAGAAACTACGATCTGAATCGGCAAACGAAATATCTATCTTTAAGGGCCTCGGTTCAATGCCCGGGTCGTTTACAACTCTAAACACTCCTGGTGTATTCGTCTCTCTTTACAACAGTTTACGAGACGGTCTCTGTTCCATCTCGCTTTAAAAGAGCTAGTCTCTACTACTGGGGTGCGATTTATGACCTGTTAGGGTGGTGGAGACTTCCCGTTTGACCCAACATTTTAGTAGCTTATTTTCAAGGCTTTCAAAACAAACCTTTCCATTCTATCCAGTTCTGAGGAGACCAGGCTTTATTGTACCGTAACATTCAAACAACTATTCTTTGGTTCACAGACCATTTTCATATCCTTGGCATTTATTAATTATGAGAGGGTCCTCATTGATTGGGAAGATTAAATACACATACGACGACGGAGAATTTCAGGGGCCTTTATCATAAGAAGATCCTGCATTCGAATCTCTTCAGGTGCCTCGGGAACTAATCCCATACAGAGGGCTTATACAAAATGCGATTTAGAGTCGGCCGTGGCCCATATGACATACGCTCAATAATACCATATATTAGCTCCCTTTTTAAATACATACACAATGCCTCGTGATACTAATGTCACAAATAGAGGACTTATACAATTATCATTCACTGCAATCAACTACCCTCCATAAGTAATGTACCAAGTATTTAACTACTACGCGTTCCGAGCGTGACACTTTAATATTATATTTGCGCTCATTATGCGCTATGCATTATTTTAAGCCGAAAATGTCTTCCCAAGAACTGATAAAATCTCTTTAGTAACAATTCAATATTATTTTAATTCACATATTAATCTTTCCATGGTCGATAAATCGTTCCCTGTTTTAAAATATTCCATTGAACCTCATTTCTTACACATACGTTAAAGCTTAACGTTCTTATGTTCATATCAATTTATTTGATTTTTATTTAACATTTCCATATTTAATTATTATTATTATTCTTTATTCTTTATATAAGCTCAAAAGCTATTTCTTTCATATCTCAACTTTACTTTATTTCAATGTCTTTCATGATATTGAACTGATATTTCGCTTGCTCTTATGACATTTGTTAAATACTTTAACCCTTTATTCACCTATTTCCTATACTGGATTTATTCTTTACATAATTATTAATAATTTCTCTATTTATTTTATTATTGTTCAGACCGTATTCTTGATTATTCAGCATTTATTTATTAAAACACATCCCTTTCACTCCAAAAACTCTGGTGGGTTTTGTACACAATCAATTTCTGACACCAAAATAAAAATGAATTTTGTACTTACATATTTTCCAGATCATCCCTGATCTTAAATCTGGTGTGGTGTTTCATTTTTGGGCCCACTTCGAACTTCTTACACCATATTAAAGGTATTCATCTTACGTAAAAACACAAATAAACATATATCTAAAACACTTAATATTGACGACATTTTTATATACTGATGTGTCCCTTTTGAACACATAATAACACTAAAAATATTATCTAACACACAATCTTGATTATTTTACACTTCACAATTACTCGATCACTAGGCCGTATTTCTGAGCCTAATCACACGTGATCTTCGTAAATTCCCGTTTCCAAGGGTGAAATTTATTCGATGTCGGCTTCCTAAATGCGAAAGTCCCGAAACATCTACTGTTCCCTGGAGTTCAATTCTGCTATTCCTATCCTGGATAACTGGATATTTATCTAGCTTGAACGGCTTCTCTGTAGATCTGTCTATTGATCCTAACGAAAGTCTATATGGATCGAGGTCTCCTCTAAGACCTATAGAATTTGTTTCTAGCAGCTAGCACTTCTCGATTCTAGTACTATTAGAATTGTTCGCCTGCTTTCTGGAGCTAATGTTTATAGTCTCCTATCCTCTTTATTTGAACTGTTTTAACACTCCTACGTTTCGAACCGTATTCTGTTCTTCCTTTTTAGGTTTCTTCAATTTAACTAACAGTTTATCTGTCTGGTACGATACTTCCGAACGTTATGATCTGTTCGTTCGTACATTTAACGACCTATCGCCTTTAAGTCCGACGTTCGCAGCCTGCTCTGACTATAACTTGCGAATTTTCACTTTAACTTGTATACAGTCGGGCCTAAATCCTATAATTAGGATTTTCCTAATACTTCACTGCGGCGATACTTTAAAATTTCGCCTTAAATGCTCCTAATGGAGGCAAGCAAGTCGTTACCACTGTGACGCCTGTGGCTATCGGATCTTCCTTCGGCGGTGTGAAACAGCGTTTTCTTCCCTCAAGGAGTACTGGTAGCTGTTATCGATGTAACGCAGAGTTACGTCCCCTCACGGACTGTCGGAATAACTGCATGTGCTGATATAACTTCACGTCCTCCTGGACGGATTCGTGATGCGTGATGCGTGGCGATACCCCTCGGGCCGTTCGAATACTGCATATACGGTGCTTATACTTGTTGCGCAGTATGACCTCCCTTGAGATTCATACGTTTGAAGACTTTGATGCAGCACCTCCGGTCACGGAGTGCTCGTTGTAACTGCATTCGATGCGATGTGACACAGCGTTACGCCCCCTCACGGGCTCTCAGAATGACTGCATGTGCTGATATAACTTCACGTCCTCCTGGACGGATTCGTGATGCGTGATGCGTGGCGATACCCCTCGGGCCGTTCGAATACTGCATGATTGGCTTGGAAACGCCCGAAGCTTTATACTGTTTTACTACAA